>OZ020234.1:4987621-5700167 GCA_963971235.1 Cryptus armator | reverse complement strand
CTATTCCGTTGCTGTTGGTTGACTAGCTGTTTGAAGGGCGCGACGCGTGACGAGATATCTCGAGGCGCCCTGGTTGCCTGGTCTCTCAAACCCTCTATAACTTTCCTTCCCCATACGTCTGTCAGGGAACACGCGCGTCTGTACCGAGTATAATATATACTTATATATATATACATCGATGTACGAGAGGAGAGCGTAAAGTAAAGAAGAGTATAGGTAGTAGACGGGTAAGGTCGATTGATGGAATAGAGTCCCATTGGGATACGTGGGATAGAGGAGAAGAAAAATCCTCGTGAGCGAGGTAAACGAGGCCTTCGAGCTGCTGGACTACCCTCTCGTTCCTACAACACACTGGTTTGCTGTGTGTTCATTTCTCTCACGAGAGTATTGGTGCCGGTGATGTGTTTCAGAGAGAAGCGCCGCGCGAGATCCCCGAGTCAGCAGCTACTCGATTCAATTCGTGAGCCCCAAGCCACTCATACGGCAAACCCCAACACAGCTATACAAATATACACATACGTTGAACGTGTATACAGTTGGTCCTCTCATATAGCCAGGTGTAGGTATTATGTATAGCTAGTTGTAGCGTTAGGGCTCGAAACTCACGTACGTTATCCAGTAGGGGAGGTCTGAGGGAAGGGCGAGAGTTTCGCTCTGTTCTCCGCATGACCACCTATGTATGCTTGCATTGGCAAACGTTTATGCGATAGGGTACTTGATGTATAGGATTAGAAACACACCGGTTTCCCCCGACTGGCGATATTAGGAGAATAGCTGAGGCAGTAATACTCCGAAGCAGAAGATGAAGTTGAAGTTTCTCTTCTCTCCGTCGAATAATCCCGAAAGATCCTTGACCCTTGGCTCTGAAAAAAGACCACTCCGTTACCTGACGGAGTCAAAGCGTCAACGACGTACTTTGACGAAGTGAATTTTCCGTAAAATCCTATAAAGCGACGACTCGGGTAATTTAAAACCCTTTAAACCCGTCGACGGTAGATGAGCGACAGTGAAGGGACAAACGAAACGTTTAACTTGGGCTTAAACGTCGAAGACACGACAGGCATTCGTGGGGTGGTACAGGGGTTGGCAAAGATCAAAGGGCGAAGAGCGAAGACGCATAGGTCCTCAAGGCCCCCGGGGTGATTGTCAGTGTTGAAAAGCGTGGCGGGGAGGGACGGGAAAGAAACGGAAGCGTAGACACGGGAACCCGGTAAAGTGTACGAGGAAGAGACTTGCCTGACGGTCTTTACTCAAAGAAGCTCCTCTCCTACGCAAGAGGTCCGAGGGACACGCCGACATCAGCACGTAGCTTCTTTCTATATACCTCCGCACGGGCAGTCTGATGCGGAAGCGGCGTCAGAGGGAAAGAGAGAATTTCCACCCTCTCGATTGGAGAACGGCGTGGAGGAAGTAATCAACCTCGTAGATCTACAGTTGAGGGGGAGGAGGGTGGGGGGCTCTGTCTCTGTTGGCTAACCGGCGGCTGGAAAGGGAGACCTACCGGGTAGGAATGGAACTCCCGCGAGAGCAATACGTTTCGAATTCGGGAAAGATATGTCTGGATTTAGGAGGCTACCGAGAGGCTGCGTGAGCGGCGGCAAACGCGCGTTGCGGATTTCTCAGGTCGTGGAGGAATCGCAGAGGCAGAGAGAAGAGAGTACATACAGAGGCGCCCCTGAGGGTTTCACGATAGTTTCCTCATCTCATTCTCTACCGTTCTAAGCTTCCACGCAGAATATCCTACGAATCTTTCGGTATTCCACTGAGGCTTCTCGACGAGAGAAGATCTTGCGCAAACCTCGGCTTTGACTACAAACGATAAGGGATCATTTTTATTTTATCAGCTATACGTGTACGTAAATAAATCAATCGATTCGATGTTACTTTCGCATTTAGTAGTAAGTCTTTATCGCTCAGCGGGAAGATACTGTTCATCGCTATTTAGGACGAGAATTTCATCACGTTGCCGACGTATTTCTTTTGTTACAAAATTCCGTTTTGTCAGATTTATTTAAAAAAAAGAAACAAATGGTTTGGATTTGTTATGTCTTTGACTTTGCGGTGAAATAATCCTTTTCGTGTACGCGCTTTTCAACCATCTAAAGCCATTGAACAAATTGTAAGATTCCCCACAGGTAAAATGATCAGAATTTTCTGCTGAACATTCTTCGTTCTGTGATTCGTTGAATCGTTTAGAAAGTTCCTTTCCGTCGCGCATCGGGGCAGCGCTTTGACCATTGTAATGAAAAAATACAAATATATATAAAAAAACATCTATCTTTGAGTTAAATGTCATTTCAGTTGCACTCTCTGATATTTTGGTGATAATCAATAGGTTATTTAAATAGCTTAACCGATACAAGAGCCAATAATAAACGAAATAAAAATTTACAAAAAACTGCCGACTGAAAAGTGGTTAATCTACGAACGGTTACAAATAATTTGATAGATTAGAAAAAAGTTTTCGATGCGGTCGATAGAACGCCTGTTGAATTCTTTTATTCGAGTTCCCCAACTGCATCGAGGACTTTTTTCTAATTTGTAAAATTACTTATAACTTTTCGCAAATTAACGACTTTTTGGTCGAAGGTTTGTGTAAAAGATTTTTTTTTTTTTTTTAATGTTCTCGTCATAATAATTTTTCGGTGAACTTTAAAGAGTTGAAATATGAAATTTATTTTCCTGCGAGTGAACGATATGAGTTGTTTGAAGTATAAGAAAAAAAAAAGTTTGTTCTGAAGTACGAAAAAGTGTCGGTGAGAAAACTCGGGTTGCTTCGACGTGAAATCACGTTTTCTTCCGCCGTCCAGAGAGATGTTACACATCGTAGCTTTTGTAGCTCTATATGCTCTGTACACTGGTTGTCTCGGTGTGACAGTGTTCGCGGTCGTCTGACAAATCTCGTCGTACAAGGTATACACAATAGCATTGGGTACGTATGCCTCGAAGTGATGGTACAGCTTTCACCTGGAGAAGTATGCTGTTCGGCGGGAGTTTGCACACGTCCAGCACTTTGATCTCTGGTTCATTCGTGGAACCCGATTTTCCGGTTCTCGACGCCCTGTTTCGCACAGGTAGCTTTACTATTTCACGTTTCGTTGACGCGTTACACCGCCTCACGGACAAACATTGTTACGCTTCCAGTGTCTCCGAGATTTTCTTTCTTTTTTCGATGTTCGTAAAAAATCTTCAGTAAAAATCCCTTCAAAATATTTCGATTTTTTCGGAAAAACTCACTTAGAGAATATATTACATTTTTATGGAAGCATCATTATTAGACTTATATATAGAGATTTGATTTTCGCAAAATTTTTTTTTTTTAACTTAAATATGTAATTGAATGAGAGCATTAATTTCGGAATTATTTGCCGTTATTTCCGAAACTTCTTCAATGAGAAAGTCGGAAAACCAACCACAACTACTTCCTAATCGGATGCTTTGCGAGTGACGTTAAACAATGAGGAAGCGACGCGAAAATTCATTTGCAGTCTTGTTTTATCATATCATCGCTGTTCCGCTTTTGCCTTCCTATTCTGTCTGCATTTAATTATCTCCGAAGGCGCGAAGACACCGAGCGCGAGACCATTATAGAATGCAATTCTAGCATCCGAGGTACTAACTCCACGCTAACCATCCAATTCGGGGATACTTTGGAGGATAGTAGGTAGGTAGAGAAGGGTAACTCAGTGGCTCGCTCTTCTCGACCGCTCGGCCACCCTGAGGCGCCATTAAAACTTTCCACGGGTTTCGATAAAGAAACCACGGCGATTTTCGATCGCCTCAGGGTCCCTTGGCTCTGCCAACCAGAGCGACGAAAAGAGCCCATAGTAGAACTCTCGAAGGTACGAGCGAAACGGAGGAGAGCCAGTGAGAGGATCGCGGCTAGCGAGGGTAGTAAAACGCGGAAATCGCACTGCGGCGACAAACTTTCGCTATTTCGACACTTTCACCATTCCCGTTCTTGAGAGCCGTCCGCGCCCTCAATCGACAATTTTCCTCCCTTATCCCCTTTATTATCGTCATATTTCTTTAATTCCCGGTTCGATATCACGCCGTCAGTCCAAAAATCGGTGGCGTTGAATTTTTCTTTTTTTTTTTTTTTTTCAAACCCATAGAAATAATTGAAGGCTCTCGGCGTTCCTCACACTCCCCTTCCTTCGGAAACGCGAGAGCTTTCGGCCCCCTTTTCTCCACTCGCACTCTCGACCAACACACCTAATTATTTATGAAAAGGCGTAACAAGAAAAGTTGGGCTGAACCTCCCAACGCGTTGAGGTTCTCCCCTCGTTCGGGGGATTGCACACCCTCATATATATACCTTTATCGCTATCGCAGTCTTTCACATTCCAACTCGGCACCTCATCCTCCTTCGGGATTACTTAAAGGATGGAAGGGAGAATACTCTGCTTCTGCTGCTTCTGGTTTCGTCTCGTCGTACTTCCGGATTATCCCGGAGCCCCAAGTTCGAGACACGCTTTAATTTTAATCGCCCCGACCCGATTACCCGCGTCTGTTCTATCTCTCTTCCTGGCAACTTCTACTTCGGCATTGACTCTCTATCTCCGTTACCCTGCGCTTTGCCTTTCTCGCACGTCTATACACTCATCGACTTCTGCAAACGTGTCGGCACGAGAATGTCTCCGAAGCTTCGCGAAGGGACTTCGTCGCTGATACGAAAACCCCTCGCAATTACGTATCTACACACCTACCGTTCGCCTCGTGGCTCGATTTTTCGTAGTACACTCGAGGACATTGCCGCAATTGATCCTCTCGCGCACGATGAATCCCACGGGTGCCGTCAAACAATAGCGGGCATGAAGAACACTCGGGAAAGCTTATAGCCGATGCGTGTTTCGTAACATAAAAGAATACGAGAAACGCCGAAGCTTCGTCGCGAGAGCTATGCGAGTTTAGTACAACGAATAACGTTTCTCTTTTACCGCGTAATAATTCGATAATGTATTCAAAGCTGAATTTCTTTTCCTCTCTTTCGATTAATCTTCCGTACGATAATAAAATAGTATTTGTTTTTTTTTTTTTTTTTTTTTTTTTTTTTCGTTATTGCAACGTCGTTTTTCGAATGAAATTTCGAGCTCCTGACGACGTCACAGACAATACACGTTGAACGCTACAGCATATATCTGAAAAGCGCACCGCACTACGCTATAACTGACGTATCTCTCGAGAGCCATCCGAGTATCGATAGCCTCAGGGAGTTTATTCCGTTTGTCTCAGAGTCCTCGTCGCTCTTTCTCCTTCTCTTCGAGGGAACGTTTCCAGCCCGCGGAGGTTTCTGCGTCGCGTCTAAGGGCTCTGGTTCTTTGCGAAAGCCGCAAACTCTCCTTCGCTCTCCTATTTCGCTCCCTCCCCACGCCGAGGCGACGCTCTCTCGTCTTACTGTTTTTCATTTCGACTGTCGTTTGTTGCGGCCCCCGTGGCCGTTTTTCTCTGGAGGGGCTTTGGTTCACGCTATATGCAAGAAACATGTCTCAGGAATCGATAGGAATTTTAGTTCAGAACTCCTCTTTTGCACTCCTCCGAGATGGTGAAGAATAGAAAAAAAAAAAAAAAAAAAAAAGATAGAGAATTGGAGAGATAAAACGAGAGCTGTGTATTGCACAGAATGGATATTACAGACGAGATATTAAAAAAGATTTCGCTGGAGCTCATTGGAGTTGGTCGCTACGTTTTTATTGCTGTTATTTCTTCAGTCTTTCCGGTGTATTAAGATAAAGCGCGCGCGCGTATATGTGCGCGGGTGCTTATTTGTTTGTGTGCGGTGGAAGAGAGAGAGAGAGAGAGAGAGAGAGAGAGAGTAGAGTAATGGCCGTTGAATCCCGATTTAGTAGGGTCGGCTTAATGTGTACGCCATGCGTTCACACCGCGTTACCCAGAGGCTGAATTTTCGTGTATATATTCACGGAAGAGCGGTATATAGTTGAAGGCACTACACACGGTTAGGAGTGGAAACTGGTACACTAACCCGTAGAGCGCGGGCGCGCGCGAGCCTTGCCACGGTGTGTTCGCTCGGCGCTATCGGATTTACAATGTTTACCCGTGCCGCGGAAATTCATTTTGCCGAACCATAAATTTTTCCACGCCGCAGGTGGGGCCATAGGGGAGATTATATAGAGCGGCCGAGAGAGGGAGAGTGAGAGAAAGAGTTACTTCCGGCTTCAACAGACGCTCGGTCTCCTGTAGTTCGGCGCACACACGATCTACTTCTGACCGTTCGTTCGGGTATCGATTCCTCGGCTCGCACTCAATCGCAATCTCGTGGAGAACACGATCAATTAGAAGCGTAGCTGAGGCGTGTGATACTTGAATTGCTTCGACGATTTTCCATTGACTCGATTCCAGATCCTAAATTATACGCCTCGACTAACCAGCGGACGAATCTCTATTTATTCTTTCTTCGCTGCTTCTTCTTCTTCTTCAATGCTTCTCTTTTTTTCTCCATCTTTCTTTCTCTAATCGATACAGTTTAACAGTCGTGCCTGCCTGCCTGCCTGGGCTTCTCGGAGTCTTTAACTCGCTTCCTTCCTTCCTGCATCGAGGTCAATGACTTTACCTTGTGTTTCGTTTTTTTCTTCTCGTTCTCCATTCTCTGTTCCCCGGCTGCGCATCCGCTCGGCCTCCTCGCCCTTACCCCCTTCCGCGTTTTTTCTCTTGAGAAACTTTACGCGCGAAAAAACTGAAGAATCCTCGGGAACTGTGAGAGCTGAAGAATTGCTAGCCTTACCCAACCTGGGATAGCTACCGAGAGCATCCGAGAGAGAGTAAGAACAAGAAGAATAAGAGGGCCGTAGGAAGATAAACACAAACGGGTTGAAACTTTTCACCGCCTAATCGTTACGCGCCTTGGCTCCCTTTCTGTCTCTCTTTCTCCCTTCTGGGAGCTCTGCTGCTTGGAAAATTCGCTACAGAATTAAGCGTCGAGAGAGAAAGCCCCCCTTCCCAGCCCTTCTGTTTGTTCTCTAAAGTATACCATCCCTGCTGCTCATCTCTATACATACCTCCGTTTTTTTTTTTTTTTTTTTTTTTTACACTTCGGATAAATCTTGCTTTTTACTCTCGAGAAAGAATTACTATTCAATTCATTCTTTTGTTTTATTTTTTTACATTTCGCGCAGAAATTACCCAGTTACGCAGCTTTATTTTCCGTAACTTCGATATAATACGTTGTGGTCTTTAATTCAATGCCGTTGTATCTATATTTTTACAATATTGAAATGGTAGTCAAACGGAAAAAAAATATATCGCAAAAAATATCTATAAAAAATATTCAATATATTTTAGAATATATGCTACGAAGTGTATAATAAATTACATTTTAATATATTAATTACGTAAAACCTCCGAACATAGCGCATACGAATGTTTTGCATGTATTTGCCTATCTAGTAGTACTTTTTTGTTTTATCCTAAAGTACGGTATAAACGTCCCGATGAAACTGGAACTGACTCGATCCCACCATTAGTGGAGGACTCGAGGAAAATTTCTAATCCATGCGAAGCGCCCAAGCTGCTGTGACGCTGTTGCGATAGTAGTGAAACGTGGCGATTAACTCGATCGCAAAGTTTCCTACGGCCAGTAATGGTCCTTCGTGCCGCAGAGATGAGGTGACCAAAGGGCGGGGTTAGGTTTGAGGATAGCGGGAGAAGCAACGAGGTAGAGAGGAGCGAGAGGGCGAAAGCCAGGCAGACCGCTGTGTGGCTCTGCGGCTGTACCATCCCCCTTAGCTATATCCACTGTGTATTCCCTCTACTCTCCTCGACGTTGCGTCTAGGGGTTGCTGTTGGTAGATATAGGATACTCACGTACAACACCATAGCACAGTTACAGGGGCTTCTTGAAGAGGCACTTGGACGCTCCCTCACGACTCTATCGAGGCACCGTGGCGCCTCGACGCTTTCTAATAATTACATAGTGTTTGCACAAAGGGCGGCTTGCCGCTGTTGCTCCTCTGTCGTCTTCCCTTCTCTTCTTCGGCTATACCGGAGAAGCAACCCTGTCTCGTCTCGGCGAGTTTACTTACCAACTCGAAATCGCTTCCGGTGCGTATCCCTCGATCGATTAACGCTTCGTAACGACCCTCTTCTCGTATATACGGCGACGACGAAGGTACAACAAGTTTTTTTTTTTTGTTTTTTTTTTTTTTTTTTTTTTTTTTTTTTTTTTTTTTAATACAAGATAAATATTGAGTGATTACGGACAACACTGCAGTAGCGGAGAGTGAGAGCCGTGGTTGAGGTAATCCTGTGTAATATTCGCAGTATAATTTCGCAGCGGATCAAGAGATTTTCCAAGCTGAAGCCCCCAAAGCGAGGAAGATAAATTAGAAAAATATTCAAAGGAAGAAAACGTCCTCAGGGACGCTTGCGAGACCGCGGCAATCTCGCTGTTATATTTTTCTCTCCGCACTCGTACCGGACGATTGGACGCGCTTTTTTATTCCTCTTACTTCTTTTCTCTTATTCGCATTTTTCTACACGGTTTGTTCTTTTTAATTACGAGACAGCGAGACGAATACAATATAATAAAGCGCAAGCGAATAACGAAGTAGAGCTCTCGTCGGTGAAAGGGTTTTACCCATCATGCCAGGTAATATTTTATTATCCGTTTACGAGATCGAGTCAAGTGATTAAAGATTAATTGCCTGCTTACACAATTTTAATTAATCGCCCGCTTAATTTTACTCGCCGTTGAGTTTTACATCGTTCGCGCCAAAGAGAAAAAATATTCATTTGCTGAGAGGCCAGCGCGGGACAGAGAAACGAGAGTTTATTTCATTTTTTTCATTGTTGCAACGATCGCGGCTCAATGTCGTAAGGGCGGAGATGGAGGAAAATAATTGTTGAAAATTTCCTGGCTTCACTTGTTCGCAGCTGCGGGCGAAATGAGTTAGCGCATCGCGTAGAAATCGACTATCTCGTTGAGCTTTTGACCGTAGACGCTATATTCCAAGTAGAAAAGCGCGAGGAAAAAAGTACCTTGGATGCATTCCGAATTCCTGCTTTTTTTTTTTGTTTTGTTGTTTTAATACCTCTTTCCACGCCGACGCTTCTTTTCTCTTTCTACACTTTCATACCGTTGAACGCGCGGCGAGCGGGACGCGAGGCTCTCGTACAAAACTCGTTTAAAGTTTCGAACACGCGGGAAGAGAGCCGACCGAGGAGAAAGAGGTTTGGCCGAGCAGAACGGAAAGCCTAGCGTCTGCCAGTGATGCTGCTGCTGCTGCTGCTGCTTCTCTACTCCTACTCGACTACGGGGTAGCGAATAATATAAGCAATAACTAGGAAGGTTCAGACGCGCGCGGTTACGCCGCGGTGTTGAACTCGCGGTCAGATCCGCACGGACTTTTGGGAATAGGAAAGAAATTCTTCACAAAAGCGGAAGAAAAGAGGCACAGGAAAAACATCGCCATAAGATTTTATGAAAGGATTAATTTTTTTTTTTTTTTTTCGGCAAAATCATATGAAAGCTATAATGCATTTCTGTAATATCAGGATTAAGCTAAAAATTATAATTGTAAAATTTTACGCGCGACGAAAGAAAAAAAAATGTTGTTAGTTGGCAATGTTATGATCGATTTGAGACCAAAAGTACAATTTTTTTCAATATTAAACGAAAAAAAAAAAAAAAAATCGGATTTTTCATCACTGACAACAAAAAACATTTTTGAAATTTGTTTGAATATTTTTTACAACATACGCAACTTGAACAACATACGCAAAAAAATTTGTTTAAAAATATAAAAAATCATACTTTTTCTGAAAATAGCCGAAGTAACTAAAATTTTGTCACTCTTCGTTCAAAAACAATAGCTGATGATAATACCTAATTTTATTATATAGACATTCGTGTCAATGTTGATTTTTTTTAAATAATTTATTGCTCCCGTATTCGGAACGTTATAGAACACGCGTAGCGCGTCTATTCTTCTAGTGGTATTAAATAAAAAAATATGATTTATGTTTCCAAACGTCTGGTACTCGAGTCTCACGTCACTGATGTCCAGGACTCGTCGAAGGTATCGCAATCCATAATTTAAAAAAACTATGAATAATACGTCGTCCCGTTTCATAAATTAAAAAATCTGCAATATTTCTTATTACAACGCGACAAGCCGTTCAAAATTTCTCTCTTCGGCGATTTTCCACCCGTCGTTGATTGTTCGTTCGAGTACATCAATCCATCCTCGTAGCTCTCTGCAACTGGCTGGTATCATCAGGTTTGCGAGAAGCCAGCTCTATGGCGCAAAACTTCCTGTTGGAACCTGGGAAATACGTGCGGATTCGATCATCGAACCGTGAACTCTGAGATATAGGGTTTATAGTAGTAGGTGTATACTATACGTGAAGATAGTACCGAGTGCAAGAGGCGGAGGATGAGTAGAAGAAGAAGAACGAGGATGTAGGGATGAGAGAATGAAGGGTGAAGGGTGAAGAGGGCGGGGGGGGGGGGGAGGGTTGGTAAAATCGAGTAGCTCCCGGGGTTTGCAACGATAGATATACGGTTGGAGCTATAGGCTTGTGGAAATTCACTCCCTCTCACTCGGCAGGTTCCTCGCTTCTCTCTAGCGATGAGGTGCGGCTTGCCTTGCGCTTCGATTGGCGATTAAGAAAGCCATTAAACCGTCGCGCGAAGGAGCCACGATATTTTATTTCCGCCTATAGAAGCACCACCAGTAGCAGTAGCAGCAGCAGCAGCGATGTTTCTCCTCTTCTCTCCCGTAGAGTTGAGAAAGTTTCACTGGGCTGGCCGCGGGCATTCGAGCGTCTAGTTATATTCTCAGGGGATGGGATGGGGATCCTCCCCAACCCCCTCCTATGGCACTATGTCGTTCGTCGTCGTAGTTATCTCGCTGAGGTGAATCGAAGCTTGAATCAGAGATTTGGTGAGGAATATGACGCGTTATAAACACCTATATAAACGAGATTCCTCCACCTTCCGTCTCTCGTCACCGTGAATCCGCGAGAAGCTGTCTCGGCTGTTCTCGATTATCGAAATTCCCGCATGGAATTCCGGTTGACTCCCTCGATCTCTCTCGCTCTTCGCACTCTCGGGAGTGATGTCAGCACATCGTCGTCATAGTCGTTAAACGGATTACTCTCGCGCTCGACGCGTTCGAGCAAACGATTAAGGGTACACGCAGCAAACGGGACTCCCGCGCCTCCCTGCCCTTTGCCTCCTACTCCCATCTGTACACGCGCTATAACCGCGTCTTTGAAACTCGTCGAATTAACTCGTCGCTTTCGTCACGATAACTCTTCCCCCCGTTGCCATCGACACTCTCAGAATTCATCTTAGCTTTTCGCAACTTAAACAGAATACCCGTAATTGGTTTCTAATTAACAAACTAATTCATTTTCTTTGCTGTATCGCAGACGTATTGAAACCGCAAAGCAATCCGTCGTGATTTTATTTATTTTATTTAACAATCACCGCCACTAATTGGAATAATTAAACAATTATTCCCCGTCGAACAGATTGTCTAATTTATTTTCGTAGACTCTTAATTGGTATCTTATTACCGCGAATTAATTAACATTGCCGGTTCAGTTAAAAACTACAAGACGGATAAAACAATTTGTAAGAATAACGACGGAGAAGCTTCATCGTTTATCTCTTCCGCGGTAAATAGTATAGTATCACATACCTTTGGGCGAAAGCTCGGGACAGTAGTACTACGAGAGAGAACCGAGGATTGCGGTGTCGGATATCCGACGTCGACGCCGTTGTTGTAACGCAAACTGTAAATCGTCGCTGTTTATTATAGGAGATTGTCGCGAGGGACAAACGACGATATTCGGAGTATAAGGGGGTTCGGTACCTATTGAAAGTACCTACATATAGGCTTTTGTGTTTGTGTTCAACGGTATAGCAAAACGCGCAGTATATCGAAACTACAACGGCGTCCATATCGCGGAAATGCGACGTAGCGGAATCTCGAGGTTCCATAGAAATCGATTCGTTATTGTTAACGCCGGTGAAGGCCCACGCGATTCTCTACGGTTCTCTGCTCCCGTTTGGTCATGCAGCCTGCTGCGAGAGTGCAGCCTGCTGAACAAGAGTGAGAGAGGGTTCGTTCTCTTCGAAATACGCACGCAAACCCGTCGGCAAACCGGTATAGCCGAGGAATACGAGAATTATTTATTATGCGGTTTACGCGCAGAGTGGTGGGTTGCATCGTCCGGAATTCTGCATTTGTTTCACTATACAATGTACAATACCATAGCCCTAGCTGCACGGCAGTTTCCTCGGATACAATGCAGAGTTCTCGTTAACCGCTCGTGTAACTGAGCTTTGTAGACATGTTGAGCGTGTAGACGCGCATTATACCTCTTTGTGTAACGGATTGTCTTTTGTTCTCTTGTCCAAGAAATTTGCCAGAAACAGAAACTGATTTCGTTGCACGAGAAATATGATATACAGTGTAATCTCGATATACGAAGGGCGGTTTGGTTGGTACTCTGTCCCGGTGAATCTGTCCGTATCATAGAGCTTTTCATTCCACTCGCATTTGATAAGTATATGCTGATGAGAACTTTACCTTCTCATAGTCGTGTAAAACAATTGTTTTTATGCATTTTCGTGTATGTCATGTAAATGGAAGAGTTGAATATTCATCAACCTGATAATCCGCCATAAAGGTGAAGAATAAAATAGTGGAACAGAATTTAAAAAATTATATCCGGCGGCTAAAATTTGAAGAGCGTATTTTATAGGTTCGTAAACAGAATATGCGTCCTTCTAATTTTTTTTTCCACGATGTTGCGTCGTCGGAAAAAAATAAACAACAAACAATGATCCGAATACTATTTTTAAAAAATGGAATACCTTTGCTTCCGCGTAGAGGAAGCGATGTATTTTTAATATCGCTGCAGCCGTATAGAAAACAGCATTTTTGCGTAATTTTATAGGTCGTTTTATAGAGTCGTTTTAGTAGCCTTTAAGGTCATAAATGTTATCATAGGTTATTTCGTTATACATAGATTTCCATAGTAGGCGCCTACTTCGGTTTCCTTCGGTTTGGATAACCGAAGTTTCACTGTAGATGCAAAATTTTAGCAGCACAACGATATTTCTGCAGCATCTCTGAGAAATGTGTAGAATATTACATCAACAAAAGGCCCTGAAAACATAGCGCATCTCTACAGCATCTCTGAGAAATGTGTAGAATATTACATCAACAAAAGGCCCTGAAAACATGGCGCATTCAAAAGACCCGATGCAAAGCCCCAAAATTTCTACAACAAATAACGCGGAAGCGCGAGAGATCGTTTATCACCTATACGACTCAAAGTAATTGACGTCCGAACGCGGTAATTAAAAGGCAAGTGGAATCGAGAATCGTGCGCGTACCGCGGGACAAAGGCTCGACAGGGATAGATAGGTAGCATAGCGAGAACGAGAAGGTAATGGGAGGGTTTGGTCGACGGAGGGAGAGCTGAGGGTGAAATCGTGGAAACGGCTCGCGAGATCGCATCGAGACGAGAAGCGAAGACTTGTGATGAAGAGGGTGAAAACGGGTCTCGCGGAAATTATAGTCGTTTAATTGCGAGACCAGCGAGAAGCCTCTCTACCACTTGAACTGTACTTTCACCTCTTCCATGGTAATATCGAGAAATCGTAAGGGAGAGAGATATTCAACCGTGGCAAATCATTGCGTTATATTGATCGACCGATTTTATAGTCGTACAGATTTCGAATTTCTCTTATTTAATATTTCTACTTCTCGTTTTCGCAATTCAAATAATTGTCTCATAAAAGAGAATAATTTATATCAACTTTTGTCTTATTTTTCGAGTATTTTTTCATCATAATTTACGTTAAATCAACTTTTATTATGTGAGCGAAAGTATAAACTTTCGCTTTTTTCATCTCATGATTTGCAATTTCTTTTTTATTGGACATAAATAAGTGATGAACGATCCGTATTGCGTATTATCTTCGTAAAATCTTTTGAGGCATTTTGGCATAGCGCAGACGGCAACTTTACGATTGTATGAAAAAGAAACGGAGGGTGCCGCAGGTGGTGGCGAGAACGTGTCGAAACTCCGTAGTGAAATCCCCGAAATCAGAACTTTCGACGCGCGGCGGTTCATTCGCCGCGCGCGCGAGTCGCTTCTGCCGTTGAATGTACATAGAGGAGCTCTTCGAAGAGACGAAGGGAAAGCGGGGTGGTTGAATGTTCGTCGGTGAGCTCACAGGGGTTACAACCCGAACGTCCAAACTTTAGTAGCATGCTAAAGGTATTCTCTCTCTCTCTCCGTGGCTATGCGCGCCCCCGAGAAGAGGAAAGCTCGCGTGCAAACCCGACAGTCTCTCGTTCGTTTAAGTAAACATAGATATGTGCGCTTCCGGCGACTTAGAAATTGCGCTCCCGAGGAAACTATGCGATCCGTCCCGTTGAACCCCATCTAACCCTTCATTCCCTTGGAAGCAAAGGCGAGTGAAATAGGCGCCGCGGCATTCTCTATCGACTGTTTAGAAACAGACAGGCATATCCTACAGTATTCAACACGCAAAACTATGGTTACGCGCCCTTTTGTTTCTTAGCAATTGATATATACCTTGGTACACATTATTACGAAACGCCAAGTACTACAGGTTCGGGAATACACAATCTACCCGTACATATGGTGCTTACCGGTCTCGTTTCGTATTACAAATTCCCTCAGAGAAACAAAGAGTGGTCGCCACCCTCTCTCTGTACCCTCGTATCGCGTTAGTTATTATCCAGATTTGGTCAGATTAATTACAAAAGTCCATTCGTAAAAACACATTGGACGAAAGAGCATTCGGTAGTTGCAAGGACTTAATAACATCCACGCCAGTTGGGAAACATGGATAATGGAAATGTTTCCGTATACGCATCGATACACACGTGTGTATCTTCGCCCTTCTCTCTCTCTCTCTCTCTCTCTCTCTGGGTGATAAAACGAACTCAACAGCATACAATCTGTAAACAGATAGATCGACGAGACAGTGGATATATCGCTTTTTTGGGGGGGAAAAGGGGGAAACGCGCAGAGAGAGGTTTACTCGGAATGCTGGTACTGCGCTATGCTACTCTGCAATGCTGGTTGCTCCTCGTATAACCCCGCTTGTCGAGGGGCAAAGAGAGTGCTCACACATTGAGAGCGTGAACTCGGCGGCAGTAGCACCGCGTGCGCGAAATATCGTTACGAATTAGGTCAGTGATATATTTTACGTTCGGCGGTAAATAAAGCAACGGCAGTTTCACCATCGAAGCCTGAGAGAGAAAGGAGAGGGAGGAAGAGTTAGAGAGCTACAGTCGAATGTGGTTGTAGTATACGACGAAAACGCGGATTGCCTCTCCAACATTTTCGAGAGCGGGAGAAAGAGAGAAAGCAGAAACATACAACCAAATATAACGCCCTCGAACGTGTCGTAATTCTGGCCGGTTATGGACACGCATCTATTTTTCGTACTCGACACTCGCGCAATCTCGCATTACTGGTTTTTCGAAGTGGATTTTGACGATGCTATATTTTCGAGTCTTTTTTTTCTGTGTTCCTTATCGAAGTCGAAAAAAAAAAAAAAAAAAAAAAAAAAATCGAGTGAAAGCAATAAAACGTGAAATTCTCATAATTCACAATTTCATCGATGATCCGTTCTGATTTGTCGCGACAGCTTAGCAACGGGATTTATATTTGGAATTAAATATCGATTGTATTTTCGCGCCGAAGCAATTCCATCATCCGTTGCATAACTCGATTAGTAAAATATCGGTTAGCTGTTTTAGGGAATCGATTTGCTCTCGGAGAAGAGCATTATTATGATTATTCGTTGATTAATTGATTAATAATATATCAAGTATTTCGGCGGTAGTTCTGTGCAGCAGATACATTTTTAACGTAATTAAATTGAATTACCGATCAATATACAATCTTTTTTTTAATAGAAAAATAACCTCAATCTTTCTCCGACGAACTTCTTTTGCCGAAAAAGTAAATTTAACAATGTCGCGCATATTTGGCACTATACCACAGTTACTCCCTCCACTCGATCCAAAGCTTAAAGTACCGCGCGACGGCGGCTAGCGCGAGGAAAGCTTTACGATCGTTCTCTCGCGACGTTGACAAACTGTACGAAAATGGAGGGCAGGAGGAAAGAAAAAAAAAACGTCTACATGGTTTTAATCCGGATTTACAACGTCGAAAAAGGTAGGACAGTAAATCCGCGCTTGAATCACGCACGTGCGGCTATTCTGCGGTCGATTCTTCACAACCCCTTCTTTTTAATCTCACGCTACCAGTTTAGTCGTCATTCGTCTTGTTTTAATAATATATTTATTCTATAGTCAGCAATTCAAACGATGATAAAAATAGATGCATATTACACTATCTAATGATCTGTCTGTGATCGATAATGCAGTTATCATTATGAGAATCAGCTTCTGTAATCTCGTTACAACGCCCTCTAAGTATATTGCTCGTCTGCGTGAAACTTCTATCTATAGATTACATTGTACATAGAAGTAAACGCTGCCGAGTCTCAATGGGAGAGATTGAAAGGTCGATTAGGCACGTTTCGGTCGTCGTTGGTAGTACGGCTCGTCCACAAGACCGACCGTCATAGAGATGAGAAAAAAGAAGCAAACGATAGCTACTCTCTCCGCAGGCGAGTTGCGGAAAAGAAAACGTAATACTATCGTCTTTTTCTTTTTTACCCTCGCAGCTTTCTTATATCGCTCCTTCTGCTGTAGTACATCCCCCTCTTCTCTCCTATATACTACTATATGTAGTATATCTTTAAGGATTTTCCGGTACGCTTGCCGAGAAGACCAATCTCTCGAGCCCATCCTCCCAGTGGCGGTCCACGCCGGAATCTTCGGGTCTGTGCTTTACCGCACACGGTCTTCTCTGTATATACAACGAACAGAGAAAACTACAGTGGAAAACGAAACGCACAATCCCACCAATGCATACAAAGAGCTGGATTATCCTTTCGTGGCTCGCCACTCACGCACCAGAAACTACAAGATACTATAACCCAATCCGATCCGCTGACCCGCATCTTACCGAAGACTCTTCGTCTCTGTTTCATTGCCACGGTTAAGAGAAGAAGCTACATTTTCGCAGATTTACCGCTTCCACTCTCTCCATCCCTTCCTACCACCCGTTGGTCCAATTCTTGCGGGACAAACTCCCAAATCACCGGAAGACGGCGATCTCCGATCGGTATATATATAAAGCTTCTCCTATAGTATGTATAGCCGAATAGCAGCGTGATGCTGATCGGGGCGCAAGGACTCCTAGATCTCTCCTACCGTCTCTGGGAAATCCTCGAGATTCCTGGGGTATTAGCCGATCCTCGAGACTTAATAGGCTCATTAAGATAGGTAACGATAGGAGTGAGGTATTAGAGGTACAGTTAAGACCGGGGGGGCGAATGGATGAACAGGATCCTCTCAGGCGCTCCGCGCGACAGAAGGAGGGCGCATATAGCCCCATCTTGACCCAGAAGACTTCTTCCCCAAACGCCTGCCGGAGATATATGTACTATATGTCCTTTCGTGAAGGACGACATATCCAAAGATATAAAAGCTCGACCGGCCTGCAGACATTAACGAGTTTAGCCGAGGAAAAAAAAAAAATAGAAAAAAAAAAGAGCTTAATTGTAACCTTCTGCGATAAATTTCTCTTGCGTGTTACACAGCGGCGGAGAAAAAGATACGAGATTCTCGTCCCTGCCATAAAACACGCATTATATGAGCAATATAATATGAAATAGAGGGGTTGGAAGAGAGCGACGTATAGTAAAATGTGAAAAGGTATGCAGGCATAGGGGGGTTGCCTCGTGTGTGATAAGGAGAAATATAATATCCCTACGAGAGGGCTTGGCGAGTGACGAGTGTCACGAGATTCCTTTTTTTTTCTCTGCGTTTTTTTATCCTTTTTTTTTTCGTCATTTCTGCCGGAGTGCTGATACGAATTTCGTTTTTACGTCAGCAGTCCTCTCTCGTTGATATTACGCTTTAGCTGCCACTAGGCTCCGGGTCGGGATCGAGGAGAGCGCGCTTTTTTTTTTTTTTCGGTAACTTGCATCAGCCAGAGAACCGGCCAAGAAGCTATGGCAAATTTTACGCGATTTCATTAAGAGCGAGACGCGGTCGTTTACGACATCGGGGCGAACAGGTGCGCTCTCGGCTCGGAACGATAAAAAAACGCCTCGACACACATACATACAGATACATATACATTTACAAAGGCATGTGTACAGTTGAGCACATGTAGTTTGTACGGTTGTGTATGTATGTCGGATAAAAGAAGTGAGAGGTGGGTCCGTGCGTTACCTTGGCTTCGTCGGAAAGTCTCGTAAATCGAGTTTTTGCTGGGCGACCGCGGATATACCCCCGTAGTCGTGTGTTCGTCGAGCGCTCCCTCCATCAGGGGGAGCGCGACGGCTCAGCCAACCGAGCCGGTAGTTGCCAGAACGGCGAAGAGGAAGTTGGCGAAAGGCGCGAGCTTCTGTTCGTTCACTACGGGCGTAAAGAGTTTTGTTCTTGCCGGAGGAGAAAAACGCGAAAAAGAGCTGTTTCTACTGGCGGTGCTACTGTTGCCGGGGGAGAAGAGAGACAACGGCGCGCGGGCGAAAAAATAAAAGAGTAGAAACAAGAGGAAGAAATGGAAGTGTTTGCAGGTTGACGGGTAGCTACTAAGAGACGTCTCGAAGTACGTTTCTTTTCTTATATTTTCACCGTAACGGTAAAGGAATATATATCGAAAATATATGATACGTATAGGAGTTCGTGAATAGTGAATGGGGGAGAGAAAAAAAAAAAAAAAAAAAAAAAAAAAATCCACTTCTAATCTCGAAAAGTTTTTCGCGGTATGAGGTACGAGATAGAAAGAAATCGACCGCAAATCCACCCCACCGGGGGTACCGTCAAACGAAATATTCTGTATATCTGCGTATACCGAAAGGGGAGTTTCTCGAAATATGAATTTTCTTCGATTCGTAACGCCGGCGGCAACGAGAGACGAGGTAAAAGGGGGAGAGGATCTCCGTGCCGGAGATTCCAATGGGCTAAAATGGAAAAAAGCTTCGAAGCGATCCTTCTTTCATATATATATTCTCATTCTAGTGTATAACTCTATCTCCGGGTTTCCTTTCATTCACGACGCGGCAACCGAGCACTCGATGGTCAAAAGTTTCTTTTTTTTTTTTCGTCCCCCGCACTCTGAGTCTCGACAGAAGCTCGCAGAGTGAAAAGGGCTACACAGATCAGACAGGAGGAATACTTGAACTGTATATGTAGCGTAGAGAGACAGCAGTAGCAGCAGCGCGCGTTTTCTATCGCGCAGATTTTTCTCTCAGGATATAAATTATTCATTTATTTATTTATTCCGGGACGAGAAAGAGAGCGGGAGAGAGAAAGAGGGGGACTGAGGATACCCCCGCCATAGGGACGCGTCGAAGTCCGTTAACGTTTTAGAATTTTCGATTCCTCGTCGTCGTCGACATCGTTGTCGCTGTTTGAAGAATGGAACGAGAAGAGCTATGGGATTCTGCGTGGCTGTATGCTTTCTCTTTCATGTCGCGGGGATTCTCGACGATGAGAAGAGATCCCAACAAACCTTATTTTCAGAGAGCCCTTAACGACGTATACATAGTATAGAAATATATATATATTGTCCAGACTATACATCGTATACCAAAGAGGATATAAGCAAAAGGATCCAAGTGAGTGAAGAGCACGCGCGCGCCAGGCTGAGAGATCCACTTCTCTCTGCGTCTTTGCTACTCTCGTCGCACACTGTAAAACTCTCGTTAGTAATGGCCCGGGGGGAGGTAAAACGGGAAAGGCTGTGGGACGCTGAAAGCCCCAATGTAGTATATATATATACATATATATAAGTATAGGTAACCAGCTTGAGAAAGGATGAGGTAGAGCTTCCGAAAAGAATTTGCGTTTTTCCCATTCGACCTTATCGCCAGGTTTCAAGGCGCGCGCAGAGCCTCAGGGAAAAAAGCGCGAACGAAATAAAAAAAAAAAAGGGTAGCTGGTGCGTTTGAGTTTCAGATGTATAGTACCGCGCAGTACCAGATAGGAAAGGATGAAGCAAAAGGGAGACGAACGCCCAGAGTTTCCAGCTGTCTTGTCGAATGAAATTCTTTTTAAACGCTTCGCGGCAAAGCGGTGTCTCTTGTCTCTTAACCCGGATCTCCATACCGCGATCTAGTAGTACTCCAGGGAAAAAAATATAAAGAAAATAAAAAGATTCAGACTTGAAGATCCCTCGGAGATTCTATCGTGACAGTGCTGTACAACGAGACTCCTTCGTCCTTCGCGCTCTAAGTCTCAGCTTCCATATCTGACAGATACTCCAGTAGATAGAGGACAGATCCTCGTCGCTGATCCTCAAAGCTGCAATACGGGATTTACAATATTTTCTTATCCCTTCCAAGGCTACTGCAGTAGCGGACATTTTTTTGCTTCGTCACAGAGGAATCTATGTTTACCTTGGAAAAAAAACCGACCTATCTGGTCCCGTTTCGCACCTGAGGTTAATTTTTACCCGCGTTATTTAACACCTTAAAGTGATGTCCATGTAAATTGCACTTCCTTGAAAATTTTCATTACTACACGATTAGCAATAGATTTCAATCACGTGAAAAATGATTTTCCCATTGATGGACAATGGAATAAATATAATAAGCTCGAGGCATTGCCGGTCGAAATATTGTTAAAAATCAAAAGTTCGCAAGTCTTCAACGTTATCTTGTGTCAAATTTAATACATATTGGAGTACGAAACTCCCAGTTTTCGTCTATCTTCGCTGTGCAGAACTGGTATAGCCTTGTGTTTTATCTCTTCAACCTTATCTCTATGAATAAGAAGCCAACCACCCGGTAGTTTCCTCGACGGGAAATGCCCGGCGGGGCTTCTCAGGTCGAGTGCGCGAGAGTGCAGAGTACAACGAAGTAGCGAAGCTCCGCACCGTTCCTCCTGTCAGAATTTGCGCTTCCTTAGGCCATCGCCGCCATCCTCGTTCTCGGCGTTGCAAGATTTATTGGACGGGGTGCCACTCGAGTTAAATACGCGAGACTCTCCTTCTCTGTCTCTCCCTCTCTGCTGCATCCATCTAGTAGTTTAGGCGATGTGAATTGGGGAACGACGAGCGAGAGTTGTACCCCCGAGCAATCTTGGAAACGTATCCAACCCGAGCATTCGCGTTATTCTCTCGACGATTCGGTGGAAGAGCCATCAGAATCCCAAATGTTTTACCCTAATATCGAGTGCCTATGTACAAGATAACGAGCGAAGACAGTAACTTACCGTTAATTATCCTCTTACGAAATATAAAGAATAATTTCAAGATAGAATCTTATTTTTCATACTTCTAATCTTATCTTTATTACTCTCATTTCCTCATATCTTCAGCTTATTTTTTATGATTATCTCGTTTTGAACAGTCGGAGGGGAAATGTACGTTTAATGATAATACCATATAATCTTCGGAGGGCGTGTAGAAATATTCCGGGTAACGTATAAGCGGATTTGAGACCATACCGCTTGTATGAAAAGCAAGAGCAACGTTGTAGGAGTAGGTAGTAGTTCGCACTTGCGACCTACAGATGTTAATTTCACTCTCGTACAGCGTCAGTATGCCTCTGGAAACCCTTAGCCTCGACTATCCCGAAGCTCAAGCTCTCCGTCGAACCTTCCACCGTTCTTCAGTGTCATCCTGCTATATAGGATCAGCCTGTTCCATTGCTACGGCTCGCTCTCGTCCACCACAAGGATCGAGAGAGAAGCGAATGCATAAGCGACGCAACACGCTGTGCTGCATATGCATAAAACCAACGCCAGCCGCTGAAGGGATCGCTCGGGGGTGTAGAAGGGGAAGAGGCTAGATGTAGATGTAGCGGAGAGATTTTAGGGATGCTGCTGCAGCATCCCTGTAGTGGTGAGAGGAGAGGCTTATGCGCAGAGCACGGTGGAGTTGATGCAGCGGGGAAGCGTATCTACTTTGTCTCTTCCAACGGCAACATGCACGTTATAACCGTATATAGTGGGCATAAATATCTAGTTGGTGTGTGTCCCTTTGAAAATTGCCGAGCTACCGCATTAAATTGTGGGATCGTCGCACGGGCGTTACGCAAATGTATACGAGACGAGCCGGGCTCGTTCCTCTGGAAATGAAAACGTTTTTGGTAGCGCGTATGCACACGGAAAAGCCCGGCTATCCGCAAGAGAACTCTTCACTCCGTCTCTCAGCGACAAAGTGCTGTCGACGAATACGAGCAAACGAATGGATTATGCGTAAAATCCACCGTTGAAATCGTAACTGCTAACGCTACATACCATTTACTGTGTCCAGCAGACCTTGATACTTTTACCATTTTAGGAAAATTAATTAATCCACGTATGCAGCTTAGTAAGTTATTAATAATTGTTTATTCGCAATCGATATCGCAGCTTGAAAAAAAATATAGATACTAAACAGCTTTATTCAAAGTCATTCCGATCTGATTTACAGTTAGAGAAAACTTTATTTGTGGTAAACAAATGTATAGGTGGATATGGCGAAATAAATTTTTCGTTATTGTTACGAAATCGCAGTTGAGAATAATGCGATTTTCTAACTATTAACAAATGTTGGTGAGTCACATTCGACAAAAATAAATATTACTTGGCTTCGCTTATATTTCTTAATAATAACGGAATACGTATTTCCGTATATCGAACTATACATTTTTTTACTATAAATAAACTCTTTTTGCAGTTTAGATCGTCTGCCAGATCACGAGATCAGCGAATTATATTTTTTTAAAGATTTTTTGTTGAAACAAATAAATACGCTCAGCCAATAATGTAGGTTTCATTTTTGTCTCCGGAAATGTTGTGTAGCATCCGTTAACGAGATACATTCCGCGGGAGGATATGCTTCCAGTCAAGCAGCAGGGTATTTCTTTCGTATTTGATAAAGAGTACTCGAGAGGGAGCAGGCAATCCGGCGAGAGGGGGAGGAGGGGAGGGGGGTGACCCCAGTAAAAATATACGTACGTGAAGAGTGGATGACGAGAGAGAGTTGTAAGTACGTTCGATTTTACCTCTTATCCCTTCGGGTAGTAACGACGACTTCGACGAGATTTTTCCCCGAGCATATTGTACCACCCAAGCAAGTGGGGCGGGGAACACAATATCCACTTGTGACTAACGATCAACCCCATGGAACTGAAGACTGAAAAGTTCTTCAAGACTCACTGCGTACAACTGCCTCTCGTTTCTATCTTTTCGATAACTTTTTTACCCCTCGTCTACTCTGTCGAATGTTCTCGATTCGTTGGTCCTTCACAGACTCTCCATGTACGTTGCGTCAAGATACCTCGGAACATTAATTGCATTTGCGACTTTTTCTTTTGCATATTTTTTTTTTTTTTTTTTTTTTTTTTCATATCGAATAGATACTTTACGACATTCGTAAAGTGAAAAAAAAAAAAGTATAAAAGAAAAATCTGCAGATCGCGTCGATTTATGCGGGGAAAGCTCGGTGAAAAAGCATTCCCCCGGTCCGAATGAACATCCCTTCGCAACTCCGTAGACAATTAAATTAGACCGTTGGGGATACGAGAGAGAGATATATATAGTCGGACACACATATTTATAAAGGCCCACTGCCACGCGCGGGGGTCTCTCGGAATTTTTCGAAGCGTGTGAAAGGCGAGATGAGGGATCGAATAAGTTGCCAAGGAGAGGCACATCGGCTCAGCATCCCACGCGTGTATCCCCCTCGCTGCCTCGTCGAGGCGTTTGTCCGTTCCACGGCAACCCAAACTCCTGAAAAACCTTTTTCCACTGGTGCCGCCAGTAGGGATCGTCCACCACCGGGCGGCGGTGTGGAGATAAGGCAACCGAACGAAAGCGGACCATCGGGTTTCGTATATAGTAGGTAACCCAAAGTAGTTGAGAAGACGAGAAGATCTCTTCCCCGGACGGCGCACCAAATGGAAAGGGCGAAGGGATGGTACCACCGCCCGACCCGACCACCGGTCCGGGGGGATCCTCTCCGCGGCGCCCTTTTTCCAACTTGGACATTATCGGACATCGCCCGCGCGTGGATGCTCCTTCACGATTTATTTTCATCCCTCTTCTCATCCCATTGGCAAACTGCACTTTAAAGTCGCGTACGCGTACTCGTATTTCGATCTAAAATAACTCTCCGAATAGAATTTATCGGACAATTGTCTACGCATCTACACGATTGAGAGTCAAGATTAAGTTTCTCCAAAGTCCCGGATACAGTAACAAGAAAATAAATAACAAAAACGGGGTATCGAAACCCATTTTTTTTTTTTGGATCTCGATAAATTTCTTATTTCGTGCATAAAGGTTCTACACCGACGACAGAGTAAAAATTATTTTTGAAATATTCGATTAATATATTCGATGAATATATAGATGGCGACAAGGTTAGTTCTTGCAGCTATGATATGCGAGTAGGAGAAGGGAATAGGGTATAACGCGATATAAGCTCTCAGCCGTAAAGTGCACGATACGATATATAAGGATAACTCGGGCGAGAAGTGGCTTGGCCATTATGCATAACTATCCCAGCAGCAGGAAAGCCGTAGAGCATTCTGGCCGACGGTTATACCGAGTCCCTCTTCGGAGTTGTCCTGTGCATCCCGCAAGCGAGGGTCTCCCTCTTCGGTTGAACATACTGTGTCCACGAGACGTCGTCGCCACGCGTACACACATTAATATTAATATAATAAATAGGAGGAGGAAACACGCACACAGAAACAAGCGGGAGGATTGCATACACCGACGTTAACAATAGCAGAATTCAATTTTCCAGTTTGAGAAACAGCGAAATCAATTTAACGGGAAGTTATCGTGTACGTTGTGTGCCGGACCTCGGCCAACAATCGTTGCTTTCCCGTTCCCGGTACTATATAGCAAATACACCCATCTATCGAAACGGGAATTATTCTATCCTGCTTCGCTTGTTCGATGGTAGAAAGGGAGAGAGAAATCGGACACGATGCTGGAAGGAAACTCGCGCGAGGCCGAGCGGGTAGTTTGTCGCCTCGGCTTCGTAGCTTCCACCCGTAAGGAAATTTACGACTGTTTACGAAGAATGCCAGGGCGTCTATTCATAAAGAAAGTAGGTGGTTTTCTTCTCGTAGGTACGTTGCTCGAGGAGAGGCGCGCGGCATACCCTAAGAGTGAGGTAGCAAAAGGCGAGAGAAGGAAAAGTCGGTAAAAGTTTGCCGGTTTGCCCATCGGCTTTCCTGCGTTCTCTCTCTTTCTCTCCCAAGTCGCGTTTCTTTTCTCTTTCTTTTCTTCTACGAAGGGGAGCCCCAGAATGAAAGAAAGAAGCCAGCGGTGCGGAAGCCGCGAGTGCGTAAATCAAAGCGCGGACGTTACTCCTTCGCGAGATTCGAGGGAAAAACGTCGGGACGTCCCATTAGCCGAGGTTCCGAGAGCTCGGAGGCTCGAGCCATCGTCCACATAAATTATTAAAGTGTCGGCCCGGAGGGCGGCTAAACGTTTATCGAATTAGAATCGAGCCACCCACACTATTTCCTACCAATGGCCATTTTATTTTATCTTTTTTTATCCCCCATTCGTCTTACCCCTTTGATCGAAGTTCAGATTCCGTTATTATACAAACTTTACATCACGTAAAAAAATACATCGCAGACGTATAGAAAATATTTGTTTGATTAAAATCAAAATTTGATGCATTAACTCATCAGAAGTGAGTTCATTTATAGTTAAGAAATTCGTAATTGAATATGGCAAAATAAATATTCAATTATTGTAATCGAATCACCGATGAGATAAAAAAAGATTTGGTAAATAGTACTCCGCTCAACCAATATTTGCTGACTACAAATAAACTCGTTCATCAGTTGTGTTTGTGTTATACTGATCTGCATTAAATGAAGTAATAGACTGGGATACAAGCGATGTATACTTAATTTAATCAAATGTGGTTAAACAAAGCCGAATTTTTATTGCATCAGCGTACATTGTTCAGACCATGAATCCCCCAAACCGTCGGTGATTTAATCCCAGCAAATACCGAGCTTCGAAGCTGACGAAGGAACATCGGACCAAAGAATGTAGAAACTCGAGAGGGGGAAATAGAGGAGATAAGAGAGTGTCGGGAATGTCGCACGTGCGCCGAATGTTGCCGCTGGGTGTGGACAATAAAACCATTTGCCTTGGCTCTCTTCTCGTTTCCGGTAGCGCGCATTTCCGTCCTCCTACTTTTTGGTTGTTACGCTACTCCAGGATGGGGTCGTGAATGTCTGTTCCGACAAGGGTTCCTTGATTCCTCTCGAGGCACCTCTTGCATCTTCATCCTATATCTATATATGTCTCCCTCTTGCTCTCGACCTCCTCAGGCTTCATCTTCATCCCTCCGTTCCCGCATCCATGACTGTGTACAACATAGCGTCGGCATGAAGAGGGATAACCCGGGGTGGGGAAGGGGCTGACGTTGCTGCGGGTTGCGTGTTGATACTCATGGTACATGCACGCAGTAACAGTTTCATCGCTACGGTTACCGTTGTATTTGGCACAGACACATCAAAACGGTATCGTCTAATTAATTCGCAGCACCAATTGGTGAATGGGTTTCTCCTGCACGCACACAACACAGTTGCACAAGAACGCTCTCTCGCGTTGCTGTTGTTGTTGTTGTTGTTGTTGTTGTTGTTGTTGTGCCTTTACCCTCTGTTTCACCGTTCATCGAAGCCGGCCCCGAGGAAACTTCAGATTATGCTTTCATTAAGGGAAACAGGCAGCTCGATAATTGCCATTTACCGAGGGTATCAGGTCTTCGAGTTCGCGGAGGGGCTGCAACGCATAGGGATAGATTCGAGGGATGAGAGTACTGCCCGTGCGAGCATCGCGGATCGCGTAATTAAAGGGGTGACGAGAGGGATGCCAGAGAAGGGAGATACACGGAGTGAGATCGACTGATGCCAGTCCACGTTCCTGGAATCGATCTCCTCCACCCGATACGTAACTATGCACCTAACAGTTTGAGTAGTCCGGATACTACAGCGGCTCGTCCACCGCGTCGACCGCCACTACACGAGGCGCACACTGCGCATATATATCGATTGATCGATTTTCATCCACAAGTTCCGATAACTATACACGTTTCCCCATTAACACCCGAGAAACCCTTCACTACCGCGCCACGCCGACTCGTCTGTACGGCTATCGCACCGCTCTCTCGTTACAAGTGAATATCGAAACTATTTATACTGTCGCTACGGGAGTGACAGATTTTGATTGAAATCGTGTGCTCGGAAACGAGTGTTCTCGTAACGTGCCGCACGGATATATAGTAACGCGATATTCACGTATCGCTTGTGTATGTCATGTCGAGAAATTGGCGTCAATATGGATAGAAATATACATTTTAGTTTCTTTTTTTTTTTTTTTTTTTTTTTTACTTGAAAATACCTTTAAAATTGGAATTTCACACATGTCTGCTCATTATTTTTCAACTCCATTTGTATTAAATATTTTTTGCCTCAATATCGAAAAGTTTTCGTCTATTAACAGAAGGAATTTGAAATACCGTACCGTTTCAACTATTGCAAGGAATTTAACGAAAATTCGGGAAAATAACGGAAGCGTACCCCTTGATGCGGCTATGTAACTTCAACCCTTCAACTTGATTGATGAAGGCTGTGAATCATTGCGGTTTAAATTTTATACACCTGATACATACACAGCTGTAGACTTTTGTGTAGAAATTTCGTCCGACTTTTTGCAATATTTTCTACACGTTGACATAAAAGTCTTCGTAAGAATTTTTTTGCAAATACAGAATTAACGGGACTCGATAAATTATAGAAGAATCAATCAAATAATCGATTATTTATGTTAATAATTGTTATACGATATATTGTACGATACAATAAAAGATATTTTTACATGGGGAAGAAAACCGATTCAAAATGGTATAAAAAGTAATGTTCTGCGGTGGAGATCGCGACGTGTCATGCCTACGCTTGAATCAATGGGACAATAGTCCGGATCGAGTGTTCAACCACAGAAAGAAATAAGAATAAGGTGAATAACTTTGAAAAGTAGTCCTGTAAAATGGTTCTATCGAATGGGAGAAAGTTTTCACTTTGGTTTGGAGGCGGGTGTGGTCCGGTTTGTAACTACCCTTACACTCTCGGCTATCCCCTCGTTCTCGTTTCAATTCCATTTTCTCTCACGGACAAGTGGATAGTCCTCTCACTCTTTCTCTCATCTCTTCCCATTTCTTCTTTCGTTTATTTCTTTTTTTGTTATCTGACCTCCCCTTCCTCCTCTTACTTGCTCGTCGAGAGCGAAGGGCGAGCAAACGATAGAAGAGACTGCGTGGAAGATTCGAAATTTTCTTCGTGAACGTCCTCGGGGGGGCTCTCTAGCGAAGAAACAGGGCTAGACGTCGCGCGCCGCGAGCGATTTATCGAACCGCCGCAGTACCATTCTACGACTGCTCTGGCGGTCCTCTCTTCGGTCCGATGTACTTTCTCTCGCTCCATTTTTCGCTGTGAGGTGTATATCTATTTCTCTCTCTAGACATTGCTCTACCTTCCTCCCCAAAGAATTTTCTACTCCACTTTCTATCTCACTCCTCGGACGATTGAAACAAACGGACGTGGATTATTTCTCGCTGGTGGTCGCCCGCTGCACCAGCTTCGAATCGATAAACAACTTCGCCTACTAGGGACAGGGAACCGCCCGTCCGCGAACAGATATTCTTCCTTCCGTTGTCGAGCGTTTATTCGCGGGGAACAGAAAAAAAAAAAGAAAGAAAATAAACAAATAGAAAAAAGAGAAAAATATGGAATAACCGATAGATAGATAGAGGAAAAACTTGTGCGCTGATAAGAATTACGTCCCGATAACAGAAGCGTTCAGTGTAAATATAGCGTGTTATAAGGAATTTGCTGCGATAAGCGAGAGGCGGAACGAGAGGAATCTCAGCAGCTCATCCGTGATATTGTCGGCTTGAGATCGTCGCGCCCGAGGGTGCGTACAAAACCCTCGTCTTTGCCTCTGGTACCCATATTTTAGGGGATGTCGATCAACTATTTTATTGCCTCCCGCGCGAGAGATTCGTAATCCGAGAATACTTATAGAAGAAAATTTCTTCCCGCCAAACCCATCTTAACACGGTGGCTGAACATTTTTTTTTTTTTTTTTTTTAATATAATTCAGAGCTAAATTCGCGAAATGCGAAAGTCGCAATTATCAGAGAATGGAAAATACATTCGACGAACCGAGAGATATTTTGATGCATTAAAATGAATTACACGTTTCCGAGTGGTAAATTAATTCACGCCGAAACTGACGTTCTAATTATATAACAAGGGAAACGTGATCGATCATAATGAATATATATTTATTTTTATTAATATTATCATATTGAATCCATTAGCAACGTTACCATGTTTCACATTGAATCCATTAGTAATGCCATACCATGTTTCATACTGTGTTCCATCAGTTTCATCTCGGATTACCGTTAGTCTCTCGGATAACCAATGCGCGATAATGTAAGCAATCAATTATCAATTAATATTGTAATTATTGGACTAGACGCTGATACCCTTTATATATTTCTTTTTCTTTTTTTTTTTTTTACTTTTTTGTATATTTATCTTTCCCTTCCGTGAATTTTTTATGAGTACCAACCGATCGTTATACAGTTGACTCCGACCGGGAGGAAGTTATCGCTAACTTCGAAACGAGTTCGGAAAGCTCGGTGACCCGTTGAAACACACCCCTCCAAAGTCGCATCAGCCGACGAGGAGGAATTCGGTGCTGTGTGACGCTGGAGACATTCAAGCTTGAATATTTAATGTCTATCCTACCTCTCTGTGTCTCTCTTCCTCGGCAACGGGGCGTATACATCGCGTGACGAGCTCACCTAGAGCTACCTATATAACGGCTCTCATCATCTCCGAGAGTACGAAGCAGGTACTCTTTGCATATCGAATCTCACGGAGAACTATCTCATTCGCTTGCACGCGCATCTCTCCGCATAGCTCATCGAGTAGTCGCGTTAACGAACTTTCCCTCTCGCGAACAGCCCGGAGGCGCTTCTAACACAGACGCAGACACAGACACGCATATTCGTCTGAGCAAAATAGATCCCATTGCGGTATTGTAACTCTAAATTCGCATTTTCGTACAAGTTCGACGGGGATGTATGGAACACGGGCGCCAAACGTTATATGCATGACGTTTAAACGGCATCGTATCCGTGAGCTTTTGCCGAAGCGCGTGTTGTATGTATGTGCATTATATTTAGCGAGAGGTACGTGATAAACTACTCATCCCAGGGATGATTGGAAGCCTGCGTTAGGGACCGTACCGAAAGCGGAGAAAGTTATATGTCTCGCTAATTATTTTGATAGACTTTATATGCGAGAGACTGTGTAATTGAATTGCCTTCGATCGCGCGGCTAGTTCGGCTAACCCGGTTTCACCACACTCACCGGAGGGCGCTATCCGAGGCGACCAAGTGTTGTGTCTCCCACACGTATAAAATCGTGAAAATAAAATACAGAATAAAAATTTCACCGGCGCCCCATAGAGAGACGAACGGTGTCACTCACACGCCGTCGAACTTGACAGAGGATGTTCAAAAACGAGAGAGCATCCGCTTCGTCTGCTCTGTACGTGTTAATATATGTATTCACGTGTGTGCGTGCAATGTCTACATTCGTATATGAGCCGAGCGTGACGTGTGCCACCGCTGCTGGCTCATGAAATTTTACGGAAAAATATTGCCCAACGTCGGGCGTTCCGAGTTCGAGTGCGAGAGACACTGGAACAAAAATAAATAAAAATAATGAAAAAAAAAAAAAAAGAAGTAATGTCCCGGAGGTTCGCACCCCGATACTGTGCGCGCTGCGCGCCCTCGTCGAAACTGTTGAAAAACTAAAAAAAAAAAATAACTGAAGAAAAAAAAACGTAGCATGGGCTCGTATATCGGTGCGTCGCGATTCATCGATTTCGAAAAACGAGTTTCAGGTGCAGGCACATAGTAGTCGCGAGCTTTCGGTACATATATGTATATATGTACACTGTGATAGAGGGGCTCTCGGTTCAACCCCCTTTCCCGATGACCCGCTGTCGATCCTGCAGCTCCTGCTGGGATTATTCCTGAAATTCGACGGGATTTAACCACCCTCCTGTCGCGCGTCTGTTCTCCCTTAAAAAAAAAAAAAACAACAAAAAAAAACAAAATATATTGTTTACTCCATCGACTATATTGACGGGTATTGGGCGATCCAGTTGGGTACAATATATTTATCGTCACCTGATGACGAAAGGGTCAAGACGCCGGCGATGTATCGTCGAGTTGGACGATGTTCTTACATTTTATTTTATTATTACAAGAAATGAAAAAAAAAATATTGCATAAATAACAACAATTTTATCGGAACTTGAATATTACGCGTATCGTTATACTCGCGAAATATCGTATAGTTCCGAAACCACGCAGATTTAAATCGTAGAAGTTAAATTATGCAATCCGATAACCATGTAAACCCGGGAGTCTAGCAATTACATACGAGAATTTTCGCTGTAATACTTATTCCAGCGAAAAATAAATTCGTGTTGGAGGATCGTGCAGATTCTACGAATAGCTCGAACTTATCGTAAAAGCACTCATCGTCATATTTTCCATGCATATTCGGACTCGCTGATTGCGAGATTCAAAATTCGTTTCGCCGTTAATTATAAGCAAAACGAAAAAAAAAAAAAAAAAAAAAAAAGAGGAAAATTTTATTAGAATCGAAAATAAATTTTGTTCTGCATCGCTTCGGTTCGCGCCATGCATCGACGCTGTGCATTTAATGAGATTGAAAACTGGGATATATCGCGTGTGTCACGTACGTGGAATTGAACATACGGATGTGAGAGTGCGCATGAGATAACGCGTTTATCGAAACTGCTGGGGTTGGTGCACGTCGAGGAGTTAGTCCAGTAATTTATGTTGCCGACAGAGATTCGTCGTCGGTTATAACGTAACGCGTGTGTCGTGCGCCACAGCTGTATCGGAACCGAGTTCACGGACCGCGATGTTACATGCGCTCGTACACTCGAAGGATTCCTCGCTTATCCCATTCATCTCCATCTCTTTGCACAAAATGCTTGCCGCCTGACTTAAGAGAAACCTTCCCGCGTAATCAAGTATATCATTCGCGATCATAAAATATCTTCATAAAATATCCTCAAGCCACCGACTGAAAGACACGTACACACACAGTAGCCTTTCAAAGCGTAAAATTAATCATACGCCGTCTGTCGTCACCGTCGAAACGAATTCAAAGTGCGCCACGAGGTGTGAAGCAATTTTTCATACTTTCGCGACAAGTGGAGAATTCTTTCTCCCACACAGTCAGCCTCAGCCCCCTTCTTGTGGCGTGTGTGTTACATTTCGTAGGTATAGAAAGAACGATAGGCTGGTTTTCTCCTCCGGGTTTTCTCGTACCTCAAGTCATGAGTATACGGAAGAAGATATTGAAAACATAAATTCGCACTTCGTACCACAGTTTCCAGAGTGCCCTTTCTTACTTTTCTTGGGTTTGCTATATTTTCGTGACACAACGTCGCATGGATAGAGAAAGGCATGGAGAATCTACAGACACAAGCGTATCTACCATTGGAAGGTCGCGGTCGTGTGATCGCGATACGCGGCTTAATTTACTCGGCTCATACATACATGCATGTAATACGTGCGGATCTTGCACACGCTGCTTCCAGTTAGAGGGATGGGCGAGTTGATTCGTCGAGGGAAGAGAATGAGGTCTTTTCCTCCCTCTGGAAACTGCCGTTTAGCCTCCTCAAACCCCCCTTCACGATGAGTAAACCCTCCAAGGGACTCTCGGTAAATTATTGTCGATTTTAATGTAACCCTCCTCTTGCCTCGATGGATATATATATAATTCTATGCGGATAGGACCGATTCTCCGTACACTTCCGCTGCTACTAGTCATTTTCATCCTACCGAGCTTCACGGTGAAGGTCTCGTTGACGAAGGGATGCAACCACCAACAGCTTTAGTCTCGCGCTCCCCCGCTTCCCTCGTCTCTTCTCCGCCCCATATCCAGCCATTCCCCACTACTAGAAACCAGACAATCCGTGCAAGCGCAACCCACCGTTAATCATAGTCATGGAACAATTAGACTCGCGCGAACGTTCGCGTGGAAAATTATGCCGGTCGTTACCGGGAATCCGGTTCCTGGCGTTGGCAGACGAAGGAGGAGGGTACCAGTGACGATAGAGATAGGAAGAGAAGATAACGGAGACACACAAACAGGCGCACGCACACAACGTTGAAAACTATAGGGATTCGTATAGGAATAATAAAAATTCGTGAAACATCTCTTCCATTTTCTCTTTTGCTTATTTCTTGAGGAAAATTCTTTCGAACAATTGCAGATAGAGAAGAGAGAAATCGTTATAAATGGAGACGAGTCTCCGGACAAGTAAATTAGTCTACGAGCAAAAAAACAAAACGGACACAGTCAATTTAGCGGATTTAGTAGAATTTATTTACGTTTGCAGAAAAGTACAGAGTTGCAGATGTGCAAATGACGATGGAAGCTATTTGCGAGAAGCTGAGGAACGAACAAAAAAAATGCTTTTTTTTTTTTTTAGCATTATGAATTCACTTTGGTGAAAAATTGTGATGGTATTTGAGCTCCGATCGGATGAAGAAATTGGAATATGTTATTGAGAATATATATTTTTAATTCTTCGGATTTTGGCGCATCGACAGCAAGAGAAAATGCGCGATTTCGTATATTTTTCAATAACTATATCTTTACTTTTCAATGGAATTACGGGAAAAATCGTGGAACCGATTGCGTTCTATACACCGAAAAAAATTACTTCCAATATCGGTATTGGAAAATTTTATGCATAATCCGTGCAATAAATTTCAAATAAATGTGTGTTAAAATTTTAAACAATTTTTTACCGTATGACGAAAAATTTGGCAACTTTAATGGAATTTCTTTTTTTTTTTATTTTAAGAATATTCTGTTAAATTTACGATAATTTGTTTACAGTATAGAGAAAAAAAAACGTAACATACGGTGTCTTATGGAGTCAGAGAACCATTTTGTGAGTCATTGAAGAGCGATCCAAAATAAGCGGTTAAAAATAATGTATCTTTCGTCCTTTCAAAACTGTGTTTTGATACGAAAAATTAATGTTCATATTGATACGTTTACTTATTTATGGGATATTTTATGTTTCAATTGCAGATGTCTGACAAATGCAAGCAAATAAATGATATTTTTCGAAGTAAAAGGGTTGACAAGTAAAAAAAAAAAAGGGAAATATAATTACCGGCTTTATATATCGTACGACCATTTGCCATCCAGACACTGCCGCGTAATAGGGTTTGCATACCGAGCGCGTGTATCGCGTCCCGATGGCCCATAAAAACCGTGGGGCCATTTCGCTAAGTGCGTTTGCTCCACACTCGCATCTAAGGGTGCAAGCAGCCCGTAGTCTCGATCCTGTATAGGTAAAAGTGTTCTGTGTACCAACCCACGTTGAGAGATCCCTGGTAACGCATAGCAGTCTCGCGCAACCCCCGCGGCGACGCAGTTTCTTTTCTTCGCGCGGTCTCCGGTATCGCGGCAGCCGCCACCCTCTCTGTATTATTTTTTAGTGGCAGAGAGAGTGGTATGGAAGAAAACAGGCGAAGTAAGAGTGAGCGAATATAATACGGAGTAGGTATCGCGCTGTGTGTGCGTTTTCCCTGGATGGGACACAGGGTAGGTAATGTATATGAGAAAGGGAGAAAGAGAGAGGGCGCGAGAGAACTCTCGCGCGGGAAACGACGCACTAAATTACCTCCAGACTCGAGAGACGACGCCCTGCGTCGCTGAGTCGTGCACCGGGGCAACCGGCTACGAATACCGAACGCTTCCCGCTCCTCCTCGCTCCATTTTTCTCGCTTTCCCTCGGTTTCTAATTTCTCTCAGCGCTCTAGCGTATACACTCCCACGCTTTTGCCATCCCCTTGCCAATGCCATTCTACGTTCGCGACTGCCGGAGATGAAAACGAGAAGAAAATGGAGACCGGGGTGGGCCTTATACCGTGCGGAAAGAAAGACGCTGAGAATGAGAGAGAATAAAAAAAAAAAGAAAAAAAAAAAAAGAAATAACAGAGCAAAAGGTACGAAGCTAAAGCTAGGTGACGCGCCCGGGACCATTGCTGTTTCTCGAGGAGAGACCGTTACTCGTATAACTGACATTTACTGCACTCGAGTAACGACTTCCTTTTCGATCGTGCTAACTCGAACCGAGCCGCGTCTTTTTTCCGCAGCGCAAACAGCAAGAGAGTATCGTCGAAACCCCACGAACGTTATTTTTTATTTTATTTTTTTTTATTTTTTCACCTCGTATACCTCGTATGTATCGGATGATACGCCCGGCTCGAGAGTTTTTTCAGGTTGTATTTTAGGATCGATACGTTTTTATTTATGCTGTCAGTGTACGGCAATAGGGAATCTCGTGAACTCGCGAGAATTGTATTTATTCATCTAGATAACGAAACGTACGCTTTTCACCGAGTATCTATGTGCCTCGGACTCTCTTGAATGCTTATTGTCCCGGTGCTTATTCTTTTTTTTTTTATCTATCTCCCCTTATTCGCGCAAACATTGGATATTCTCGTGGGTGCGTCCAGTTAGCATGGAAACCGAGTAAACCAGCATATTCTCCACTTGCCATCGACCATTTTTTTTTTTTTATATTTTTTTTTTACTCTCTCTCTCTCTATCTCTCTCTTTACTCCACATCTCTTTCCTGCGTCTCGTTTCACCGCTGGCCAACGAGGCGACATGCATGTATGTATATCCTTCTATTCAGTTAACCATGCCAAGCCAACAACTATGAGAACGAAGAAACTCTCTCTCTCTCTCTCGCTCGGTGGGGGCGTTGAAATTTATTCCAGCACGTGTTGCTCGGCGAACGTTTCCACTATATCCTACGCTATTCCTGGGCTGTTTCTCTTCCCTCGTCGTGCGAGCATACATCTTTGCCGAAGAAGCGTTACTATCTGGGTCTTCGCTGTCAACATTCGTAACTGCAGTTTGACCTCGTTGGCCAAACGTTACAGCAGTAGATTTATCCTTTTAGTTTCCTACTGTTCGAATTTTAACTAACACACCTCCTAGTTGGCCTGTCGGGTTTCCATTATCTAAAACATTTTCTTACCGAAGAACAACAGTCGCCGAAAATATTTTCGTCAGAATTGCATTTGAAACCCCCTTTCCGAAACTTAATATTCACCGGCATCAAACTTTCTTCAATTGTTACGAAACTATTGTTTGTATTGTTTCAATTACTCCGTTGATCTTCTCTAATTACTCTCGTGCTGTGAATTTCTAAGATTTCAATAGAGTCAGGCAACCCAGTCCTGAACTAATAATGTATACTTGTAGCAGTTATGCCCGTTGCAACGGAAGCTTGGTCGACGGTACGAATCTACGGCGTACAGCTTGAAACTGTGCAAATCCGTTGGTCCGAGAGGGCACCGGTGTTTCAGAGTCCATTTTCCGCGTACAATGTGAGGCTTGGCCGCGTATGAAAGCGTCGTTGTTCTATCTCTCTCCGTCTCACGAATAGCCGAGTGATGACTGGATGGCTGGCTCGGTGGCTTGCAGGATGAGAGAGAGTAGGAACGGGCATTAAAGGGGGGTCGCAATTAGCGAGAGACAAAGGGGATTCTGCTCTCCGTCGTCGACGCGCAACCCACCGTTATAGTAGCACATAGTAAGCCTCCAACATTCTCTCGGTACTATAACTATACATTATCAAGACTCCAGTAGCTTTCGCACATTTCCTTCTGTCCAGGCCGGGCCTACAGTAGCAAAGGCACGCAAAGATCAGACCTGTAAGCCTGAAAACTTGTGGAACAAGGCGTGCGAAAGACGCTAGAATAGCCAGAGCCACCGGCTTCATTTCTTCACCTCAATGTATTATCTATCCTTACCCCATATCTTGCCCTGCAACCTCAAGATTCCTGTTCTGGCGGGGCTCTCGCCTCGTTTTACCCGGGCGAAGTCGAATGGAGAAAGGAAATGAAAAGGATTGTGGATGGTGGAGAATAAGAATAGAGAAAAGAAACCGAGAAAAGTTTCCATGCCTTGGACTTGCCTACTGTGATGCTGCTGCTGCTGCTGCTGCTGCTGCTGCGCCTTTTTCCATCGCTATCCCAGACTCCTTTCCACGTGCTTGGAGCCTCGCCAGAATTTCTGAGGTAAACCGGGGACTAGCCTCACTCCACCCGGAAAGCGAATAGGTAAGAGGTATAAAAAGGGACGAAAAGGGAAGTGGGAGAAAGGGATGAAGGAAGCCAGCAGCATATTCTCGTTTCTACCGGTTCGTTCGATCGGCTCGCCTTTCATATATCCCTTCCCCCACATACGTAATATCTTTCGTGCCATTCGTAATATCGTGTTCTCTCCTCTACGCCGAGTATACTGATCTTGGCCCCCGCGGCAGTGAGAGCTCTCAGCGATTGGGATATTCGTCGTCGTTTCCATGCTCCGGGACATTGCTACTTCCAGCCAACCTCCCCACAGCAGACCGTCTCCCATCCTCACAGGGAGAGATATCTCTTCGCCGCAGAGGCAAGAGAGCCCGAACACGCGACGAAGAGGCCTCGAGGTATTCGTGTCACTCGCTGCTGCTGCTGCTGCTTCTGCTGCTGCTGCTGTTGGCTTCATTCCTATAGCTTTCAGTTGGACGTAAATAGGAAAAATATTCAAACGACTCGTAACTCCTGCTGCCGATATCTGGCTTCTGGTTCTTTTTACCCGACAAGGGACTTGTACGGTCGTCGCTTTTGGCCATCAACCTCGAAAGACTTTACTCGAGAACTATTGTTCTCTTCCAGGTATACAAAGTTCTGCATAACGAGTTTTATTGTGTTTACCAAGGTATCCGAAGTATCTTGAATATCCAATTCGATTGCTCTGCACTTCTTTTCGTTGGCGGAAAGAATTATTGCTGACAAATCGACAAAAAAAAAAAACACACACACCCTCGCACTCGCAAAAAATCTTTTAAAGTTCTCTCGATCTTTTCGATTAGTTTACGACAGATGTATTTGACTTTGAACAACCGGAAGTTTCGGACAAAATGTTCTTGAAGGCAATATTGTTGAATCCTGAGGATGTTTTAGAAGAGACGTCGAGTAGTAGCGGCGAGCTTGTGGGCTTTCGGATCGATTAACCGAATACGCGTCCCCGGTACTGCGGCACCAATACCGGAGCCAAACGGGGTTCATAGTATTGTCCGCGGTTAACCGGGCTTGCAGTGACAAAGCGTACCAACGTCACGCTTGACGTCACCAAGGGGAAACAATGGCCAGTCGTCGGGAAAGCTCGCGCTATGCTAGCTAGTCGACTAGTAGAATGATATATATATATATATATATGGAACACCGACAGAGAGAGCCTCACGTGCGATCTACGAAGATCTCATGTGCAGGACAAGGGATATATATGTTCGTCTACCCTTGGTCCTCATCTCGGGTCCTCTACGCCGCGGTAGCCAGAATTGGCTTTTTCATCGGGCAGTCTCGTCGTGAAATCTTCTTGCGACTAAGTCGTGCGGAACGTTCGAAGAGCCGACGAAAAGCCCCTCTTGCGAGGAGAGCAAGAGAGAAATTGATTCTACCCTCTACTCATTTCCCGGCCGGCCAAACTCAACCCCTACCCCTACTGCCCCTTCCGCGACTATAATTATTCCACATTCAATTTATTCTTCGAGTTAACCAAACGAGTAGAGAATTGAATTTTCATCGTGATGGTCATTGCCCTATACCTTTTCTCCATCTATGCTATATCTTTCTCACCGAAAATCCTCTCACGTTGGGTTAAACTTAACGAGATTAAGGAATTGAATTTTTATCACAACGGTCTTTGAGTCTCGAGGATAAGGGTAGTTGGGCCCCGGGAAGCCCCCCTCCCGGTACGCAAGGTGCATTAAACGAGCAAACCCAGAACGATCCGGAACGAGGCGCGAGCCAGAGAACAAGAGCCCCTTAGGAGCCATCGAGAAAGAGAGGAAGGCCTTCTCTTGGCCCTAAGAACACAGCAGTACCCACTACTTTATATACGAACGAGTATTAACCCTCGGATCTCGAAATTCTCGGTAGACGAAGGGGGGGAAATTGGCTTGATAAATTCAGTTTATTTAACGCGCTCAACGACGACGACCCTTTCGGGAGATGGGGTTACACCACGTGAACGTTAAATCGTCGAGGAACCCGAAATTCTCTCTTACTCTACATCCTCCCTCCCCACCCCTTCCTTATATACTCTCTCTTGCCCTCCCGCCCTTCCATTCTTCGATAAATTACGAAGAGGCCACGAGCTCGTATAAACCCACGGCACGCAGATATTGCTAGAACTCTCTCTCTCTCTCTCTCTCTCGCTTCCTTTCTCTCGCAATTCTAACTCGTGCGCGAACTCCGCTATACTCGTAAACGTGTCCCAGCTTCCTCAATTTTCACTCCCCCAACAGTTTCGTCTGCGTATATACCGACGCTATCACTTTTGGATGTTTCATGATCTTTGTCATTGCGGAATATACGCAGTTCGGCTCACAGCGCGTAGTAACGATTTCTATATTACATGATCGAACAAGAAAGAGTGGAAGAGCGGAAAAGAGAGAATTCTCCCCATCGAGTAGTGACGAATCCCCTGGATCTTGCCGGTGTCACAGGCATTAGGAAGAATCCGAGTAGTCGTCTTGGAAGTTATCCACTAGCTATCGGCGAATAGATTCAATCTCTAGACCTGTTCTTTACCGAATAGAAGAGCGGCGATGAACTCGTAGCCCCGAAAAATCCATTCCAACGTCACCGTCTTTTTTTTTTTTTTTTTTTCTTCTTCTTTTTTTTCGTCTCGAAAGGATTTTACCAGTCGCGCGGAGAGATATATTGAGCATCGTATATATTTTTCAGACTTTCGGTCTTTGCTGTCTCGTGAGCGGTATAATTAAAAAGAACCGAGAGCCACCGGTGTTCCGCGAATCGAGATTTAGCGATTCGCCCTCATTCTCCGAAATTCGTTAAAAAGAAAAGGTCTTCATCGTTTAATTAATTAACCGATGCAGACTCAACCTGAAATTACTGTGTTACATTATAAATGCACGTTTTTCCGATCACAACGGAGCTCCTTCGTGGCTCCAAAAATATATATTTTTTTATTAAAGTAAATTCATTTGAACGAAAGTAAATCACTTCTATCGCGGTAAATCCTTTTGGCTCTCGTACTAATGCCCTATATTTGTATTACACTCTTTTAACACGCAACGATTTTGTTGTTGATGGCCTCGAAGTAGCAGCAGTTTGGAGGATAAGCTCTCGGCAACTCTTCGGGTAGATTCATTGGTATACACACATAGAGACTCACACAACGATACGAAACATGAAACAAAAGAAGAGCGGGTGAGTACCAGTGAAAACGAAACGTAAATGGTGCATTCGAAGCTCAGCCAAGCTCTTCGAGGTTCGTCGTCGTGGTGGGTTACGTGTTGGTGGATACGAGAATGGTGGAAGTTTGCCAGGAAAATTTATACCGCGCCCAGCAGACCCAGCGATAGTTTAACGTATCGTTCTCTGGTACACACTCTCCACTCGCGTATATACGTGTGTGCGGGGTGTTTAGAGTCCCGCGCTAGTGCTGGCCGGCCGCCGTCGCCGCATATTGCCAAAGTTTCGTCGACCTCGAGCCTCCAACACCAGCTGCACTCGACTTCCGGTCGCTCGCTCGGAATCTCTCTCGTGTAAGCCCCCCGTGCCTAGCCGACTTCTTGGACGATTTTCACCACCTCTCCTCTCGAAACCGCTTCTCTACGTACGCGATTAGAATATCTATCTATCTATCCCTATAATATTCGCGCTATCCGCAAATCATGCGTGAATTTACGACGCTGAGAGTCAAATTTCCGTCAGAATTCGACGTGGCGTTTTTGGCGACGGGGGTTGAGGCGCGAGCTTAAACCTCGTTAGTCGAAAGTTTAGCTGATGCCCGTAGGCGACAGTGGAGACGAGCTTGATGCTAACGTTCGCCGCTGGGACGCATTAGGCCAAGTCGTTAAACTGCCAACCTCTGGATATAACAATGGCACATAGTCCAATCTCGTCTACGGTACGTTTTAGCATTAAAATTCCAACCGAAGCTTTCCAGGTCGCTTGAGCCTCGCGTCAGCTCGTTTTAAACTCATTATTATCGGAGATTTTTTTTTTTTTTTTTTTTTTTTTTTTTTTTTTAATATATAATTCATAAAATAATGATGGTATGTACGAATATAGCATATTTTATTGTATTACTGGGGGATTAATTGAGCGAATTTTAATTGACTAGTGACAAACAGGAAAAAGCTTTCGCCGAGAACAGTACATGTTATTCGAACGAATTTATTTATTTCCCGATGAAAACTGTACGTATCCGTTAACGATTCGAACACAGTGTGCACCGCACGGTATCCAGCAACAGCGGCACAACGCTCTGGGGGTCCGTAACACAGAAGCGAGGATCGATCGAGACAGGGATTAATTTCGTCTATTAAGCTGTTTGCCGGGGGTATAGGTAGTATGGGAGGAGATATGGAGGAGGTAAAGGACGCGGAAGGAGCCTCCGGTTCTACCGGGATATCATGCCGGGTACGCAGGGAATAAGCTATTAAAGCTCATCCCACAACGGCAGCATCCAATCCGTTCTCATCAAAGCCTCTTTAATAAGATCACTACTCTCTCTTCTCTCTCTCTCTCTCGATCTTTCCCTCCCTTCTCCACTAAACCGACCGCTCACCCTGCGGATAAATATACTTGTGATTTATGATAGTTCGAAGATAGTTGCCAAGATATTATACTAGTTGGACGAGGCTTCCGCGAGCTCTCCAAGCGCATCTTTCTCGAAACTTTACAACCTTTCAGCCCCTCATCCACCTTACATTCTTAACAACTCCCGTCAAACCTTTCGTCTTTCTCTCCTCCTATTCGATAAGTCGAAAAAACCCCAACAAAATCATTCATTTATTTTTCAATAATTTACGAAAAAAAAAAATCTTACATTTGATCTTTGAATTTTGATACTCCGAGATGTTATTCGGATTACAGTGATTAAACACGGGTATTCGTTGAGATCGCTCGTGTCTGGTGTATGTTTCCGGAACTGATGGTACATTATCGCCCGGAGTGATGGTTACACAGATTATCCTGGTGTACATTACACGTTGCACTTCAAACCCGCGTGTTAGTGCAGTTGCTGATCTGTGTGTTTGCAGGTATCCTATGGAGCGCACCGAGCTGACGCTTGTTACATCTCTATAGGTATCCACCACAAGATTATATAGCACATACTATAGTATATCTCTCTACCTGCACATGTATACTATGTACTTATAGAAATACAATATATACATATATATACTATAGTATATTGGTATATACTATATACACATATATATATACCAATCCTCGCTGATTGCTTCGATTGGTTTCAATTGAATGTACGTATGGTACCTGTATCCACGTATCTATCGTATATCTGCGCACGCTTCCAATCAACTCGAACAGCTGGGAATATACGCGATCTCGGTATCACACGAGAGAGCACGTTTCTCGCTTCTATCGGCGAAGCTTCTCTCGTCTTCAATTAAGCCCTTTCCCCGAGAAACTGATCGGTGTCGCTCACGAGTTCAGCGACATGTAATTTTTTGTTGTTACGGTTTTTGTTTGTCTCTACACTGACCGAGACAGGTCTTTTGTTGCTTGCGACAAAGCGACATTTTCGCTACACTCGAGGCTATAGGCATAGCATATATTGTGTCCACCACCGTGCTTTCAACCCTCCTCCTCGAGTCGTCAGGATTCTCGCTGCTGGTGTGATGTCCTGACGGGTTCTCTGCCAAGAGCGTAAACGCTCGCCAACAGCGCTATAGTGGACATCGCCGAGGTGACACACGGTTGACGGTGTGGCGCAGTGCCTGAGGGGCCGCAAAACAGCCGCGCCAGTTGTCGCCGACAGCCAAGAGAGACAATCTCACTCTCTCTCTCTCTCTCTCTCGCCATCAGGACAACCATCTCGCAGCAGCAGCAGCGACGCTCCGAGAGAGGGGCTTCTCTCTGTGTCCCTCTGGCCGCAAAGAGATTTGTGGAGGCATTAGCGGTCGGCTCGGCGGAGACGGTGCGGTACGCCGGGCTTTTCCTCCCCGTCTGTGTATTATATGAGAAAAGCGGACGAAACCGTAGACGTGAACCCCCGAAAGTTCTCATTCTAGCCGCACCGAAAGGAACGAAACATTCTATGATTTTCCTTCCTCGTCTCGTCGTGTCGCCCTCCGGCGTCGAAAGCTCTCGGAACGCTTTTTCTTCGAGTCATATCAACCCTCGATCCTTTATAGCGCTCGCGAGAGAATTCATCCCTAAGCTATTCTCAGAGATTTTACCGTGGGAGCGTATAAACGATGGGGAAACTTTGTCGTATTATCGAATATTCATCGACGTAATTATATATCGATAACTCGATAACCTTTCTGGAGAATATGTTATTTTCTTCGGGGAATGATGATGATGACGGTGGGAAATTAATGAGATTTGTGATGGTCGGATTTAGCTGAAGGGAAATCAGTGTCTGACGCGCATATACGCTGCGGCATCAAACCGTCCCGTGCAGCTCTCGAAGTCTCCGACGAACGGATAGATTCGACGGTGAAATTCTCACGAGACTTATACACAGTGGGATGTACACACGGCCGAGAAAGGATATATACCAAAGAGTACACGGCCAAAATACAGGTAGAATAACGGCGAGGGAAATAGTTTACTGGAAACGCTCGCGTCGGGAAACCCGGTGGGCGTCCCGCGGGACAACCCGTGGATCGGCTTCTCGCGACTATCCCTCGCGTGTCCTATTTCGTCGTTGCAGGTGTCTCGTCACTCTTCTTCTTCTTCTTCTCCTATACTTTTACTATACCGCTACTACTTTTTCGCTTCTTCTTCCTATACTTCTTTCCTCAAGAGATCACCACGGCACAAACTCTGTAGAAATTTAACTATCACGACGTCGGGTCAGACGAGAACTTTGTCATGGTATCTCGGCGGCTCGCGACCGTTTCTCGTTATCGATTAAATTCAATTTTCATAACTACTCGACTACGTTTACGAGATTTTTCGTCTCTTGCAGCGTCATCAATAATTACTCATCCCTCTTCCCTGTGATATTTATTACCATCTATAGATATATATATATACACATTTACTAGTTTATAGTATCACTGTAAGTCTCTCGGTTTTCCTCTCAACTCTCTCCCTCGCTGCTCTTTTCTCCGGAAACGGAAGTAAGGAGAACCGGTTCTTGCGGTTGTCGCCCAGCTTCGCAACAGGAAATACGGGAAAGAGCTGCTACTGGATGGTGAGCGTGGTATGGGGGTGTAAAAGACTTCGGAGAAGGAAGCCCATTGTCCTATAGACTTTACCAAGAAGAAGCATAAGGAGCACGAACTCCCTCTGCCAGAGCTCAAAGTGAGTACCCACTACCGAGCTTCGCTCGGCTCGAGAGCACGCTTTTCTCTCTACCTTCACGAGCGGTGTTAACGTCTCTACGAGGTAACAGCTGTTACGCCGAGGAGTTTCAACCCGTTCTATAGACTCCCTTTCGCACCCCCCCGACGAGGAGATTCCTTGCCGCCCCCTTTCCGGATTTCGAAAGCTCGGGTGAATTAGGGAAACTAATTCTTACACGGGAATACAGTCGAGGTGGAGAACTGCTTTTGCCAACGTACTTTTCAACCCTCGTCCCCTTTACCCGCACATTTAAGCGATTTTCTGCGAATTGTTAGTTTCATCCACCCCTAAGGATATTACACATGAAAAATCGTAATTTTCGAATATTGAGACAGAAGCCGAATGTAATTTTCGATTGTAATACCCTGAATTTGATAAAAAAAAAAAAAAAAAGAAACGATACATTATACTTGATAATTCGTTACCTCTCGCGGCAAAAACCAGATGTTCCGCATGCATGGGTACGCTGAATCTCACATACAAAGCTTTTGCATTGTTACTGTCGGATTTAATTAACGCTTTGTGCATGTCGAGTTCACGTACCTGGCGTGTGTAATTGGAACTTTGTTGAAAAAATTAAAGCAAAAAAAAAAATAAGCGACAGAAATTGCATTGAACATATTTTTTTAATTAAAATTAGCCAGACGACTTTGCGAAAAATGGTAAAAATATGAATTACATGTTGCCATGTCTTACGCACGAAAATTACATTTTTACAAAAATTAATGAATTTCCGTGCTTCTGCGAGATTTTTTAATTAATTTCATTGAAATTTCAATGGTATTAAAGACGTACTCGACGCAAAATGAGTTCTGTAGACATTTCTTTTTTTTTTTTTTCTTCAAAGAATTATATCGAGCGTCACTTTTCCTCGGCTCCATCATCATTTTTTTCCGTGTTGCTCCCGCGGAGTCTCGTGAGCATAGACCGAAGAGAGTCGTACAACTAGAAGGGTGCACTAACAGGGGAAGGGTAGTGAGCTCTCGTTTGTTTCCGTGTATACGTACTCGAGGACTCGAGGAGGACAAGGGAATGCACTCGGTTCTCGAACAGGGATCGGGCTCTCCCGGTTCTCGGGTTATTCGGGTCGTTGGATAGGTCTCCGAGAATCCGAGAGCTATTACCCTACACCGAGAAGGGATCATTGAGGGGGTGGGACCAACCTCTGGATACCCTTGTTACTCCTATATTCCTATACTCACCAACTTTCGAATCGCGGTGAAATCGGTTGGATCGTTTCAACCGTCGCGTCTTCCCACACACACACGCGCTCTACATAACTGATAGGTACTTTTTTTTGTATACATTTCTAAGTTTTTTTATTCACTGACGATGCAGGTTTCCGTATAAAATATTGAGTTAGAAGTTGAATAAATTTCAAATTTGCAGTGACCAGAATAAAGTATAATAATGATAGCCTTCAAACGATCAGTGAAAATATGACTTTTATAACTCGTGCATGGAAAGCGAAGGATTTCATGACAGTTTTGCGGGACGAAAGTGGTCGATTTCGTGACAGATGCGAAAAGATAGGTTCGCGCATGCGCAGTTCGCGATTGTTTCACTTTCGTCCCTTGGGACCAAAAATGATAACCTCACATTTCACTGTTCATTCCGCAAAACTGCCATGAAATTCGCCGGTTTCCCCTGCACTTGTTACAAAATAATCCATTATTTCACCCGTCTTTCATAGGGGCGTCTTTTCCCGTCTTTCGGGATTACTTCATAGTTTTAATGATAAAACCTCGAGACGCCTCGTAAGCCTCAAGCTCTACCGGCGCGCCATCTGACGGGTGAAAATTAAGACGCAGGTCTTGCATCGAAAAAAGTGCTGATTTGTCATTTTAAAGGTCAAATGTTGAAAAAACGTAAGAAGGATGAGTTCGAATAATAATGTTTCGGAAAACGTACTATTACTTCGCCTCCGGAGGCAAATTTTCTACGACAATATCAAGTTACGGATAAAATAACGTTGCGCAAATGACTTCTTCAAAAGCTGCAGAAAAGAATTTTTCACAGGACATAGCTCGTTGCACCTGTGTGAATGTAACGAAGAGCAAAATGAGATTTCGTATCTCGCGCGCGAAAGAAACACAAAGAAAGTGTTGCATAGATAGTCTTCTCAAGGTGGCTCTCCGTTGCCGAGAGTGTAGTTCATAGTCCGAAATCAGAAACGACGATCTCGTCATAGAAACTAGAATCGTGAATGGAAGCGGGAGTAGAGAAGTGGACGAGTCGGAAGAAGAAGTAGAAGAACGGCGTTTGTGTTAGTATATACCGGGAACACTCGACTGGGTTCTCTCGTTTCCTAGTGGCAAGGAGATCAGCGAAGCCACGTGAGTCGGGTTGTTGCTAGAGCCCCGTGGATGAAGCCGGCATTACTCGAATTAGAGCTCGACGTCTGGCGGTTCGCTACCGTTCTCTCGCCGAACGACTCCGCTGCCTGTATATATACACCCCGTTTCTCCTGTATACCACTCGTGCCCTCGTGCCCTCTCATCCTCTTTCTCCTGGCGCGGTGCGCGCTAAATGTGTCGCGACACGAACTGCCTGATTAGTCTCTTAATTAATTTAGAACCGCGCTCTCGCTACCCAGCTTCTAGCCTTCTGTCCGCCTTATCTCATCCCTCGGTACACCCCCTATCCCTCCTCGTCGACGGTTTAACCGGATACTGAAAACGTAACGAAATATTCAAGCCGCCTGCTCGTTCTGATATGATAGACGCTCCGAGTAATATTGCGCTTTGAAACAAAAAGAAATTCTTTTTTCAATCCACTTGATTAAACATCTCTCGCCTGTACAATTACTCGACACAGTTGAAGAATAATAATAATAATGAAAAAAAAATAAAATAAATTGTCACATTGTTTATCGTCCGACAAGTTTTTTTTTCGCAACACGAGTAAGAAGAAAAAAAACAAAAGGACGAGAACAATTCCAAGAACTGTTAATAGCGATGAAGAAAATGTCCCTCGAACCCTCGTATACTCTCGAAGAAATGTTTTTTTTTTTCACCCTCGACACAGTAGAAACTCTATATATATATCGCTGCTGGCGGTCTCTTGAGAGAAATCACTCGGCCACTCGCGCGACTTTCTTTCTTACGCTCATTCCGCGCGAAACGGCCTCTGCCAGGTGAAGATGCCTCTCTCACCCCGGAAGTGACAGTGGCAAAACTTTTCTCTCCGCGTTACTTACTTACGAGGGAGATGATGCTGATGGTGTCTTGCAGCCAAGGGGTGGAAGATAACGGGACACCATCGTCGAGAGGGGGGGAGATAGTAATCGATTAATCGAATATCTCGACGGCGCTCGAGCCCTCGGCTATATACCGTGGTCTCGCGCGTGGAACGAACGCGAAACCTTCACCCGGCAACGTCGAGCCAAATTGCAGGGAATAAACTTGGCTAAACAAAAACAGGGGATGGCACATTATCGAGGGACTGATGCTCTCGAGTGCTGAGGAGATAGACCGAAGAGCTCGAACGTTATAGGAGAGAATGAGGGGCCGGGGGGAGGGAGTCACGGTATAGAGTATGAGAGTTGGACTAGCGGTGCGAGAAGAGGGATAACAGCTACCGGATTGTTATTTCCCGTGGTAGCACCTTCTAGGGTAGCAGGCAGAGGGAGAGCAAAGGGTAGCTTCGTCGTCGTCTCACTCTCGCGTACTTTTTGCAAACGAACGAGGGAACCTCGCCTATCTCCGACGTCGGTAATTCTCTCTAGTCGTTCCCTCCAACCCCTTTCGCGCTTTTGCTCTTCTCTACCCCACGATTCACGCTGGACCGAGTACGAAACTCTCGGGCGAGGAGCGGAGCGCACCGAGCACCAGCTATCCAGGCAAAGCTTTCCCAAGTTTTTTTTTTTATTTTTTTCGTCCGACGGTGTACGTTATTCGAAAACGTGAAAGGGGTCGACAGCGAAGGTTAATTGTTTCTGCCGGGACCTCGGTTCAAGCTATTCTCCACTCCATTTAGAGATCCTTCTTGTGGAGAATATAGCTGATCCCGGTGGTGGTGCTGCTGCTGCTGCTTCTGCTGCCTAGGATAGAGGATAGGGTTCGACGCGTGCGACCTTGCCATCACCTAACACAATTCCCGCCCCGACAAGAAATCTCTCGAATTCTTCCTCAACTTCGTTACCATAAGTTTATCAATTATCTCAACTATCTATCCCTAAACCTCAACCCATATCTTCCTTCGGCACGAATTCTTTGCGAACCTCACATATTTTACAGGCATTTCCAATACCTCCTCGTGAAGCAACATCGACGATGTCGAAAATCAAAAATATCATAAACTTAGCAAATTTTGTTTTTTTTTTAAATTCATTTCTTTATTAATTTTATTACGTTTTTTTATTCAATGATTATCGATGTGATACTCGTAGAAAAAACGACGAAAGCATTGAAATATTAATAAAAGCAAAACAGCGTGTCGTGTCGGAACTGCAGCCGGGAGTCTAATAAGTGAAACAAGTAGAAGTAAAGAAAAAAAATACTCGTTTCTCCGCAATAAAGTTTCGTCGGTCGTCGTTCGCGACGACAGTGGATAAATCAAGCGCATAGTCAGACTTTCTCTCAGGCGCACTCTTGCCGGTCCCCATCCACTTCTTCCTCATCTATATCCACAGTGAAAACTGCTAGGTAAGGGTATATAGCACTTCGCTCGTCCAAGGACCTTGCGGTTCTCGTTGCATCCAGAGTCATAAGCCGCGGAGTCGAGAGTATTTCGCGTTTGTGAAAATCGAGAAGGATAGAGAGAAAGCGAGAGATCTGCGAGGCGAATGAGAGTGTTGCGGCGAGCTGGCATGGTCGCCAGGGTAGATGCAGAAGCGGCGGAGCCGCGGCACAATACCTCTCGGCCCGGGCATTATTAAAGCTCCCCCTAGAGGGTAAATATATTTGAATACATTTGTCAGCTGATGACTACGACGAGAAACGACAAGTGTGAGAGAGAGTGAGTCGGATGAGCTCAAGCGAGAGCAGACTATCCCGGAGACGCCTGGTTGGAATGCATGAGCGACTCTCTTTCTTCCCGCCTACCCACCTTCTCCTATTCCACCTTCGTCTCATCGTCGTCGTTCCCGTATAGTCGCCGACTTTGCCGAGTTATCCTACCCTTTGCTCCTTGGATCTCCAGACTGAAACCTCATCGCCCCCTCCCCTCTCCTTCGCTCCTTTGCGCGCCAGCATCCCATGCTACCCTTTCTTACGTCCTTCCTTCTCCATGGCTCTTCCTACGCCGATATCTCTAACGCCCCTGTCCTGGACGCTCATCCCTCATCCCTCTTGGTCTATGAGAATAGAAGCTGAAGTTTTGGATACCCAGACTAAACTTTACTCCGCACGAGAAGAACGGAGTAACGAGAGCTCGTCTTCTCTACTTTCCACCTTCGAATATATCCAATGAAACATGTACTTTCTACAGTTTCCTCAACTTCATCTCGATGCTCTTGCACCGGATATATTCGCAAATTCACGAGAATACAGACGAAAATCTACCCGTGTCTGTGCAATGTACCGTCATTCAATTTTTTCTCATATATACCATCAAATACGCCACGCAAGTAACTTTGAATCTTTCGATTGATCATTTCTCATGTTTCCTCGTCTAGTTACTCGCTTTTCCTATAGTATCCTTACGAATTTCGATAAACTGGATCCACGATATTAATTAACGGTTTCCGATATTAGTACTCGCAATCTATACGTGCTTCATATGAAAGGAGTTTGTTTAGAAACTCTCTTGCCTTCTCGAGATTAGAACCATCCTACTCCGCCTCCTTCTTCTTCGTTCCGATTTCATCGAAACCAATCCGACTTCGTCTTTTCAACGCACGGAACTAAATTAGACAAGAAAAAAAATTACTGTAGTTCGTTCGCCATCGAGAATGCCGAAGTTAAAACTCAAGCGAGATTCGCGGAGGATCGATTGAGTATATACGTGAAGCGCGCGCCAGCCGGTTCATCAAGCCGACGTGGGTGAGAGAAAGCTTCGAAGCTTCTTGGAAAGAGAGAGAGAGAGAGAATCATCCTCATTCCTTTTACCCCATTCTTTCCTATCTCCTTGGATGCTTCGCCGGGGGGACGGAGAGGGGTGATGTGCAACTCCCTGGAAGAGACGAGGGTGAAACGCGGGCTGCGTCGAGCGTGACGAGAAAACTGGTAGATTCTCCGAGAAAGGCGAGCGAGACACCGGGTGCGGCTACTAATGCGAACGAGTCAACATCCGGTCTCGACATCACTTCAGATAAGAACGAAATTCTCTCGGAACTTATTTTTGCACAACCGAACGAATCGGATAAATTTATCATTTTATCTGTATATTCGTATCTATGCGAACGGAAAGAAAAAAGAAAAAAAAAACATCGGGGTAATTCGAGTCAATGCGATTATCGACGATATTGACGATTCAAAACTTGTTAATCCATATTTTCATTGCTAGTTATTTTAATGCTCGGCGGACCGGATATATTTTCCGATTTATTCATTCTAACAATTGAAAAAAAAAAAAAACGTATCATGATTTCCGTTGGACGGGTCAAAGGGTACTGCAATATTCAAGATTTTTCTTTAATTCGCGTCAATATGATTATTAATGATACTTACCAAAACTTCTTAACCTCGTTAATCCATATTTTCATTGCTAGTTATTTTAATGCTCGGCGAACCAAATACATTTTCTTAGATGTTTATTCTATAGCTGTATAGAAAAAATCTATTAAATTTTCGCTTCGGCGTCCGTACGGATGATATCTTCGCATTGCAATATTTTTTTTTATTTATTTTTTTTAATACGTTTGATGATCGAAGAAAATATAAAAGCATATTTTTTTCGAGAAATATAAGATTTTGGCTGAGTCGCAATCCCATTTATCGAAGTACTTTCCGGATAAAGCAGCTTGGTAAGGTTTTTCGACTTTCTCTTCCATCTCCTCGGGGTCCAGTCACGAAGGAGCCTCGCGGGATCTTTAACCTTCCTCCCATTTCGTTCGACTTACGCGCCGGCAAATAAGTGGGAATTCGAGCGTGGAAAATGAAGGTGGGCGACCGTTGTGAGGCGGGATGGATGCAGTCGTTCGTAAGATGCCAGCGGTATGAGGGGCGCACGATAGAAACGGGATGTGAACGAAGGGAGCGAAAGGCAGTGAGAAGGAAGACGAAAAAGCGAAAAAAAAAAAAAAAAAAAAAAGGAAAAAAAGATGACGAGGTATGAGGTGAAGAAGGGAGAGAGATTCGTCGCAGTCTTTGCTCGCCCAGAGGATATTCGTCCTCTTCGATCATCGCCGAGAGCGGCTGCTACCCGGCGCTACCGGATTACAACCCCCTGACGCTTTTTCTCCCGTATCTTCCCGTCGGCTCTTTGTCTTTCGTTTTTTCCTTTCTCCTCCCTTCTCTTTCTCTCACGCTGCTTCATTCTCTCCTCTGTTCGCTATGCTAAAAATGGAACAAGTCATACAGGCCAATGCGACGTTCACCGAACACGGATTAAATAATTCATCCGTCACATCCCCGAAGTTTTTCGTTATTAAATTCGAAATTTCGTATCGTGTCGACACCGGATGTGAGGAACAAAAGTGGAATAAATCGGGTAAATGTTCAGGATATATATTGAAATAATTCAAACACGAGAATATTTTTCATTAAAGAATAAACAGTACCTTTATTATAACAGAGTACCATCATCGTCGCATCGTCATCGTTTCATATACGTACAATATATAATACGAAAGGAAAACTTTCTAAAATAGTTCTTAATTATGTAAGAAGAGTCGCTCGTTGAGGTTTTTTTTTTTTTTTTTTTTATTATTATTATTATTATTATTTTTTTCAATGTGTCGAATTCGAAATTTTTCGAACTATCGCACGTGTGTCCCTCTCACGTTATTTTCACATTCTTTATTCCTTTCCTACAAATCTTGAATCTATTGCGTGTTATTTTACCTCTAAACCGCCGAATAAACTCTATGTCTACCGTGTACCGGCCAAACTTTAATTTATACAACTACCGAGGTTCAGACTCGCGGCATAAACAGACACGCGCGCGCGCACACACACACACACACACAGACACGCATATACAGATATACAAGAGCTGAGCTGACGCGACAACAGTGAATCCAGTAGACGAAACGTTGGTTACGAGTTTTTGGACGTCGAGGATGAACCGGCTAAATCGTATTTGCGACGGAAAACCCGGCAGCTCCCTCCGATCCCTCGTCGTGTACCAACTCTTGGCGTCCACCGACGCGACAAACTGAGCCTATAGTATACTCTCTCCGGCTCTCGCACTCGTACCTCGTTCTCTTTCTCTCGCATACGTACATTTATTCGTAGCGTATCTCACTCTCTCACAGCAGCAACGGCAGCATCGGTACTCCAGAGTCTCGACCGACTTTTCATTTATACAGCGGGATACGGTGCTGCGAGTCCGCAAGACCGCAAGTTGGGATCGTATTTACACGTGCCGACGGGGTTCGTTGGTTTTAGACCGAATGATGGGAGAAGGGGGAGGGATGAGAGGGGTAGCAGAGAGTGAGAATGAGACGACGAATCGTCGAAGAAGCTTCTCCGCGAGGATGAGAAATTCAGGGAGACTACAGTATAGTTGGAAAGCAACAGAATGAGAAAACGAAGGATGAACGTTTCTGGCTTCGTCGGTGTCGTCCTCTTGGCTTCTATTACTACCACTACTACTAACTACTACTACTACTACTACTACTACCATTGCTGCCGCTGTTACGGGAAGTGCAAAGGGTGGCAAAGGAGGCTTAATTAATCTCTCTCCGCAAATACACCGTGGAAGGTCCCCCGTCGGAACGACGGGCGACACGAATCTCTCTCGAAGCCCGCGACGTCGTCGAGGCTATAGCCGATCTTTAGAGAAGAGTATATAGACTTCGGTAAGGAAAAACCGATGGCGAGTAAGAATCCTCGCTGATAATGGTAAGAAGTAAACCGTAAGACAAAAATGAAAGAAAAGAAGTTACAAGACTGGTAAAGAAGTTGCTGCTGCAGTGAGAAAAGAGTACAGGGAATCCCACACGCTCGTCGGAAAAGTTTCCGCAGCGTCGAGAGACCGTACTGGGAGAGGAGAAAGAAGACGACGCTACCGTTCTCTCGTACGTGCCATCTGCTCGGACTGTTCTCGCGATTCGTTTTACGTGAGCGCGATGCCTTGGCGCTTTTCTCTTTCTTTTGCCGGTGGGTAATAGTAGCAACGTTGGAGGAAAGCACGAGGGACCGTGCACGGGATACCAGACCGCGCGGTTTACCAGCACGCACCAGTGTTTCGCGAGAGGCAAAGCTTGCCGAAAAAAGGGAAATGGAATAAAAAGAAAGAAAAAAACAATAAAAAAAGAAGGATAGTAGCGGCCGTGGGAAGGTTGGAAGGAAAATAAACGAGGAAAAGCGGTCCTCTCGCAGTCCTCGGCGCGTTTCAACTCTATACTACGAACAGCAGTGGCAGCAGCAACGGCAGTAGAACATCCCCGCGACCCCTAGCGCTAGCTGCCTCGCGCGTTATCGTTTGCGGTCGTTTCTACTACTTCCGGCTCGCACCGGTGGAAACGTAATTACGGCTTTGCCCGGCATAGCTCCCGATGCGCGCTCTCGTGTTCACGTATTTTTCTCTTCTCTTCTTGTTTTCTGTGCTTTTTTTTTTTTTTTTTTTTTCATTTCTTTCCTACTCCCCTCCGATATATATATATAATTTTTTTTTTTTTTTGGACTCTGTTGTTGCGCTAACCAGGAAGGTTGTGCACGTAGCCGCAAGAGAGAGGCACACGTGCGTGGAACGAAATAGCGCGTTTCTCTTGGTCAGAGAATTGCGCTCGGATGGAGGCAACAATAAGCCGACTCTCTTTCAGTGCTCACTCGCTCGTTCGCCATTTTTTCTTTTTTTTTTTTGCTTTGTTTTTGTTTTGCTTTCTCGTCTACATGCAACCCACGTATACGTATCTTCTCTCGTTAAATTCACTCCCGTTCTTGTTTCTCGATTCTGTACCGTTTCATTTTTATTTCATTAGTTAGAGCGGTCCGCGATTTCATTTTTTTTTTTTTTTTTTTTGTTTTTTTCATTTTCATTTTTGTTTATTTCGTTATAATGTTTCTGTAGACTGCACGCGAACACTATTCGTGAGACGCGATTTCCTCTGTCACGATTCTCGTTATTTCGTCTGTTTCATTTTTTTTTTTTTTTTTTTTTTTTTTTTTTTTTTTTTTTGTAATTACCCTCTCGGTTGTCTCACTTCGATCGTGTCACTGTTGAAGGCCTGTGAAGCTTGCGAAGTTGCCGTCTCCGCTGTACACTCATCAGACATCTTTGTATGAACGACAGGGCGGCGGTGGTCCACTCCAGATACCATTGTCCCTGCAGGTTGGGGGCTTTCTTACCGGTTCGAGAGGCGTCACGTAACCCGGCGAACAAGTCACTTGGATATTGTCACCCGGTTTATACCAAAACTTCAACGGCGCTATTCTACCGTGCGGCGGATCGCCTGGATATGGACATCGGACTTCGCCTGTTTTATTTCAACAATCCAAACGGAACGGTATGTTTTTGTTAAATTTATTAAATAGGAATTAAACAAACATTGTATCAATGGCTTCGATGTTTTCGCACGAAATCAAATTTTTTTATTTACGCGAATTATTGAAAAAGAATGACATAAAAAAAAAAAAAAAATGATTCGCGATAAATTTTAAATACTTAACGTACGATTAAACCGGAAGTAACGCTTGAAGAGATTCGACAGAAATATTTATACTCACAGACAGGTGACTCGTGTGACCATGTGCTGTTCTCCGTGCAAATTATCGAAGCTGAACCGGTCAACTGATGACCCGGAAGACACGAGAATTTCACAAGTGTCCCGACTTTGTGTACATTTCGTCTTTTGTTTCCCGATGTTTTCTCATTTTCGAGAATCCTTCCGCTCTTGGGGACCGTCGGGGACGGACAGGTGATCTCTGCGAAACAAAGCCAAAGAAAAAACAGCCGTGAAAACCCCCCCTTTTTTTTTTTCGTCTCGTTAGAAATTTTTAACGTTGGGATGAACGCGAGTGAACAATTCGTCTGCATAGATATTTTTTTTTTTTTTTCTTTTCTCCACGTCTAATCCATAACCCAAGCGGAAGGTGAAAAAGGATAAAAAAATTTTGCTCGAGAGCATTTTCGCACACAGACTATCGGGGCAAAGCTACGAACGTGGGGTTGAAGGACCGCGCGTATTTTTCAATGTCGAACTTTCCCTTATTCGTTAGCCTGGGGTGGAATGGTAGTAGCAGCGCGGACGCTTGACGCGGGTTGATCACCCCTCTGGGTCCCTGCCACACCTCTCATTCTCTTCCTACACTTCGTCCTTTTTTTTTTCACTCCCTTCCTACTGTCGCGCGCTTGGGTACGCGAGAACGAACGAGTTGAGAAAATAAAGGAATAGTGAGATTCACACTGGTCGTAGGGAATTGTTAGAGAGACACTTATTTGTAATTACAAGTGTTTTCGTCGTAGTACTCGAAGATACTCTGGGAGTGCCAGTTAAAATCCCAAGTGGGAAACCATCCTCTCGCCACAGTCATGCTCTCTCGTATAACAACGGGATTCTCCTCCGATATTCCGAACCTCCAACCCCTCCTTTGCTTCCTCATCTCTTTGTCTTCATCTCCCAGCGGACATTGCTCAGCAGGATATTACCTACTCGCTGTGGAAACTGCGAGGACATGCAATGAGTACTAAATGAACTCTCTTCCACTTCGGACCGAATATTCTTTTCCCTTTTTTCCATCTTATACTGTCGCAACTGAATCATTATCCATCCTTTACCGTTACACACCACCGATAAGGCTAACTACTATATGTTGAAACCGGACAGCCGAAATTAGGACAAATCTCGTAACCACAAGAATTGGATTTAGCTGTGAACAACCCCTGTTAACACCGACAAAACGATCGTTCGAATGGACGCGTGAAATCAAGAGCGATCCGGAATCGCCGCAATTGGTAGCACAGACAGAAGTGGCGAGTTTGCTTCGAATTTCCGGTTCGCGACGATCTTGCGGTTCACCGCAGGATTTCAAGAGCCCTCTCTCTGAGTTCCACTGGACATCGTGAAGTTCTCTTCCTCTCTATAGTTCCTCCTGTAACTACTTGTACCCGTTGCACACGTACGTGGCACATGCAGAGATAGGAAGATCGAGTGTTGCCACGCGCAGAACGCACTCTGGCCAAATCGACCGCCGGGACTTTCATAGACAGCGGGGGGGTGAACACAGTAAACGGCTCTTCGAGAGTCATTCGCGGAAGGATAGTCGTCAGGAAGCGTCTAACACACATCGCACGAGTTACGGTATAGTTGTGAGAAAACTTTGCCACATCGAAAAGTTACGCGGAAAGGTAACGAAGCAATTTCCGGTGGCGTCCAAATCAACCGGAAACGAGGGGTGGATTCGCACGATCACCCGTGTGCGACTTCGACGAAAAGACAGGACGATCGACGGAGTCACTACTTGGACACACCTATCTATCCTCTCCTCCTCCTCTCTCCCCTGTACCTCTCTCGTCTCGCTTTTTCGATCTTACCAGCCTTCGTGGTCCAGCGAACTTTTTCCTCGTAATTATCCGAGCTTTTTCGCTCTCCCACTCTATTCGCTCGCCGACGAGCTCCAAGCTTTTCGTTCCACGAGAGAAAGAGAGAGAGAGCCGTCATCTCGGGCCCCCCAACGACATTGACTCGACGTGACCGCGGGAGAGAAAAACTCATTTTCTCGCGGATCTCCCGTGGGAAAAACGAACTCTCTCGCTCCCGCGTTCTTTTTTTTTTTTTCTTCTTCTTTTTTTTCCTCTACCCTTCTTCTCGTCACGTCGCTTTTCGTTTCTTTATTGCATTCGAATAGACTATACGCCTTCGCATTATTTCTCATCATTCTTGTTTCTTTATACGCAGTACGATGTATAGCCTTTAAATTAACCTTCATACTACCAACGCTACTTCTGTTATTAGTTATTCGAGTTAAGCTCACAAACTTGCATCTATTTATTACTACTGTTGCTGAGTGCATTTGCGAAATGGAGTCTTCTCCGTCCCCTTTGCTTTGGATATATCACTCCGCAATTATATTCTCTCTCTCACTCACTCTCTCTCTCTCTCTCTCTCTCTCTCTCTCTCTCCTATGCGTTATATGGATATAGCTATGTATATAGTTATAGTATAGTTGTGTATTAACTACGTGAGTGAAGTGGGTGTGTCGGTAATAGAGCTGTTAAAGTCAGAATCACACTGCAGTCAAACTCACCCTTGCAAGTCGGCATCGTTCCGTTCCACACTCCGTCACCCTCGCAATGGATGCTCGCCGGTCCCTTGAGCACATGACCCCACAGGCATCCGAAGACGGCTCTTCCGCCAACGGTGTTGTTGTGTTCCAACAACTGGATCTTAGCGTTCGCCGGTTCAACCGGCGGGCAGAGTATCGCATCGCAGTGCGGTATCTCTCCCGACCATTTGCCTGAAACACATTCCAACGAAAACACACGCGTACTGAGGAGTCATGAATCTTCGTTAATTGAAATTCGTGATTTTCGTTAGAGAGACATTGCTACACGGAAAATCGTCGACGAAACGCTGATTTTATTTATGTCTTTCATCAAAAGGATTTCAATGAAAATTCTACTGTTGAAACATACCGGTTGGTAATTAATTGAAATTGCACTTTTATCGATTATTGGGACTTTGACGTTTTGTTTGGAATTCAATGAAAAAAAAGAAAAAAAAAAAAAAAGGCAAACAAGGTAGAAGAGTCAATACAGATCGATGGCATTGCAGCGCAGAAACATCGACTGACCGAAACGAAATTCTTGAACGTAGAAGTAACAAAGTTTCCGGCAGTGATAGGTCGATCGTAACGCGATACATCCACGTAATCTCGTTGATTTTATAGGAATCGTTGGATCGATCAGTCTGATCGAGTGATTTTCGACTGTACTCGGTAAATTTCGTTCACCGTGGCGAGAGGAACACGGGGGGGGGGGAGGGGATATGGGTTGCCGGTGGCTTGTGCCAAGGAAAACAGCGTCCGAGCGTTCGATAGAGTGATTCGAGATAAGTGGACCATTCGTTTTCATGGGTTGAAGAGAGCGAGTACGCGAGAGATCGAGGTTGGTATATGGAGGAAGAGGATAATACACAACGAAATGAGTGTGAGGCAAGTAGAGAGAACGAAAAAGAGAGCAGGGGGTGGAAAATAGGGGACGGGGGGGGGGGAGGGGGGAGGGCGAGAGTGGACTTTCAGTGAATCGTTCGAATCAGAGCGTAATAAAGCCAACTGCTCGCGAGGATGGGCGGGTTATCAACCGGTTCAATTAAGAACAAGAAGAAGAAGAAGAAGCAAAGAAGCGAATGAAGCGAAGGTGGGTAACGTAGCCGGAGCATTTATTTTTGTGACTTCAAGTGGCGCAGTTTGCGAGATTAAACTCCGTACCAGTGGAAAAACTGACGGTAATCTACAGCACTGTAGTTAACAGTGCTTCGAAAAAAAAAAAAAAAAAAAAAACAGACGTTGCTGAAACTCCGAAACGCTGTTCCCCTATTCCCGTTTTTCAGCTACACTTTCGACCATTTCAGTCGAGAATAAAGGATACATTTACTTCCGTGAAAACTGATCCGAACGGGAAACGCCCCAGAGCCCGTAATTAAACGACGGCTTAGATCGTGATTAAGCGAGAAAAAGAATTTACTCAAGTGATATCAGACCATCTCGCGACGAAGGAGGGAGAGAATCTTCTTCTTTGCCGTCGGGCCATTGTTTGCTCCTCATTTCTTTTCTCGCGATTTTTCTTCCTCGCGTTTCACGGCAACTTCGGAACATTACGACAGATACAAGACTTCTTTCTTACTTACCGTTGTACTGGCAAATGATGGAACGCGGTCCTTCCAGTCTGTATCCCGTTGGACACTCGAATTCGGCGCTTTGTCCCATTCGCGCTCCTTGAATATTCGCCACGAGTGGTACCGATGGTGGACCGATTGTCGGACAGTGTACATCTGCAGGCCATAGAAAATGAACCCTTTCATTATTAACAGTGTGACCTCTGCCGGGTATAATCCACTGGGATTGAGTGTAATGGATGGTATTTTTGGATGCAACGAAGTATTACAACGGATTTGTCCCGTTATTACGTAGAATAATAACAATTGGTGTTGTAAGCCGTCATAAAAAACAGATTTTTCTATCAAAAATAAAAAATTGTTGTTTTCAGTAAATACTAAAGTACCGCTTGACTTTAGACCAGAATTATGATTGGATCGCGTTTTTTCGACGGAACGTCAAACAATACTTGAAAATTTATGATGAAAATCATTTTTCGCAACTCTTCGCTCTTTCCACAAATAAATTCATGAAGCTGAGCGAAGGGTCGAATGAGCAGCACTTCATCATGCATTTTCCACAGTTCGGTAGCGATTGAAAAAAAAAAAAAAAAAAAAAAAAAAAAAAAAAAAAAAAAAAAAAAACGGTTGAATAATCCCGTAGAATATTGTATGCTGTGTATTTTTTTCCCGTACAACACGAGAAAAACTGAATTTTTTTTCAATAATTTGAAAAATCGACACTTTTCGCGCAATGATGCGAAAAAAATATTTTCCTTACCCATCGTTCCGAAGCTATATACATACGATGTTTATTTCAGCTAATCAAAAAACGGTCATTGACGTTACTCCCACCTGAATATTTTATACCAAATTCCACGCTAGGAACGATTTTTTTTTAAATGAAAAAATCATATTAGACAGATTAATTTTTGTCCCAATCAATCAATCAATGATGAATTGTAAATTTTGTCTCGTGCTTGTCGTACGAGAATGAAGCATTGGACCATTGTTAGTCGAAAACGCTGTCAGAGATAATAATGCATAGGGAAATAGAAAAAAAAAAAAAATACTATACATAGTCGTATCGAGCTGTCGTATTCACATGGCGCAACTCCCAGCGGCGGTAACATCGTGTCACACATCTATAGATAGGTATACATACGTATCTATATATATATGTATACAGATAGCAATATATCATCGGTATACCGATATCGTGGCAACTCCTATACTCGACGCGTACGCGAAGCACGACTTTGACATGTAAATTTCGGATCGGTTCGCTTCTCCCTCGTGAGCGTGGAAACGCGAGTCCTCGCGTTTAAATTCTCTCGGAATTCGCTGAACCCCGAGTCGGAAATAACTTTATTGCTACGCGACGTCTGTATCCGACTTGCGATATGCAACGTATGCACAACGAGCTTAACGAAATTGTGCATAGGGTTGGACTCCTCTTTCTCTGTAGTCCGCGGGAAGGAGAAAATTAAACGAGTGACGACCGTTTCCAACGGCATCCCGAACGTTTGCCGGCGCTCGGGTATAATTAAAAATAAATTAAATGTCCGTAGTAGTAGTGATATGTAAGCATGTATCTCACTTCGGCGTGAATAACGAATCTCGAAATTCAATATACTTGCATACGATACGATAGCAATATAGATAAATGCACAATATCGCATATTTATCTTAAGTTTACCACAAAACTTTAGTAAACAAAACACAAACAAATCTGATATTCCCGTTGAGAACGGAGAGTTGCGAGAAACAAAGGGGTGAAGGTGGGAGTATACGAATACGAGTGAAAATGCGGTTTCTATCGGCTTAAGCGAAGACTCACCGACAACGTGAACTCGTATAGAGTTGGCGAGACCACGGGGTGTGGAGCACGTATAAACTCCGGAATCCTGAATCTTGGCGTAGTATATCGACAGTCTGTATTTCCAGTCTCTCTCCGATGCAGCTATCGCCCATCCTGCAAATATACAAAAGCGAAAAAAAAAAAAAAAAAAAAAAAAAAAAAAATTAAATCTTTACAAACTGCTGCCACACTATAATTCGTTATAATTCTCGGCTCAGCGTTCACCCTCTTTCTCGATTCGCTTCAATTAAAAGGCTTCATGGCTTTCAATAACTCCGCCACAGAATCCTATCGATTTCGACATCCGGCAGAGTTCGTTCGATAGTTCGAAACAAAAAAAAAAGCCGGTGATTGAGGGGAGAAGAGTGAGGAAAGAACATTTTTCCGTTAGTTAGCGGACGTGAGCTCTCCGAGGAGCACACAGAGCATTTGTCGGTGGAAACACCTGCACATCCGATTTCGCGAAATCGTTATTACCGAGAAGTAGCGGTAATAAGTCTGCCGCGCACGTTTCGATAGTAGATTTCAGCCGAGGATTAATCTACCCTTCTACCCTCGTGAGGGGTGCAGTTATAGGGGTGTGGCTACCGCTGCTGCCGCCGTTGGCTCTCGCTGCTAGCGATATTTTCGGTGTAGCAGGGAAGGGGGAGGGGGAGGGGGAGGGGAGGGGGAGTGAGGGCGACGTGAATGCCAGGCAAAAGCCCCCGCGGTTGTCGGCATTGCACGATCTCTCGTTGCGACCGCGTCAATGTTTCATCGTGATGAACCGAGCCGATTGCGGGAGGCCCACGGTAACCTGCTGTCTACCTCGATTCAATAAATAACTCTCGGCAACTACCCCTCGGGGGCTCGGCATCGCGTAACTCCGACGCCGCCGTTTCGCGGAACTATATGCGCCTCACGGGCTCGACAGTTGTTTAGAGGTAATTTCGTGTTCAGCAACGCTAACGTTCGGCTCCCCTATCCTTCTCAAACTATCGTCGACTGCGGCCGGTTGCGAGAGGGTCAATGGTCAACTACCGTCAAACACCTACTATGTATATTACATACACATTCTAATTGAAGTACTACCGATTTAATTAACGTTCGCATCGCCATTCTCACGCGTGTAATCAAGGATTCCGCGCTCGTCTATTGTGCAACGACATAGAAAAATAAAAATAAAAAAGCAAAAAAACGAAATACAATTTGCCGCGGAATATGCAAAATTGTAGGCGACACCCGCGAGCAATGTATGATTTCCGACAAAGAGTTAGTCCCCTCGAACCTTCGTATACCGGCTCTCTCACCTAATGCAATATCTCCTTCTCTCGCTCTCTCGAGTGTACGGCAACTGGAACGAAATAGGAGAGGCTGTGCGGGACTCTGTACTCTATATATAACGGTTCCGTTCCTCTGCGCGACTCTCGACGCATACCTATTTATGTTGTACATTTGTATTCATTCCAAGACTAATTACCATATAATGGGAGACGGGGCTTGCAGAGGAATCCTCTTGCTGCTGCACCTGGCAGTGGAATATTGCGCGAAACCGGGTGAGAAGGGTACGAATGTTATATTTCACTATAAGCGTACATATATATATGTATATATGTGTTCGAAGTGTGTATGCGCGAGAATACGGTGAGGGGAAAGCTCTGGTTGAGAGAAGAGCCTTCTCTGGTCTGAAAAGGTGGAACGGTGGTTTTTGCACACCCGTTGCGACTATTCGTATTCGCGAAACGCTCACCTCTCCGCTCAGCCTTTTTACGAGCCATTTTATATATTTTTCGTTCGGGCCAGAAGTTCGCTTCGCTCGAGAGCTCCGGTAACTATGTAGCCACGACTAGGCAGGAAACTGGTAGTACCGGAGTAGCAGTGCGCCCGAGGATTCATGGCAAAAGGTTGGAGTGTGTAAAAGCTTGGGGATAGTAGTAACGTTGAGCTTGTGCGGTCAGCGCGTGACCGGCGAGTGAGGTTCGCTTACTTTACTTATACAAGGATCCAAATAAAAACTCCAAGTTCAAGCTGATAGTAAAAAAAAAAAAAAAAAAAAAAAAAAAAAAATTCTTGAAAAAAAAAAAAAAAAAAAAAAGGATCAAACAAAATGTCGTAAACTCACCAGTGAGGTATTGCCTGAACGTCGATGTCCAGGTCCACTCGGGATTGCCGAGACGACGAGCGAACAGGCACTCGAGATGAAGTATGCTGCCGGGAAAAACGGCTAGTGCACCGGAGGGCTCGATAGCCGCCGATCCCCTGGGCAGACCGAACATAATGGTTGGCGGCACGTTCTCTGGAAAACACAAGAGTACGATAGTGGTATTGGTAGAACTAAAGGCAGTATTAGTAGTGGTAACAGTGGCGAGTTAGTCACGAGAGTTGTGAAATGCATTTTCGGTGAAGGAGCTCTGGCAAGCTGTTCGCGTGCGGCATTTTCAGAGAAGGTTGAGTAAGGAGAGGAGAGGAGTACCCCCCTTTACTGAGAGCAACGTCGCTCGGTAGAAACACGTTAGGGGTTGGTAGCTGCCGTCGGATTAACGACCTTGTTCGCGACCTCCGGAGAGAATTCGTTCCAAGAATTTCGAGAATTCGGAAGGTTGAGATAGAGAGAGAGAGAGAGAGAAAGAAAGGGGGAGGAAAAGGGGTTTGTAGGATATATATATAAGTAGTGGTAGAGGAAGCAGCAGCGATCAAGTATACGTAGACCTGTATCCTCGATTCAACTCCACCCACTCGACGTACTTCGCTTGCCGTACGGATAGTACATATACATATCCATATAGCGTTCGGAGAGAGATGAGGACAGAGTTATATATATATATATATATACACTGTGTAACGCCGCGGCGGTCCGTCGGTCGTACGCGAACACGAACGGGCGTAAACACTCGCCGGGTCAGAGTTCGCTGTGATTAATTGTTTCTACTCTGCCGTAATTATACCAACGGTGTGTAGTGTACGAGGTAACACTCGGGATCACGCGAGTGTGATACAAACATACATATATATGTATATATACAGGCTATTGCCGCATATATATGTAGATATAGAGAGAGGGGGGCAATATATATACATTTAGTATAACGTGTAGATGTAGTGCGAGTGGAAAATCTAGCGAGCGCAGGGGAACCTCTATACGGTCTGTACAACACGATACTAAAACACCGACCGCGTTACTGAGCTTTCAACTGGATATATATATATATCTATATATACATATATATCCTGAAACACGGTCTACACAAGGTGAACCAAACTGGTGTGAATCGTCCGTAGTTTACCGGCGCGAACTACGCGGATTTTAGTAAGTAAACAGTTGGTTTATTTGACGTGAATTTCATAACGTTCCAGAAAATATATCGTGTATCTCTAACGAAGGGGGAGGGTTAAATAAATGTGGTAACCGGTTGAAAACACTGTTGGTTGTTTCTCATCGCGATACGGGGTCAAAAATGGTGTAAAAAAAAGGTTGGGTAGTCCGGGAGCGCGTGGAAGAACGACGAGAGGGATAGAATGCCAGTCGGTGTAATAGCGGATTGGCCGGTTGAGCCGCGTACTCTGTTTTCATCGTTGAATATGCCGGCATTTTCTCGCTTGCGGGAACTCCGTGCAGGCGTCAATTTTTTTTTTTTTTTTTTTTTTTCCGATCTGCACCGGCGACGGGGAGAAAAAAGAGCTGTTCAATTTTTGGCCAATGGCGACCGATTGGCAGTCTATGTATACTCGATAGAGTCGAACCGCGATATCGAACGAAAAGGCAGACCAACTATGCCAACGACTGGTTGTATAACATTTTCGCTTGTGGCTCATCGCTGCGCATCGGTACGATGTATATCGCGTTGAACGTCGAGTTAGAGCGACGAGTGCAGTGACCAGGCAACGGGATTATTTTTTTTTTTTTTTTTGTTCCCGTAGCCTGCGGCGGACGCGTATTTGGTCCCTCACGCGCGATAGAGTGAGAAAGAGGAGACAGAAATAGCGATGGACAGAGCGATATATAGAGACGGCGGTGTGCCGTGTGTGGCAAATTTTTTTGTCGTTCGTATCCCAAATATGGAGAGAAGAGAGACGGGTGTGAGGTACAGCCGATTTTTTGTCCTCGCGCTCCGCGTCCTCGGGGGCTCGCGTTGAAGTTTCAAAAACTCCACGTTTTCCAGTGGACGTATACCAAAGAGGGGAGGAGAGGGGGGGGAGGAGGGAACGAATGGTAGCCGGGTCCTCCCGTGGCGTCACAAACCCCGAGTTGTCGAGAAAACGGCACTGTCGCGGGTCCTCGTCGAGTGAGCTGCCAACGTGTCGGACGAGCTTTTCCGAATCCCGCGGAAAGCGCTTTGCGATATTAACGATTTACCGACGGAGGGAGAGAGGAGCCCCGGAGCGAGAATCCGTTCAGGTCGTTTTTACTGAAGACCGGGGGTCTCGGGTTTCTCTCCCGCGGTGAATCTCATCCCAGTTCCATACCACACTCTGCTATCTCGATTTGCTTCTATGCATTCGCAATTGTAGCTCGCGGATTATTACCGGTTGGCTCCACTCTCCCCCTGTCTCTCAAAGTTCTCTCATTACACTTCGCGTCAAGGGGGACGAGGAAGGGTCCTGGTGGAGGTAAAATGTAAATGTCCGAATGAACGTAGAAACAAACGAGAAGCAGAAGGATTGTCGTGTGAAAATGTCAGGATAAAGGGAGTGGTGTGCACGTGTATGTGTGTGTGTATCCGGGTGGAAAGCAAACGTCGACGACGATGAGACACACGAGACATATATGCGCCAAGTCAAGAACGAAAAGAAAACGAACGCGAGGAAGTAACATTCCCGCGTTGCTACGTGTGCGATGAAGCTTTCTGTGTTCACATATAAAAAAAAAAAAGAATGCGGGAGGAAAATATAGTATATATGTAGAAAGAATTGCGATGTATGCGCAGAACCGATGCGATCCTGTCGCGAGTACAGAGAACGGGAGGAGGGGGGAGACACTCGAGACTGTGGAAACTGCGTGTCGTGCGCCGGAGAGTAGAAGTACGACAAGCGCGGTAAGACGTGTAGGTAAGATGCAGGCGAGATATGCGAGAGAGGAGAAAGGCGCGGCGCGTGAACACACCGACGGGTAAGGGAGGGAAAGGTCCGACTACGTGGCTTGAAAGTAAATCCGAAGAGGCCACGAGGCGGCAGCGGAAGCACACCGAGCGTAGAATGCTTCTCTGCATTTCCAAGCATCCCACGAGCCGCAAGCATCTCTTGTGCCCATCTCCTGGCTCTCCTCTCCTCTCTATGCGCTTCTTATCTTCGTCAAGGGTTTGTGTCACTCACCGGAAAGAGACAAGCAAAGTTTCCCGGCGCGCTTCACTTTTTATTTTTATTTTTTTTTTCATCCCTACGCGTAATTGCTTTCTTCATTTTTTTTTTTTTTTTTTTTTTCACCGCCTATCTTTCTTCTCCCTTTTGGCTCTTTATGTTTCACGCTCATTCAATCTGCCAAGAAGACTTTTCGCGACGTCGATGGGGTGCACGGGAGATTCTCTCGGAGGTTCCCGTGAACTTATAGAGTTCCGGATAAGTTTGAAGTCTTTCCAAAGACTTCCTCCGAAGGGAGTTTTTCGAAGTGTGCTCCGGCTTCACGTCGGATAATCTTCCACCTCGCCAATCGGTCGGCCAGTAGAGAGAGATGAAGGAGAGAGGGGTGGTAAAGGGGGAGGGGGCGGAGTACTACGCCGCACACGAAAAGTTGTAATAAATTTTCTCAGCTAAACACAGTCGCTGTACTTTCTCTTACAGCTCCGTTTTATTCTCCATTGTAGGGTTAAACTCTAAAGGGGGTGCTGAGGGAGGGGGAGTTTTCCAGGGATAAAATAAGAGTCGAAAGAGATAACGAGAGAAAGGGTTAAAGAGATAGAAGAAGGAGGGTAGATTGGACAAGCGTCGGGGCGGTTTCGTGTCGCGTGGGTTATGCCGCTTGTGGGGGAGAAACTACGATGAGGAGGAGTTGCCCGGCCGCCTGCGGGCCCTCTGAAAAACGACGGTTAATAAGCGCTTAAGGAAAGAGCTTACGCCGTTGCTCGTTCCTTTCTTTCGCATCTCTCCCTCTGACTCGAGAGATTCACCACTCGAAAACTTGTAGCAGCGAAGAAAAGCCGCGAGACTACTCCAACGGCCGCGGGTAATTAGAAGTGTTGACTTCCGGTGGTTAAACGTTTTGCTGCAAAGCTCGCGCTTATATGTATGCCACATGGAATATCGTTAGAAAAGACGACAAAAGAAGGTACGAAAAAAAAAAAAAAAAAAAAAAAAATTCAAGTATCAACAGATGCGCGAAGGGTTGTCCTCGTCAACTGTTCAAAGTCATGACTTAGAAATCGCGCGAAATCGACTTTCTATATAGTTACCGCCCGCGACGATGAGAAGGAGTGAGACGGTTTGAATATCGCCTCAAAACTTCGACGTTAACTTCCCTGACCGGGCGCGTCGTTGCGGCGTCGACTTACTCGGCGTTAAACTTTGGCAGTCTTGAAACACAGAGGATCGTGAGAGTTAGCGGGAGTAGCGTGAACCGGGCACCTTCCATAGCGCGAGCTATTCACGCCAAGTGCCAAAGGTGTTGAGGCTATATACGTCCTATATGTACTTCAAGAGTTGTTTATAAGCGAACGCCGGCGCGCGCGCGCGCGAGAAACCATCAACCCGTCTACCTCGACGCTCTGAAAGCTCTCGTTCGCCAAACCATTCTCGCGGGTTCTATATACGACGAACGAAAGTGATGACGACGATTTACCCGGAGGAGAAGCGCAATTTACACCGTTGACTCGTTTGCTTGATAGGGAGAGAGAGAGTCCCTATCACGAGACCGTAACTCCCGCTGGCTTTATCGCGTACTAAAAGAAAAATAAAAAATCCAATGAAAAAAAAAAAAAAAGAAAAAAAAAAAGAAAGAAGCTTAGCGTTTCCACGAACGAGCGTAACTTGTATACTCGGCTTTCTCGCGCTCGCTTTTTTTCTCGGGCGTATCGATGGATTGAACATTGTCACCCGAAGCTCGTCGCTTCTCCCATAAAGCTTCGCGGGCACCTATTTCTCGTCCTCTATTCTTTGAATCGACAATGAATGTTTCAATGTATTCGAACCCGAGAGAGTGAGATATATAAACGAAAGAAAAGAAAACCTCATCTCTTTCGCGGACGATAAAACCATCCGAGAGTTAGTTTCTCGAAACGTTAAAACACGACACTGGTGAAACGCGGTCTCTCATCTCGCGTGTATAACATAGAGGATACAATGGATAGAGAAAATGCGAGTTAAATGTATACTACACCACTATCTCATATCAGCTCTGTTGCACCGAGGTAGCTGTGCTCTGCCCTGCCAAGATGAATGTATAACGCGTTGAATTTATTACGTTTCGCCACCGGAACGGAGGGGTAGATAGGGGTGAGGGGTTTATCCTCGCAAACCGGGTGAAGCAAAATACGAGGTGGAAGCCAGAACACGAATGGAAAAATAGAAAAGAAGAGCGAGTCGTGTAGTCCTCCCCTCCCGGAGCGCGGTAAAGGGGGTTGGGGGGAGGGAGGGGGTGGATTTGTCACGTGTCCAGACAGAGTAAGATCAAGCTGAAATATTATGATAACAACGGGTATAATATACGCACCGGTGTAATTAGAGATGGCGGTAGTCGGGATGCACGACGGGGGCTTTCCGTTCCAAGCTCCGTTCCGACACTGCAGCACAGGATCACCCTGAAGCTTGTACCTTCCGAGCTCGCGACACCTACCAGTCACACGCTCGCCATGGGGCACCGTAATCTTATCCGCCTGGAAAACGTCACACAGAGATATCACTCGGTAAAACTCGACACGAATATATGAAGATATATGTATATATATGTAGATATATATATATATATATTGTTTGTGCGTTAATACTCTGACGTTACTGCGGATGAAGCATGCCGAGAGAAGGAGGAGTAGCTGCTATAGTACTCGTCACTGACAGAGAATCCGTCTGACTGTAACGTACCTTCACTACTCGCGTTACTGCGCCTTCGCTACTGTTACTGCCGCACAGAGCTAATCCATTACCCCGCTATATTCATCATGTTTCCGTTAACCAACGTATTAGATACCCTAATTTCATTCAACTCCTCTCGTCTAACAAGCAATTTCGAAGTATCACAATGTATTACGAAATTTCGCGGGGTAAAGGCACCCCATCTATATAGAACCGACGTCAGCTCTCCGAGCCGCGCAACCCCCCGCCGACGAAGGCGAAACGTCGGGGAATTTCCACTTTAAAGGCTCGCGTGACCGAGCCTCGTCATCCTCAGCATCTACCGAACGATATGTATATATATATATAGGTGTCTACACTAGTTCGCGCAGTTGCATTCTCCGGAGGAGCAAGACACAGAGACAATAGAGGAGAGACCGTTGAACTATTATACGAGCAGAAAAGGAAACGAGAGAATACGAGAGGGCGGAGAAGTGGAATTAAGAGGATTCGCGAGTACCGAGTAGAAACGAGAAGATAGGAGGTTTTCTCCTATTCTGTATCATAGATATATCTATATATATATCGAGGATATAAGAGAGTAAGAGAGAGAGAGAGGAAATTCGCGACGAAAGAAGAAGCACTTTACGGATTCTTCTTTAGGTATTGTCGGAAATCACGCGACGATGCTCTCTATATCTTCACCTCCTCTGTCCTCATTCTTTCTTGTATACTCACCCTCTGCGGTACGCCGCGAGAAAACGTGAATGCTATTTCACGTCTCGTATTTCTTTTTGTTGCGTTTTTTTTTTTTCTTTTAATTCTTCATTTTTTTGCTCATCGTTCTCTCGTCAATTTTCAACGTCACGTATTCACCATTCCCATTTTATCATTTGCATTTACATTTACGGGGAGAAGGAAAGGGTTGGGGGGGGATGTTGTAGTTAACTGAGGCATTACCGCTCGGTTCGTCTGGCGCTTACCAAAGCATCGAATAACCCGCATACACAGACAACGAATTTCCTCCCTTCCGCTTATAGATGTATATATGCATTCGTACATAGATGATATAACTATATAGCGAATATAGGATGATTCACACGAGACGAATAGGAGAGGAGCTCGGTGTCGAGCCCGCTTTCCATCCCGGGTCACGGCAGGCGCAAAGCGTATTCCGTTGGTCCTCCCCACCCCTTCTCCCTTCCACGAGCAAAGTTATGACAGTCCCGACAGTTGGACAAGTGCAGCGGGGCGAGTTTCGCTACCCCTCAAACCCCCATCCCCTCTCTCCCGCGCTCTCTTCTCGTCGTCCTTAACGTATGATTTAACGATCCCGCGAAGCTACCGTGTGCAACGTTGGCTTCCAACCTCTTTCCACCCTCACCCACGCTCTCTCACCCTCCCACCCGCGCGCGCGCGCGCGCTTATGGATAGACGTGGGAAAGTACCGACGTTCGAAAGACGTCCGACTCGTGATCGGAATTTCACTCCGTGCTTTGGCTGTATAGCTACACGGCTCTTCGCCTTCTCTTCCTCCCCCGTTGCTGTTCGTACGAGCGCGATCTCTTCTTTCTTACTTCGTCTTTACCCCGATGCTTCTTCGGGTTCTCTCTGCCTCGTGCTTCTCCTCTGTACTACACGGGCTATACGCCGCATGGAGTAAAACTTCTGCCCCACATTCTTTACATAGCATCGAGGCATCGATATCTCGTTCTCGTGTAACCCGAGTTCACGGTTATAACTCTTCACAAAGGCGAAGAGAAAGAGGAAGTGGGGGAAAAAAAAAAAAAAAATTCACCGAGATGCGAATTTATCACCGTCACTAAAGCATTCGCGTTGCACAGTCGTATACACAGTTATACTATTTTATTGTATGCACAGGTGCGAAAAGCTTCGCGTCAAACCGAGAAGCGAGGCGGGGTATACATATCTTTGCGTGGCTATGTACCATAACCTCGTATTCGCACATACAAGTGTCATGGGCACGTTATAGAATGTATAACATAGCTACATCATGGCTAACGGGTCTGCCAGTACGCTCCGGCAATCCTACGACACACAATTCCTCCGTTGTACACCATATTCCACCGTCTCTACGGTCCTCGGCACGTGTTTAAAGCCCAGAAGAACGTATGCCGTGAAATTTTCCATTTTCCAATGCTCTGCTGGAGCATATAGTCGCGCTGCTACGCTACATCCCCTTCGTGTACATACACATATATAACATATTTATATATATATATATATATATATATACACAAGACGGCTTGCATCGTTTATACGTCGAGAGAGCAGGAAGTACGGGCCGAGTGCCCCGGGGCTAAAGTTTTCACCTTTGAAGTTAAACGCTCACAAGCCTCGACCTCGTCGAGGTGCAATAAGAAAAAAAAAAAAAAAAGAAATAACTGCGAGCTAAAGGTTTTATTTTACCCCCTCGCACCCTCGCTATTTCGGGGCTCATTTTAATTTTGGGTATAGCGGAGAAGTGGGCTCGTTGTTATTAGAGCGAAGGTTGGGTCGCATCTACACACACACACCGGCGGAGACACACACACACACACATACACACAAGATCTGTATATTATGTTATGTAATACATAAATGTGGCTTGGTCTGTGCGAAAAAGCACCGAGGTCGTTGATGATCCTGCAGGCAAGCTACCCTCCACCCCCAACCCCCCCTCTCCGGCCCCCGAGAACGAGAGAGAGCAGAGGGTTCGCCCCGAAAATAAAATGAAGCAGTTATGAGGCCGTAACGACGTGTCGTGCCGGCGGCACGTTGTCCCGACGTCTGCAATTTCCGAGTTGTCCGCCCGTTACACTTCCAACCCCCTTCTGCTATAGAGGGAATATACCCTCAACGAATACACACGTATACATGCGCGCATACATACAAACATCACCGCAACATACGCGTTATCCACAGAAATGTGTGTTCGTGATTAGTGGTGGTCCTCTCCTTCCTCTTCTCTCGTTTTTTTCCCTCGGTATATATATATATATATATAGGTATCGTATTATACAGCACAATGTACGACATCACGTGTGCGTTATACGAGAAAAGAGCCCGGAGAGAGGGGACCAAGCGTCGAACGTATGTGTGTCTAGTTGGTCACCGTGCGACGAAATGAAATTCACCGAGGAACGTTTTCACCTCGTGCCGGTCTACGCGCCGTTCTCTACACTTTCGTTACAGCGAATATTTCGTTCCCGTTTCTCGTCTCTTCTCGTACTTCCGTCCCTTAAAAAAGGGGTCTTATATACATATACCCTACCGGAATATAATTTCTCATTGAGCTCGAAGATATTCTAATTTAATATTCTCCACGAAGGCTCACCCGGTACATATTACTTTTCGTTGAGGTCGACGAGCAAAGGGTATTCCTGCCTCCTGCCTTCGAATCCACTTGATTAAGGGGTGCCGAAGAGGTTGAAGTGTGTGTATATATAACTACACTCTATGTCCGTTGCGATGCGATGAAAAGAGGGAGTTTTCATTGGAGTAACGTGGGTAGACCGGCAATAGCAGCGGTACCTGTGCTTACGAGGCTGCGCGCTGCTCTCTTCGCTCGAGGATTTCCCCCGCATTCGAATGTAAAGTGGTAGCATACGCTGGTGTAAGTATATATAGAGACGCGCCCTCAGGGCGAAAGCTTCGCCTGGTCGAGTCGTGTGCGAGAGGAAGAGAGGGTGGGGGAGGTTTCGCCCCCGAGGCTTTAAATGGTAAATACCTGCGGCGAACTCGCGGTAATGCTCGACGCCTAATGGATTGAAAGGAATAAACGGTGCACGCGGGGCCTTATTTGGTTACAAATTGGCTGGTTGGCGCCCCCGTCTCTTCTATCCCTCCGAAGATGTTCTTCCTTCGGTATCTTTGCCATTCACCCATCTCTTTCTCGCTTTCGACCTCCTCGAGCGGCAATGTATAAGAGAGGCCCTTGGCCCCGGCTCGTCGTAACGGTCTGCCGATGAAGCAAACCTCTCTCGCGTCTCTCTGGCTTCGAGAGACCCTGAGACTGGCATAATGGAGGATAAGACCAACAGGATACACCCCCGTACACCCCATCCTCTTCTCGGTACCGTGTACCACACGTATCTACGTAGGGTTGCACTCTGCGCTCTGCGATATATATAGCTAACGTACATAATACTCGGGGTCCTCGGAGTTCTCGTCCTCCCCCTCGACTCTTCGTCGCTACACCCTCGAGATATTATTCTGTCTCGGTGTTCCTCTGCCGCTTCTTCGCTCCGAAAAGCCCATCTCTGCGTTCCACTCTCCGAAGCTTCCAGACTTCCGAGCGTATATAACCGCCGCCCCCCCCCCCCCCCCCCTCCACTCGTATTCTCTATCGCGCACCGTACATACACACGTCCACATCTCTGGCTATCCGCGTTGACAACGTAATCCGATTCGCGGTAGATTCGACAACGTGACGCCACGTTTTCTCTCGTAGCAGCATCCGGCCTCCGCACACCGAGTTACACGGGGGATTGCGAATCAAAGGTTTTTTTTTTTTTTTTTTTTTTTCGTGTGTTTTTTTATCCCAACATAGTTGCGATTCGAGAATTGGCGGACGAGTTTCGATTTCACCGCATCTCTGATAACCCTTTTGCGATATAGAACACTCGCGCGATTGTGTCACACGGATTTCTAAATTAAATCTCCTCACGCCTATCACCGCTTATTATTTCGATGAAAGAAGGATATATTACGCCACGAGATTTCTCCCTCATTCCGGCATAATCCGACACAGCTATTGAATGGAGTAGCACTCGGTTCGAAAAAGAAGCGAAAGACGTAATACACGTATATATAGTTTATGAAAGGGAAGAAAAAGATCTCCTTTCATTCGATGGTTAACCAATCTACCACGTCCCATTACTCGAACGATTTTTCTTTTCTTACGTGAGCGAGTATAGCAGAACCTGACGGGACAATTCGCCGATACTCTCGAAACCGAATGAAAGCGGGGAAATGAAAAAAAAAAAAAAAGAAAAAAAAAAAAGCAAGTAGTATTGAAGGGATAAAGAACGACGATCTGACGACGTTGAATAGCCTATCCGAGGTTTTTCAACTATCGGCGAACTATACATTTACCATCATGAATATGCGAGATTAATGGAAGGGGAGAGAGTGTGCTTCGGACGAGTTGGCTACGTTCTATATCGTTACTGGCACGGAATGAACGGAAGTCTCTAATAGAGCTCATTCAACGACAATCAGGGTACCTCTCTCTAGCCAACGACGGGGGCCAAGACTCCATCAACTTACTACCAACTTGTATTAATAGACGAAAAGGTCTTTCGCTCGAGAAATATTACTTTCTCGATCGCAATCTAGTGAATTCGATATTCGCTCATAGCTTTTTTTTTTTTTTTTTCAAATTTTTTTTATCAATTAAAATTTATTCTATTTGAATTAGAAAAAAAAAAAAAAAAAAAAAACTCACCGATATCGTAATGTTTCTGTAAGTGACGATGAGTAGCGGATGAAGTCCCTCGAGTTTGCACTCTTTTTGTGGACCCGGATCCTTGCCTGCAATTAAAAAATGTATAAATATTAGCGTCGAGTCGAAAATTAATAAAATATATTAAAATGTGAATTAATTTGATTTTTCTCTCGAGAATATACGTTCACATTGGGAGTTTGAAGAATTATATGAAATAGTACAAGATACATAAATATTCGTCAGGATGAAAACGTCGCGATGTTCTGACGGAAATTTCGATAAATAAATATGTTAAGGGTGAATTATGGTAGACGTGGATTAATGAAGCGGAGATATCGGGATCGTCGGAATAGGTCGAGATGTGGAAATCAAATGGGATGTAGGAGATGCACCTTTGTATCTAATCGTCGAGTGGCATCTCTAACGCGTACGCATAATCTAGAATCCTCCCCTATTTCATCCCTAATTACGGGTAGTCACGTTGTCCCTCTTAATTACGAGGATAGATTAGCGGGGAAGCCTGTCTGCCGTGAGGCTACAGGGATTTCTGGCTGCTATGGCCGCGTGTATTACTCTAATCCTGTGGCAAACTTTGGTTCTCGTCTCATCATTGACGTGACAACAGAGATGAGAGCGACGGAGATGTCACGATCCTTCTGCACCATCATCGTACGTTATAATCGAGAGACTAGTTCCATAGACACTATGTACACCGAACGTTAAATTCCCACGTTGAAATCTGCACGTGGCGTCGTCAAATTCACTATTCTCGTGAGAAGAGACGGTAACCCGCCACGTCGCCTACGTACCAAATATCCGGGTCAACCGTCGCAAGGTAATTAAATTGTCGATATCGCAGCGCGGCAATCCCGCACTAGAAATCCTCGCACTCGATTTCCTGTCGTTCACGTATGTACCCCCGCGACTACTATTCGACGCTCGCATACCAATCGTCCGGTGTGTTCATCGTACGTATTTTTCACCGAGCGGACGTCGATGACTCTCGAAAACATCCGTGCGAATCGGCGATTTTTTTTTTTTTTTTTTTTTTTTTCATCCGACGCTGTATTCGATCTTTCGCAGATTCACGATTGCGCGATTCGGTTATTCGAGTTTGACCGGCTTAACGAAGTGCACATTTTTTTTTTACTTTTTTCAACATTTCGTTACACTGAGAAAAAAAAATCGGTTTGAATTTGGTGCAGAGGCGGTTACTGGTGTGTCGAACAGCACACACGAAAGGAATCGTTGGCCCATTGAACGAATAGTTATTTGCATCGAGCTTTTTTTTCTTTAGTTACTGCGCGACAATTATTTCGTTCGATTAACCAAACGTGCCGTTCGCCACTCGTAATCGACAATTCAGTGAGTTTAAACGATTGGAACGAAGCTTTGTGATCGCTGTTCCTATGAAATACGAAAGTTTTTTAATTACGAGAGAGAGAGAGAGAGAGAGAGAAAAAGCAACGACTGCAGTGATAAAAATAAATAGTCCCCATGACCCGTATTGCATAGACTTTCCGCAGCCCTTTGCATTTCCCGCGTGCAGTATTCACTCGGAAATCCAAGGATAAAATATTTTTCTCATATGTATGCGTTTATTAGACATTAACATCGCGGGTTTTCGCGTTTCTTCTAACACAAAGCAAATTACAACAGGATTATTCTCTTTGTCAAACTACGAGGTGAATTTTCCTCCCGACGGAGGTGAATACAGCGTTGCGAGCTCTGGTGAGTCAGTCGAAAGCTTTGCTACACTCGTCATGTCGACGAATCGGCTATTGCTAGTACGGCTTTTAGCCTCGAGAGCAGCACAATGCCCGAGCTATGAGATATATACGTATAGCCTCTCTGAATTCGACGAAACAGTATACATACATCGAAAATTCGTGCGACCGATGCTCTTCGAATTCCACGAGTTTCCGGTACCCTCCCTCGTCTCTCCCCCGTAAAAACCCCTTCGTTCTCGTCAATACATACACACGGGCACCGCACTCACGTAATTTCAGCCCAACGGCCAAACAGGCGGTCGAATGAAACGAACTCCGTTCAGAAATTTCCAAAGAATCAGTGGCGTGTTAAATCGCGAGAGGAAAGAGAGAGGACCGTCGGTGTATGTATATGTCGGTGTATGAGAGTCGATTGCGTGACCTGGAATTTGGTAGCGCGTGACCTATGACCGCGTTCATGCATCACACGAAAATTCTGAATCGGAAGAACGCGAGGGTGAGGGAAGAGTGAATTCAAGTTGGCGAAGTAACGAAATGGACTGAAACCAAAGTGGGGGAGAAAAGCGATACACGCTGAGGCGTGGTCGGTACATGTATGCGCACGTATATACATACATTAGGAGATGTGTAGTAACTTTGTTTGCCGTGAACGCGGTGAGAAACAATAGGTAGGGAAGGCTTGCGTATGTAATATCGGTCAAACTCGTAAACGCCCCCATGGCTCAGGGTCTTCGTTATAAGTTATAATGGTCGGTGGGTCGACCGAGGGAGGAACAGATGGAGTAAACTTTAAATCCAATTTCACTACACCGTAGCCGCATAAACTCCTTCGGCGTGTTGTGCGCATAGTTCAGACCGTAGAGGACGTCGACTGGGAACCAAGTGTAACAGAAGACTCGGTATAGTCTTGGGTTTCGTATATTATCCGTTCTCGAATAACTTTTTGGATTTTGTATACGTCTGACGAGAAATAGCGAAGTCTTCAAAGTCACTGTGCTGTTGTATCTTTTAAGGCAATGCGATACAGTTATCGTGCGATACTGCGATCGTAAAATAAATTCGATTTGCGATTTTCTTTGAGATTATTAATACATCGAAAGAAACGAAATTAAATTTTCTTCGTCGGCGAATAGAGGCATAAAAATCCAATAAAAATTCTCGAAGAAAAATATGAACGCGTATTTGTTGTTCAAAGATCTCAATAGAAAATTACCGATTTTTTTGCCAGATCTCCAGCCAATCAATGCCTCCACTTCGATGTTTTTTGTTTTTTTCAATTTCTTCTCTTATTTGCTGAGTTACTGTTTCACTTTGAAAAGTTCTCACGCGCGCATGCAATAGAGAGCTTCGAAAAGTTAAATATAATTCGAAGCTCGTTATTCTGATTAATGCCGATAATATTTCATCCTATGTAACAGATATGTAGCTACGGATGAAAAGCGTCGGCATCGATTAATCAAACTTCACAGAGTCGCGGTGCAAATCAGCATCCGGGTTATATTAATTAGCGAACGAGGAGAGAATTTCCTCTCTCACGTACAAACGGGAAAGTTCACACACCAGTTGCTCAATGTATATGTAAAGGTATAGTTATATAAACGGTACAATTTTATTATGCGAGAGTAAATTGAAAAGTTGGCATGCGCCAGGCGTAGAGAGAAGGCTATACACGGTGGGAGCTTTCGCCCGACTCCTTAAAATCGTCGACCTGGAAAATGCGTAATTCACGCGAACGGTCCATTAAGCCACAGTCTGCGAACGCGCACGAAGCTCGTAGCGCGGAGAGCCCAGAGGTAGAGAGAGCACAGAGGGTTGTTGTAGCAGGGGAAAGCGTGTACAGGATTTTGCCCCGTAGCGGAAGGGGGTTTTTCGCGAAGGCGAATCACGCCATTGGAAAATCTCTGTTACACAGAGAGGGGAGAGAGAGATGAAGTTGTGCACGTCGTGCGGTCTCTCACCGCACCGGGGAAAATCCCTTGGGCCGTGCAGGAGAAGAAGCCGCATGGAAAATTTGTTATTTTAATCCGGGCGGACCGAGGTGTGTTATACTGGTACGAGTTGTAACGCGGTACCGCTTGTCTTCTCGATACACATCGCATTTACGATGTAAATTTCCGGTTTCTCGTGTGGACGCTCGGCGATGCGCTAAGGGAATGAACGAAAGGGAGTGGCAGGAAGAACAAAAAAAAAAGAAAGACGAGGACAAGATACTCTATCGTAAAATGAAATGGACCTTTTCCGCTGACACGTAAACGCGCTGGAGAAGTGTCTCGAGAAGATCCACTGAGGAGAAACGACTGAGATACCGATCTCTTATACTTTTCTCTACGATATTTTCGCTTTTTTTTTTTCTTTCTTTTAACTCCCTTTCGCCTACAGTTGTCTTTCCATTCGCTCCACTATAGCCCTCCCCGTTATACCGCCGCGTCTTATCCTTTATCGAGATATCTCGCCACGTTTCCGCGTTTCTAGGCGAATGAACGTGCCTTTCGCCTCTTCTTTTTGTTCGTCGCCTGCGGGAGGGCGGAGGGGTTACCTCCGCGAGTGAACGGAGACAGTGAGTATCGAACTGGAACGTCTTGAATTTAAAATCGGATCCCCGACGACACTACTCGAGTTTCTCTTCCCCGGGATCCCTTTCCTCGTCATTATGCGGGAATTCACAAGTTTTATCCGAGCTTCGAGGGTTATATATCGAACTGTTCCTATAATAATACAATAAAATTCTCCGTACATCTCCGTATGACTGTATGCCATATAATTGATCGCTTCTTCGATCGACTGGCAATTTTTTTTTTAACCCCCTTTAACCGTATCTTTCGTAAATAATTCTGTATTTTCTACCGTAAAGCTCCTTTGAGCGCCGTCGTTCGGTAGTGCAAACAACGCACCGCCTAGCAGAAACCTCGAAGCTCAGTGAGTTTTCATTCGATGGAAAAGCCCTCTGATCCATATGTTACGCTTGATCTTCAAACTCCCTACATCGTTCGAGGGATACGCTTACGTTCTCTCGTCTATGCTGCATAGGTAACAGAACAAGCGCGAGAATATTCCTGCGGTTTGGCGGAGAACGGTAAATCCTCTCGTAGAATCGAGGAATCGGCTGCGAACGATTCGAGGATTGTGTTATACGAGGTACCGCGATGGTTTAGGCTCTCGTATATGGAACGACGAATGCGGTAGGGGGGGAGAAGCAAATTGTTGAAGCGAGCGGTCAGTGTTTGCTTGCAATCTAACTGGCCACCACTCGACTCGCATCCCTCCTCACCTCTCTATCTGTTCTAACTGTATCTATTCTACCCTCCTTTCCCCTCCGATCGGGGTGAGTGCCACACCGCCAAGTGCACCTACAACGCGTTGAAATACACACAGTCACCGGTATTGTAGCTATTCAACGAACCGCATAGGCGTGCGGGGAATACTACACCATCGAGCTCGATGAAATTTGCGGTTTTACGCGTGCGGCGGTATAAATAGCCTTTCCCCCTTTACTCCGTTTCAAGGCTGAAATAGCCCACTAGGAAAACCTCATTCTATTCAGGTTACACACTCCTCTACACGGGCCTCTGATAGTTTGAGAGTTTCCGCGGAGAATCGACGATTGAGAGGATAGCCGGTCGAATGGGTTCGTTCGAAAATGTATCGACGTCTATATGCGGTCGGATCAACGCCAAGCATATTTATCTTGTTGAGAGTTACACGCTACTGTGCTATACACCGAAATGTATCACGCGCTACGAGCGGCAAATTCGGTCGACCGCGTATCACCGGCCCTTTTCGCCGCTCGATAGCTCTCGACGGCCCGCAGCACCGCGCGCGTATTCTACGCCCCGCACACGATGAACGAATTCCTGCACGCTCTTCGAACTTTCTCACTCCCGTTCTCTAACCCTCTCTCTACTTTTCCAACATGGCAGTCATATATTTTCGTTCAAAAGAGACAGTTATCCATTCGGTAGAACAGACCTTTGTACTCGGGAGTTGTAACGGCGAAAGTAGTCGAGAATTCTCGCGAGGTGAACGGTATATATGTATATATATATATAGTCGGACGTTTGACCGCGCGGATTTTACTACCCTCCGGATGCACGACAACTACGGTCGTCACCCTTGTTTCTCGTGGCTGACCACGGGTTTGCCGTTACTACTGAATTTCGCAATAGTCATTCCTTCAACACAACACATGTGTTTGTAACTTTTCTTAGAACGTTAGTAACATTCGTTTGTATAGATTCTTTGAATTGCTAATCATGTTAATTCCTTAATCCTTACGGTTTCAACAATAGTTTTTTTCGGCAAAACTGAAAAAATGACTTCCGGTACCGGTATATGAAGCTATTATAGCTTTTATACATAAAACGTGCAATAAATTTCAAACAAATTCGTGTTGGAATTTTAAACAACTCTTTGCAATATAACGACATATATTTTAATTTAATTTTTATTTAATTTTACCAATGTTTCGTAAATTTGATGAGGAGTATTCCAATTTTCGATTAATGTACATTGGCGAACAATTTTTTTTTTTTCGAACACATTTAATTAATCATTTATTTTTACGGTCGAGGATCGTCATAATTTACAAATTACCGAAAAAAAAAAAAAAAAAAAAACAGCAAATAAATTGCTGCAGATATTGCCCCGTCGATTCGAAATCGTAATATTTATTTGTTGATTTTGTTACAAATAAAAAATGTTTAATTCGCGAGTCCCGCGTACCCCCCCCCCATTTTCACGAGAGATCGGACATTTTTAAAAGCATATCAACTATCTTTGATCGCGATTACAAATTCGCGCAGTCCCGTAGTTTACGCTTGGTAAACGCGAAACGTATGAAGATTGATGGGCAAAACACGCAAGGCTTTTAAGCTCGTTTCGCCGATGTATTTATGGAGAGTAGACGATAGGTATAGCGGGAAGAGGGAAGGGGAGGGGAGAGGGCACTTGATTCATGGTGCTCGCGAATATATTTGTAGAATTGACGCTCAACTCGTGTTACACGGTAATATGTCGATGTTTTTGGTCGACGTTAAAGGGCCGCGAATGCATTCTGGTCGTTAGTGGTTTGTACCCCCGGTGTCTCTACAGCGACAAACATATTCATTGGTCAATCGGGGAAAACGCGAGAGGCAAATTTGCAATCAGCTATATTTGCGATTTTCCGAGTGAAATATATTCGAAGGGTTTCGAACGTCACACTTTACGATATATACATATAAGCGATCATTGAAACATGAATGAGACAGACGAATATCCCAGAACACAGCGTCATTGACGTTGAATACAAATGTGAAACGGATAATCCCGACAACTTCCTCCCCCTTTTCTCTCGTGTCGATTCGTCCATTGGCTCCCGATTAAACTAGAACAATGCGTCCGAACAATTTCCTATTATTATAGAAAATCGATAACTTCTGTTATCGACGCTTTCATATACCGCAATCGCGATTATTATTGCACGTGTTCTATGTCTCGTCGGGCTTTGGTCGCACTCGGCGCGTTCTCGAACGACAATACCATCCCTCTGTCTCGCTGCTTCAACCGTATATAATCTCTCTCTTGTTCGATTACAAAGCGCGTCAAAGCCCTTCGAGAGCGAGTGGGATGGCCCTTGAGTCTCTCAAAGGGAATCCCGAGACGATCGGATGGTCAAAAGTCAATAATATATTTCAGGAACAAGAGACGTATGTGAGTGTAGAGGAAAATAACGTTCGATTTCGAAATGTTATCGGAGTGGTGAATGAAGAGCGGCTCACCTTGCTTGGCATAGCATAGACCGGTGATGGTCAACCGTAGGAAAAACACAAACCATACTGCATTCGGCATCGTCGAATGTTCGACTTTCGTCTTATCCACTGTACACTCCAAACAACCACCCGTTCAAAACTATGATAATGATAACATCAAACAATGCTACGTGTTAAGCGTCAAGCTTGCGGTATCTCACGCGTAACATTTTTGTTATTCTCGACGCGATATTTTTATTTATTTTTTAATATCTTTATAGATACTCGCGGATTTTTTTTTTTTATCGAATAATGTACTACGGGGGGGAGGAAAGAAAAAAGTTTGTTTCGGTTTATAAACGATTCGTCGGTGTCTACATGATTTTCCGCTTCGAGCCGGTTGCTTCCGGTGAGCTTCCGGTACGAAAGTCTATCCCGTGTCCGACCTCGTGTACGGCCGTTGCGAAACTGAAGCCCTGAGTTCCTCTCTCTTTGCGGGACACGCGAGACGCGACTCGCTGGAATCGCGGGGGTGGTTTTCTCTGTGTCGGGGAGTGAAAGGAGAGAGAGTGAGAGAACGAGAGAGAGAGAGAGAGAAAGAGAGTGAGAGAGGCAAGAGAAACGTCGAGGCAAGCCCCGTGTTTCCATCAGTGGCGTAGCAGCTCTCTCGCCCTCGGGTGTACCACCCCAATGGTATAAGCCGGAGCGCAAGCGCCGCTCGTGATATCATCTCTATATCTATATACATTAACTATCCTATGCCGGTGCACACAGTGTCCGGATCGTGTCTGCTTTCCGCACCCTTCCCTCTTCCACCCCCCACCCGCCTCCCCCTTGCCACCCCTCACCCCCGAGTATCTCGTCCTGACCAGAATGCACTCGTTAAATTAGTGCATAATTCGCTGGATTATCGTCGAAGGCGCGAAATAATTTCCAACTCAGACCTCGAAAGAGAGAAAGGACGCTAAAGATAATTCGTGAAAGAGACGAGGAAGAAGAGAGGCGACACGGGGTCGGGTACAAAACGAGAAAGAGCAATCTCGCGAGAGCGGTGCGGGATGGTTGGGGGCGGGAGGGGGGTTTATACTATGGGAATAGGGTGAGGAGCGGTGTCCGCGCGCCATTTGGTCCTAATTATCCTTACTCTTCTCCCTCTCTCTCTCTGTGTGTGTCTCGACGCAGAGTGAAATAACTTTGCCGTCGCGACGCTCAGCAATGCCGGAGCTTCCGCTGTCCGTGAAAGTACATACTCTCGTGGGACCACTAGCCTCCTCCCCCACTGACGCCATAACGTATATACACCATGTAGTAAAATTGTACCGAAGTACAACGAGAATTTGGAGAAGCTGTGCGGTTTCTGTGTACCCGTAGTTTTGCTCTGCGGAGCAACATACGTGGATATAGATGTTTGCTTCGCCAAAAGTTGAACCGGGCGAACGGGTGTTAAGAAGATTAGGGAAAGCAGATGGAAACTAAAACTCCGATAACAAACGTGTTGGCGATAGTTGGATGGATCTTGTGGAGGGATATAACGGGGCTTTAAGACCCCCTTCCATCGTGTTTCGAAACTCGACTTTTTTTTTATTCGTTTTTCTTTTCATCGATTTTTTTTTTTTTTTTTTTACGTTCACGCGTTTTTGACTGTAGTGAACGTTGTCACCTCTGTGAAAGGGCGTATTGACTGCATTTGATTTACAATAGTATTTTTTTTATGTTACGCTTCATTGGAGACGAGAGAAGAAAAATCACGAACGTTTTGAATAACATCCACGGTCCCTGCTGACTTTTTCATATTTCAACTGCTTTGATCATTACATATTTTATACGTTTTTCACGAGAAGAAAACCGGATGATTAATGTCTCGAGGAGGTACGTCGATTACGAGAGAACGGTTGCCTCACTCGAGTCGTGCCTCTCCTTCGGCTTCTCCTGCGAATACATAAACGTCGACTTTTATCCCATGAAGCTCTTTCAACTCGAAAGCCTCTTCTGCGTTTCTCGCTCACTCTCACTTCTCACTCTCTTTCTCTTTCTCTCTCATGCTTGCTTGCTCCCCCCCTCAGGAGTCACTGCTCTCGGAGCCATTACTTATTCCCGACTCGTTTCATTCGACCGCACTGAGAATAAGACTCGAGATATAGACGATAACAACAATAACGCTATACCCGAGAGATATCGTGCTTCTTCTCTCCACCGGCGAGGACTAAACTCCTCTATCGTGGATGAGGAAAAAGATTGTACTCGTGAAAGTCGAGAGGAGAGTAACCGGTACCTACGAATACAGCGTGAGTGGGGGAAGCTACAAACGCGACACAACCACCAACTACCGGTTGTAAATCATCCGAGACGGGCGCGCGCGAGCGCCCGCGGACGAGAAAGGATAAAACTCGAAGCGGTCTATGAATTTCGCATGGAAGAGACAGCTTCGGGACATATACCCTCTCGGAATAAAAAGAATAGCATTCGTAAACGCGAAATCACGGTGAAAAATCGTCAAGTCCTATCCATCTTGTACCGAGAGAAAAAAATAAATTTACCAAAACTTTCACGGAAAGCTAATATTTGTGAGGCGCATTCATCGTCACAAATATCGTCACCCGTCGTTCTCGATTTTTTTTTTTTTTTTTTTTTTTCAATTTTTTTTCGAAACAGTTGCGTCCAATATCCCACTCACGTTCAGTCCGAAACTACAATATCGTGTTTGTGTTCCGCACGAAAAAGTTGCACGAAAATATACGATCGAGAACATTTTTTTTTTTGGTACTCTTGAATATTGACGCAACAAAATTTTCGATGAAAATTGCATTGCATTGAAAAACAAATGTTTCCCTTGATCACAATTTTTTTTTTGCGTTTTTAATGGTCCTCTATCCTGACGAAAAAAATGATTTAAAAAACTCGTTCGAGTTCCCTATGTTGCGAATTTTTTCCGATCGAGAGCCATCGAGAACCCGGGATCACCCGTTTTCCCGTCGGGGACCAACGATATTACTGTTTACATATACTGAAAACAGTAACTTTTCGCAAAATAAATAATGAAAAAAAAAAAAAAAACTAAATATCATTTCGAAGCGTATAGACGGTGTTTTCTTTCCACTCAATCTATACTAATTTTTTTTTTCTTGATGATATGCGATACGAAAATTACGCACCGAGAGTGATAAATAAAAAAAAAAGAGTATTGCATTTTTGGGCATTTTTCGTGTACAAATGAAAAGTCTTCTCTGCGGACCGTGAAGCGATGGAAAATCACGCAGAAGAGAACGCGAAGCCGGGAGGCACGTCGGTGTGCCTGAATCCACGAGCGGGGCATCTCGCTGCTCGTACCTGTGGGACACGCGGCTAGCCGGGGTGGGAAAATCGTGTGCGGGAAGAGCCTTGGGGGTTCGCGGGAGCGATGCGGTACCGGCTACCAGTAGAAGCAGCAGTTGCGAGACCAGCGCGAGAAACTTATCGACCTAATAAAGATTCCTTGGGGAATCGTGTGCCGTACCGGGATATCCGTCGGGGGGTCTTGTTCCTCTCTCGCAACCGGTCTACCTCTGCTGTACTCCGGTCCACAGCTACATACTACCTATAGTAAGAGTCTTACTGCCTCGCAACTGTAGAGATGGGTAGATGGGTAGTCCTCTTTCGCTCGTATCGATCCACCGGGACAAAGTGAAAACGTTATCTTGCTCGTCGTATCACAGCCCTAGTCGTATAACCCTCTCGACTCTCTCGCGTAACTCAACTGCTCTTGCCCTGTGTTGCCGATCGCTCGAGAAACATCAGCGAGAAAGAGATAGGTAACAGGGCAAGAGGAGAGGATTTTCGCTTGCGCGCGTAGCCCTCAACGTTCTTCTACGTAACCATCCTTGGATGGCCTGTTTTACGCTGCCCGCTCTCTCGGAATAAAGCCCCGAGATCGTGAACACCAGAAATGGGTAAGTCTCCCAGCGAAGACGAGGAAGACACATATCCCGTGGGAGACGTATCTTGGTAATCCGGAAGCTTGGAAAACCGGTGAAGATATACCACAGTCGAGGAGGTATAGCAAGTAGCGTTACCTCGCGGATCTTGCAAGTCCCGCGGTATATATCGAATGACGACGTTCACCAACGTCGCGGTGAGAAGCGTTTATGATTATTAATGTCGTCCAGGCGTCACCTTTAAACCCTCTTCAACCCATTTACCTTCTCGAGCTCCTCGCCGCGTAACTGAACTGCACTTCGAAACAACTCTTACGACGACGGCACGAGCTTCTCGCTCTTCTCTGTGTACTTATTGTAAAACTCTCGCGCGCACACAACTGTCCCAAATGCCTTCCTCCGCTCGTTTATGTATACCTTTATCGTCGGAGCTTTTAAATATTAACGTGTATGTCTGCACACAAGCGGTTATACAACCGGATATTTCATGTATATTTAGGTGTCGCGTGTTGCTTGATAGATTTCATTATGCGGGAGGGGGGTTTACGGAGCCCTTAAGGAATTACGACGAGACGTGCGCTGTATAGCAGTCTCTATGGAAGGAGAGGCGCGTCGCGGTGGTGGGATTGTGTAGACTGTGACGCGCCTCTTTTACGAGGACACCGAGACTCCGGAGTATTGCGATTCTCTCTCGTTCAGGAGTTATCCCTTTCCACAAATTCAAAGTTTCATTCTCGCAGTGACGTTTTGCGACTTCCGTCGCAAGGAAATATGGGCTGACGCTCAACCGTTGGAGTCTTCTTACTCTCTATATATATCACTTATAGCTATACGGAAGAGAAGGAAGAGAGGATCAAACGAGAAACTCCTCGAGGCCTCGTCGAAGCACCTCAAACTATCTTCAATCTCTCTCGCGAATATTAATTTAGTTTCTTATCCTCTCCTTTGGCTCTTCAATCTTACCTCCGTCCTTTTCTTTCGATTTTTTTTTTTTTTTTTTTTTTTTAATAATTGTATTATTTCCACGGTGAAGATACTGTGTGTAGGGAAGAAAAAAAGAAATGCACTGCCTGCAGTACGTATCTCCGTAACCAACTCGTTTCGGGAGAAGGCGATTCCAGTACTTTTTTTTTTTTTTTTTTTCTATCTCACTGGAAAAACGTGGAATCCTTCCTATCTACGTGGTCGAGTCTCGAGGATTCCCGAAAGAACGGCGTCGAGATGCCCGAAGCTACGACGAGAAAGCTCGCGAGAAAAGTTTCGCAATTAACGGGGCCGCACCACTGGTGCGGACACTGCCCGGTCGTGGAAAAAACCGCGACGACGAAGTAGATAAGAAATTTTTCATCGCCCACATCGGGTCAGCGATGAAAAATTTGGCGCTATACGACGGTAATGTCGTTCGGATTAAAAGTACATCCGCAGAGTGAAGATAATTTAAATTTACTTAGCCGTGGGTACGAAAAAAAAAAGAAAATTAAAACATTCGATGTAATGACGGAAATCAATTAATTAAATATCTTCAGTCATCATGACAGAGATGCGTGATTCCGATTAACGGAATACGGAAAACAAATTATAATTAAGTATCTCCGTCAATCTACAACTGCGGTAAAAGCTTTAGATATCGGGTATTGCAACACATTCGATAAGACTTTTGCCTCGAGACGCTCGAAGAAACGGCGAAACGCTTACGATAGCGAGTTTCTTAACACCTCCGACGTCGGTAGTAAGGACTCGGCAACTGCCGACACCGACATAAAGGGAAGATGGATCGAAGTTTCGTCGGGCCACCGTGACAAATGGTAGAGCTTTTGGGTAGAGGTTGCACCGGAGAGAAGCTCTTCGCGTACCAGTTCTTCTCTTTCTCGATCTCTTTCGCAACGCAAAAGTTCGCGCTCGCTTCCTCAACGAGGCTCTCTTTCGTTCGGAAGCCTCCATCCAAGCGAACCGGCAGCTAGCAGCAGCAGCAGCAGCAGCAGTAGCAGCAGTAGCACCCGTTATCGATATCTCGCCGAGAGGAAAAGCGGACGGATTTTCATCGGGAAATAAAATTCACGGACACTCGCTTCGCGAACCCGTTTTTTTCCTTTTCTCCAAGCCGCGAGACTCCCTTATCCGGGAATATCGCAAGAATCGGCTGTGCTTTCACCTCGCGCTCTCTATTTTAACATTTTTTTTTTTTACTTTTCTCGTATTCTTCGTATTTTTCTTACTTTTCATCTTTCTCGAAGGTATTCGAAAGGAAAAGTCTACGAACCCCTCTGTTCCCAATCTGAAATATTGAAATACTTTTTTTTTTTTTGTTTCCTCGGAGAGTGACGCTTTGTTTTCCTCTTTTTAAATTCTTTTTTCGCACTGCTATATATGGAGAATCTCGTATGAAATCGTTAGTATAACGCTTAGCCGGGATATATCACACGCCGCAGGAAACACGCTGTTTCGCACAGAGTGTACAGAGTTCTGGCCAAAGGCGTTTCACTCCGCTGTTTCGAAAGCTCGTAGAGTTCAACACGGTGTATACGCTTCTTCTATTCCTGTGCCGAAGCTGTACGTTTGCCTCTACACAGCTATGGAGAATACGAGCAAAGCAAGCACAGGCAAGCCACACCGGAGTATTCGACGATGGCTTTCGGGGTCCGACAAACTTTGCCGCCTGGGACATCCTGCGGTTCCTTGACTTACCGGCCAGTGTTTGCCGCGTTCCTTAACCCCGTCGCGCAGCAATGCAACCACTATCCGACCGAAGGCCTGTAATACTGAGAAAACGTCGACCTCCCTATAACACTATGTCGTACAGTTTCGAAGACGAAACTTTATCGAAACTCGCTATTCCTCTCTCCGTTCGGAGTTTTAGACGCTTCTATTTTTATTGACTCAATGACTAAATCTTCAAAGACGTAAGTACATTTTTTTCTCCGAAATCTCAATGATAACTAAGCAATCTTTTCGCAATGAGATCGAGCGTTAGAGATTCTTTTTTTTTTTAACTGCGCGTACGAAACTCAACAAAAGCGAGTTTCTCGTTTGATTGGATTTAGAAACTCCTGGAAAGCTCGTTCTCACGTAATACGAGGTCTCGTACGTGCGCCAACCCCGTTGCAGCAAGTCATTTTCGTAGCTACCCTTAATTTAATCGAGTGCGAATGGCTCTCGGTACTACGCGGCAGCAGCCGGCAAGGACGGTGGGACCTTGATCTCGAGAAAATCGTCACGGGAACTGCGAATACCGGGGAGATCTCCCCGTCGCTATATGTCGGCGTAGTAACAGACGGGAGAATTAAGACGCGAGGGAGAGATAAATTCGCGAGGGAGTTAATTAAGCTACGGCTTACTGCTCTACCGCGGTCGCAATATCAAATGGTGTCAGACTTTAAGGAAGCCGGTGAGGGTGCAACGTTTTCGGTGAGTCATTGAGACTCGAAAAATTGATTGAAGCAATTAACCATTAATAGTTACAAAATCTTATATACATATATATTGAAACCTTAATTTCGATATTCCTCGGGAAAAAATATCGAATTGAAAAAATGTATGAAAATCAAATTAAAAATCGAAAAAAAAAAAAAAAAAAAAGCTTTTTAAACCGAATTTTATAGGAACGATTCTAAAAATAAAATTTTTTGCGATAAATTTTGGAAATCATATATATTCGATAATATATTCATTTCCGGTTGAACCATGAAATATGTAAGCGTATATAGTGAATTATACACATTACGCCGGAATCAACCGCAAATACAATATTAACTAAACGTTCGAACTGTTTTTTTTTTTTTTTTTTTTTTTTTTCAGTACTGAATAAGTAACTCTGTGCGGTCTACGAGTGAAGCTTAATACCGTACAGAGAAAGTGTATTAGGCCGGGTATTCCGTGTGCAATGCAGCGCGACTGTAGTTCTCGTATTCCCGATCGAACCTCCCCCTAAGCTATTCCACCCGTTTAATGGCCTGTCGGTTTCACGCTCGGATTCACACTCGGATCACTCTGCGACCTCGCGGACGAGGTCGCGCCCCGGTAAAGCTTTTACGCATGTGCTGACGCCAACATATAGACTTATAGTACACATACAACATACCGGATAGAGATTCGCGCCAACACTCTCTCGGCCTCGAAACTGTCCGATTAAACTCCACATTCGCCAAAATCAGTATTTTTAATTTGTTTTAACATTTTTTTTTTTTTTTTTTTAATATCATTTTTCTCTTTCATTCCTCGTGATAGGTGGATTTTATATGTTTTCATATTTTTTTATCTATGTCTTTTTTTTTTATTATCTCTCTCGAGTGGGACACGAGCCTCGCGTTTACCTGTCGAGAATTCCCATTACCGTGATATTTATTGCACAAATGAATAACAACAACTGACATTCTAGCTACGCGAGACAGAAACTTGAATGAATGGAACGGCGCGAATTCATCGGTGTGGAATAATAAAATATAGATGATTTTTCTCTCTCGCTATGCAACACTATATTCGTCCTTACGGTGTGAGAGAGTTGCGTGCGGACGCTTATAGTATAGTCCGCGAGGGTGTTTCAACCCTGAGAATTGAGAAACTTCTTCTTATACTCCCCCCTCATCCCCAAGGCGAAGAGTTGCACCAATATTCGACGTAGTGCGCTTAATAAATAATACGGTCGCGAGGTCGGTTCGCTCGCGCTGGAAAGAGCCTTTCCTTGCAAGCGGCGCTCTCTCCCTCTCTCCGATTCCCGCTTGCTTTAAACTTTTCTATCGCGGTAACGGTAAGAAAAACTTTTCCTCACAGTCTCTCGATAGCGCGGCCGTTCGCTAACTCTCTCTCCCCATCTCGAGTTCTCTTCGGAGTCTCTCTCGCCGACTCGAGAGGCGAGAACAACGAATAACCTACCGATGAGTTTCATTCGATAAATGATCGATAGAAAAAAAAAAAAAAAAAAATTCATCCCCCGATAACGTATAGTCCGTATTAAACGCCGGGTGAGAAAAGTCGGCGGAGGAAAAAAAAAAAAAGAATTCTAAACAGTTCCTCTCGAGTTGGATGCAAGAAGACTTCACGGTAAAATTTTAATTGCGACTGAAGAGCCGACCCAGCGTCCGGTTCTCTTGAGAAAAGTAAAGGAGCTCCCTGCAAGCCTGAAGGCGGAGCGCATAGGAAAGCTTGTGTTTAATTGCGTGCACATGACCCCCCCCCTCGTCTATCCCCATCCCCTCCTCCCCATACCGTTCCTCTCGTTTGCACTTCGTACTCGCGCACTCGAGTCTTCGTCATTCTCTTTCGTTCAAACGATTTAAACATTTAATTGTTCTGACCTATATTTTCGTTCGTGAGATTACAGAAAGCCTCGAGCCGTGTTTCGTCGTTTCGCGTTCTGTCTATATAACGTCCGGGACGTTGAGGGCACAGGCTCGTTCGGAGGGGAGGAGAGGGTTTGCTCGAGGAAAACCGTGTCGGCTGGCAACGGTACTGCGGTTTAAACTTTAAACGCCAGTCGCCCGATTCTCTTCCACAAGCTGCGGTAAGCAACTACAAGTCCCCCGCCGTTCGGTCAAATTCGCTCTCTCCATCCGGTTGTATTGCGTCGCCCTGCCTCTGTCGCGAATCCCTCTATATTTTTAGAGAATTAACGCTCCTCTGGTTCTCGCAGCGCGCGAGTAAACCGTATCACGGATTTTAGTCAGACCGCCGAGAGACAGCTATATATAATACCCTCGGGCTAACGGTGCTAGAGCTACCAGGGGGATTACACGACGAGACAAGAATCGATTATTTCGAGGCATCTTTCAATTAATTAACGTGGAGTGTCTGCCCCGAAGCTTTGCCAATAAATTCAATTCCGCGGTCCCGTACCTGACGAACTAACGAGACCGCGGGAGGTTCGCCTCTCTAGTTCTACCTCTCCTTTCTATTATAAATATATAAACCTCGTTTGCACCCATTAATTATCCTGTTTATAGCGAAAACACACGAAGGATTAAAAAAAAAAAAAAAAAAAAAAAAAAAAAAAAAAAAAAAAACAATACGAGAATAAAAATGAAAACGATTGTGTTCGCCGAATCTTTTTTACGTTTCGTGTCAAACAACAGAAAAATAGCTTCGTTTGTGGGCGCGAGTTACAAAAAAAAAAAAAAAAGGAAACCAATTGCGTTTCCTTCGTTTTTATTACACCCAACGGTCGTGTACACGGAAATTTTAATTAATCTTCCGCGACATTGCGGTCTCTTGAGCCGCAGCACCGTACGACCCTCGCGTTGAAACACACACCCCCCGTGGCTCTCCTTCTGTTACCGTCGTACCTCGAGCCCCTGTAGCGACCAATAAAATCTCGTTATATCCGCGAGATTTTTTAAATCACGTTTCTCTCGCGTATAATCTCGACATCGCGCATCCCTCGCATCAGCTCGGCTCGTCTCTCTCTCTCGGCGATAATGAGAATGAATAAATTGCGTCCCGAGACCCGGGAGAAAGAGGAACGTACCTTTGGCTATTGCAAATTTGCACCTTGGATTCTTGTCCATTAAAAGTTAGCAACGAAAAGTTTTATTATAGTCGTAATTGGTGATAGGGAGGGGATGAAGGTGGCGATTGTATAGATATTCGCTCAGTCAGTTCATAGAGCTATTCTCCGTTCGTACTGCTTGCGGCTGAAACTCCGGAGGATTTCGAAAAAAGGAGACTTAACTCACTAAAGCCACACTACTCGGACTCCATTCGCGACTTGTACCATCCGACCCTCCGATGGGAATCTTCATGCCCCCATCGATCGGTACAACGTCAAAGCATCGGGATTTAAGTTTCCGACGTCTGGAACGCGAAGCGTTGAGAAATTTGATTTACTTCGGGTAGCATCACCGAGGTACGAGAGGGGAGAAAAAAAAATAGGGCATATAGCGTGCACACACCATCGCGTACCGTTACCTCTCGAAGCTTTTCCGTGAGCTCCGGAAGGGTGCAAAAGCGAAAGAGCGAGAGTAAAAGAGACACACACGCGGGAGTCGTCTAGTCGAATCAGAGAAATTCCAACGTCCCTCGCGTGTATAAAGCCAAAGGTGGTCGACACCGCCGTTCTACCCCTCGTTTTCACACAAGATCGGGGTGTCAGTGTGTTCGCACCGATGGTAGAAGAGGTCGAAGGTGGTTCCTTCATCTCTACTATCCACCGAGAGGAGTTTTAACATTGCGACTCTTCCTGGCAGATTTCTTCTCTCTTCTTAACTCGTCGTCTCTCACCCAAAAAAAAAATCCCCCACCAACCACCCGTCCCATCTGGTATAGAGGAACTCTGCGCCACCTTTCATCCTATCCTCGCTTCGTTAAATCTGAAAGCTCTCTCGTCTAAAACACTGAATTCTTCGTTCCTCGAAGCAGCGTAGAGTTTCTCCGTCCTTCTGAATAAGACCGTCAGACGAGGAGGATAAAAGACACGGTTAAAAGAATTCCGCCTGACTATTCGAATCGCTAAGCTTCGCCAACCGGAGGAGCGACGTGTGTCTTGGAGCGGGAAGAAAAATTCAGTGACGCCAAATTGTACATAGAAAGGCATATATATATATATAGGTATATATGTACTCTACATAATATATATATGTTTCTTTCTATGATATAAAAAGATCGCTCCGCCATCGTGTACGAGAATCGCGAACTTCGGGGGTCAAATAACACATCGAGTCCCAAAATATTCCAAGTCTCTCCTCCGAACCCTTCATAATCTTACGATTTTATATTAAATAAAAAAAACTAACCTGATAGATCGTTGGCGCACATTGGTTTACTACATCTTTGTCAATACAGTGCTAATCTACATACAAACCGTTTTGAATACCCGCGGCAATCAGCGCGTGGATTATCAATGTGACCTCGACGTACGGAACGGTCGAATGCGAATAAAAAAAATGTTCGCGTTAATACAGTCGCTGTTATTACATGCAGATTGCTTTAACAGAGATTATACTACGACGGAAATAATAAAACATTGTCTACAAAGAATTTTATCTGAAGACATTATAACTCATGTATGGTAATAAAGAGATTAGGCACGCAAGGAAATTTACAAGGCGGTCGTCATTACGAAAAATTTACACCTTCGAGTTTTTAAAACGGGAAAATGAATTTTTTTTTCTTCAGTCGAGCTTCGAACGTAATTCCGAAATCTCGAAAAATGACGATTTTTATATTGTTCTTTTTTTTGGCACTCGTGCGCTCGAGCCTAAGTTTGAGCTTTGAATCGATCGTGGATCAGGGAAAAAGTACTCTTGACGCTGCTACAGGGCCCATCGTGGAAGGTATGAACGAAACTCGTTATAATCAAGAGATCGCGAACATGCCAAGTGGTCTTGGTATTTACGGCGACGATGGTCAGTTTCACGAAATTACCGATCAGGAGGATAATTCGACGACGTACTCGGGTGAAATTATTTTTAAACTCTACACCTACAAAAATCCGACTGACGGTCAAGATTTGAGGATCAATGATACGGCGAGTTTGGAAAACAGTAATCTTGATGTTAGCAAAATAACATATATGATAACTCATGGATGGATGAACAACGGAAGCAGTGAATCTTGTGTCGTCATTCGCGACGGTTAGTTGATCTCGTCGTTGATTCATTATCGACTGTATTATAATTCTATTTTTTTTTTTTTTTTTTTTTTCGTATCCACAGCTTACGTAGCGAACACCGATTACAACGTAATCGTCATTGATTGGAGCGAATACAGCTTAACAATTAATTACATAGATGCAGCTTCTAAGACACAGGTTGCCGCTCAAGAAGTCGCTAAAATGATCAAATTTCTTTATCGCTACGGAATCGACCGCACCAAACTGAATCTCGTTGGTCATTCGCTCGGTGCTCACGTTGTGGGAATCGCTGGTTACATTGTTCAACCCGATGAAGTTGATCACGTCGTTGGTAAGTCACAGTAATAATAAAATATACGAAATACGAATGAATTATCATTGCGAATTTTGATTCGCCTGAACGATGTGTTATTTAGCATTGGATCCGGCGCTTCCAATGTTTAATTTCGCCGATCAAAGCAACTCGGTTACGATAAGCGATGCCAGACGGGTGCAGATGATTCATACGAATGCCGGTGGCTTGGGGTATATCTGTGCGCACGGTCACACGGACTTTTATCCGAATGGCGGAAGTGCACAAGCGGGTTGTTGTAACGATGCAAACATTATCGGTTGCGCTGACTGTTCCCACGGACGCGCCTATAAATACTTCGCGGAATCGATCACGAGAACGTTCAACGCCACTCGTTGCAGTTCCTACGAGAGGTTCAACACCAATAGATGCGGTACACCCACCGAATATGGACCGATGGGTGGACTCGATCTCGATGCCGCAAAGGACGGAAAGTACTACTTGCGAACAGGTGAAGACGAACCATATTCCGAACCGGAAGAAAGTTCATCTACCTTACCGCACGTTGTGCCGTTTTTCGGCAATGCGTTCTGCCGAACAGCACGTCTCGTAACATAAGCGGATATACTGATAAATTATAAACTTTACTATCGATTGAAAATACGCCATTTTGCGAATATTATGTTAATAGAAAATAAGGTACAAATATAAATGCATTATTTGAATCCAACAATTTATTTTATCTGTATTCTGCAGCGGGTCAGTATATTAGAGTGGAAGCAATTCTCTTGATAACTATATCTGCCGAATACAACAATGTGGGAAAAATCGAGTCGGTTTCGGTCGTAAAATTGGCAAACAATGTACTTATTTCATTGGTATTCGTTTTTGATAATCGTTCGGCTTTTACGACTTCCTTACGCCGTGACGATTCACATGAGGCGAACATATTTTATGTTAATAAGAAAATTACAAAAATCAAATTTTCCACTGAAACACAACTGCGTAATTCCGCGTAAAATAAACGGTTGGAGTAGAAAATCGCTTTTAATGAAATAGTTATTTCCTACGCATACAGAGAGAAAAAAAATCATTTGAACCAACAAAATCGGCGAAACATAAAATCAACCGATTTTATGTTTCGCCATTCGTAATCGTAATCGTTGACTTAAAAAAAAAAAAAAATTGTCATTGTAAGGAAAGAAATAGTCAACTTAACTAGCAGTTACTATGATTTACGAAGTATTTCTTTCAGCGAATAAAATATTTGTTTCGACACCTGTAAACACCGATTTTATCGATTCAACGGATTTTTTTTCTCAGTGTACTACAAGCGCCTTTATCCAAGAATCGCCTTGAATTTTCTACATTCACTTGGCGTTGTGAAAGGCAATAATAATCGTGAAAACGAACGAAAAAGTCGTATATACAGATATACTATATATACGACAGATATTACGATATCTTATCCTCTCTTTTCTTCCCTCGACATACCGCATCGATTAATTCGTTAAGGACCCTCGCCTCCCCGAGAAAAGGAATGTTGGCTGAGCCATTAGAGATCTCCGAGAAAACAAACTTCGAAGAAATATATATATATATATATCTATATATATATAGAGTATTAGGAAATGGGGGAAAAATATCGTTGAAGCACCGTCGGTATTTAGTCAGCTTGTTATTTCACTGACTTTCTTGAATTTCCCGTGGATGAACATCATCGGTGAGCGATAGTGCTATTCAGAGAAATTTGCGGTAACGCAAGAATCGTCGAAGTTGCACGTCTTCCATAGTTGAATTGTACCGTTCGACAAAAGGGGTAGCGAACGGAAAATGTCGATTCGGTCGAACAAAGCATCGTGGGAGAGGGGGGGCGCCAAAGCGATTAAATTGTATTTCCTCGTGCGAAACACGTAGCCAACATCGACGACTGTAGCATAGCTGCTGTTGCGCTGCGTTTACTCGTACGTACGTGGAAGCTGCCAAGGTAACGAATTTTTTTTTTTTTTTTTTTTTTTTTTTTTTCTCGAACATTCCAACTTTTTCGCTTATACGAAATTTATTTCTAAATTCTTTGAGACCGAAATTCTCCCTCCGAAATATTCAAATGCGTGAAATATATTTCATCAAAGTTACAGAAGAGAATAAGAATAATCGATCGTTTGCAATAGCTGAGAATCAAAGTAATCCGAAACGGCGGAAGAATTAGATGGAAGATTTGGCAGCGGGGTGCAGGGGGAGAGCTTGAAGGGCGACCACGGGGTGAGCCTTTAACAAATGAGGGCCAAAAGCGAGTCAGTGTCAGGTCTCCGTCGGTTGGGTTTCCTCCCGCGTACATCGCACATATCCATCCATCGGCCCGTTCGCGGAGAGCGCCATGGATATAGGGGTCGTGCACACCGCCCCCTCCCGGACACGTTGCTGGGATGCTCGGGCGGATATATCCCGCGAGGGTTTGTGCACATCGTTCGTCTATCCTCCTCGTCACTGACTGATGGGCACACCGGACTAACTGAAATATCGCCTGCCCTCCGAAATTGCTTTCTCTCTCTCATCCCTCCGATCCCTCCTATCTATCTATCTATCTATCTATCTATCTATCTACAACGTTCTAAAATTCTGTACACTACGTACTATAATGTATTATATCGCTTGAACCGCTCTTGTTATTCCCTTGTATAGCACGATTTAAACCGCGACGTGAGGCACAACATCGGATGTACCTACGCAACGGTTTTCTCATCCAACCTCGAGAGACGCGGGAGTATCGTCTCTGGGGGTGAAACATCGTGCGTCGCGACGTAGGAAGCGATGCGGCTCAAGAGGGGAAGGAGAGCTTCACGGAAAATTCATATTAATGACGAGGCACCGCCGAAGAAGTTATTACCCGAACGAGGCGTGTCGCTCTCGTCCCATCGAGCGTGACGGAGCTCTCTTCTCCCTTTCGCGTTGTATCGGTGTGACGCTCGGGGTGAGTTTCGCATCGCGATCATGGCAACCCCTCCGTCCACCTCACGCTCACGCTCTCTCTCTCTCTCTCTCTCTCTCTCTCTCTCTCTCTCTCTCTACGATATAAATCTCTACGCTCTTCTGTAACAACGAGGGGGTGTTACAACTTTACAACTTTTGGTGAACGTGGTATGGAACGATTCGACGTTAGCGCTTATAGCCGATGGGCTAAAATAAAATACGAAATAAAAGAGGATTAATCGAGAGAGATCTCTCGTCTATATGCGTGCGGAACCCGTGGAGAGAGAGAGAGCAACATCGGTGCTTTGCCGGTGGCCGGTTAGCGCGAAACGGACAACACAACAACGTTGGAATCGAGAATTTCATTTTTATTACTCACCCGGGGAGAGGGTGGGCTACCGGACGAATCCACCGGGGGATTTTGAATCACGGAGCGTATCCTCGCGCCTCCACATCCCCCCCCTCCTCCCTCCCCCCTTCGACGAGACAAAAGTGAACGCAGAGCTTGCAACGGCAGCAGCAACAGCACGTTTCATTGACCGTGACTGTGACCGTAACGCTTCGAATACTCCGAGAGCTCACCGCCTACGTCATTTCAGCCTCGATGGATTAATGGGGAGGATATTATAACGACCGAGAGTTTCGTGCCTATACGGCCCGACCGAAACGGTGCGTATTTCATCTCCATGAAGTTTCCGTAACGCCGGACAGAAAAAGAAAAAAAAAAAAAAAAAAACTCGTTCAGTATACTTCCCGAAATTGCAAACGAAAAATGAATCATCGTCATCAAGTCAAATCGTCATTATTCATCATCATTAATTACTCCCCGATTATATAAATTATTCATCTAAATTTATAATCTGCTTATGAGTGAAAATAGTGATTAGTTTAATTATAAATTTAAATTTATAACCAGTTAGGCAATTCCTTCAATACATTTCACCAAACTGCGAACGAAAAAAAAATCATCATCATGAGGATATTATGACTTTATCTCGGTGAAGTTTCCGTAACGGCAGACAGAAAAAGAAAAAAAAAAAAACTCATTCAGTATACTTCCCGAAATTGCAAGCAAAAAATGAATCATCGTCATCAAGTCAAATCATCATTATTCATCATCATTAATCACTTGCCGATTATATAAATTATTCATTTAAATTTATAATCTGCTTATGAGTGAAAATAGTGATTAGTTTGATTATAAATTTAAATTTATAACCAGTTAGGCAATTCCTTCAATACATTTCACCAAACTGCGAACGAAAAAAAAAATCGTCATCATGAGGATATTATGACTTTACCTCCGTGAAGTTTCCGTAACGCCGGACAGAAAAAGAAAAAAAAAAAAAAAAAAACTCGTTCAGTATACTTCCCGAAATTGCAAACGAAAAATGAATCATCGTCATCAAGTCAAATCATCATTATTCATCATCATTAATGACTTGCCGATTATATAAATTATTCATTTAAATTTATAATCTGCTTATGAGTGAAAATAGTGATTAGTTTAATTATAAATTTAAATTTATAACCAGTTAGGCAATTCCTTCGATACATTTCACCAAACTGCGAACGAAAAAAAAAATCGTCATCATGAGGATATTATGACTTTATCTCCGTGAAGTTTCCGTAACGTCGGATAGAAAAAAGAAAAAATGAAGCGCCTTCAATATACTTCACCGAAGAGCAAACGAAAAATGGGTTATAATTATCAAGTCAAATCGTCATTATTCATCATCATTAATCATTCCCCGATAACATAAATTATTAATTTAAATTTATAATCTGCCTATCAGTGAAAAAAGTGGTTAATTTAACTATACATTTAAATGTATAACCAGTTAAAAAATGTCTTCAATACATTTCACCAACCTGCGAATGAAAAAAAGAAAATCATCATCACGAAAGCAAATGATCATTATTCATCATCATTAATCACTGCCCGATTACATAAATTATAAATTTAAATGTATAATGAACTCATCAGTGAAAATAGCGGTTAGTTTGGTTATAAATTTAAATGTATAATCAGTTTTAAAAAAAATGCCTTCGCTACAGTTCACCAAACTGATCTCAAAAAATTAATCATCATCATCAAACTGATCGTAATTATATTCATCACCATTAATAATTTCCAATAAATATAAATTTATAATCATCTTATCACTGAAAGTAGTGATTCATTACGTAAAGTATTCGCGTCGTAAAAAAATTCGTATACCAAGTCGCGAAAGGAAAAAGAGAAGATAAGTTTTTTAATTTTTCTACTTTAAGTCGCTTCAGCTACCAATGCCATTAGCGACAAAAGAAGATAAGTGTTTTTCTCTTTCCATAAACGACCCGATGGATAATAATTACCTTATTTCAGTAATTTAGGATTCACATACCGAGTAACGAGTACATTTCAAAGACTAAATGGAGATTTAAGATCGAATCAGGTAGTTTGTGTTTTAGTTCGTATCAGCGAAGCGTCATCCGATAAACGAACTAATCCGATACATAATCAAACAGCGACTCGTAATGAGACTACGTGTAACTTGGCAGTGATGTTGGATGCAAAGCACGAGTTTGGATACGGGAAACGTGGACGGGCCGATAATTGATACAGGCGCAGGGAGCAACGGTAGAATTTAAAGGAGCTTTCCGTGGAGAGTGGAATGGCTACAGTTTAATGGGGAGGATTGCTGGCCTGACCATCGCCGTACGAGCGCCAGATTCGCACTAATATTCGACGATTCGAATGATCCGCATTAGAGTTATGCGATGAGTTGTACCAGAGGCGAGTTGCATCGAAGCGATAGAGAGAAATGGGTATATAGATAGATATAGTAATCATGGATTCGCAACGCAACGATAAGATTTGATACAGTCGGCTATATAGATAGGATTATTTAATTATACACGATGATAATGCGTACCATGATGGGTTCTCGATGGTTTTACTCCTCTCGTAATCAAATGGACTGCATTATACCGGCGAGTTTTGATTGTGTAACGATTCCATTCCAATGTCTCTTCATAGACCTGCATTTCAAGATAAAACGGAGCGAAAAGTACTCGTTGAAAGGGCTGAGCGATCGGTGTAAAACTGGAGCAAACTTCAACTCGGTATAATATCAACTGCGCGACGGCCCATTTCAAACTTTAAATCCTTTTAAGCCGAGAAAAACTTCAACGGAAAGGCATTGATCGATGAGAATTTTTTTCAAATCTGAATCTTGCTATTTCGCGGAGCTTTCGTGAACATACCGAGAGAACGAAGTAACGAAGGTCTGATGTATTTAGAGCCGATGAAGAATCATTAATCACACCTACGAGAGTCCAGAGCGTTGAAGAGCCCTTCGTGCAAAGGGTTTATTCGCGGCTTTTCCGTACAACCGAAGTTTCCCGAGAGCGTTAATCACGTTAATTAAACTCGTATTTCCGTTAGGACCCGACGATCGTTGAAATAGCATTGAATTGGACGCAATCGATGGAGATAAAGTTCCACCGAAATGCAGTATACGACAAGAATTTCTCCTGCAACTAGAATGAGAACAATTCCATCGTCACTGCAAAGGCCGCGGAAATGTTCAACAATGTTCCAACCTCATCATAATTCCGTCTGATTTGAAATCCAATGGCGAACAAACCTGCGTTGCAGTAGAATTTCACCGAAGGTGCTGTTCTACCGGTTTGCTTCTGGCTTATTCACGCGATTCCACTGTTGCAATCTGGTAATGGGTCTTCCTCTCTCTGTGTGCTTGCATCACCCTCGGGGAAAGCTCGAGCCTTTCATACACGCTTGAAACTTCGTACTCGATCGTCTCGTCGCACAGCCTCGGGGAGTTTCGAGACACTCCCTTACCGCCGCTATTATCCACCACCGTCTTAATTATCCGAAGTGCAATCTGCTTCTGAAATCAGCCGGCTTATCCATTCAGAGGTCGTATATCTCTCCTATTTTTTTTAATCACAAAAAAAAAAAAGAAAAAAATGTATAACCCGTGTAATAGTTTGATAAATTAGTGTCCGCAAACAAGTCGCGACGAATTATCTGTTATTTTTACCGGTCCACAAGAGCAAAAGAATTTTCGATACTGCGAAGAGAAGGGGATAAATGAATCCGGAAATCACGAGTACCGGTAAAAAAAAAAAAAAAAAAAAAAATAACTGAAGCTCTATCGGCGATATGGAACACGCGCTGTTATTCGATTATCGCGGTCTGCGGTAACTCCAATTATGTACAGACATATATTTTGATGGTGGCAATCAACGACAGACCGTTCGAGATATCCTATGACTACTATCCGGTAGAGTCTACGGGTTATATCTGTATTCGCAGATACATCGACGAGTGCAATTACAAACCCGTTGGATCGATGTGCCCTTGTACCGCGATTCGTTCGATTAATCAATGTCAATGAATATTGTACCGGCCGCCAGGCACGAGGACGAACGAGAGAATTGCGTTGTCCGCTTTGCCTCCCCTCCCAAAACCATCTATACCGTTACCATCAACGAATTCGATTTCCATTTCCGTGTATAATTAATCGTTGAATTAACTACCTATTTCAGGATGCAGCTGACGGGGGTGCGATAGTCTCTGGTCGCATTATGCACGCTCTGTCCAAATATCCAATTTACCCGGGTTATCAACCTGCGATTTAATACTTTTGTACCTATAACTCGTATGATTATACGAGCATTCCGTACCAACACCTTCGTTCGCATCGCAATCGGAGTTCCATCTACGGGAATTAATTTAACGCTAAATACGAAGCAAACGGTGTTTTTCCGTTCCAAAGTAATAATATTTAAGACGGTATGTACATATGCACAAGAAATCGTAGCATTAAGGCCCGTCTAACTGCCTTCATTATTGTAAGATGCTCGGCCGCCGAGTTCGAGAAGATACCGATCTGGATGATCCAACCAGTCGGTTGTACTGAGCTTCACGACCCTCTGCTTCTCCGCTTCTTTGACTTGCCACTTTTTAATCTCTAACTGTCTCTCTCTGTAACAATGAAGATTACGAGGTGTTATTCAATGGGTTTACGTTTTATCTTATCGTCTATTTCACGAATGATCGATTGACTAAAGACTTGCCTCGATTTTCTGTCGCCACAGCCCCAAACTTCGATGCTAGCGATACGATGAGTTACGCCACCGAAGGAAACCGATGAAAAATTTTCGTCGATGTTGACCGCAGGATTTCGCGGATCGCTACCGGCCCTCAAGCCGTGCGGATAGCCTCTGATGCTTGTATTTAAGTACAATAGTTTCGGTCCTTTTTCGACGATCTTGTAGGAAGGTTGTAATTCTATTATCATCGACTCCTCGTTGCCCCAGTAAAGATGAGTTTCTCGCCACTCGACGTCGGAACACATACAGTGTATAGGATTAACTTCGTTGTCGTTACTGCTCGCTCCTCGTACGAAAGTCAACGTTGGACCTCGATAACCGAGTACGTGATGGAGCAAACGATTCGCACCTGTGCCGTGCTGCTCGCTGTTATACAAAAGGGTCCAGTGACTCGGACATGGATTTCCGGACATCTTTGCTATCAGCGCCTGTGTACCGTCGGTTTTCGAATCTTCCGCCTGCGTATACATTTTTTTTTTGTTTTTTTTTACTTTACATTATTTTTTTTTTCATTCGAAATCGATTTCGTGATTGGGGAGAGATAATGTTTACCTGCGTATAAATCAACGGCAAACTTGTCGATAAGAGCCAAACGTGACTCATCGGAAGAAGCGGCTCTTCGCAAGACACAGCTTTTTCCAACACAGGCGTTGCCGGCTCCATGTGCGGCTGCAATTCTTCTTTCGAAAGTAACATCGAACCGTTGCGATACGCCGTCGTCAAGACGTGAACTATGTAACGATGCAAACCGTGAATTATTCTCGGACTATTCTGTCTCAACCAGTTGCTCACGTAGCCGACGGAGATGCTTGATTTTCCATGGAACTGAAAGGTAAAAAAATGTCGGTACAGAACAGATGTACGGAATAGAAATGCACTCAGACATTTCATTAATATTACTCCATTCAATAATTCGTGCGCATCGAATAATTAAATTGAAGCGGCGAGACGCTTTCGCGTAAATTTTGATGCGATTACACGAATGACTCGTCACAGATGTCTGACTATCTCGAGGCACGTGTGCAAACGTTCGAGAGTTATATACTTACGCACGAAACAATGACTGCTTGGACGGTGTGGTATATAAACGGACAATTAGCTTCTTTGTCAATAGCTATTTTGTAACAAGTCATAAAGAGTTCTCTCAGACTCTCGGGCGTTACTTCGCTCTCCGGTGTTAAATCCGAATACATGTTGACGTAACTGTCGAGTATTATCTGATCGTTCATTATCGACAATAATTTTTCGGCTTGTTGCTTAAACGCGGATTGACCCAAATGACTCGTGGATGCCTTGGATAAGTGATGAAGATATCTGAATATTCTTTCAGCGAGTTCGGGATATTGAGGAAAAAGATATCTCTCCAGTACTCTTGCCGTTATTCCGTTTACCGACTCTTCCTTGTGCGCGTGTTCGGCTAACATCTGGAAACAATTAATCGAAGATATTGTAATCTGCACGAAATTTATGAGTCACAGAGTAAACAAAAGGAAAGGCAATATGACTTTATTCTTTATTGTGAAGACAGTGTGAGGCATCTGCTCCAAAATTACAACTGTTCATTCCACTGTACTTACAAACATAGAAATTTTAAGGTGATACCGCTGGTTTCATGGTAACAGAAAAGTGAAAACAAAAACATTTCTTGGTATGCGTACTTTGCATCGATACAAATATCGCATTGTGCATCCCCCCCAAAAGTCTCTCAATCAATCTATAGGGTGAAAAGAGTTACCCGGAAAAATGGAGTAAAGTTCTTTTTTTTCACAAACAATGCACTACTCGCCGATTGAACAGATAATTTGTTACTATTTATCTTTGGATGCGCTACGATAGAATGTTTTTGTTTTCGCTTGAAAAAAACAAATGCTATAAATTCAACGCAATTCTTTGCTTCGACTGTTTATCTCTTGGGACATAATTGTTCATTTCTATAAATGTATTGCTTATCAATGGAAAATCTTGCATCAAACTTGTTATCGGCGCAACGATGAAAACGTTGCAAAACAAACATTGGGGATGAATTATGAACTGCTGATAGGAATTAAATACTGTTTTTCATCACTGCGAATACAAACTGTGAGCCAAAAAGCAGCAAATAGAAAGAAAAATAAAAAAAAAACGATAAAGTTGATACTATAATGAAGGTTTTAAAAGTTATGATGCATTCACTGAGATTGAAAAACGTGAGATATTCACCTTGCTTAGTCTGTCGATTGGTAAAAATGATGTGACCGGATTGTGCTCGATGTCAGCCCCTGATGGGCTTCTTGACATGGTTTTGCCAGGACGATTGTCGCCTGTCGCCGAGGGCTGTCCTGACTTCTTGCTCGTGATGTTGACACTTCGTCCCACATGGTTGCCCATCCCAATATGCAGCTCTATGTGCGCAACTTTACGACAGGTACACCTGCACAGATTCACTCAACTCAGCATAATATCAGCTCCAGAGACGACAGAAGAATGACATTGAATAACGTAGTGCATCCAAGCTAATTCGTGTGGCTGTGTAGCCCCCCCGAGACGACGACAACGACGAAGACGAAGAAGAAGAGGGGCGACGTTCGATAGTCGATGTTTTCTGATGCACTTTCCGTTTTCTTCGACGCCGGGGGCGGGGGGAGGAAAGAGAGAGAGGTGTTTCACATTTTTTCGATGTCGTGAGGTTGGTATACGTTCGGACGACAGCGCCTCGTCTTTCGTGAGGGTTTTGCAGCGTCAGTCAGTCATTCACCGTCAGGCAGGTAGAGTCGCCGGCGGTTTATCGTTTCTAAATTCATCTGTTTTTTCATCGTAATAACAAGGTGAATAACAACTCCGTCGAAGTATTCCAAACGTATAATAATGAAGAATCCCGGTTAACCAAAAAATGGAAGGAAGTAACATTTCCGAAACATCGCCGCGACTCCGTTTCAGATGAACGCCTGGAAAAGGTTATTTAACCTTCAATTGCGCTTGAACAATCAGCAATAATGAGCGGCGAAACTCAAATAACAAATATCGTCAACGATATTCTGGTCGGTAACTGACAGAATTCTATTGTTTTTAAAACCCAATCACTTTTTTTTTTTACGAATCAAATTTTCTTTGAATCGCAGAAAGTCGAGGCGATAGAGGAAGCTTTCAGTTGCGTTCTTGTTCACAATCTCGGACACGAAACCGAGAAAATAAAATCATGGCAATCGGAGCTCAATGCCGCTATGTCGAGACTGCCGGCCGATCAGCAGGAAGCAGCTATCAAGCAGTTTCTCACGATGGCTTCCGTTATGACGAATCACAAGCGTTTACAAATGTTGCTGAGTCTTCTGGAAAGTATGGTTACCAGCAGCGTTTTGCCCGCTAGGTGAGTTTTTTTTCAGTTGTAAAAACTTTCATCCGTCTGCCGAACGATTCAGAATCAACGATAACGTATCTTTACGTTTTTCAGATTGGTATGCGAATCCATTCTCGGTTGTGAAAAACTCGTTTATGAGTTGCAAGATTTTTGGGTCGAATGTTTTGGCCTCATAAGAAGAATAATCGGTGGAGTCGATTACAAAGGAGTCAGAGAAATCATGAAGGTGAGTGTCCAAACGAGTTTAACTCTCAAAGTATAAAACTGCTTCTCTAAAAACGAATTATATTTCAGGGATGTTCAGACAAAGCACAAACTGTACCCGCGAAATTGAACGCCTCTGTACAGCCGCAATTAAAAGCCCTCGAACACGTGTTCGAAAATATATTCGACCGAAACGCCTGTTTACTTCCCAGCTATTTCATTGTCACGGAGATCCTGAAAGTATATCCGGAAAACAAGAATTGGCCTCACTGGGTAATTAGAGACCCATTGTTCAGTACGAATTCGTCAGCAATTCTTTAAGTAAAAATTGTTTTAGCAATTTGTATTATTTTTTCAGAAATTAGCGCAACTCTTGTCGAGTTTCGTCGAGAGCTTTCGGCCGGTAGCGCAAATGGTATCGATAATCGGCCACTCGAAGATGCTTCCGGTCGTCGAGCACACGGGTTACGCGGATCATCTCATAAATCCGTGGCTTCTCGATCCGGCGAGTTTGAAATTTTCACTGAAAGGCAACTTGCCTTACGATCCCGACTTACTTAAGCCACAGACCGAACTCTTGCGATACGTTCTCGAACAACCGTACAGCAGGGATATGGTTTGTTCGATGTTGGGATTGCAGAAACAAGTGAGTTTGCAAATAAACTTGTATTTTAGCGAAATGATAACGTAAATAATAACGATACTTCCCTATCAGCACAAGCAACGATGCGTTGCCCTGGAAGAGCAAATGGTCGAACTTGTGATACTCGCGATGGAAAGATCGGAGAACGACGCTTCGGTAACGGGAGAGGGAATGGACGGAACAGTGGCGAATCATTGGGTTTGGTTGCATCTATCATCGCAATTAATTTACTTTATACTCTTCCAATTCGCCTGCTTCCCGAGTATAGTAATGGCGATTCACGAGAAACTGGCGAGTCGAGACTTACGAAAAGGACGGGATCACCTAATGTGGGTCTTGTTACAATTTATATCCGGCAGTATACAACGGAATCCGGTGAGAAATCGATTTTTTCCGTGTATCCAAATGACTCCATCAAAGAAAATAAAGTTAATTTAATGTTTTTTTTTCTCAGCTATCGAATTTTCTGCCGGTTTTGAAACTCTACGATCTTCTGTATCCCGAGAAAGAACCTCTGCCCGTACCTGACTACAATCAAGCGTTGTGCACTCATCAAATGGCTATTACGTGTATTTGGATTCACTTGTTAAAAAAAGCGCAACTTGAACACTCAAATATTCACAGACCGATTCCATTGGCTCTCAAAGCGCATCACGAGTACGTCAATTATTTCGTAGCTTTGAGAAACGTTACGATTATCCCAATCTAACGAAACCCATTTGATTCTTCAGATTCCTCCAGCATCTAGTAATGCCGAATACGTCGTTATGCATGGGTTCCGACTACAGAATTGCGCTCTTGTGCAACGCTTACTCGACTTATCAGGAATATTTCAGTCGACCAATGGCTACACTAGTCGACACAGTACTGGGAACACAAAAGGTAAATATTAACAGACGCAATTGATTACTTAAAGTATAAAACGTTTTATTTATCTCCAACGCTTCACAGAGTCAACCACAGCAACCTTTGCCGACAACTCTGCAAAATAACGCAGCACTGGCAACGGGACCTATAACTCCTCTGTCCATGTCGATTCTCGACTCCCTAACAGTTCATTCCAAAATGAGTTTAATTCACAGCATCGTAACTCACGTTATAAAACTCGCTCAGTCGAAGAGCAATATGCCACTGGCGCCGGCACTCGTAGAGACTTACAGTAGATTATTAGTGTATACGGAGATAGAAAGTCTGGGGATCAAAGGTTTCATAAGTGAGTAAGAGAATACCACTGAATTTTATCAATACCACGAATACAATAATCAATTTTCTAAACGCTGAATGATTCTCGCAGGTCAACTACTACCCACAGTATTCAAATCGCACGCTTGGGGAACCCTTTACACACTTTTGGAGATGTTTAGCTACAGAATGCATCACATACAGCCTCATTACAGGGTGCAAATTTTGTCGCATCTTCACAGTCTCGCGGCTGTGCCGCAGACTAATCAGACGCAACTTCATCTATGGTAAAAAAAAATCTAAAAAAAAAAAAAACGACTTTACCTTCTTTTGCATCTGTAGCGCGGTATTTATTGTCTCTAAATTTACAGCGTTGAGAGCACCGCGTTGCGAATGATCACGGGCTTAGGATCGGGAGAAGTTCAGCCACAACTCTCGAGATTTTCCTCGGAGCCGAAGACTCTCGTGTCCTCCGAATCGGAAGAACTTAACAGAGCCCTCGTACTCACTCTCGCCCGGTCGATGCATGTGACGAGTAAGTTTTAATATAACGATTAAACATAGCGATACAACATTTTAAGCGACGTGGTGCTTATGTTTATTGGGTTTCGACATTATTGGATTCACAGGTACGGGCGCCGATTCACTGAGTGGTACGTGGTGCAAAGAATTGTTAAACACGATTATGCAGAATACACCACATTCGTGGGCTCAGCATACACTTCAGTGCTTTCCACCTGTTCTCAGCGAATTCTTCCAGCAGAACAGCGTTCCACGAGAAAATAAGCAACAGATCAAAGTGAGATTCGTTCTGAACGGATCAATTACATTTTTTATGTTACTAATATTTCTTGCGATTTTCTTTTTTTTTTCTACAAAACAGAAAGCCGTTGAGGAAGAATATAGGAATTGGGCGTCCATGAGCAACGAAAACGATATAATTGCACATTTCTCCGTTCCTGGGACACCACCGCTGTTTCTCTGTCTCTTGTGGAAAATGATCCTCGAGACGGATAGGATCAGTCCGATTGCTTACAAGTATATATAATATTTGCGTTAATCAAGACACTCGTATATTGGTAATCTTATTGATTGTTTCTGTTTTTTTTTTTTTTTTTTTTTTTTCAGAATACTGGAGAGAATCGGTGCGAGAAATTTGTCGGCGCATCTTCGCAAATTCTGCGATTATCTCGTATTCGAATTTGCGAACAGCGTCGGCGGTCAGCACGTTAACAAATGCGTGGATACGATAAATCTTATGATCTGGAAGTACAACATAGTGACGATCGATCGACTAGTTCTCTGCCTCGTAAGTGAATCTACAATTTTTCAGGATGCGTTTTTCAACGTTTATCTAATTTACTTCTTTTTTTTTTTGGAACACAGGCACTGCGAACTCAGGAAGGCAGCGAGGCGCAAGTCTGTTTCTTCATAATTCAACTCTTACTTCTCAAAGCCGCCGAGTTTCGTAACAGAGTTCAAGAGTTCGTGAAGGAAAATTCACCGGAACATTGGAAACAGTCAAATTGGCACGAGAAGCATTTAGCTTTTCATCGAAAATTTCCCGAGACTTTCGCTCCCGAGGGAATAATGGAACAAACGAGCGGTGGACCGAGTCAGTATCAGAGTTTACCGGTTTACTTCGGCAACGTTTGCCTGAGATTCTTACCGGTCTTCGATATCGTTGTTCATCGATATCTCGAAATACCGCCGGTGATAAAAAGTCTGGAAATTCTTCTCGAACATCTCGGATGTCTCTACAAGTTTCACGATCGGCCGGTCACGTATTTGTACAATACGCTTCACTACTACGAGAGAAAATTGCGTGACCGACCGCCTTTGAAGCGTCGATTGGTGTCCGCTGTTCTTGGATCTTTGAGAGAAATCAGAGCGCCCGGATGGGCTCTTTCCGAAGCTTATCAACTGTACATGACACGTCCGGTCGACGATGTTTCATGGGTTCCGGAATTGGATTACTACATTCGACTCGTCCGCAGAATCGTCGAAAGTAAATAATATTTTTCCGATTCAAAACTTTTAAACTTATGACCGAAAATAAGGTTTGCGAAATCTTTTTGAATTTTATTTTCCGATATATTTTCAGCGATGACCGGAACACCGCATTTTCCTTCCGTCGACTGGAGATTCAACGAATTTCCGAATCCGGCTACTCACGCCCTTTACGTTACTTGTGTCGAACTTATGGCGGTTCCAGTTGCTCCGAATTTGGTAGCCAACGCTTTACTCGACGTTGTCGCGAAAGGGTAATTTGAAAAAAGAAACGAAGAAACTACAGCTATTCATTAAAAAATACTTAGACTCTTAAAAATTTGTTTCAATAATTTTATTTTAATTTTTTCTTTTTTAATAAGGTACACCGTGATACCAACGAAAGAGATACATCTGTGGATAAATTGCGTGGGTCTATTGATGGCAGCTTTGCCGGAATGTTACTGGTTGGCTCTCTACGATCGTTTAGTGGAAACAGCGAGTAGTCCAGGGCTCGCTAAATGGCAGTACAACAATCTCACGCCTTTCCAAATGTTCAATTTCGATACGACGCACAATTGTTTACTCGAGAACAAGTATAGCTATATGCTGGCACTGGCGCACTCCATATGGCATCACGCGGGAGTCGGACAGATCACAACGATGCCTCAGTGAGTCGTCGTTTTTTTGTCTTCGGCTTGTTAACAATAAAAAAAATTGCTTTTGTTTATACAACAATGAAATTTCTTCGCAGATTTATCAAAGAAAAACTTCAGCCAGTAGTGACCAGCGAGGAACAACTGATATTCGCTTGTCATTTGATTGGACCGACTTTGGCGCGTTTCAACGTGGAGAGACCCCGATGCATCGTAGAACTCTCGGTTAGTCTGTACGAAATGCTCGAACAGGTAGATCGCGCACAGCCGCAGCTTAAATATATGGATCCGGTCTGCGATCTGCTGTATCCTTTTTTTTCACTACGAATCTTCGTTTCAATATTCTTTTCGAGAATTGTTTCGCTTCTTGTGGTTTTTTCTTAACTCGATTGACGATAGGTATCATATTAAATACATGTTCGTCGGCGACATGATGAAGACTGATGTGGAGTGCATTATACGAAGACTCAGACCTGCTCTGCAGATGCGACTACGATTCATCGCTCATCTCAACATCGAAGAAATTCAATCGACGTAGCGTGAATTTTTCTCTTACATAGATGATCTTTTCTTTTTTATATTTAATCGACGACGGACGCTGTTCACGTGTGTATGTATGAGGGGGCAGTGACGATTACCAAAGTAAGATTCTTCTATTTTTCACACAAATACATGGCAATTGAGTCTTAAGTCGTCGAATCGGATCTAAAAGTTGTATCTTCGAGACTCAGGTCGCGAATCGATTCTCCCGTCGCTTCTGTACTGTCGATACGGATCTTAGGTATACTGGTCCCTTTGTCGCTGAAAAAAAAAAAACACAATTGTCACTCCAATTCTTGCCACTACATCGTCACCGAACAGAGACAAGCTAAATATATTTTTCTAATCACTTTTACACGCTATTGTAAGTCTCGTCCCATTTATCATCGTTAATCGATGCAATTAGAAAATTATATTCAACTTATCTCCATTGATGAATGTGCATTGAGATGTTTGTACTATTTGCTTCCGGTTCGTGCGTCCAATGATTTTTTAGATTTTTCGTGATCTTCGCGTTCTTCCGGCTCCCGAGGACTCAACGCTGGATCGTGAGGCAATGAAGAATTCGGCTCTACATCAGTCGCTTCGTCGGCTTCTGAATTGGTTGATCGAATTCTTCCAGCTTCCCGGCGATTTTTTAAATCGACGATATTGCTGATAGCTGTAGCGACGATAAATTCTTCATAAGTTTAGTTTCACATTTACATATATCATTTTCTACAGAAAAATAAAAAATGGAGATTCTCTACCCTTTGATACCGGAGTCTCCGCAGATTTACCGCTCGAAGGCGGAAGAATCTTTGTCCATCTCGTGAATGGTGTTTCCTGCGCCTGACCTCTTTTTTCAGCGATTTTAAACATCTTTCGTCGCTCTTCCGTTCTTTCCTGGCGAAGTTGGATCTAAACGATAGAAAAGAAAACACATAATCATCGTATAACAATCGTTAATATTATTAAGATTACCTTGAGATCGTTGTTGGCTTCTCTCAGCGAACTGGCGAGGGAAACCATGTAGTAAATTATCAACGCCATGAGAACGATCAATGGTATAACTATTCCAGGAGACGCGATGTAATCCAAACATCTGTTAAATTAAGAAAAGTGAGTGATTAGGCATTTTTTTAGATCGATTAGGCAATTTTTTTTTATTAATATCAGGCGTCCGCTTCTCGCGCGTATCAGCGATCTTCAGCGCTATTAGTTAATATGCGCCTATTAAAAGTTAGTAGACTATACCAGCGGGAGATATATAATGAATAAACTTTGCATGAAAATAACTATTTCTCTCCGACACCTCCAGATTACGGAATATTGGCAGAGCAATTCCACGATGATGTTATGAACAAACTTCAAATTTTTTTACAGTACAAAAAATGCCGTCTGAAAAAATTCATAAAAATACGTGTTTTTTTTTTTTACTTTTCATTTTCAGGTATAAAAATATCATTGTTCTGTTAAGGACTAAAAAAAAAAAATCTAATGCCGAAACGCCAAAAATCTATCGGAAAGTTTCTGCGGAACGGAAAACCAGCTATTGCACTATTTTTTAAATTATTTCTATTTGGTTAAATTTTCTTGTCTTTCTTAATATTTTTGGATCATCGCGTTTTTAACATTTTTTTAAATGCCACATCCCTTCAAACGATTTCACGTAAAAATGTTTAAAAAAATCGACACATAACTATGACGAAACGGTGTGAAAATCATAGTGCGAATTTTTTTGTACGAAACACCGAGTGCCTTAAAACTATTCTCACTTGTGTAACATAGTTCCCGGCAGAGCGTTCTTCAGACTCTGAGTAGCCATATGATAAATTTTTTTATATCCGGAGAAGGGACCACAGTGCCACGAAGGTTCAACCCATACGAGTGCGTAGCCGACGGGAAGTACGCAGAGGAACAACATCGTCAACAGTAGCGCGAGGTAAAAGTTGTTGGACCTCAAAACAACAAGAATCGAGAAAAAAAAATCAATACCGATCTTATTACAGAAAAAAAAAAGAAAAAAAAGTTTTTACCTGGAAGCCCGGAAAACAACTTCGTGCGGTACGTTACAAGTCAAAACGGCCCACGATCTCAGATACATCAGTATCCCGAGTTTAAGAAGATTGAGAGCAGTGAGTCCGGGACTGAAGAACATTCCCATCCAAACCATTCCTTGATTATTAACGAGATGAAGAATATTCTCGGCAATCTTGAAGTCACCATACTGCGGAAATTGTTTTTCCAAATCCCAACACCAACAAGAATTCATGTGGCGGATGAAGAGCGCGCGGAAGAAATCAACGCCCAGTGTCGCGATGACTGTAAGGACCTATAAAGCAATTCGTTTGATAAAAAATCAAATACCTATAGATTGTTCCGTGAAAGTACAGTTCATTGGCAATAGCGTTGGTAAATTTACGAAACGCTATTGCCAATGAACTTTACTTCTTAAGGATATTTCAACTGGAAGATCCATCACCAGATCCATCACCGTCAGTTTGGCTAATTCCTGTCCAAACATTGTTTCCCAACAGAGTTTTCTCAACTCCTTACGAGTCTTCATATCCAAGTTCTTCAAGGCAGTCAAACTAACTATAAAAAAAAAAATCGATGCGAATAATCATTAAATAATCAATGCTTTGCACAATTGCCTCAAACTCTACCTGGTCGATGTTTTTGCTCCCTATAATCTTCTCTGGACGACGAACAAACGTTGCAGATTCTCTCCCAGCATTGTACAAATTTTACACTCGTTCCCGGAGTTCCGACGAGAGGATTTGCCTCACCAGGAAGACTACCGGTAGTTTCTTCGGTGGTCACGGGACTTGTCGTATCTTCTTGTCTCTCAGTTACATTAGTCCAATCGCTTGTGCTCCATGTAGTTGAATCATTAGATTCCAAAGTCGTTTGAACTGTGAAGACAGTAGACGTTGAATTATCTTCCGAAGGGTCGTGGTAATCAGAATTGTCCCAATATATATAGTTGCTTTGGTCGTCGGTATCTTCGGCGTGATATTGTATCCAAGTGTCCCTCGTATGCGCCCGAGATGTGGAAGAACTCGTCGTCGTTGATTTAGAAGTATTCTGAGGACTGTATGTGTTAGTAGACCCAATATCGAGAAATCCGTCTATTCCCATGAAAGCTTCGTCCGGAGAATCATTAGTCCGCGATTCGTAATAAGTACTTCTATTCGTTGAAGTATTGTTCAGCGTGAAATTCGACATCAAAACGAGACTCATAAGAGAGGCAGCGGTGGTTACAGAGCCGTAGGATGGAACCTCACAAAGAACGGAAACGTTTTGGCAGTTTGAACCGAAGATTGTCGATACCGCCGAATCTGAATCCTTTGGTTTTAGATTCTGAAGATCGACTTCCTGCAAAAGTACAAAGTACTCTGTAGCAATCTATACGCGAAGTATCAGTATCACGAACTCACCATATCGTTTATCTTTTTGAAAAGAGCGAAGATCAGTGAATACAAGTTGAGAAGATTCAGCACCATAATTCTGAGGAAAATAAACGTTTAAGAGGAACTTAAGAACACAGTAGCAAACGGAAATTCAACACTTCAAGACGCACCGAGCTAATTGAAGACGCAGTTGCTTCCGCGGATGATAATTCTCAGCGATGCCAAGAATCTCGAAGAATATTGGAAAGATATAGGAGATTAGTGACATGACAACAGTTATCTCGTTCTGTCTCCACCATCCACTGCTTGCCTCCGGTTGCGTACTCCTAGCAACAACTTCAACAACAGCGTATGCGGAAACGACTAGCAAAGAGACTACGGAAAGATTAACGAAGACTCGGGCAGTGGTGACTTTCCAACTGTAAGGAAAACGTTTTATCGTTGAAATTGAAGAAAGCGATCAATGATACAAAGGCAAACGGACTATACGCACTGCCCGAGATCCTTTTCCTTCTCAGCTTCCTCCAGCAAAGATTCTTTGAATCCTAAAACAATACTGGCGATCCTATTGTGAGCGGTTTCAGGATTACCGATCATAAAGTCCCAACCGGTGAAGAGTTTCCACGAGAATGCGCACTCGTCCTCCTTCTCGGAAAGTTTGCTCATTCGCGAATTCTCCGCCATTCTACACGGAAGATATCAAACATTACTCTTTGAACCAAAAAATTAACGAGTCGTCTTTTACGGTTGTAATTTCTTTTTATTACTTGCGAAGTATCGCGACAAAGCTGTACGTATAGACGACCAGATTGGAGAGAAAATAAGCGAGTGGAAGTCTGTATCCACCGCCATCGAAGTTGGTGTACCATCCGTAGAAAAATGGTGAGTACTTCAGAACGCCTTCGAACTCCCATAGCGTCATGAGATGTTTCGATTTGACTTTTTCCTCCTCTAACATTACTTTCCTCTCTCCAGCTTCCTCTTCTGTGGCCGTTAGGACTTCCGGTATGGCGACGAACGCCGTTAGAATCAATGAGACGACTAAGTTAATCCAGAATAACCATCGAAGGAAAATGAAGTAAGAAGCTACGGCTGATCCGAAGTGGGACTCTATTTCTTTTATACGATGTTCCCAGGGGACCATCCATGTCTGCAGGTTCACCAGTTCGCGTTTGAAGTATTGCCATTTCTGTGAGAAAACATTTTACTCTTCAGTTTCTATTGTCATCTTATAAATATGGAAGATAAATGGTAAAAATAAGGTTCTCACTTTGTTTAGAAGAATCGAGGCACTCGCCACAGCATCTCGAGTATTTCTACTCTGCGCTAATCTCTCCTGAAGAGCTCCTTCGTGACTTCTGACGTAAGATTTTGCCTGTTTCACTAACTTAATTTTTCTTCGCAAAGGCCACGGCTGTAACTTCACAGAGCTCAACACTTCCTTGTGGAGTTTAAGATTTTCGAAGATCTGCTCTTGATTGCCGCCCTCCTGATGCTGTTCCTCGTCCATCGCCTGGTCGGCCTCCATCGAGATCGCTGTGCTACAGAAATCCAGAAGTATGATAAGAATTTCATTCGAAAGAAGAGATAATAATGTTTTACGCACTCTCCGGAACTTGTGGTGAATACGGAGGATCGTCGACGCGAAGCACCAGCAATTTCCGCACCATCTTCACCGGCGAACGACGAAGTTCGACGCTTTTTTCTTCGACTCGGTCTTCTAGCGGAGTTGCGTCGTTGAATAATTGCGCAAACAGAGGCTGAGTAATCGTCATCAGGTTGATCTCTGTCTCCAGCTTCCGATCCGCGATCTGTTGAAGAATATATCACTATCGTGAAATATCACTGTCGACGATCGTCTATTATTTTCTTTCTTAACTCCGAAAGAAGACATACCGCTGAACAACGTCGGCGAAAGTGGCATCTCGATGCGCTTCGCTATTCTCGGTGTCAGCGGTTGCACAACAAGATCTTTGATCCCTTGAGGATTTTCCGCAATCGCAAATTTGACGCAATGCCTGTCGGTCGGTGAATCCGTCTGACGAGAATGACGAGAAAAATCACAGTTAGTCAATAACGAGATGAACTATGAAGAAGAAAAGACTCATAGGGTGTACGATATGATTCTAAGGTATGCGCCGAGTAGTTGGAGGAGAGCGCGAATTATTTGCCGCACCCTTAGCTCTCGCCACGAGGCCCGTCTGAATTCTGTGTGGATACCGGTGAACGACGAAGTTCTCGGGGAGCGGTGGTCAACAGAAAACCCGCCACACCTAATCTACTCTCGGCTAATCACTCTTCGTACCCCGTTACCCGTATACTGGGCTATGCGTGTTACACGGCATTAACTGGAAATTCCGTATGGCTGTGAAAATCACCTCATCGACATTATAGTCTTCCGAAGCTCGCTGGTCGTCGAGGGGAAGATATACCAGAAGAGGGGCGGAGAAAAACACGTGGATACATCGCGATACCTGTTAACACTTCACCGCGTGGCGAACACTGATCGGATCGGACACGCGAACTCGTTCGCTAACACCTGGAGGGGGAGTAACGACGGCTGTTATTCGGCTCGGATGATCATCGCGTGCACGGGATACCTTTGATCGAATCGCGACGGAATATAATACAAGGACTTTGCGGGGGACAAGAGTCGTATAATCGTGATAGGTATTCATTAGGGGTAAGTAATCCGGGCAAATAAATGATTCGTCAGTCGGTATGGAGACATAGAGGGGTTGGGCTTCCGAAATTCAATCAAAGACGAGAGTGCCTCACTTATGTCTTCTTTGAGTGAAAAGCTCACCTGGACAGAGCGGAAGGAAAACGATGATGATGTCCTGAGATGACGAGGCGACGTTCTCGTTGCGCCTTCCGGTCGAAGAATTCCTCCACCGGTTTCATTGTCGCTTACGGAACGCGGTATTTCTTCAGTTTCATCCGATAGTCTCTTGTTATTCTCGTCCATTTTTGAAGAATTTATTTAATAATCTTCGATCAATATGGATGGCACTGGTAAGATATTGAATTCTTTTATTGATCGATCTATTCGATATTTATCTTCCATTACTGTATGTTTCTTATTTTCTTTAGAACGTAGCGGTCTAACCAACGACTGTGGAATAATGATGCCTCGACGTACTTCAGACCCGGTTGCAGGTCCGCCAGTGTGATGGCGTCCTTCGCAAAGACAACACACAGGGGAAAAGCGTACTGCACGTACGGAACTTTGTCTGCAATGCTTTTTCGCCCACGCAACGTTCTGCGTTGCATACACGACAGTGGTATAACATTGTAGCGGGCGTGCCGTTTGAACTCAGCGGCTTTCTTTCTTTCTCTCTCTCTCTCTCGCTCTCTCTATACCGACTCCTCACGAGTCCACACCCTTGGCGTTTATTCGTTCGTCAAATTACCGGTGACTCTACTCATCCCTCTCGAGAGGGTATCGATTGATAAAAAAAAATTATAGTGGCCTCATTCCCACCTTTCGTGACTGAACTCCTGACGATGAATTTTTTTTTTCCATTCTCTTCGACATTCAGAAGAAATAATGGATTCACGTTGTTAGAAAAATAATCTCATCTATGTATAGCTTATAAATAGGTTTACATTTGTTTACTGCGCCTTTTAGTTATTTGGATTACGACGCAACTTATTTGAACTTATCGCAGATAGCTGAAGGTTTCTTTACGCATCCGTTAATCTGATGCGGAAGGTTGAGGGGTAAAACCATATTCGCCGCGATACTGGTCCATTAGTAAGTCGATAATAGGCAACAATTTCTTCTCTCCTTTTTTTTTCTTTATCTTACATGAAGATAATGCCGCTTTTCCAAATGGATCGCAAGAAACAGCGATCTTAATGAATATCGAACAGCGATATTCCGGCTTTCCGATAGATTTTCGACAAACCAAATGTTCCCGCAGAAAGCTCTTCATTGTTATACAAGAATAGGTAATTTATGAAGTGAGAAAATAGGTTTTTACAGCTGTAATAGAGCGATTCGAAAAACGAAGATTAGGTAAAGGAGCGCAAGAAGGATCTTGCAATAATTTTGCCTTAAAATCTAAAGACAAAAAATAATTGGCGACCATATATTTCCATGAATTTCTTCGGACGGATTTTTTTTTCAAGTTTCTCAAAAAAATTCAATTTTTTTTTTTTTTTTTGAGACTTTACTTCCTTTTTGAAAATCTTAATTTATAAGCGGAAGTGGTGTCTGCACTTAAAAAAGAAAACAGAACTTGAATCACATCTCATTATAGCGAAAAAATAAGCAAAGCATTGTGAATTCGTGAATCTTACATCATAAAACAAATCGATTACACAAATAAAATTTTATTTTATTATTCCAAACGAGCGAACATCGTCTGTGTTAGTCTTTCCAGGAATACTGGCACGTGATATACAGAAGAACGCGCTGAATCGTTTCTTACTTCTAACATAATGGAAGAACAATTGCAAATAACGCTTTATTTTTCTTTTTTTTTTTTTTTTTTTTTCATTTTTACTCCGTTAATTTTCTCGTGTGTCGTTCGACAATCATAACAACAATTAAATCATTACTACTTAGTTGTATGTCGCGCCCAAGTGGTTCGTTGCACTTGGTCCATGAGATCACTGCGCGATGGCAAACGGGCACTGGTTGTTCGCGACGGTGGAGGTCCGGAAGTTCTTAAAATAGTTGGAAGATTTTTCGGACTCTTCTCTTTCGTGTCATTGCGCTCCGAATCTCTCGCCGGACTTGCCATCGATCTCGAAGCGGTATTCTGTTTTCCACTGGGATCGAGACGTTTTCCCTGCGGCGGAGGATCGAGCGTTATTCGCTTCGGTTGTTGGGTTTGTTGCCCATCGCGCAGTATTCCTCCGCCGGGATCGAGACGTTTTCCCTGCGGCGCAGGATCCAATGTTATTCGTTTCTGCTGTTGAGACTGTTGTTGTTGTTCGTCTCTCAGCTTTTCTCCAGTCTCCAGACTCCCCGTAGCTTTACCGGAGGCGTGAAGAGAGTTTCTTTGACTTCCGGTGCAGGGCAATGGCTTTATAAAATTTGGCTGTTCCGGACTCTCCGTAACGTTCGTACTGTAATTCGAATTCTTGTGAGACATTACTGGTGAAGAGGCGTAGCTGTTGGCTTGAGAGACTCGTAGAGACATTGCTCCAGGCGACGATTGCATGTTAATATTCTGAAATAAAATGAGTAAAAAAATGTCTCATTAAGCTTCCCAATCGCTTTATTATTATTTATTAAAGCGATAAATTAGCCAAATCGTAAAAGAACTCACGGACGGTTTATTGCTGCTCGGTGACAGCAGAAAACTAGGCGCCGGCATCGCGTATGGCGATGGCGTGGCGTATGGCGATCTCTGAGGCTGATAAGGACTTATGTTGTGCAATCTCTCGAGTAACTGGGTCTGGAAGTGTAACTGATCCGTTGAGCTACTCAGGCCGTGCATTTCCATGCCGGGATGGCCGGGATAAAGGGCTTCGGACGGGTACGAGCAGTAGGTGAAGGAAGGCGGCTCCAGTTCCCAGGGTGAGCTCTGTCCAGGAGTCCGCTGAGACTGTTTCGCACGACAAGTCAATCGTCGCATTAGCCAGAAATTCTTCCCAAATATATCAAATAAAAAAACAAAAAATCCTCGAAAAACTCAAAAAAGAGAGCATCGACAGCGAAGATAAAGAAAGAAGAAGAAGAAGAAGAGAATTCGATATCGATTATTCGATTATCTTATTCTTCTCTCGATGAAGAAGATATTTCGATAGATAGAAAAAAAAGTATCGCTTCGCAAAAAGATGATAGTTAAGAAAGAACGTCATTACCTAACATTGGTTTGTAGCGTAAAATCCAAAATCCCGAGCGTAGACCTGTCGGGCAACACCGCAACGCACTGTTGTACTTAAACAGCTTTGTCTTTTTTTTTTTTTTTGGCAACACAATTATTAAGATTACGTATTCATAGTATTATTAACGAACGTTCGTAACAACATGAAAATTCTCGCAGAGACACACACACGACGATCGATGCAAAGCAATTATTGTCAAACCTTAACGTAACGCAAGATTAAGATAGTAATTTAAAAAAAAAACACATATATGGAGAGGAAAGCTGGCAACTTCCACGTCCTTCGAAACACACATTCTTGTGACTTCACAGATTTATTATAAAAAAAAATAAAACATAAATTGCTAGCGTAATACGGCTAAAAATTAGTTGTTAACGGTATAAAAGTACAAAAGATGCATTGTAAAACATTGGACTTTTGGAGGCTGTGTGAGTCCGAGGCGCGCGCGCCTCATGGCGTATCACTTCGTCATTCGGTAGAGTGTTACCTGGCCGAGTGTAGACAGGTCAGGGATCGTAGGTGTTTGAGGCGTCATGGAAGTGGCGCCAGCACCGGATACTTGCGACTGACCCGCGGCATGAACGTTCGACGCCCGTTCTTGTTCGCGAAGATGGCCCACCAGAGCACCTATGTGCTCCAGAAGTTCCTTGTTTTGCACGAGCAACTGGTGGGTCCGCGTCTATAAAAAAAATGAAAAAAATATAATCATCGTTGCTTCAATATTTCAAAGACTTTTGGCGGAAGAAATGATCCTACTTGTGCCTCGACACGCGCAGCCGTTTCCGCAGCGAGTTGATCCTGCAGAAGTCTCGCGTGAGCAACAGCCGCTCGAGTCTGTTGACCTTGTTGATCCAATCGTTCGCGCAACAATTGAATCTCATGCTTAAGCCCCGTCAGTTCGCCGCCTCCGAGAAGCAACAGATCGCCACAATCGGAAGCCGCGGTTCCCTGAAAAAACGTCACCGTTCGTTGCTATTATAAATTTCTATGAATTGATCTGACGGATCATTCGCGCGAACTCACCGATGGCGATTGCCTTATCGGCGATGCGGAAGAGCCGTGTGTCCTTAGAATGCAAGGCGCCGGTGTCGGCGTATGTTCTCGAATCGGATCGTCGGCATCTCCCAGAAGCGATATGTCTGCAAAAGGATAAATAAAATAAATACATTTACCGTTGGATCGATAGAAAAAAAATGTTTAGTATCGATTTAAAGAAAAGGTAAGCGTACCTTTGTGAACGTTTGGCGAAGGAGATCTTTGCCTGTTAATTTGTTGTTGCCGCTCGTTCGTTATTTCATCCTGATCATCGTAGTCATCGCTACGATGCAGATGATCGTCACCTCGCTCTCTGCTTCTTTCCTTTTCTATATCCTGATCCCGTTCGTCCGCAGCTACATTGAGACTCAACTTGTGACAAACCTCGAACGCCTGTCCTACGGTTCTCACGACTCTCATTGCTTGACTCTGGGAAACAAAAAAGATAAAAAAAGACGATAAATTTCGTCTTGTAATAAACGTCAACGGTGTTCCAGTTTCCCCTTTTCGTTCGTTAATGGGAACAGACTGAGTTATTTATCCGTGTTAAACAAACAGACGAAGACGAGATCTCTTCGTTCTTTTATACCTCGAGCTCTTCAAGGTCTCCGTTCTCCTCTTCCAAAGGATTTTCGACGAAAGATACCGTAGTTCTCGGAAGCGCAGTGGCTGCCGTTGGCTTTGAGCGAAACGATGGTTTTCTCATTCTTAGATAATTGAATATCTCGGGTTCTTTGAACGACAACTTTTTTCGAGGTCTCGGAGCGGCTTGCGTCGATGCGTCATTGGGACTACCGGGACTATGATTTCCGGCGCTACCAGTCGGTGACGGCAATTCCGCGGCGTGAGCCGCAATTTTTGCTGCACTCTTAAGCATCGTCGTTCGAACAACGATAACGCCGAGTCACGGGGTTTCTTCGATATTCGACTACTCTTCGCTTTCGTCTCTTTCGCTTTACTTCTTCGAAGAACGTCGACGTGTACACGATTGTGACGCACGTAGGCCCCACCGACGACGTCCTCGTTACCTACATTCGCGCACACGAATACAACTCGCTTTCCACGTTGTAATTTGGCACCGATTTTACGTATTTCGTGGATTAAAACTGATGGAAATCATGGAAACGTCAGGTACGATGCTGAACGACGGCGTGACGACGGTGTAGCAACGATCAGCAACGGCGACTCTTCTCGTCGTGCATGAATCGTCGAGTCGTCTGGAAGCGACGTCGATCTTACCGGGACGAACATAACTGAGAGACTAGCAACGAGAAAACCATCCGCCAGACTATGGAAGCTATTTTAATAACTCGACTGTGGACCGTGTGTGTTTCTAATACTTCCTCCACCCGCGCCCGGTGTGTTTTCCTCTCTCGTATACATAACAGTAACACGATTTCTATCTCTCTTCTCCTTTTCATCTCCCGTACATTAATTTCTTGAGAAGCGAGGCGCTCCGTACCGGAGCTATAAAATACTTCCCGCCAACTGAACATCAACCGCGCGGTCACTTGGCAAGCGCGCTGCACCTGGTAGCAAATGCATACGATTTCAAATTTTGTCCCGACGTCACTGTTCTGTGTACTCTGCACCACTGCAAACCGCAGTTGAAATATACGCACAAAGAGTCGAGGCGCTGGATTGTTAAAGTTATATTAATAAACTTTGAAACGGTTTATCGAATGACTATACTTATCGCTACTACGGACTTTCCGCGATGCCATATACGATCGTTTTCGTGGGTTTATGCCATTTCTGTTAAATATAATAACAATTGGAGGCTAAAGAAAAATATCATTCGATTCTCCAAACTACGAATGTTGAGTCTACCGCTTTTCTTTTTTTTGCCTTTGGATATACATATTGACGAATTCGATATCTTAGATCGTCTATTATTTTTTTAATTCTTTGGAGATCTTTGCTAACGGGATATAATGTTCTTGAATACCCCGTGCGGCGGTTGTTGGCCGAACTTTTGGGCCGATCTCTTGGCACGCGTTTTCACCTGGCGCCTGCGGGAAAATTCGTTCCATCCGACGACCCAAGATATATTATACTCGAGTCTCTACGAGACGCGGATCATTTATTTATAGGAACGTCTTGAACGTCAGTTTGACGAGTGGTTTTAGCTCTCGAAGGGCTCCAGAGAGATAAAAAGAGAGACGGGGAAAGCGAACGAGAGATGTCCGCAATGCGAATGTCCTGTGATTATGAAATTCGTGGATAATTCGCAAACTTACGAGATACCGCTTCCGGCTCACCTTTTTACTGGACTTGAAGACGTTACACTTGAATGAATTGCTGCTACCGTCACGCGCTATGTAGCTAAAGATCTTGAGGTCGTGACTATCGTGGGAAACGTAGAATATCCTGGAAAACACACATAATTGATGAAACTTCGAAATTGAGAAAAATAAATCGTAACGATTTATGAGATCGTAAAGAAATTGATTTTATAGCTTTTGGAGTTCGATTGTTGGCTTTTTTTTTTTTACCTGTAAATTGGATAGTGCATTTGAAACGCTTTGTTCTCGTCTATCCATTGTTGTTTCTTCTGCAATGCGTCACAGTAAAATAACGGCTTAATTAATTGGAAGTTTCAACGATTTCGTCATTTTATTCGCAAATCCTACCTTTTTCTTTCTCAGCGTTACTTTGAGCCCATCGACCGATACTTCCAAAGTCACTTTCTTCTTCTTGATACCTTTCGCCTTGAATTCATACTGAAAAAAAAAAAAAAAAAAAAAAAAAAAAAAAATCGTTATAAAAATGAAAAACATAAAATAATTTTTCATTAACAAATAATAACGATAATATCGTTAACTCACTCGAATCCTTCGCATCGCCGCCACGATCTCAACTCTGCTGGTCGGTCGCGGTACGTCCATCGAGCCGATAAACTGAAAAACATTTTGAAGCGAATTTAATTAGCATATTATCGGAAAATCGACGGAACGCAACGTCCTCGAAGGTATTGCACGTTGCAGTCTCGCGTCTCGCATTTCTAATCCTCCCTCGTCAATTTACGCCAACGCGCGGTTAGCTTCGGTATCTATCGTCGAGACACAAAAGCCTCGCGATTGAGTCAACAATACGAAAGCCCGTGAAGAAAATTCGCTACTTCAAAGCGTTAAAATGCTTCCCCACTTCTCATCTTTATCTTCGAAATCCACGAGAGAACATTCAATCGAGAATAGAACTTTACGAGTATCGTTTAGCTCGGTGGGGCGGCTTGATCGATTATGTTCTTCCGGGATAGCGTAAACGATTGCTACGATTGTTTGGATTTGGAAGTATAGCTTCGCTGAGTAAACTCGACGGAGTTTCGCACGTGCAAAATACCACAGCACGTGACTCTTCGGGGCAATGCTACGGTCACACAGCTGGTCGTAAACCTTTTTTATCCGTAATTTCCCGGAACGATAGTACGCTTGAGAGTTGTTCCGCGTCGGAGACAGAGAAATAAAAGTATAAGACAGAGAGAGAGAGAGAGAAGGAGAAGGAGAGAGAGAAAGAGAGAATGAGGGAAATAGAGTGCGAGAACAAACCTCGGGAGGCTATACTGAAATAAACACGTGCGAAATGACGTCATAAGGCGCGGGGTAGCAGCACAGAGGCGTACAGAAATATCCCCTGTGTCGTCGTCGTCGACGACGACGTTCGGCCTCATTGTCGGGCGCTATGCTACAACGGAACCCTCGTCGTAGTCATCTATCGAGTACACACACCGTGGTACTTGTGTGTTCACGAATCCGTAACAAATGCCTCGTTGTCATCGACGCTGTACCTTTGAACGCGCGTTACTGAATCGCCAGTACTCTCGTAACGCGTCGATAGATATAGTGAATCGAGTTTGCCATAGAGAGGCGCATAGAGAAATAAAGAAGAAAAAAAAAAGCGATACAGGAAATCCGGATGCAGTTGCTTAACGCATAATGATTTATCGGTGAATGATTCTCGCGATATATTCTTTTCGCGATATATCGTTATTTTTTTTTATTTATTTTTTCACTTTTTTTTTTTTGGTGTCCTATTACCTTGGCGTGGAAAACGATTCCGCGATGAAAAGCCTCCTCGCTGTGGAGCGGTATACGCGTGTCGTATTCGTCATTGTGCACGAGGTTGTACTGCTTCTTAGAGGGCATGCTTGGCCCAACTTAAACCAATTACGCTCGCCTACGTTCGCTGCAATGCATAAAAAAAAAAAAAAGAAAGGAATTAAATACCGAGAGTAATGCGATATGCGACGAGCGATTTACGAAGGGAAGAAAAAGAAGAAAGCCGATAACAATAATGCTGTATGTCGATAGTTTGAAAGATACTGCAAACATTATAGATAAGATTAGTTAATTATATGTATAGTCGAAGATTTGTTTGATTTTTTTTTTTTCTCCGTAGTTTACTCGGAAACAAATAAAATTTGTTTGAATACAAATAGATCTTTTCGTTTTTATTCTCTTGTGTATTTAATGAATTCGTGGAAGAATTACGAAGCGCGCCGAAGTTCCGGCGGAAAGACGAGAGAGCATCGTGTATAGTTTCTCATGGGACGCCCACGTTCCTGACGACGACAACGAACGCGCTCACGAAATTCCATCGGGAGAAGGATGCACCTTTGTGTACTCCGGACACCTGGGAAGTTAAGCGGTGCGCACAACGCTATCCTCATTCGTTATAAAAACATCGTTTTCACGTTTGTGGACGCGGAACATCGCCTTAGAACATATATAGGTAATACAGGGTCGGTCGGGCTGTGACTCTCGCGGTCACGCGAGTCCTTGGCAATAAAGTATGCGTAATGCCATTCGTTTCGCATTTTAGTGCATAGAGTGAAAAATCCTTAGAGTTTGCGTTGTTGAGCCATTCGACCGAGAGAACGTTTAATAAAACCAGTCTTCTCTTTCTATAACTCGGGAGAGAAAAAAAAAAAAGGCTCGCAGAGACATTCACCTCGCGGGAGTACAGAAATTCTTGAATATATATCTTTCTCGCGGGCGCGAACACGCGCGCGTGATTTTCTCTTTCATCATCTCGCCTATTATCGCAACGCGTTCCGCAAAATAAGTGAATAATCTATCGAAGAAATAATAAACACGAAAGTCGATGATTAACGAATAATTTTCATTTTTACGATTTTTTTTTTTCATTTTTGTTAGATAAATATTGAATGATAAATCGAAGCTGCGCGCTGTTACGCGTTCTACCTACGCGCGCTTCTCGACAGAAATACTCGAAACGTTTCGTGTCTCGAGTGTATCAATAACAAAGGGATTTTTGTTCGGCGACGCTTTGCAACGATCGTGAAGAATAATGATTTGAGAAAAAAAAAATAAATAAATAACGATTCGATAATATATCGTACGGGATTGCGATGTGAGCGCAGCTTAACCATTGGCGGGTGGTCGACCAGGAGGATCGGTAGCTTTGTGTTATACCTACACATTCACGTGTTCCACGGATAATCGCAAACGGGTACCGTAGTAACACACCATCACCCACGAGGGCCTTCTGTTCCACACGCAAAACTCGTTGCACACACAGTTAAGGCTGCAGCCTCGGGAACAGGCCTCTCTCTTCTCGGAACCGAATGACAGTGGACGGATATCTCGTACGCGGGTCTCCTCTCCGCGAAGCCACGGCGAGTTTATCCCCGCGGTTTTGAGGATGCACCAGCCAGCGGTGCAAGGAGTCAGTTGTATGTGTATGTGTGTGTTTTTCTATGTGCGCGCGAGCGTGTAAAAGGGGGGAATCGAAGAACTGCAGAAGGAGAAGAGGAGGTTCTCAGTGGAGAACTAGTGGTTCACCCGCAAGAAGTCTATCACCCTCGGCGAGTAAGCACGCGAGCCGAGGTCGTCTCGTTGCTGTTGCGTTCAGCGTATTTTTTTTTTCTTCGACGCGCTGCACATTCTCCGGTAAAGCAGGTTGAACGGCCCGAGATCGAGGGGGCACCGAACTCCGCACCGTTTTGGAAGGAGCGTCCCTGAAGTCCCTGAAAGGGTGCAATCCTTTTTTTTTTCTCTCCTCTTCGTCTTATTTTCTTCTTCACGGAGGTTGAAGTCAACGGTAGACCGATCGCGCGCGCGTAGTTTCACGTTTCAACGACGGCGAAAGGATGCTTCGTCCTGATAAATTAGCATGTCTTCCGGTTTTTTTTTTCGTTTTTTTACACCACACAATCAAATATCCTGTTTGGCACGTCCGATTTTTTTTTTCTTTACAAACAATGTCCCAGCGAACTGGCGCTCGATGTTTTTCTATTCTATCACATTTTTTTTCGTTCTGTTATTTGGGGTTTCTGGAGGGACGTTGGGATGATTCTGAGATAAAAGTCAAAATCTTGATGGGTCAGACGCGATGTACCTGCGGTTCAGATAATAAACGACAACGTGCACGAGATTGCCTCGGGACTCCGTAATCGTTGGAGTTTTGTAGGATACGACACGGAGCATCCCCGTCGGGAGCGGAACCGGCGGCGCACTGAAAACCGGCTGCTGAGCTACTATAGTATATAACACAACGATATCTTGATTCTCTCTCTCTCTCCGTCTTTCGCTACGGTATATATTTCGCCCTTCCATACTGATGGTTTGTAAGCACGACCTCTGCTCGATCTTTATACGAACTTCCACGCGGTCGATATTCTCACAATTGTTTCCATTGTCGAGTGTGTTCTTTCCATTATTTTTCACAATGGAATTATTCAGAATTATTCCCTATCGCGGCAGAGTTTAATTTGAAATGCAAAATTCATTATCGTCGATGATAATTATTAGTGTCTTTAACAAGAATTTCAATGAAAATTTTGTCGTCGTGTGGAACACGCGCCACCACGACGTTTGAAATATTGTAGTCCAATTCGTCGCGGTCTCTCGTTGGTTCTCGCGTATTTCAATGTCCACCTATCAATTCTATCGAAATTTCGTTGAGCCTCGACGAACGCTCGTCAGGTTGCGCGACGATAACTTTAAATACTGTAGGCTATCCAATGATAGTAACATATATTTCACAGAGGTACGCAGGATAGCGGATAAGGCTTTCATTTTCTATCGTTTCCTCACGTCGACGTTATTACTCGAACCGTTATTCAGTTACACGTACGCAAGTGCCGTCGAACGCTTCATCCGGAGAAACTGCTGTGCTGCGAAAGAAAACAAGAAAAATAAAAATTTAACGATGAGTCTGGTTACTTGCATCGCACCGGTCAACATAGCAGTCATCAAGTACTGTACGTTATTTTTCCTTACCGTTATATTGTACCTTAAACCTCTTTTTATAATTGTTGCTTCGCCAGGAAAAGTTCAATTATTGTTTACGAGAATCGGAAGATCCCTCGATGTAGTATCTCGAGGCATTGATAATTTTATTTGCTGCTATAAAAACAACTCGCGATATTCCCAAAAAACGATCTAACATTCTCCGGGCGGTCGGGCGTTTCAATTCGAATTCTACGCACATAAGCGCGCGCTCACTTATACAAGTAAAAAAAAACCTTTACTACAGCAGTCGCGATCTGTTGTACGTATACGAATGCTATTGTGTTCGAAAAAAGATTGACTCGAAGCATTGTTACCTCGGAATAATAACAACTCCCTATTGACCCCATTGATGATGTTTTTTTCCGATAAACTTTAACATCGCGAGAAAAAACGAAATTGTATAATCCCAAATCTTTTTTTCTGCAGGGGGTAAAAGAGATGAGGAACTTATTCTTCCAGTCAATGACTCTATCAGCGCATCTCTGGATACTGAACAGGTAGATAGTATTTCGTTATCTTTTTAAGTGCTTCTTGATGATTAAATATGAATAATATTTCTCTTTTTTTCAGCTCTGTGTTACGACTATCATTATAATATTTCATTATCTTTTTAAGTGCTTCTCGATGATTAAATTTGAATAATATTTCTCTTTTTTTCAGCTGTGTGCTAAGACTACGATTATGGCGAGTGCGGACTTTGAAACGGATCGCATGTGGTTGAACGGCAGGTAAAGTGCAGGAATAATTTGAATTGATTATACGATGTCGGAACAGCAGATCCGATAAAATTAATGTTTTTTTTTTTTTAATTTTTAGAGAAGAGTCAATGAGCAATAAAAGACTGCAGAATTGTCTGCGGGAAAGTGAGTAATGGGAGCACTTAATATCGTAAAACACTTTGAATATCGAAGTATCTGATTGCTTTATTCCTATGTGTATATAGTTGTCTAATATTTTTATTTTTCGGTATTTTTAATTTTCAAAAATTCCGTACCGAAATTTGCAAAATGCGTTAGTCGTGTTACTTTAGCAAAAAAAAAAAAGTTTCTAACAAGAAAAAAACATATGCATTGCAGTAAAGAAAGGAGCGCAGTTATCGCCGGAAATGGAGCGATGGAAGGTACACATTTGTTCGAAGAATAATTTTCCAACAGCAGCGGGATTAGCATCGAGTGCGGCTGGTTATGCGTGTCTCAGTGCTGCACTCGCAAAATTGTACAAATTCGAGGTATCGAATTGAATTTTTTTTTTAAATTACTTAACGTCGATGCGTTACCGCGTTTCTCGATATTATTAAAAATACTTCGGAAAATTGTGTTTTAATTAATTTTACTATTTCAGGGAGACATCAGCGCGGTCGCGAGAGCAGGTAGCGGTTCGGCTTGCAGAAGTACAGTAGGAGGATTCGTAAGATGGTATATGGGTGTCGATCCAAAAGGAACCGACAGTATCGCTAAGCAGATTGCTCCAGCATCGCATTGGCCGGAAATGCGAATTCTCGTATTGGTCGTAAACGACAGTAAAAAAAAGACATCGAGCGCAATAGGAATGCAAAGAGCCGTAGAAACGTCCGAATTATTGAAATATCGTGCTGAACATGTTGTTCCGAAACGCGTCGAGGAAATGCAAAAAGCTATTTTATCTCGAGACTTCGAGAGTTTTGCTATACTGACGATGAAAGATTCGAATCAGATGCACGCCGTTGTTCAAGATTCATATCCACCGTGTTGTTATCTCAACGATATTACCTTCAATCTCATAAATCTCATACACTCTTACAATTCGGCGATCGAGTCTACGAGAGTAGCGTATACGAACGATGCCGGACCCAATACGGTTCTCTATCTTCTCGAGAAAGATGTTCCCGAAGTTTTGGGTGTTTTAAACCATTTTTTCCCAGCAATGAGTTCAAACAACGATTATCATCGCGGAGAACAAATATCCGCTACCAAACCGTCCAAAAATTTGTTAGAAAGGATTAATTTCTCTGTTCAAACCGCCGGCTTATTGAAATACATAATTCACACAAAGGTAGGAAACGGTCCGCAGACACTGGAAGATCCTAAGGAACATCTACTGAATAGTCGTGGTCTCCCCGTCGAATGTTAATGGCAATTTGTATCTTATAAAAATAGAAAAAAAAAATTGATATATTGGTAAATTTCTCGATGTATCAAATGGCGCTATGTACAAATAAAAAAAAATTCTTACATTTCAAAGATATATTCAACGCTATTATTCATGATATTCAGATTTCCCGCTCGCAAAGAAACGAAACTATCCCCACCTTTGTAAAACTATTTCTAGACTCGAACTATTTTCAGATATTGAACAGTCTGCCATCTAATCGCTTCGGGAGGAATGCTTACGCGTGCTTACCGTACAATTGTACAGTATAAAGTTCGTGATGTAATTGCGTCACTCGTGTCATAAACGATTACACAGCGTTTTTAGTCGACTGCAGACACCTTATAAAAGTTTCATCATTTCAACGATTCGCGTTCAGTCAGCGCGCAACTATTGCAACGAGTTGAACTGCGCCGGCGTTATCAGCTGTTTCTTCCGTACATGTGCTCCGATTACATCGTATAAGGAGGACAAGAATTTGTACTCATTGTGCAGTCACTCCGATAAGATATCGACAATGTCGCGATCGAAGGCCTTGGATTTGATTAGATCTGTGGCTCAGCATCAGTTGGGCCTCAAAGCTTATGGACAATGTATGAAGAACGTAAGTAATTTATGCAATCAAATTTTACGATCGATATAGAGAAATTATTAAAAAAGATTTCAATTTTTTTTTTTTTTTTTTTTTTTTTTTTTTCGTAATAATACAGGTGGAGTTTATTTCGGCGGATAATGGAAAATGCGTAGCAGAATTTACAGTCGGTACAGAACATTTGAACGGTGGAGGAACTTTGCACGGCGGGTGTACCTCGACTCTCATTGACTGTGTTTCCTCGTACGCGTTGATGACGACTGGTCCCGGACATCCGGGAGTATCGGTAGATTTACACGTGACGTAAGCAACTTATTTCGTTTTTGTTTTATATATATACAGCAGTCAAAAGGATCTAAAATATATATTTAATAATGTAAAAATTGATTGTAGATTCCTGAAGGCAGCGCGACCCGGTGAAATTATAACGATCGACGCAAAGACCGTTAAAGCCGGACGTACTTTAGCTTTTCTAGCGGTAGAAATGTCGAAAAAAAGCGACGGTGCTATTGTCGCACGTGCTTCGCATACTAAATTCATAGGACAACGTGATTCCTAGTCATTCATCTCACAGATTTGTTAATTTTTCACATTACCATAGACGAGTACAAACAGTATAAACTTAATAGTGTATAATATATGGAATTATTATAATATGTACAATAGAGAAAAATCGACGATAATTTATGAAACGCGCAAAGCTTCTTGTGACTGAAGAAACAAGAAAAATAAAAAGGCGTAAAACGGTTTTACACTGAGAAATACAAGTAACTATAGCGTAATGACTACGGTAATCGTCCAGATTTGGCGATCTAAACTTCTCTTGTATGAGATTTTTCGAAAAGATCTTTTAATTCGTTCATTCTTTCGGTAAGAAGACTCGCGCGCGATTGGAGACTCTTAGTTTCGAGATCCATCTCTTCGATCAATCGCTCGATATCGGCATTTGGCAGATTATTTATCGATTTTTTGTTCGAATCAGCAGCTTGAAGATTCAACGGTGCGAGATATTTCTCGGCGCTTCTTCGTCGTCGTGGTATAGAATTGCCGCCGGCCTCCTCGCAATTTTCGCAACAGTCGGACCAAAGTCTCAGATCGACGTATGGTATTTCGTCGCAAGAAACGAATCCATCGTTTCGATTGGGCAAAAGAAATACGTCGCGTTGAATTGTCGTTATGTTGTCACCGTTTTCGCAAAGAATTCTCGCGAGACTCGTCTGTTTTATTTGCTGCAGTTGCTCAGGTTTGAAGGACGTTGGGCTCTCGTACCAGAAACGATCGCCGTCTCTCGTTCGTCGAAATTGTTCGAGAAGCAAACACTGGAAAAGCGGTCCAACTTTGGAATTCGGCAATTGATCTTCAAGAATACCACCGACCCATACGTCGATATTTCCCGGATGTCCATAGAGCTCCCGAAGTTTCGAGCGGACATGGCGATTGCTTATTTCACCTTCCAAATCTTCGAAGGTCTCGACTCGCGACATATTGCAGAATTTTCGCCATTCCAAGTATCCGGGAATCGCGTGATCGCGAGATCTCTGAACGTTCATAGCTGCGAGATCGAGTGCCACTGCGTGGGCGGTGTGGAATAGTTGCTCGGTGAGTTCTAAGTTAAGATTTTGTTCGGGACGCTTAAGCTTCGCTGCGGTTGCAAACATTCCGCGAAGAAGCGGATCGACGCCGCCCTCGTCGACGAGTCTCCAAGGTGAGAAGAATGCATCGCGTAAACTCAACGGACCCTGAGGAATGCTGCCGAAGGTTTCGTTGAGACGTTCAAGTTGCGGCTGAATGATCGAGTGACCAAAGCGGAGAGCCGCTGTGGCAAAAACGTTCGAGATACTCGCATCCAAATCGGGATCGTATCCTCGATAATGACCTATCAGCTCTTCAACTGAGCGACCAAAGATTTTTGGTATCCAGTGCTGATACGTTATATGCTGCATTTCGGCTCCAACGATCTTACGCGATTCTTGATAAATTTTCTCGCCGTTCCATTGAGGATTGAGATTACCGAGTGTACGAGCGATTCTGTTGTGTTCCCGCAGCCAAATCGTGTGCATCGCCAGTAGACCTACTTGTTCGTTCGCTCTTATATCTCCAGCGACGAAACAATTGATCGAACTTTCGAGAGGATTTCGTCTGCAATCCACAAACTGTCCCGAGGCGTAAGGCAGCATAGCCTTTCGTCCGGGTAACGCGGCGCCTTCTCTCAACAATCCGCGATCGTTTTGCAAATTTCTCAAATCCTTGGCGAGTGCGTCGTCGTATCCGTAGACTTGGGATGCGTCCAGATAGCTCGTGAGTTGATTCATTTGTTCTCGAGGATTGAGTCCACTCCCCCATAGAATGCTCGTCATACCGGAACCACATACTGCGCTCGTTCTGACGAAGTCTATGCAACGTCTGTTGGTGATTCGCGGATCGCCAGGTGGTACTTCCATGGGAAAGCAGGGTGCCGCGTTCTCACACGATTTTTTGCAATCTATACCGTCCCAAGATTCGCTCGATACCGCAGGAAGCGCGTGATCCAAGTCGTGATCGAGAAATTGTCCCCACTGCATCACCATATGCGTTATTTCGTCGTCGGAGGTGATATCGTGAGTAGAAATTAGAGTTGTCGAAACGAGTCTTGCTGCAGGTTTTGGATATCCGAAATACAATTTACCGCGTTCCCATCCGATCGGTTGAGAAAAACCATTTTCGTAAATGGGCTGAAGAATTCGTCGAAAACCTGTGTACGACGAGCCAAGTGTCGGACGTTTTAGATTGTTGCAGCTGCCGTCTATGCTTCTGTATTTTCCGTGAAAACACATGTTGTTACAAGATTGAGGTCTTCGGTGGCCTGTGCAGCCGGACAGCCGTTCAATTTCGGCGACTTGCTCGACGGTTAGCACTTCTTTGTAGTCGAATGCACCGCTGACGTTCGCGACGGAACCTCTATCGACGTAACGTCTTATATTGAGAAGCGTACGTTCAAATATTTCAGCGGGTCGAGCTGCCGCTCTGGCAGCGGCATTCGGAAAGCGCGCGAGTTTGAAAGGATCCGAACGGGTCGTCGGTGGAGCGCCGTTGACGCCGAAAAGCGATGCGAGCGTTTGGTTTATCGCTCTATCTACGGTCTGCTCGGCGTCGTGAAACGCTCGGGTAACGAGAACATCGCTGGTACCGAGAATTTGACGAACTTTTAGAAGACTCTGAGCCGTTGCTCTACCGTGTTCGTTCGAAGCGGTGCACTCGTAACGCCCCGCATCGGTAGCGGTCACGTTGTAAACGTACAGACTGCCGCCACGAGATATCTTGTACTTTGGGATCGGATCCAAAGCGCTTCCATCTTTTTTCCACTGTACTACGGGTTTAGGATTGCCCTGTGCTCGACAGGGAAGTTCTACCGACGCTCCAGGTTCGGCTTCCATTGTACTCGGAGGTTCGTACGTGAGTCGCGGAGGATTTGAATCGGTTGCCAATACTGTCACGTCGGCGCTCACCTCAGCGAGTCCGTTTACGTTTCTCGCTTGGCAAACGTAACGGGCCGTGTCACGTTCTTCGGTCGCGAGAATTCGCAAAGTACCTCCGCGATCCTCGAGAAAAAGTCTCGGACCGCCGAGAATTCTTTGGCCGTTTCTCCACCATTCTAGAATCGGAGTTGGACGCCCCTCGGCACTGCAGATCAAGAGAACGTCTTCACCGGCGCGAACTGTTACGGACGTTGGTATCTGCATGAATAATAAAAAAATTATTTCATGAATAACAATTTTTTTTTTTTTACTTATACATCTAATTGAAATATCGGGTTACAAACTCGTTTGCGAACTATCAAGCAATTACCTCGGTAAATCGAATGTCCGGATTTGCCGTAACGATAGCTCTCGCCTTTCTTGAGATCGTTGAGCCCATTTTGCTCAATGCCATACACTCGTATTCACCGTCGTCGTTTTCCGCGACTTCGGTTATAACGAGAGCACCGTCTTCGCGTAGAACATAGCGTTTGCCGTCGACGCTTAACTCGTTCGAGTTTCTCATCCATTTGATCTTTGGTTTCGGATCACCGGCCACCCGGCAAGTGAAGACAGCGGTATCGCCGATCCTTACCTCCACATCCTCGGGTTCTTCCATTATTATGGGTTTATCTGAAACGATTAATAATCAATAAGCTGAGAGGCTAAAACAAGCAGCGAAGATAATTGCTGATAATCGTGACTGGTATTACTCAACTGCAATGAAAGTCCGAAGTGGACATAGCCGTTAGCGAACGTCCCTGCATTTCAATCGGCGACTGGCAAACGGCTGCCATTTCGCCGGGTTTTTCACGAAGACGTTCGACAAGCCACATGAGATCGCAATCGCAAACCAACGCATTGCTGTCGAGTCTCAATCTCGTCATCGGTCCGACATTCTCGAACGCGTCGGCCGGGACACGATGAAGTTTATTGTTGTGAAGAAAGAGTCGTTCCAGTTTCGGCAAATTGCTGAAAGTTCCCGGTTTTATCTCAACCAAACGATTGTGATGAAGATAGAGCTGTTCGAGTCGCGTCAACCGCGAGAAAGCACCGGGCGCTATGCTGTTGATCCTATTTTTGTATAAAAAAAGTATCCGAAGTTTCGGAAGTTCGGAAAAAGTATTTGCGCGCAGATGACGAATTTGATTGTCGTTCAGTAAAAGTGTATCCAAGTTTTCCATTCCGTGAAGGGATCCGTATCTCACATCGGCTATGTCATTGAATCTCAGATCTCTGCGAAAATAAGAAAATCGTGAGGATCCTATCAGTGCGAAATAATCGCGAGGGGAATTTTTTTTTTTGTTTATACGAAGATTGCAGAACCGGCGCGGTAACAGATGTCCGACAATTATATTCTGGACCGATGACGTGATTTATAGATAAACCGCGCGAGTCCTCTCTCTCTTTCTACCGCGATTGAGACGAACCACTCCTCAACCCGTGTATTCTCTTCTTCTTCTTCTTCTTCTCACTGTTACTCGTTGCTAAAATAGATTTTAAACGTTGGTGAAGCATGAAACTCGCCGTTTCGTATCTCCTCGAATTACACGAGGTGATTTGCCGAGCCGTCCGCCTCGTGGAAGTCGTTCCCCGACGGTTTCTTCGCGTCGCGACCGCTTTATGTATACTCCGGGTACAGAGTAACGCGCCGAGTGACTCATCCCTTAAATTAGTAGAAACGCGAATTCTTACGAATATAACATTCAATTGATATCCAAGGGGATTCGCGGGGAACCGAAGAATGTTCTTCTACTGCGTCGAAAATTCAAACTTTACTTCGTTTTTTTTTCACCTGTAAGAGTCGAAACGCGAATTCTTGCGAATATGAAATTCGATTAATATCCAAAGAGGTTCGAGGAAAACCGAGGAATGTTCTTCCACTTCGCTCGAAAAATTCAAACTGCAGTTCTAACATCGATCTTTTATTTTCTTCACCTGGGAGAGAATAATCGATCAGTTTTCCTATATCGCGGACAATAATCGGAAACTTAGCAGAGTGGGAACGGTGTCAGAGATAAACGTTCCAACACGCACGCGGGGTCATAGCCTGGTCTTTCATGTTTATCGTTTCTACCTACTTTGCCCCTTCGCGCGCGACGTATATTAATATTATGACACGATTGGAGAGCGGGACAGACGCGAGGTGGACACGCGGCGCGAAGGCAACACTCGAAGGCAACGCGTCTCGATCTTTTCACCCACCGACAGGATGTTGTAAACTTTCTTACAGAACCAAACGGTACTTCGTTTCTATGTAAATAAATGCCAAGTGTGAACGGATGATGACACGGGTGCGACTATGAAAGAAGAAGTAGAAAAAAAAAAAAGGTGTTTTCGATCAACTGGCACTTCTGTCGCGACTCGCGTCTCGTCTCGCGCGCGTTGAACAAACAATTAATGGCATAATTACTCGCGCAAAGATATAATGATAAAGGCAAATTCTTTTGAACTTACAAGACCGTCGTGTTCTGTGGTATCTTCGGAATGCTGTTGAGCTTTTGAAACATACATCTCACTGTGTTGGCGAAGCACATGCACTTCCGGGGACAATCCGAACGCGGAGCGTAAATTCCTCGTTGATGATTTTCGTGTCCATTCGCCAGTAAGGGAATCAAAAGTAGCAACACCAGGATCATCGAAGATCCGGGAAAGATCCTCCGCCAGTCCATTTTTAATTTGAATTCTTCTTCGTATCTTCGTTTCTGCTTTTGTATGGATTAACTATATCAAAGATCACTGTACCATCCCCAAGCCGTGTATCCAAACAGTCGATGTACTTAAAAAAAAAGAAATAATAATCCTTCGGCAGTCGTCGAAAGCGCGAATCTCTCGTATTCAACCGGTTCCCTTATCACGTGTATCTTCCTCGTGCGAGTTTCGTCCTTTTTTTTTCCCCCGTGCAAGTAAAAACGTCCTCGACGATTGCGAACTCGCGGAATCGCGTCCGGATCACGGAACGCGGATGTTCCGCGATATAATGATTTTGAAATGCAAGCGAATAATATCCCGAACTGTTATTCGTGAAACGCGAGAAGGAAACAAAGATCTTGGATGACGGAAGATGCTGCGAGAGAGGAGGACCCGGCAAAAGAGTTGCGCGCCTCGGGACGCCCGCAGTATCGTTTCGTTTATACCGCGCTGGTGCAAGCTACTGCTCGGCCGTCTCTTCGGCGGCTGAGCAATAACCCGGCTTGATGCTGAGAGGTCTCGCCGAGTCCGAGGAGAGTTAGCCGCCGGCGGGCGGGACGTATACACGCTAAAGCCTTCCCACAAAGCCCGAGCTTGGAGAACTACTCTGTATGTGTGCGTGTGACGAGAGAGAGAAAGGGAGAGGGATAGATATAGATACGATGCTATCGAGAGAACGAGATAGAACGACTGGTGTGTCCAGTGGTACAAGAAAAACGAAGCTAGTGCACGCGGCACGGTTCTCTCGGGGTTTTCTGCGTGTATTGGTCGAGACACGAAGGCGCGGGGCATTTTTGATTGAAAAAATCGCTTAGCCACCGTGTTCTCTTCCCCTCCTTCCCTCTTGAAGTATTATCTTCGTCCACAATTCATCGATAACCATGGGGTTCTGTAATCTATTCTCGTCCGCGATTACGATGGATTTAAAATTTCGTTGCAGCCCCCCGAATGTTTTTATAAAACAAAACAGATGATATACAATTTGTACAAAGCTGTAGTGTGCGCATAGTATGAATTGATGAAATATCTTAATGTATGCCTGATGTGTGTATGTACAGCGCTCGTTCACGCATCAACGGATCGCCTTCACGTTCTCGGAGAAAGTAAGAGGACTCACTTGGGTGAGAGTGAGCGTGTAATGTTTTAGACGGAGAGGAAAAGAGATAAAAGCGAAGGGACATCGGGGTACCGAGTATATGTGATCGTGAATCGAGATCCACCAAGAGTGCTGCTGCCGCTGCATTGGATATAAACTTCGAGGCTATTTCATGGTAGTGCCGATGTACTCTTCTCGGATTCTCTTCCTTATCCCGCTCGCATGTACGCGAGAGCTTTGTTAACTTATTTCCTTCGTTTCTTGGCCGCGCGCACGATTCTACACGGACTCATTACGAATTCCTCCTCCGCGTCATTGAAGCCGCGGAGAGGGATATCCTGAGCGCATAGAAATATACACATCAACATTGGAATTAGTTGAAATAAGATATTATATTTCTACCGGGAACCATGGATCGAGTCCGCTTGACCTACATGACACTACTATATTTCTTCATACATTTTTTTTTTCGTTTAGTCTCGAAGAGAGCAAAGAAACGACTATGTATCGCAAGGGTCACCGACACAATATCGTTCGTTTGAAATTTTACGATAGTGTGACACACACAGTAGAGTTTGCGTAAGCGTCACATATGCTGATAAACGATTATGGAATATCGTATTGAATTAATGAGAATGTCGCGAGACACCGAACATTCGGATGACCTACTATCCTCATACGATATTTGGCGATCCAATAAGCCAAAGACTACGACAGTCACAGTCCGGATACCGCAAAGATTAATACAGATTTACTTTTTTTTTTTTTTTTTTTTTTTTTTTTCGGTAACAGGTTTCGAACTTACAAAATCTGTGCCATGCGATTATTCGGTCGAGCGTAAGAAAAAAAAAAAAAAAAAAAAAAAGAGGAAGGAATGGAATTGCCATAACAGTTCGGTGGGCTGAGCCTGTGGTTGAACCGGTCATCAACGATGTCATCGCTGTGGCGGCGACCCTGACAGTGTTAGGCTTGGTAGCCGGAACGGCAAGCACTCGTCCAGACAAAAGTCGCGCCCGTACCTACTTCAACAAAGACCCTGAATTTCGTAACTGCTACGAGACTGCGGACCTCTTTTAAATTTGCTCTTTTATTACAACTCCCCATCGACATTCTTCGACGTTTTTCTACCGTGTAAAGGGAAAGAAAAATAAATAAAAAAAAAAAAAAAAGAAAGAAATGTTGGAACTCATTCGTTCCGCTGTGTATAACAGAGATCGTGACCGGGAGCGGGTAACGCACGCGAAACTCGTTTCCCTCGCGTATTAGCGCGCGCGGGCGTGCCGCACCGCTGCAGTACCAAAAATAGCCGGTGACTCAATATTTAGACGATGCAGAAAACACTTTTTACTGACTCGTGAATTTTTTTTTTTTTTTTTTTATCTTTCTTTTACATCTCATCCCGACGAGGCGCCGAGAGTTCGATGTTAATACGAGAACGGCGTTTACGAACCCTCTAATCATCGGCCAATTTGTCCACGTCGATGCCGAGAGAGAAAACTCCCGTTGAAGAATCGACCGATGATTCAACTCACGAATTAATATAAATTGATGCTTTTAGTTGAGTGCAAAATAAAAAATAAAAAAAAAAAAAAAACATAAAAATTCGATAAGAGAATCTTCGCAGTGGGTGGGCTGCTCGGCGCGATTCGATCGGTGGTACACAACAGAGAGAAGAATAATTGTTTAGCCCATTGTGTTCGACGTTGATGGGGGACACGGGTGTCCTCCACTGGCGAACCGTGACCACTTACTCTGTTCGTCACGTATTTATCTTTTTCTATCTGTTCAGAATGCATTATATACAATGTTTTACGTGGAATACAAAATCGTCCTCGCGTTACCCAGTTATTCCGGTCAAAGACTTTATCGCTTTCGAGCCGAAATGGCCTCATGAAATAGATTCTCATCGATCAAAGGATCTCGACGTATCGTCCGACGGGGATATAGGAGAGAATCTAAAAACTTTCGGAGATTCTTCTGAAATATAAATTTTATTGAAGTCCAACGAGGCTCTCCTCGACGTCCTCGTATACACACAGTTCGATACTAGTGATCGTAAAATCCTATTGAAAAAAAAAAAAAAACAAAAAAAAAAAAACAAAAAAAAAAACACACCATATGGCCGATTCTTGTTCTTGCGAATCGATTCGTACGAATATCTAGTTGAAGTCACGATTTTTCATTTAATAACTCAATATTTTACATACTCGTCCGCTGATGGACTCGTGACTCTCGATAAACGATTTCTAGTTTTTCTTTTTTTTTTTTTTTTTTATGTATAGAAATTAGCGTATACATAGCTTAACGTTTAATCGCGAACGGTTTATGTAATGTACATAATTGTTCATCGATGTATATTATATACTTATTAATCCTTAGCGATGCTCATTTGATAATCTTCTCGTTACGTTTGACCTTCGAATGAGCGTCGCATGCGGCGGTAACGAATCGATGAGTTAAATCTCTCGCTTCGCAATACACTGTTCATTTTTCTTCATTTTTGCTTTATGTACAAAAGGAATGAGATGTGCTACATTTCGATGCGACAATGTAGATAAATATCCTCTTATCGACTCTAACAACATCGCGATCGCGAAACTTTCGCAATTAATTAAATTAACAAACTAAATGTATCTCAACGTTTGTCAGAGTCTTGAGGTTTTTTTTTCTCTCGGTTTTTTGTTTATCATCAGTTCTTCGAGTTCGTCGTTCACTTTAAAAACTGTTATCAAGTTTTAAAATGATGGTAGACCCTTGTGAACTAAATAGTTATAAGAAACGAAAAATTCTAAAGTAGAATTTTTTTTTTTTTTTTTTTTTTTCGTAGCACTGTGTGTTTCACTGTTTGTATTTCTTTTAAGCTTTTCCTCAATCGCTTCGAAAACAACATGATCTCAGAGCAACGATTCTGAACTCTGTACAAACGAAAATAATAAAATAACGGGGGAGGGGGGGGGGGGGAGGACGTTAATTGAATTTTATACACGTGGAATCGCTGCGAATTATTTGCAGTAGTTGTAGTCACGGTGAGGATGTCTCATCTTCGTCGGATTCCCGTATGATAACGGGCAATTCTTCGCTTCCCAAATTAACATCTTCGTGGCTGTTTCGTCGCGCTGCGTCGTCATTACGTTGGTCCTCTTCGTCATCGGATTCGCGACGAACAGGCGACAACACTCATGCAATTTTCATGAAAATCGTACGATCGCGTACTTTGCAATGTCGAAGTTCTCGGAGAGCTCGTTGTGCTTCGTTCGGCGAAACAAAAGCAACTCTCGCATCCCCGGTCGGCATTCCCTTGTCGTTGTATCGACGAATAACGTTTTCCCGTTTAACGTCGAAATCTCTGAAGAACTCAATTATCTCATCGATGTCCGCCTTGAAGGGTACATTTTCGAGTGATAAAACACAGCCGGGTTTGCCGAAACCCTCAACGTAGTCCATCGACGGTGGGTGACGATTCATTCCCATGTGTCTCGGTCCCATCCCCATCATCCCCGGTGGCAGTCCTCCCCTCGGTGGTCCGCCGAAGCCTCCGCCGTTGCCGAAACGCGGTGGATGATTCGGCATCGGTGAAAATCTCGGTCTCGGATCCGGTGCCTGAGGATAGTGCTGTTGATGTTGCGCGTCCATAAGCTGAGCATCCGCTATACTCAAAGCTTCCATCATTCTGTTTCTCGTAACCATTTCTATCGAAGGTATATGTTTTCCCATAGGTACACCATTTTTTCCGAGAGATCTCACGGCTTCCTCGGGGGTGTCGAATTCGCAGAAACATTTTCCAGCGGGTTTACCATTGGAATTAAGCATCATATGTATCCTGTGCGGCACTAAGTCAAAATCCGCGAAATAATCGAGTATATCGCGATTTGTCGTTTGGAAAGGTAATCCACGGACGAGAATACAGTTGCACGCTGAACTGTCGGCTGTTAATATTTGTTCATGGATGCGTTTAGCTTGAATGAATTTATCCTCTCCAATGGGTGTAGCCGTTACGTTTTTCGGTCCAATTTTCAGGGGTATTCCAAGCGACGATTTAGCGTCCTCTATCCTCGCGAATTGTACGTAAGCCATGTATTTGTTCGAAGCCCCGGATTCCTTGTTGAACGTTATAAACAAATCGTTAATCTTCCAATCGTGAAAAAGCTTAGCTATGTCCATTTCCTTGGCGAACGACGGGAGATCAGGTATGAGAATGCAAGACGAACTTCTGGAATCCGAAGTTTTTAACGCTTCGTTACTTTCCGACGAACGCTCGCGATCTTTTTCCCTGTTATCACGATCCGGTACGTAGGAATCCATCGCTTTGTCGAATATACTCTCGTCGAGATGAAGAACTTCGACCTCGGAACCGCGAACGTATCGCGCTGTGCTTAGAGCCGCGTCTTTGCCTTCGGGTTTACTGAATTTAATGTAAGCGATACCGACCCTATTGCCGTGTGTATCGTTTATCAGTTTCAATCCGTCTTTTCTAATGTACAGACCCTGAAAAGCGTGACGAATGTCGCTGTAACTAGCGTCGAGCGGCATGTTTCGCAATTCAATGCAATTTCCATTGCCCGATTGATTGGCGTTACTGTTGTCGTTTGAGAAACGCGAAACTCCGGAATTTCTACCGGATTTTTGTCTATTCTCGGGGCCATTGCCACCGTAACCGTCGTAATGCTGTTGACCACCGCCCATGTTAGTTTGAAAAGCGTGAGGATTACGTCGACCTTCCAATTCCTGCATTTTACTCATAAGCAAAGGATGATTCGGTCTGAGACCACCGGGTCTGTAGTTGAGACCCGATGAGTTTGAATTCACGTTATTGAAACCCCCGCCGTACGAACCACCGTGTGAATCTTGTCCACCGAATGGACTCGATCTCGAGGGAAATCTCATACCGTCGAGACGCTGAGACGTATCTCCCTGTCCCCAGGGTTCTCGGGGCCTATTAAGAGGCGGAGCGGTTCCGATGTTTGGCAATGAATTACCTAAATTCGGTGGCATAGATGAATTTATTCCGAGTCCGTGACCAATGCCCGGAACGTGAGGCGGTGGAACGAGACTTCCAACGCCATTCAAGCCGTTTAATGCGAATTGATTGGACTGAAGCATCGGTTGTTGACCCATAGGTACCGGTCCACCGAAAGGCATGGATCTCGATTCGGTATCTTGCGAAAGCGCAGCAACACCCGCGCCAAGAATACCCGGTGCTAACATAACAGTTTGCATCTGATTTTGCGGCGGAACTTCCCAAATTCCATTGTCCGGTAGACCCATTTTTTTGCCGCCTTTTGGAGGTCCAGCGGCGCCACCTTTGTCCTTTGGAAATTGTCCGACGATTACAACTTCGCTGATATCGTCATCGTTAGCGTCCTTTCGTCGATCACCACCGATGTTTCTTTTCGAATCTCTGTCTCTCGAACGCGTACGATCGCGCGAACGCGATCTGTCCCGTCGTCTACGTCTGTCTCTGCGATCGCGATCACGATCTCGCGATCTCGTTCGATCCCTTCGTCTTCTGTCGCGTCCTCTGTCACGATCGCGTCGATCGCGATCCCTATCTCTGTCACGCGAACGCGAACGATCACGCGACCGCGAACGCTCGCGTTTGTCCCTTCGATCTTTGCTCGATTCGCTGTCGTTGTCGCGTTCCTTTTCTCGCTTTTCCGGGGGTGATACAGCCTTTGGCGCGACGACTGTTTGCTGAACCGGTACCGGTGTATTTTGCATAAAAGACTGAAGAGACAGCGTCTGCTGTCTCGCTGTCTCGATTACCTTCTGCATCTCCGTACGCGAACTCAGCAACAACTTTATCTTCATTTCTTTGATCTTTCCACCGTCGTTCATCATCGCCTGGCGTGCATCCTCGTCGGTGCTGGAATTCGTTTATTGTATCTCGTTAAATTGCGAGCCGAATGAAGAAGAAATAAAAAAAAAAAAATAATCGTTTCTCACCAAACGGCGAAAACAACGGAAGTGCATTGAAACAGTGAGACAACGGAAGAAACGAAAGAGCGACAAAGTGAAATTGGAGTTTTTGTTTTTATTTTCGCTGTCTTCTCTACGCTTTTGTTTCCTCGACAATGAAATAACGGTAAACCAACGACGAGAGACGGAATACCGATAACCCGAGACGCTTCCTTTCATTGAAGCATTTTTAAAGTTATCGAGAATTAATAAGAAGCAACGCACGATATTGAGACCAATTCTAATACTCCGAAAAGATCTCAAGACTAATTTCGCTATTTTTATTATTTTGTTTTCATTGTTACTTTGGTTTCTTTATCATTTCGATGTCTCCGCGCTTCGTCAGAGTAGAGTAGATTTTTGCTGAAAATTTTTTACCTGAAAGCTATGAATGCATCGCCTAATTCACCTCCAACAATGTGTACACCACCTTCCGGTATGCTCAGCCCTCTGAAGAACTGGCGAATGTCCAGCGCATTTGCGGACCACGCCAGATTCTGTAGTCTGATTATTACGCTCATTTTTGCCGTTGCGTATGTATCTGTAACCGAAGGGATTGCAGAAATATGTTAATTACAAAAAAAAAAGGGGCTGTGGTAGGAAAGAGTGCGAGAAAAAGGTTTTCTTTTTTTTTTTAGACATAAATAATCGCGAGTAGGTCATCGCTCCGACTTCGCGTAGTTTTTTTTGTTCCGTTGGCCTATCGCTTGATCGGCTATCATCGTCAGCTATCGAATATATCCATTTGCAGAAACTCTATACAACCCGAACAGTTCACAGTAAATCAATGTTCCGTGAACGCTGCTGCGAACGCGCGTGTTATCGCCGCTCGTGAAGGGGTCAATAATTATTGCGAGTTTACGTTCGCAACGTAAAGAACCGATAAATCTTTCCATCGTCGATTCTTCCGGCATTTGATCGCGAAGACGGGGAATACTTCGATGCATCATTAATTCATGTAATTCCAACGTTAGACGTTCGTTTACGCTAGAAAATTATCTATCACCTTGATCTTCTTTTCTATTAATAAAATTCTAAAGCCCTTGTGTATCATCGTTATCGTTAATTTTTCGCTCGATGATTACACAATTTTTTTTTTCTTTTTTTTCATATCGTTTCTCATGTTTCTGGCGTTGAAGAGTTTATAGTTGGTTTATAGCTACAGTTTAATTTACGTCCGAAGATCTGTTTGTTTTTACATTCCGCGGCCACTCGACTGTGTTGTACAAACGTTACATTCATTGGCAGCCTGTAGCGAATTGCACGTACAGAGGCATAGACGTGAAAAGATCATCCGCGTGCGCCAACTGAGTATTGATCGGAGTTTCTTACGTTGCCAATCATTGTATCGCTTTTATTTTTCTTTCACCAGCCAAGTCGCCAAAGGGGGTGAATGACTCGATCAGAATATGTTGATCCGCTCGTTAGACTTCACGGTGTTACGATATCAATAATTCCGCAGCAACGAGAACTCCGATAGCCTTTAAGGAGTAAAGAACAATAGCCCCTGAGACGAGAGAAGTAATTGCTACTGATTAGAATCAATTATTGAGAGAAAGTAGGCGTTGGCTTATAAATTTGATTAATTAACGTTGAGAGATAATTTTCTTTTATGTTAATTATATTCATCAATCACGAAGTGATGCTATATAGGTCGCTAGAGGGTGAAGTACTTGATTAGAAACATATGTTGCTCCAGTCGCGTTCGGCTCCACGTTGTTATCATTTCAACGTTAACGACGATTCGGTTTATTAAAAAAAAATTGCATTACTCCGAATTTGAGAAAACGGATTCGTGTTTCTCGTTATTTCTAAGCGAATTATCATCGATGTTTTTTTCGTTTTTAACAATGAATTTCGCTTTACGCTGATTAATTGTAAAAATGTTCAGTGTTTACGTATCGAAACGATATAAGTTTCTGCAGTAAGGTTGCTAAAGGGTGAAGGACTCGATAAGAAATATATGTTGCTCCAGTCGCGTTCAGCTCCACGTTGTTACTGTGTCACGAGTCAGCGATAACGAAAGAGAGAGAGAGAGAGAGAGAGAGAGTTCAGGTTGTTCACGAGTATATATATGATTTTAGTTATATAAGATATATATACCATTAGTTGAGAAAGTATCGTTAAATACCATTATTTCCTAAGCGAGTAAGAAGATCAATCGATCGATCGATCGATTGCATCAATACTCGCATCACTGTTTCTTTGTATTCGTTGGCGTCGCATTCATACATAACTCGGGTCAATATTTAATTCACCGTTTACGTATATAAAACGATATATATGTTTCTCTATCGAGGTCGCCAAAGGGTGAAGGACTCGATTAGAAATATATGTTGCTCCACAACGTTTCTGCAGTCGTTCAGCTTCACGTTGTTTATATCGGTATCTTTGAAACTTCTCTTTAGACGAGAAATGTTCCATGACACCGTTGTTCCTAAGTTAAACGCCGTCAGTAACAGCCAGACGTTGATTTATGTTATGAAGTTTAGTGTCCGTTAGGGAAAAGTTTTCTTTTTTTTTTGTTTTTCTTACTTCGCGATTTCTTTACGTTGGGTTTTTCTAAGCGCTAAAGGATACAAAAAAATTATATATATTCCGTTTCGTATTCGAATAATAAGTAATAAATATAATTCCTAATTGATCATTAAGAAAATGACGAAGAGAGTTATCCAGAATTAACGCCGTATACAATAGAACGGCGTTGCAGGTATCCTAACGGGTGACAAGATGAATAGAACGTGAAGTCAATAAACTCCAGTAAATCTTCAAATCATACTTGGCACGGTTAATCCCTGATACAGTGAAGTATATTATAGCAGAAGAGAAAAAAAAAAAAAACGTATCCACCAAGCTGCATAGACAACGATCCTCGAATCTCGGTCAGCAGCCGATCGGGGAGAACGAACTATGCGAAACGAGCAGCAATACGCGCAACGAGATCCGGTGCTTCGGATTGAATGAGGCGAAATAGTCGTCAGCCTACACCGTCAAGGTGAAACGAGAACGATTCACTCAGAGCAGAATCCAACGTAGGCGGTTTATATGTACTAATAACGTATAATCGCACGATTTCTGTTCACCGAGTTGTTTTTCCCATCTTGACGAAGTATCTCCGGTCCGTCGGCATCGCGATATCCTGCGAAAACGTAGCAATGTTTGTTTTTCTCATGGACGTTAACGACTCACTTGAGTCTTCGTTACATTTCTTTTTGTTTTTTTTTTTTTTTTTTCGTTTTCTCCTAATTTCCTAAAAACAAAACAAAAAGCAATTATCTAAGATTCTAAAATTTTTGACGTCGATTATCGTGGCGATGATTGAACGGAGAGATTGTCGAACGAAGGCTGCGGTTGAAGATTAAGTTTTGCGGAATCGCTGCAGCTGGATTTATCGAACGATACTTCATCTGTGAGGACGACGCTCAAGAGTAGAGAATTGTGTGATCCATAATGCTCTTCACGAATCGTGTGACGTGCGGATGTGGGAATACAAGCCTGTCGAGGTATGCCATCGTCGAATCGGAGAAACGAGTTGGCAATCTCTCTCTTTTTTTTTTCTATAATGTTTCGTTAATGTGAAACGCTCCTCCGTAGCCGTCGAAATAAACAGGATCTATTGATTCGAGGGGCCGATAATAAGTAGCCAGACATTGAGATACGAAAACGATCAATTAGCACGCCGGAGCAGCACACAGACGAGATAGGATTGTGTCTATGGTGCAACTGTAACTGTTGATTTATGATTTTCTTTTTTTCCTTTTTTTTTTTTTCATTCATGCGTTTTATGCCAACGAATAAACGCTATGCATTATTTCATTGAACTCGAGAGAACCGTCCCAAGGACATCGATATTGACTCTACACAACTTACCTTTTTTTATTTTTTATTTATGATTCTAAAGACGCGGAACATTCATCCGCTAGTACTCGCTTTTTTTTTTTTTTTTTTAATGATATTTCTCTCCGACGGTCATCTTAATTTATAATCCTTTCTACTTGTTGATTCGGGATCTGTTGATCCAAAATAAAATTAAATAAATATCTTTGTTGAATTGTTAAACTCGCGCATAGAGCCGCAGCACGAATGAGCCAAAGCGGATATAGTCGCGAAAGTAGAACGTTATAAAATTGATACTATAGTTTCTTTTTTAGTCCATTGGAGAATTTTTTTTTTTTTTTTTTACTGAACGTATCGCGCGGGACGATGGAGCAACATTTCTTCCAGATCAAGAGGGTAATTCGTGGCATAAAAGTTGACACTCTATCATCGGATCCAGATGAAAATACATCGAGTATCAGTGGGCAGCGCAAATGGTGCAGCAGCGTATTTAAAGTCGTTCGAATAAACGATGTTTCGCTTTTGTCAATAGTCAACATGTGTTTATTTTCAATAAAACGAAATTGAGGCATGTGCTCGTAAAATTCGGATGTGCTAAAAGTTATTAATATAAAGAGTTTCAACGGAAACAGCCGATTTTTCTGCTTTATAAATTTGTCATAGAAAATCGATAGAGTAAAGTAAGTTTTTCTCAGTGCCGTTTTACTTACCGCATCGGTCACAGTGTCTCGGCTACGTTGTTGAATATCAAAATATTTTCCAGAGTCTCGAAGAGAACTGCATGATTTTTTTTTTTTTTTCTTTTTTTTTTGTGGCAGTAAACCAAATAGCAACCAGTTTAAAGGACTGAACGACGAGTGCGTCAAATCACAACACACCAATACGTTGTTTTCTGTTTGTTTTAGCTTTTTTTTTTTTTTCTTTTTTTTTTTTTCAAATTTACGACTAATTTTTATTACGATATTAGTGGAGCCATTACCTTCACTGGAACTTCTGGGGAAAGCTTCTCGTGTTCTCTTCTCGTTTCGCTCGCAGCTAAAAGGTACGTTGCGTAATGATAAGTAGTCGACGTTTAAGCGACGTTATACCCGTCCGATGTACACAACGAAACGTAGCGCAGAGTTAAGAGAGCGCGGTTGACCGCCTTCTTTAGTCATTGTAAGTAAGCGTCCATCGTCGGATGCGCATCATTAGGACCCTGCGTGCGCCCTGAGTCGCCGAACACCTAATACACGACGAGCTGCCTAAGCTCTCCTGCAACACACACCATTTTTTCGATGCTATACCCTCGACCACTCATTCCAGATACACATGGACGCCATCCCACCCTTTTATTTTTCAATATTTTTGCGTTTTTTCTCTTTGTAATACTTTATTAATATTCGCCTGCACCGAACGACTAAGCCTTTCCTCACGCTGGTAAACAAACACTCGTTATGGAGTAACAGGATATCTCCATTTAGAGACTCAAGGAACTATTGAATACAAGATTGGACGCGATAAAAACGAAAAAAATGTGTATACAATAACGTAACGCATAATTAAAACGATCCAATACACGTTGGAGGAACAAACAAAACGTATTAAACGTCCGCCATTGACGACGTAATCGCGTGACCAGGAAAAAAATAAACGACTCATTGATCGGTGCAAACACTGGATTCTTTTTTATCAGACTCACCGAAAAAAACTTACAATCCGATAAACGACGAGATAGATGAGACGATCGACGAAATTGGAAGGATCCGCAAACGAATACTACGAACAAAATAAACGCTGAACGAACCAGATCAAGTTTTTTTCCACGATGCGACGGATGCGACGAGTTTTGTTCGGCCACGACGATCGAGCCTTTTGGAATCGTCAATGTCTAATGGCGGACGGTTCTCTGTTAGCACTGATGTGGACCCCGTAGTACGGGGGTGATGATGATGATGCGGCGTGCGGCGTTCAAAAACGGCAACTCTCAAGAGAGCGCTTAACCTGATTCGCAGACAAGTTCACGTCGCTGTGAGCGCCAACGAGAGCCGGTGTTCGGAAAAAATTTTCAGTCGTCCAGTGAATTTCGCAGGAGTCACAAGAGTCCGTGAGTTTCGCAGGAGAGAAAAAAATGGCGATGGCAACAACTCAGGTTAAAGGGAGCGGTTGGCCGAGGCGAGCGAGCAACAGTTCGTTCGAAGGAAAAGTAATACCAAATCAATCGGTGACAATCAACAGAACAGTGAATTTGTAAGTGATCGATTAGCGCAACTGCAACGAAAGAACGCGTTATAATTCATCGTTTATACTATCCACACGCTTCCCTCTCGTTCCTCCCCCTGCGAACAGATATGGCCGACTAAGTGACGCTCTGTCGTAGCGTACGAAATGTTATTTACATTACTCGGAAAAAAAAAAACCTCTCTGTAACTCCATTTCCGTTTATCTCTTCGGTCACACGATCTCTAATTCCACTACTATCGCAATTTGCTATTTGTCGTGAGAACTCTCGGCGTTTGGCTCTCGAGTTTCTCACCTTTACCAATGCAGACACGGTGTTTATTATTATTGTTTCTTTTTTATCATTGAGCTGTATTTTTCGCACTACACGAGCATTGTTCAGCAGTGGAATTATCAATGAAATATTATTATTCGATCAGACAAAACTGTCGAAGATAGTTTTTTTTTTCCTTTTTTTTTTTGTTTAGAAATGTGTGCAATTAATATCGAGCTGTAAATAGTGTGATAGAAACATTGGTGACCAAATCCATCCCGAGAAAAAAAATAAATGCTCCAATTTACTTTGTTTATACATGAGATAATAATAATAAAAAAAAAAAAAAAAAGAAACAAACACTGAACAAAAATTGCATGAAAAATTTCAGTCAACGCTCGACGGACAATAAAAATTGATTATACTCACCAATGGTGCTGCATAGAAAAAGAAGAATGTACAAATGCAATGTCTCGAATTTAATGTAAAAACAAAAAAATAATTACAAGTGTAAGGCAAGTTTTTTTTTTTTAACGCGAAATAAGGTACACAAAAATGAAGAGGCTAAAATTAACGACTGCAAAAAATATTATGTAAAAAAAAAAGTATGTTATCAACAATATTAAGTAGATATCCAATTTGCTTTGTGTTCCGGCGTCTATTAGTTCGTCACAAATACGACTTGTCTCTTTTTTTTTCGTTTGTGTTTTCGTTTATGTTTACTTTTTATAATCGTTATTTGCCATGCATGCTCATTTCTCTGTGTACACAATCATGTTGCGCCTTATGTATTATTACGTTGATTGTGATAGATACCAAATGACTTTGATGCTTCCTGGAAAATCCACTTGAAAAAAAAAAAAAAAAAAAGCAAAGACCAATAATTATTATATTAGAATCTCATCCCTGTTTAGACGCGCAGATAATGCTCTGTAAAAACTCACATTTAATTAAGCATATAGAATTTTCTCAGATGTTTGATACTCGTAATGCGGATGCTTTTCTAATCTGTAGAACGAATAACTGGAAAGAAACCCTGTAATATACGAAAGAAAACTTTGTAACAAACAATGTAAAAGGAAAGAAAAGAAAAGAAAAGAAAAGAAAAAAAAAAAAAAAAAAAAAACGAAAAAAATGAAACTGATCTACATAATCTAAGTGCCAAGGTTCAAGTATTTTGAAACGCACCACAGTAATATTGGCAGTGTTCAGGTTTAGTTGCCAGAGGTGTATATCAATTGATTGTGCCCTAACGGAACGAATACAACTCATTTATCATAGATATCCTTTGACAAACTATACTTTCGGAACGAAAGAGCCACTGTTCGAGAAAGATCCCTCGGTGCCAGCAAGATTTCAGCGGATGAGGGACGAATTCGACAAGATCGGCATGCGGCGGAGCGTGGAGGGAGTACTTCTCGTACACGAACACGGCTTGCCTCACGTCCTCCTTCTACAGTTGGGAACAACATTTTTCAAACTGTGAGTAATACGCGCCATAAACTCACCGATAAATATTAAAATCGACTGAAAAACGATTGACTAATATTGCTTTTTTATTTTGTATGTATTGCAGGCCAGGAGGGGAACTAAATGCCGGAGAAGACGAGGTAGAGGGCCTAAAACGGCTCCTTACTGAGGTAACAGTTAGCGCGGCGCCTTAAGCCGCCCTCCAGGGTGGCTAGGACCAGCCCTTTGATTTGTTAGAACACAGTAACGCTGGTTACACGAAAAAAAAAAAAAAAAAAAAAAAAATGATTAACACAAAGAAAAAAGAAAAAAAAAAATTAAACCCCCGTTGTTTAAGATCCGACTCTCGCTGCGGGACGAGATTCAATGTAGAACGACTGTAACTGGGCATGTAGCTCGCCAATAACAATAACGAGCGCCCTCGCGTTTACTTGCGAAGCGTCGTTTGATATATTTAACGTGCTGCATGCCCGGAACACTTTGATGTTCATATTAGTATAAACGAAAGAAAAATTTGTCTCATTTGTTATAAACTCCGGTGAGCTAAGAACATCGTTTGTACGACAATCTAAATCGTTTGTTTCTTTCTATATCGAGTAAATAATCCGTTTAGCGAAATTCGGCGAATACACTGAAAAAAAAAAAAAAAAAAGTATCAAAGAAACCCTCGACAAAGCACTGTTGTACTCGAGAGGACAAGAAGACTGTACGCGCGTTCGTAACGAATGTGTATCGTTGATTATGCAGTGATTGCTGAATAATCAACGGACACTTCATTTTATATATACTGTATAAGTGCTGCGGAGGGTGAAAATTCTACATTACACAAGAATATATAGAGATACAGGGCCCCCGACGACACTTATTTTTGTCATGTTGTTTTTTTTTTTCTCTTCTAATTAAAATTGTCAAACATTATGTATCACGAGCTGATGTTTCATTTAATTAGGGACTTTGGTTAATCGGTGAAAGAACGACATAAAAAACAAACAAAAGAAATCTCGAGGTAGCATGCGTGCCTTAGCGAAATGAGAGAGCGACTGGAGTCCGAAATGTAATGCAACTATGTTCTTAGTGGACTGAAGGAAGAAGAATGTACTATTTTTATTCGATGTATTGCTTAAAGGTACATAATCAATGTATTTATCGGTGATCCCTCGTTAATGAAATTTTCGAAATAAATTTACAGACGTTGGGACGACAGGACGGAGTCAAACAGGAATGGGTGATCGAGGACACGATCGGAAATTGGTGGAGACCCAACTTCGAACCGCCACAGTATCCCTACGTTCCACCGCACATAACTAAACCCAAGGAACATAAAAGATTATTTCTCGTTCAGCTTCAGGAAAAAGGTGAGAAAAACGCTCGAATCGAAAAGATATGTTTTTTCGTTTATTTGAAAAAGCATAGGGACTCTAAATAATGTGTAGCTTATCTTACAGCTCTGTTTGCCGTCCCCAAGAACTACAAACTGGTAGCTGCTCCACTTTTCGAACTTTACGACAATTCTCAAGGATACGGACCCATTATTTCTTCTCTCCCGCAATCACTTTGCAGGTGCGTAAAAAAACACATATCGCAACGCCGACTATAAGTCCGATAGAATTTCGATAAATTCAATAAAAAATAAAACTAAACTTTTTTTTTTTTTCAGATTCAACTTCATTTACATGTGAAGCGGATACGATCGGCTCGAACAAAGAGAATGGATTTTATTTAAGTTAACTGAAGGATACAAAAGAAAAAAGAAAAACGAAACAAAACTAACGTGTAATAAGGAATATATGTGTGTATGCGATGACGGATGTAAGTTCGAAAGATCTCGGTTCTCTGTATAGTATGACGTGCACCAAGCATTAAAACATTTTTCTAAGTATTCTTTTCGTTATTCAAGTTTCCTTCGACTTTCTACATCGATTTTTTGTTTTATTTTCTCCTCGAAACTATTCGTGACGTCGTGTCTCTTATTATGAAATAAATCCGATAGTGTCGCTAGTCGTCGCGTCGGGTTGGGACCACCTGTCAGCTTTGTAAATAGTCGCAAATTTTTAAGAAAAACAATTAACACCAATGGACCAATCATTGCTATTATAATTCATAACTAAAAATCAAGAAGTGTCTTCTATTATTTATATTAGGAGAAAAAAAAACATTTGTAAGATCGGCGATCTTTTTAACCTCCAAATCATATCAACTGTTCTTCCTATTATCTCGAGAGAGATATGTCGGACTCCAAGAATTCTGACAACGGTAGAAAAAAAACCGAAGGAATAATGAGTGAGGCAAGTAATTCGGAAGAAATAATACGAAATATTTGCTCCTCCTTGTCGAATTAATTCGAAGCGATAACCTCGCTTTCAGATGCAACGCGTCGAGGATATCCTCAAGGATTCTTTGCACAGAGTAGACGGTATCGAGAGAAAACTTCAGACGAAACTTCTGACAATGGAAAATCGCGAGAGATTAGAACGCGAACTCGAGGATGTTAAGGAAGTGTTAAAAAAAAATGAGGAAAGATTGCATGGATTGAGAAGCGAAAATACGCGATCTTTTATGGTAGCGGCTGGTCTGGTGTTCGCCTGTTTTCTCATCTATGGAATCTATTGCACAATCTACAATATCAGATGATGAGAGCGAAGCTGCGAAATATTATAGAACAATCCATCGTTTTTTAAATCTTTTTAAATCTTTTATAATTGCCATAAAACATTCCTGAAAAAAAAAAAAAAAAAAAGAAAAAGAAAACCTCTCCTTTACGTCAATTCCATGTCCATTATATTTGTAAGATTGCATTTACACTCTGATCTCTGTCAGCCCTATTGCTCAAGGCCACCAATCTCTTTAATAAGTACATTCATTCTCAGGAACTGAGTCTCTCATAGTTTCTCATATCGAGCATCGAAAATATTATCGTAATAAAAAAATATACAGTAAGACGTTCAAAATATTTTTTAACACGTTTTTCATGGATATCGCTGTGGCGAAAAGTTTTACGAAAAAAAAAATATATATATATATATGTATATCTTTTTAATTCGTAACGAGAATGTCGTACTGCGGTGTACCGGCCAAACGGCTTTTCATGTATTTTGCGTGAATCTCTGCTTCCAGGCAACTCACTTTAACGCCTGCGTCCTCTTTCATAGCGGATCTCCACTCCAGCTGCGAAAAAAAAAACAATTATTAGATTTATGTAAATTAATAATTGGGGATAAAGAGCGGCGCAACAATTTTTAGAAATTCGGTACATACGAGTCGGCGAAAACGATCGCGCGGAATGACAAATTGTTCGCCTCTTAGAATTCTCACAATGTCCGCTCTCTCGCACCACGGCCAGATCATCAGATCCAACATTCCTGGTTTGTTGCCTCCGAAAAATTGTTTTCCTCGTTTGGCTAATTCTTTGTCAAAGACTTCCAAACCCATCAGCGCTTCGTCGAAGAGTTCTCGATCGACGCTGCTGCTGGCGTATAACTGTAGAGATGAAAAAAAAAAAAAAAATTATTTTCATTTACGTATTTCACGAATATTAATACTTTGTACATTGTATGATAGTTTACCTTATACATCGTGGTAATGACAGTGTTGAATCTTTCAATAAGCAATTTATCTTTAGCCTTAAGTAGGGGATCCTGAGGATAGAGATTACCGTCGGGATAAGCTTCGTTCAGATAATCCGCGACTATGAGACTTTCGTACAACGAATCACCGTTCTTGAACTCTATGCACGGTACTTTTCCGAGAGGACTTTTATCCAGTAGCCATTCGGGTTTGTGCGTGAGATTTACGAATACGACGTCGTATCTTTAAAAACGACACGATGTTTTTGCACTTGGGATTGAAATACAATTAAATCGGAATAAAATAGATCGAAACTTACGGAATATTTTTGGCATCCAATACGAGATGTATCCTCTGGGCGTAAGGACAGAATCTCATGCTGTAAAGACGAAGTTTGCCGGGCACCAGAGGTGGAGCGGTCGAGCCTTGAAAATATTACGAAAACGTAATATAAAAAGTAAATATATAAATAATTAAGCGCGATGAATTCGTTGAGAACATCAATAAACACATATTTACCGGTCGACAAATGTTTAGTATTCATCATAGCTTTATAATAGCTTGTTGTCGGGCGGTGAAACGCTAACTTATAGCCGGTACGTCATCGGCGGAAACGTTGTCACACTGGTTCAGCGAGTTTCACCGTTTCTCTTATGCCCCGTACACTCCTTCAACTCCCACTTACGATTTCTCTGCCCCTCTTTTCGTAGTAAAATACGTTGTGGGCTATCGGCACCGTCGTTCAATCTAATCCCCTCTACTATTCCGCGGCAACGTTGCTGAATGACGTTCGCCTTTTTTTTCTCAGCAGTAGTAAATAAACAAGCGCTGAGTAAACCATCCGGTAGCGAGCGGGCAATGATAGTGTTACGAAAATTTGGTCGATTTTCGTAGGTGCAATAAACTGTTGACAATGTACTGCTTTGCCAGCGGCGGATTCGGCTGATTAGATATATAACCGTTTATCAGTAATCGAACGAACAAGTCAAGAATACGATAAAATTTTTTTTTCAAAGAACATGAGTTTTACTTTTGTTTTAGTTGTCTCGTTTTTATAAATAATCAGTGAGTTTGATATTTTTTCAAGAAATACTGCTCGATCTACACGATCAACAATGAGATAAAAAAACTTAATCACGAAACCGCTGTATCATGATTACACGGAACTTCTTCCGGCTAAAGTGCGGATAATTGATGACTCCATAATTATAGTTAATCGATTCGATTGCGGTGTTTTCATAATTCGTCCTTATCATACGTGTCCTAGAATATCCGTTCCAGAGGCGCTGCTATCGTAATTCCGCGATATTTTTTTTCGTAGCCACTGTTGTCTGGAATTAATTCCTAGAGGGCAGCTGTACATATGTATCGCGCTACTCCCTTGCCTTTCGACGATGAAAGTGGGAACAACTTCCGGTACGAGCGTAGCAAGTAGAAACAGTAACATTGGTCTGATCACAGGTGGACTCTTATCACTTATCCCCGATATTTTCGGTAGTTGATTGGATAAGACACTTCAGCCCGTATCAACGAAAGTACAAAACAAATAATGACGCAATAATTCCTCCAAAATACGATTGAACGAATGACCGATAAATTTCCGAGATTTCCGTAAAGTTCGAAGTACAAACACATAGGTTTTGAATTTCCATCGATATAATAATAGACTCGAGATTCGACGCTGTTGTCACAAGAAAAATACATCGGCCTGATTTCTCTCTTAGAACTTTTCAAAATACCCCTTCGAAGATAAGCGGTTTCTCGTCAATCCCCATCACGCCTTTCTTGTCCCCTTGTCCTTTGTCCTCGACGAATTATGAACGGGCGAACAGAGTTAACGTAGCGTTACGTGTACACATCGACGTATAATATAATATATCGACGATGAGATTGAGATACGGGATGGTATAATAAACGGCTCGAGACTACTCTACCGTGTTAGTCGCCGCGAATTTCCAAAAAAAAAAAAAAGAAAAATCTGAATAAAAGTTTGTATCGATGATTTATCCATCCACTGATCAGGATACACTATATTCCTTCGTTTCTCGTTTATTTTTTTTTATTTATTTTTTTTTTGATGTTCCGAGACTTCGGAAAGGTGCGGTTTGCGAATTGCAGCGACGATGGCGCGAAGGGATGGTAAGGATGTGTGGAGAACGGTGGGGTGCGGATAGAAGAAGCGTCTCCGACGTCCTGATTGGTAGGAGAATCGATTAGCCAACGGGTTTCGCACTCAGGGTTGGGCAAAAGGGAAGCGAGGCGAGAGAAGACTAAGCCCGGTAGCGACGAATTTTCCCGGATGGGGGTTTCCCGCTGGTACCGCCCTCGGAGGTTCGCACGGGAGGAGAACAGAGGAGAAACATAGAGAGAGGAGAGAGAGAGAGAGAACACACAAACCGGCAACCAGAGGATAGCTAGTGGTAGCAGCGGCTGAGGCTTTCGCTACCACCCCAAGTTCTCCATGGCAACCCGAGCAATTCGCCAACCGCCGACGAGGCCTGACCCGACTAACGCCGGGCATTTTCGTTATACCCGTGGTATTCCACTTCCACTTCCATTTTCCATCCCCCTACCGTCGGCCCAACCTGGAGGATTCTAGACACAGATATACAGCCATTGGTACAACACCCGCGGCAAACTACCCCTCGGCGTATAGGAAGGATAGAGAGAGGAGAGAAGGAGATATAAATATAGAAGAGAAACGAGGAGGCGATAGCAGAGAGTGAGAACGGATAGATAGAGGAAAAAGTCTATAACTGTATAGCTGCTTCTCTCCTGCTGTTGCTGCTGCTGCTGCTGCTGATGATGTTGCCGTGTCGATGCTAGAAATGCCTGTGAGAAAGTAATATATATATATATGTATATATATATCACGGAGAGTAGCAGCATTCGAGGCGGAAGGCGTACAGACGAGCACATTGATTTTGCCGACGACTGAGATACAACCCCGTCGGCCCGTTTAATTAGAACATGGCGACTTCAATACAAGCGCACGACAACAAGAACAACAACTGCTACCCACTCCCCCTTCCCTTACCATCCTCTTCCCGTCATTCGCAAAATTCGATTCTCATCTTTTACGACGTGCAATACACGCTTCGCATACTCTTGAATGTAATACCGAAATCTCTTGTTTTTTTTTTTTTCTTTTTTTTTTTTTTCATCCCTCTCGCCGTACCACAACAGCTACCGCGTTGTTTATCTTCTCAGATGGATAAACATAATGGAGAGTTCGGAAATTAGTTACGACGGTCTTATGTAACTTATCATTTGTACAATCAAATATCACCTGTAAATAAGATACGAACTATTTTTGGTTTTTTTTTTTTTTTTTTTTTTTTTTTTACGATCGTCAGAGATTTGTTTGAGTCTTTTGAAATCCGCGTCGATGAACCATTCGGGGTGCGCTTAGTGCGGCTCGAGGGGGTTGCCTATCTCTAACTATAAACTATCGTGTAGTCTATCCCTAGAGTCAGACATTCAAGACAACCCGCAGCTTCTTCATCGCCATTCACAATCTACCGAGATTTTCGATATTTTTTTTTTTTTTTTTTTTTTTTCGTTGATTTTTTTTCTATAATTCCTTTTCGTCTCAGAAATGTTCGGAGTTCAGTTAGGTTTGTTGAGAAAGAATTTTACAATGTCATATTTGCTAACAATGACTTTACGATAAAATGACGATGACGTTAAGACTCGGTATACTTGTAGTTGATGTTTGAGGCGCAGCCTTGGCAAATGATGAGTTTCCGTTTTGGTTTTTTTTTTTTTTTTTTTTTTTTAACTGCTTTTCACAATCCTCTCCACAGTTTTTATTATTTCGACAATCGGCTGCAATGGCTTCGCACTCATTCTTCTTCGATATTCGCTCATTTTTTTTTTTTTTTTTTTTTTTTCGCTCACTTATTAGTTCCTAGAGAGACTAGACGCTCTACACGATCTCTAATCTACACATGAAAACACCCTATCTACAATCGGTGCTTCGACGATACCATCGATCGGCAACGATCGACAACGAATTATTCGTTAATTTTGGATTTTAATTACATAATATCCGTCGTCGATCGTAACCCCGTTTCGATCGAATGACGACCGATCTATGACGATTATCTGAATCTATTTCTTAATCTTTAAAGGGGCTTCTCAGATGGTTTTTCTTTTTTTTTTTTTTTTTGGTATGGTACACTAGACGTCGTTAGGATTTATAATCTTGCGGACTTATATTTTTGTCTCTGATTCGCAGCTGACGAAGATGCATCTTTGTAAAACGAAATGCATAAATAAAACCACCGAATCGCGATGTTTCTTTTTTTTTTTTTTTTTTTTTTCTCACTCTTATTTACAAATTTCGCGATTGGCGGTCAACGAAAAATTGATTTTTCTATGGAACTTTTTTTTCTTCGGTGCTGTATAGTGTGAAATAACTTTACAGTGAAGTTATTCAGTGAGTATTTTTCATTTTTCATTTTTTTGTTTTTTTTTTTTTTTCTTATTATTTGATTCGTTAATTGCATCTTTGTCGCCGTATTCGATTAACGAAATAAGTTAAAAGTCGTTTATGATACACGCATTATTTATAGCACGAGAATAATTGGACGACCGCCGGATCTCGAAGTCACGAGAATCTTTCCGACGGCGTCGGGTCTCTCCGATTGTGCCGAATGCATCGACAACTCATTTTTCATTATCTCTTTCGAGAGATATAGAGATTAAAATCAATTCTATATGTGTATATACAGCATCCTTACGAGTCCTACAGATACATACTTCCACCCAATCGCACAGCATTCATACACACAGATCACAAGGATTTCCCCGATGAACTGCGGGCAAAATCCACAGACCGCGCACGCGACACAATACGAACGCTCGCGTACCTTATTTCTTTCTCGTCTCTCTCTTACGTAACAAATAAGTTAAAAGAGTTTATTTTTTTTTTTATCTTCTTGTTTATGATACACGTATTATTTATAGCTCGTTAAAATCGCGCGTGATAAACGCGCGCTGCGTGATGATTTTGGGATTCTTCGAGATCGCGAATAACACATCCGACTCGTATTATATGCTTCGTATATGTACAGAGTTTTCTCGATTGGAAAACGTTTCTTTTTTTTTTTTTTTTTTTTTTTTTTTAACTGCCGGTTTAGTCCGCACGACTTGCTTGTCGATTTTATAGTATTGCACGAGATGTATGGCACTTCCGGTACTTACGAGAACATATATTCCGATTTTCGTGTTCTTCGGCTTTTTCTCGATACCAATTGTGGTCCACACGCGTAACCGGCGAGTCACGGGAACATCCTGTGTCCCCCAGTGGGACCCGAACTTGCGGTAGAAATTTTCTCTCTCGTAGACATCCGGTTTTATCGTCCCTTCCCTCCGCCCGGTCGAACTTCACGCCGGATTGCTGTCTTGGAGCATTTTTTTTCGTTTTTTTTTTTTTTTTTTTTTGTTTGTTTGTTTCGAGATTCTTCACAGGTTTCAACGGGGAGTCCCGAGGGCACCCCAGTGTTCGGCGGTGGGTCATGCGTAGTGCGGATAGCTACCGAGATGCGGTGGCACGTGACCGGAGGCCGTGTGGTGACCGGCGTAAAGATTAGCTCCGGGACTCGACCAGTAACTCGATGCCGACTGGAAAAGGCCACCGGGTACCGAAACGGATACCGACGCTGCCGGGGGTGGCATTAGATTCAACTTTGCGTGTCCGTAACCCGACATGAAGAGTTCGCTTTGATATTTGTACGCCGCTGGATCCGCCGCTGCCGGTTGCGTCGCCGCGGCTAATCCTTGAAAGTCGAACTTGTAAGCGTACCTCTTGCCGTGCACTTTCGTCATTATGTTCTTGTCGTAGTAGTACCTGAGAGATAAACATATTCGAGAAAAAAAAAAAAAAAAAAAAAAAAAAAAAAAAAAAAAGAAAAAAAAAAAAAATAACGAAAAATTTCAGATATATAGACATGTTGCGTGGAATCATTATAGTGGAAAAAATGTTGATATGGAAAAATCGCGAGGATACTTTCAGCGCGAGAATATTTTCGGGGGATAAATATTGAAAGATATAGATAACGCGAGAGGGTGGTAAAGAGTAAGAGACGAAGGAAGAGAGCCGAAAAGCGACGGGTGGGTAATCCAATCGGGGAAACTGATCGAAAAATAATAGCCGCGCCTCCGTCACCGCTCTCGTTCGGGGATGTTCCGCGACATTCGCTACGTTATCGATGTATAGTTTGTGTGTTTGCACACGGGGGTTTTTATGACTATAGTGGGAGTTTGTCTCGTTTCGGTGATTGGAATTTCTATCTTTCTCGGTGAATTCGTTCCTTTCCTCATCGATAGCGAAATTCTGGGAGTTTCACGGGTTGCAAAATCAAAGATATTGAAGAAATATATATGTATATAGTAATATATACATCTATCGCGTAAGGGATGAAGGAGATATATATATACTCGATTCGGACTTTTCTCACCTCAGTGCCCTCGACAATTTGTCGTAATTCATGTTTGGTTTGGACTTTCTTTCGCCCCAACGTCTCGCCACTTCGTCCGGATCGGTCAGCTTGAACTCCCCGTTCGTACCCTCCCACGTGATGCACGCTGCGTTACTGGAATCCGATAATAATTCGAGCAAAAATTGCCAAAGTTGAATTTGTCCGGAACCCGAACTTGCCAGACGGCTGCTCGTCGCACCGAACATTTGATATGGATCTGCGAACAGCCAAATATTAAATACGCTTTGCATTAGTTTCGTATTTTCATAATTGACGAATAACGCAAAAGAAAATTAATCGTAAAAGCGACTTTAATACAATTTAAAAATTTTTCTCGTTTCGTAATTATATCAACGAGTAAAGACTCAGTAACTCACAATTATAATAACATCTTTGATTAAAGAAATAAATAAATTAAATAAATAAATTCCTATTGATATCGTTAAAAAAATATTAACAATTGAAAAGATATTATTTTATTTACGTCATATAAAAAAATAACTTCCGTTTTACCGGTACGACTAGTAAAGAATTATTATTAAAATGTTAAGAATTGCAATGTTAATTTTTTATTCAAAATAAAAATTGTGAATATCGTGATAAACGTGAATATTAACTTTTTACGAATCAATGTAACTATTTATTACATTACTTTATTACATAATGATTTTTTAACTATTATGAAATGTTGTTGAACTTTTTTCGCCCGAATAAATACAAATTACTTGGCGCGGCTGATGTTCGTTAACAATAAATAAATAATTATTTCGTGATTTCCACCTATACATTCGTTAACTACAAATAAACGATTTTCGCAGTGTGAAACATCTTTTTCTCTTCAAGTTTACTATATTTTTTTTAATTTTAACATAAATGTTATCAAAGTGACTAGTAAAAGATTGTTAAATCGTTCAGAATTAAAACTTTGATTTTCGATTCGTTCTAATGAGAGATACGCGGATCGTGAAGCGTGAACATTGGCTTCTCGGTAGATTAATCGAAATACCTATTTATTATATGCTCCTTTCACTGCCCCGTAGTTAAATCTGTGCTCTCGTAGTAGCAAAACGTATAGAGACCCCTAGGAACTGGGTACGGGCGTCGCGCAACCCCCTCGAGAGCTTTACAATGCGTCATCAGCGACGCTTACTACACGCTCGGGCCATTGAGGGCCCTACATCCGTACAAAGGATATAATCGCAGCTCGACAATGCCACGGAGGAGTTCGTTTGGATCATAATAATTTCAATTGAAGTTGGAGGAGTAGAGGAGAGTCGCTAACGTCGTCGTTTGCTCGACCGAAATAAGAGAAATGAAAAAAAAAAAAAAAAAAAAGAAAAAAAAAATTGCGCTTTAATGCGTAAAGGCGAAAGATACGATTTCTTCCGATTTCTCGTGCGGAGAAAAAAGAACGTGAAAGTACGTGGCAAATCATAGCAAAACGATCGAGATGGTCAAGCGTATTGCTGCGACGAGGGAGTCTCGGTTGTTATTTTTTTTTTCTCGTTCAGAACGCGACGGATAACTTATATATGATCCCCCAGAACGTACGAATAAACGGTCGACGAGGGTGAGGAGACACGAGGAAAATGAACGAACCGGACCTCAAAGGTCGTTTCGGTTAGAGAAACGATCCGCGGATTGGAACCCCCTGCGAATATACGCGGTGCCTCGTTCCACGATCGTCTCTTTCGATCGAACGGTAATTCACTTACGAGTTAATAATGACGAGCGAAAGCGGGGGATAGAACTCTCTCTCTCTCTCTCTCTCTCTCTCTCTCTCTCGGTACGCCCATTTATTTACTCGAACGAGTTTATGGGAAACGAAAGGCACTCGGACTATATACACTGAATAGATCGAACTTGTATTACTATAAAAAAAAAATTGTTTTTATTCCCTCGTCTTTACGACGAAGAGATTTTTTTTTATTTATCGTTTTTATAGTTACTGGAAAAAAGATTTTTCGTTTTTGTAGCGATCAAAAGGATAATTTTTGGGGTGTGGCGAAACAAGGGTCGATCGTATATAGTTAACGATGACGTGAATATAATCGAAGGGGTCATTCCGTGCAGTTACCTTCGAAAGCTGCTTCAATTTTCGTTCACACGTCAACGCGCCCCCGTAAAACTTCCCGAAAATAAGGTGTGGAGTGTATGGGAAAGAAACGGAGGGGATTTAAATAGACTTGCCGTTAAGCATGAAGAATAATATGAATATAAACTTACCGGGCTGTCTGAGATGCGAATGCGTGTCGAGGGCAGACTTGGATAGGCTGCTCCCGTAACCTGTAGAACAAACGATAAAAATTATCGTCACTACAGGTAGCATAATGCGTTGAAGTATCGATCGGCAATCGCTCAACGCCGCGTTTTACGAATTAGTAACTTATTTTTTTTATTTTAACTCTATTTGTCTACGAGACTAAATGGGTTTATGATTTACGTCGCAATTCGATCGTTAAAAATCAGAATTTTTTTTTTATATCACTATCACTTGATTTTAGTCGAACATTGCTATCGGATACGTTCGGCGTTAAACAATTATGAAAGTATAGAGTTCGAGAATCTTATTTTTAAATAGTTCCGCAATAAATTACAAGGGATTCCGGTCTCATAATTTCACCAAGTAGCCTGCAATCGCTGCATAACCCTGAAAAATGCGAGCTTATGAAACGCCGTTTTCCGATGGGTCGTTAAAGTGCTAAAAACATCGAAGATTATTCTATTTCGACGAATAATTCTAGAATTACTGTGTCTATTCCAATATACAAGAATTCAAGATCGCAGAATGTCAGAACAACCAACGAGTATGAATTCACAAAGGGGTCGAAGGGTAGAATCCGAGGCTCTGACCCCGTGTCGAAGCCCCGCGGCTACCCTGATTGCGGCGGACCCCGTGCCAAATGCTACGCGCAGGCATCCCGACAGTTTTTTCTTTTTCGTAGCCTTGAGGCCGTCGAGGCGACAATCAGAGACGAAATCTAATTGTTTAACCTACCAGACACCAACTGCCACTTAAAGGTAGCATCTGCCATTGTCGAAGAAAATTGGAAGGAGTGTGTGCCTCGAAGTCTAATTTAATGTATGTCTCTCTACTGTACAGATAATACGGTGAGTTGTATTAGTAGTAGTAGTAGTAATCGTGATACCGAAACAACCCTCCGATCGTGTGGAAGACGTTTGCGAGAAGAAAAGAGCTGAAATTAAGGAGCATTGTCGATATCCTCCCCAGAAACAGTCGATTGGCTACTTCAACGCGTACGTGATCTGCTCTTCTCCTTCGAGTTACACGATCATCCCCTTTTATATATATGATTTTTTCGACGATTCTTGTACACATTTTTCGGGATCAAAAGTCGAGATAACGATTTCAAAGGTGAATAACGGACGTTTGCGTATTCCCGGCATTGACGAAACTCCAGAAACGAGATCAGCAAAGTAGAGAGTAAACGTATACGAGCACTCGCCCAAAGTCCCCGCTTGTTTGCCTACACGGAAATCCTCTCTAACCGATTCTGACGCTCGAACGCTTCTCTCCCGTCGTCGCTATGTGTAGCTCTGATTTTTTTTTTCTTTCCTCTTAGCGTTTCTTCGCAATCTACGAAATCTCGCTTCGCATATAGCGAGTTGTGTCTAACGAACGTTCTGCTCTTGCTGACCTCTCCCCGGGAATCGAGGCACACTACTTTTTTTTATTGCTTTTATAGCTTAAAATAAAATGGCAGTATTGCTTTGAAAAATCGAAAACTTGCGATGTTTTTTTTTTTTTTTTTTTTCGAGTGTCGAAAAAGTAACCGGCGTTTGTGTTATGCCTACAGCGGTTTTTCGTTTTCGTCAATATTATAATAATTTTTCAACCCTTGTACTCCATTCATGGGTCTGGCGAACCCGGCGCCTTTATCACTGCGCTATTTTTTCATAAATAAATATTTTGCCAATTATTTACAGTGAAATTGTTGCAACGATGGAACAACAATGGAAATTTCGCATAGCGTAGATAGCCACAGCGTAAGATTAACTATTCTCCCAGATAAGTGACAAATAAACTATACATTTCGAACTATTTTTGTACGGCGCAAATTTTGAAAGATAACTTAGAAATAAATAGCCAAATTCGTTATGCTACTGTAGAAAAATTGGCCTTATGGCATTAGCCGTGGATTCTCGCTGTTCTCCTTTTTTTAAAGAATCGCATTCACCCGATTAATGTCTAATCTTATAAAGTTAATTAATTCTCGAATACTATAAACTCTATAAGAAGTTTGTGTATTATATTATATACATACATACGACCATTTATTTATGACCAGAGGCTCGTTGCGAACGTTTGCACCAATCTGCCGGTTAAAGTGCAGAAGAAGAACAAGAAGACGAAATACGCGATCTTTCTAGTGTGCGTACTGTCGAGCGAGTGAAACGGCGTGTCCGCTCCAACTTGATGCTCGACGCGATCACGTCGATTCACTTGTGACTGTCCGGTACTTCGACGTTGAACAACTAAATCTCGACGTGCTCGCGTCGAGCTTCAAATTTCAAGGAGTACGTTGATTCATTCGTTGGACAAAGACGCGAAACATAGTCGAAAGTATTTCATTAAATAGTCGGATCTTCGGGACGTATAAATTACATTTTTCATCTGTTTAAGGAGATTATCATCTCGTTTCTCAATACCGTTTTCTCCAGTAATCATTTTCATACAACGGTGGTGTAGATATAGTGCTGTTTAGTAAAGTTATATAGTTATTTTGTAACAGAAAGAACTGATTGAATCGTAGTTAGCGTGTTATAGTAGACAGCCTATTGACGCCGTTCATTTCTGGGACTTTTAAAGAGCATCTACTGTAAGTACTACCGGCGTGTCATTCGACGTGTCCGCGCCGAGTTTTAAATTGGAGCGAACATTCCGTTTCATTCGCGATTGTCAGCCACTTTCTCATTCGACGGCGCGAAAAAGAACATCGAGTAATGTGGTCCGAAACATTTTGTTGGTACTATTAACTCAGACGCAACAACATGGAACTCCTTTATCCCTTTTTTTCGCAAATAAATAGTTTTGTAATTCCGCAGAGCCGCTATTTTCCGTATTTTTTGTTACGTAGAACACAATAGACGACAGGATTTTTCTCGAAATTCCATTGAAATAGCGCAGTTATCTCTGTTTGAATTTACCGAAAATCGTACCTTTCGACAAAAATAGATGTTGGAATATACTTTTGTCAATCGGCATTTCGTGCCGATCACCGATGTATTTTTCTCGCTAGTCGCGAATCTATTACATTTTTTAGTGCTAATATTTCATATAGAAATTTTTTTCGGAAGTGAAGAAAACATCATTTTTCGCGTTTGTTATTTAAAAAATGTTTTCCGAGCGATTTGATACTTGCGATGCAATAATAACACAAACGACACTTATCTACAAGCAAAAAAAAAAAATGTATAGCTATTCTTATTCCTCCGATAGAATTTCGCGTAAACATCTGTTTTTTAAATCTTTTTCTTGCCAATGTTCTATCGGCACTATCTCGACGTTACAGACTACCCTTCTTCACAGGTCTACACGCTCCCTTAGGCCTATTGTCGATGTTTCGCGTATCTACACATTCACGAGCAATTACCAAGCGGGCGGGGTAATCCTGTTACGCGAGCGGGACGATCGAGTCCCGTCGGTCTTGCAACAGCAAGAACACAGAAGGGAGGATCAAAGGGACTGTTCCTCACCCTGTCTTGTCTCCCACCCGCTACCCATCAACCGAACAATTCACACACAATCCTCTACATTTACCGTGAAAAAAAGTGAGCGAGAAAATAGGCGAGATTGTTAGAAAACAGAGAATAGAAGGAAGTATGCGAAGAGAAAATCGTTGAAAAGAGTGTCGACCGTTTGAGAGATGATGACACGCTCCCATGACCTCGCCGAGGAAAATTGAAGCCACTTTGGAGTCAAATGTCGCGTGTAGTTTCGAAGGCGTCGCAGTGAATGCCGACGATTCTTTTCTGTACTACCTAATTGCTCTACCGAGAATAAAAGGGACAAACACTTTGGGGATTCGACGTTGCGTGATCCGCATGTTTGAATTCTTCCAACCGCAGCGACATTGATAATAATAGCGATCGTCTGTGATCTTTCTCTTCGAAGTCAAAAAAGCTTTCTTTCGTTCTTCACTTATTATTATTATTATTATTTTTTTTTTTCATTTTTTTTTTTGTTTTTTTCACACTCGTTCGCATGTACACGTGCATTGAGTCATACACGAAAAATCACGGCGTCGCAGCGTCGACGACGAAATCGCCGCCAACACGCTTTATAATCCCCGCACAGCTGTAACAAGCGCGGGTGAGCGAGCGAGAGCAAGTGGCGGAGGTCGTCACGCACTCGACCTGTGCACGCGAGGGCTACAAAATACTTGGAGCTTAGAAAGCAGCAGCAGTGGCAGTAGCAGCACCCCCTTAGCTATAAGCTACTGTGTTACAGTAGTGTATGTTAAATCGTCGTAGACGAGACGGTCGAATCGGTTCGCGGGGAGGGAGGCGAGTTTGAAGAAAGTGGCCGCACGGTAACTGCGTTGATGACGGTGGCGTGCACAGAAGTCGACTGGCGATTCGCCGCTGCTAAAGCTCGAAATCGACTTCTTCAACCTTTAAAATACTACGAGAGACTCGGTCAATTTTTTTTTCTCTCTTTGTGTACAAATTGTTCCAAAGAGGTGCTAATACTCTTCATTTGTCTAATGCAAACGTAAGTGCACTTTAAATCGAAGAAATTCATTTTTTGTTTCTTCGGCGAACGCAAAAATTATTATTGATCTATCAAATTACGGAATCCTGAGATTCAACGACGAATAAATCAATTCTTTGATCACTGGATTTTCCCTATGAAATAAGTTTATTTGATACAATTTAATTTGTTTGGATGTTTAGTACAGCAATAAAAATTACTGTTCATCTATATTTGAAGGTGTATTATTATATTCTCAGCGAAAGAAACGATTCACAGAGAATTTCTAATACTTCTTAATAAGTTAAAAATCTGAAAAATTTCAATCGTGTAAAAGGGGTTAAAAACATTGATTTTCCGTAACAATAGTTCCAAAAAGTTATTAACAAATGAGTTTAACAAAAATGATTGAACAAAGATTCCGGCAATCGAACATTTTTGTCAGCAAAAGTTAATTCGTTTATCTCAGTGAATGCATATGATAATTTTTTAGGATTTTTTTCAATTTTCGAAAATCCGATTTTCCGAAAAATGTGTAATTGGCTGATGGCATCGTGTAAATGACTATAAGTATATGAATAAAAATAAATTTCAATAAAATAAGTAATTTCTAGCAATTGTACATTTGAAGTTTTTTCCCAAAAGTCGAAAAAAATCTTTGCTGATACAGTCGTAAAGAAATTCTGTGAAAGTTCGGGAGTAGCTATGAATTTTCATTGTGATGCGATAGAACAGAATAGAGGTCTCGAGGAAACGACGTGGAACAGCCGCGTAGAGAATAGTCGTTGAATCGCGTGTGCCGGAGCGTGTAGCATATTGGGTGTGTGCTACCAGGGGAGTGCGGACGAGACACGCCGCGCCGCGGGGGGTGAGGAGGGTAGTGGGGGCAGAATTTTTCTCTCTATTCGCTTCGGCTATATTATGTCTTCGGTAGTACATACACGGTCACGTGCCTATGCGTGACACGTTCACGCATCGCCGGAGCGGGGACTTTCTCGACTCGAAAAACCACCCCCGTCGGCATCAAGTCCGAGTAGGAGAAGTTAAGAGAAGAGTAAAGGACACACGGAAAAGTTTCGGTTCTCGTATCACTCTTCGCATTTCAACTGACGCTTGCTTCTCTCTTCTCCTCGCCACTGTCAAAATTCAACCCCCTACCCTTCTCCGGATTGTGTTTCCACTTTCGACGCGGTTGACTCTGCGACCCTCTGACGATTCTCGCGTTATTGCACCAATGAAAGCCTATCTCTGTGCTTTTTCGGCTGTTCGATCATCGAGATATATCGATACTTCGATCCGGTATTATAAATTCATTCGATGGAAGATCGTTAAACATCGCTGCGATAATATAAGCCTCCGAGGAAGCGTTGTAAAATCTCGCCTAACGGCCCGCTGTCCGTTTCGAATAGTTATTAGCGAGGGTGTCAAGGTAAAGCGAGCTTTTCTCTCTCCCTCTCGTTATTCTGCGATCGTTATAGAACGAAACGATCGAGGGTATCTACGAGAAAGATAGTCACGCGAGGGCCGGCCACAACGGAGCGCAGAAACTATACCGAGGATAGGCACGCGCCGACCTGGAGTACGTAATTATTATGGCGTGGGGCCTTTGGGCCTCGAGGTTCGAACTCTCAGACACCACACACTCCTTTGGCTCGGAAAGTCACGCGAGAAGCCGCTCTCTCCGATTCGTCGAGTTTTCTGCTTTGATTCCGTATTCTTATTCTTTGTCTTGAAAAGAAATCGCACTTTTTTCCTGAAGTCTCTGCCAATTGTTTTGTCGCTTCTGTCTTCGAAAAGGTATAGCGCTTGATATAGTGGACGATTTTCAGCTTTCTGGTAGCGAAAGCGACCATAATGCAAACAAGATGTTTGTTGCGGTTTCGTGACGATCAAGCGTACGGTAGCAAGTAGCAATTACGAGCCTTAAAAGCTAAATGCATGATTTCCTGAAGTCTTGATAATTCATTACCACACATTATTGTTTCTGCTGTTATTGTTAAAAACTGTTTCTGAATCATTTCTTTTGGAATTTTAGACATAAGTTCCGCGCAAGTCAATCGCAAGACGTCCGTAAACTTTCAATACGACAGCAACAAAATGCCTTTATTATACGTATTTTATCAACGTGCTTCAACCGGAAGTGATATTCAGTTACTGGTGACTGTTTATTTATTGGTACCTTTGGCTAAGAAGCACGAGATGCCTAAAAACATAGAAATATCGAAACCGTAGGAAAGTACTGTAAGATGCCACACATCGCTGTGTGTTGATGAAGAGTTAACCAGTTCTTCAGACTCTATGCGTGTTTCATAGACAAAGTTATTCAGTTACTGGTGACTGTAAATTCATTGGTACCTTTGGCTTACTAATTCGAGAAATCCAAAAATCGCGAAGTATCGAAACAGTAGGAAAGTAGTATAGGGTAACATAGATCGTTAAACAGTGACGAAGAGTCAGCCATTCTATTAGACTTTAAATGTCATTTTAATGGAAAGTGTTCTTCAGTCACTGGTGACTGTAAATTGGTATCTTTCACCTATCAGCCCGGGAATTTCAAAAACCTAAAAACATCGAAACCGTAGAAAAGTAGCAAGTATAGGGTAACATAGATCGCTGTGTGGTGACGAAGACTCAAGCCATTTATTTGACTTTGCGATACCAAAAATCTCAACGTAACTATCCCTCACAGTTCTCGCGCTCGTCGGGTACACAAAGGTGTCAAGACATCACAAGGCCGTTGTCATAGGCAATTCTCAGCGAATCTAATTTCGCTTGGGTATGCGACAGAGGTGTTTCGGGGTTGTCGGGCGTTACCGCAGAAGATGCCTCGAGCGTTACTCAACAGCGGTTCGGTGACTGTGGAAGCGTCAACGTTTACAGAAGGACATTAACGCAGAGAGAATAGCCATGCATAGGGAAGATCAGAGAACAGGCGATAGGCGAAGCGTGAGAGTTTGTAAATTAGAGAGAGAGAGCGGGAGAGAGAGAGAGGGAGAGAGAGGTAGAAGAGGGAAGGAGGAAGAGAAGCTGTTTATAACAAGGTGCCCGCGGGCATGGCTCTGATCTCTGCAATGATTGTCCCTGGGTGGCTTCCAGTCCTTTCGCGAATAGTGTTCGCCGCGCGCGCGTCTCCACAGCCTGCGGGGAGTTCTGCTACTGCTGCTGCTGCTGCTGCTGCCTCGCGACGCGACGACAAAGGGGCCGCGGTTCAACGCGCCACAAAGCGCCGGGACGCCCACGCCCTGACTCCTAGCGTATAGCCTCAACCAACCCTCCTATTCAACCCCCCGCGGGCAACGCGACTCCGGAGGCCGCGACGCGTGAACTTGCACCCGCTACCACCTAGATACGAGGTATAAGCGGCTGACGACCAACCGAGCTTCGCCGTTCCAAAAAAAAAATAAAAAAAACTAAACGCGAGATAAAAAAATTTGTGAGGGAGAGAAAGATGGGGAAAAAATGTCTCGCTGATAAGCCTCGCTTGCCGCCAGAGGAATGGCTATCGTTTCTCTACTCGCTTTTTCTTTCCGCTTCTTTTCGCGCGCGGAGAGAATCGAGCTTTTGCCATTTTTTTTTTTTTTTCGTATCGGTTACTAAAACGTCGAGCCAACGGTAAATAATTCACGTTGGCAAATGCAAAATTTGGAAGGATGTAATTATTTACTCTGATAAATAACTGTGGAAACGAAATCGAGAGTTGTATAAAGGACCGTTTGTTTCAGCACTACCTTATGTGATAACTTATAAATGGTAAAAAATTTTTTTTGATTTATGATAAAAAAAAATTTCAAACTGACGAAAGATTCTTTAAATCAGATCTCTTTTTTTGAGTAATTATATGATTGATCAGAGTGTATAGTGATATAATTGTGCAATTAACGGTTACATTACACCCTTTGCTATATTTGCTGTTTTCCATAGTAAGTCGTTCGTATTTCCTTTTTTTTTTCAACTTTTAATTAGCAATGTTCTTATTGCGTTTCTACTGCTCTTATCGCATTTACTGTGCGATTTATTTGATAATATTTCATAATCTGACGATTTTTCCGAAGTACGTCGTCGGGTGGTTGATATTTATTATTAATTTTAATTTTAATTTTTATAAAATTTTTAACTCACCCTGTCCAGGCGCAGGTGAGGTGGCATGGCTCCATCCTCCTTTGTACGAACTGCTAGCATCTGTAACATAAAAAGCAAATTTCATTATTACGACTTTCATACGCACATCGCCATCGAACGATTTAATTTATATGAATGTCGACATTATCGAAACAATAAAGTTGAGGAGTAGCAATAAACGATTCCTCGGAAATTAATGTATCGTTTCTCCAATTTTTCTTCCGACGTACAATTCCCAAGCGAATTTTTCTCCTTTTTTTCTTCTCTATCGAATATTTCTCGTGTACAATCTCACCGAATAGAAGAGCCCCTGCCCCGCGGTCTGTTTGCTAACAGATATATTTTCATTTGGCGGGTTATACTATATATTGGCGCGAACGAGGGAAAAAATCGGTAGAACCATTTCCCCGATAATCCAACGTCCAAGCGTAAGCAAACAATTGGAACGAGAGAAAGATATTCTCCAGGGGGAGGTTTTCACGAGATCGTGTTGTGCTCAGCTAAATCTACACTTTCGCCGTCGTATATCGTTCCCGTTGCACCCTTCGTTTGATCGACGCGATGTCCATTAACCGCTCGAGGCTTCGAATTTCATGTATTTCTCGTCCTTAATGCATCGGTAGCCACGAATTCTTGAGATAACCTATCCTCTTTCACTGTGGGATAGATCAGCGACTGTATCGTCGGAAACTCTTCGAAGTCTCGTGAATTTTCGTTCCCAACGATGTTATAGATATTACCGATTGTCTACAATATTTGGTTAAAGCTTTGCGACGCTGAAATACAACGATTTAAACTCTCGATATTTCAATAGGAGTAAAAAAACAACCAGAAAAAAACGTACCGGCGAAGAGCATTGATAAATTCGTGAAAGCAGTTGTTCGTGGCAGTTCGGCGGCCGTGGTCCCGCCGCCGCTGCTTTTAAGGTCGAGCATCGCGCCAGGGACCCCGGGATCCTCGAAGATCCTCGGGCGTCTTCGACGCTCTTAATCGCCTTCACAAGCCCCCCTTTTCGTCTCACTTTTTAAAAAAAAACAACACACTCTCCAACCAAAATCCTCGATCCTTTCGACAATAAAGTAAAATCGATTTTTCGAAGGTCTGAACACCGAGACACGAGAGATTTGTCTTCCACGTTGTACCGATTTCGTCGTAACGAAACCAAAGGGAAAGTAAACAAACGAAAAAAAGTGTCGAACGAACTATTTATGATTTTTTTTTTCTCGCGAATATAATTTTTAACGATCGCGATGAAAATTTTTTGCGATTGAATTAACGTAATAAAAATACGTTCGTAACCGAGCGGATAGAATTTGACGATAGAACGGGAAAATTCCCGTGATACGTTGGTACGATCATCGTGACACACCACGCCGAAGCTGACTGGAAGCTCTCTTTACTCGTGAAAACTTGTGGTGACGGTGAGACTTTGGGGGGCCTTCGTAGTCGTCGTGCATTCGGTTCCTCCTCTCATCCACCACGTTTAGTTCACACAACTCGTGCCGGGTAGTTTGGCAGGCGTTATTGGTAGTGGAAAATCCACGTCCCGCCTTGCCGCTCACCGGATACGTCGAGACGGGGGTGGTTCGCACCCCCTGTGGACTCGCGAGGGCGGAGTTACCATCCGTTGAACGATTCTGCGCGTTGCCGAAGTATGATACCTCTCGACGACCGGGAGGAGGACAAACTTGCGTCCGGGAGTTGAAACGAGAGAGGGATGACGAGCGGGTAGGGGAATTTTTCCTTTCGTTACCTGTATTTCAGCGCTCCCTCCCCTTTACCAAAAGGCCGGTATATCGCTTGGCGAGCATCGGAAAGCTTCGTTGAGCTTCAAGTGAACTCAAAAGAGCGAAACTGCACCGCACACGGGTAACACTATCCAGAGGTCTCCGTTCCGCAACCCCTTACAACCGGCGACGGTTACACCGGGGAAAGCTTCGTCGAGCGATCGGAAGGATCTGAACTCCGAGTTGCACGACAGCCACTCAACGAGTCTCTTCTCCTATGTGTTTTGCACGAGAGAAGACGAAGCCAATACGTGTCACACTCGTTAGAAAGATGATTCACAAGTGATACAGCGATGGCATTAGTTTTAGCATTTAATAAACAATTACATTTCTAACTGCTGTAGAAGGCAGTGGGGTAAAATAGACTATTTAAAAATAAATCGTAACAATTTCTTTATGCAGACGACTGAGAAATACCAATTTCTCTTTGAGTACTGCTTCTGCGTTCCTTAATACTGTTACGCAAACGTTTATAACGATTTTAATTTTCTGGTTGTTACTGTTATAATTTATGTATAATTTTCATGCATTTGCTATGATATTGTATCGTCAAACCAGCATCGTGTTTATAGAATACTTATTCCATGAACGATTAATTAAGAAACACAATACAATGCATTATTTTCCCTCTCTTTGAGATGAGGTCTTTTGTCACTGTAATCCGAGTGCTTTTTTTCAAGAGAATAAATATTTGATATCGGCCCGTTTCGTCAAGATCTTCATTGTGTTTGTATGTCTAAAATTTTTATTAAATACGCAATTTTAGCGAATTAAATTGTTTCCTCTTTTACTTCGAATCGTCATACGATATAATAGGTAATTAAACAAAATTTAATTCTATAACATAATACGTGTTTTTGCAATATTTCCGACACCATTGGCTTGGTTAACCAAACGCTTTATTTCTTGCGTTACTTTCCCGAAATCGGAACTACCGGATGCACACGACATTTTAACTGAACCTTATATTAACGAAATTTTTTTTTTTATTTCCTGTTAATTACTTCGTATATCATGTTAGAGGAATCGTACTGTTTTAACGAAATTAAAAAAAAATTGTATTTTGCACAGTGGATAGATTTGTTTTGCATCTTAAGGATATCCCCTCTTCGCTAGCGAACAGGACAACCGGAGAGTGCCGATATGGCGACAGGTAGTCCAACGACAGCCGTTCCCAGCGGTTGCTAGGTTTCGTCACGATCAAAACCTGCCTCGACCGCCTTCTCGGTATACGACAGGTGGTAGTTCCTGCCTCTGTGGCTTCTCCGCGCTCCGAGAGTGGGAGAGCTGTGAATACCAGAGGGGTAGTCACAGCAGAGAGATAGAAGAAACGTAGAAGGGGATGATGTAGACGTAAGTTTGCCAAGGTGATAACTAGTTTCTCACGGATTTCTTTCAGATTTCGATGTATCGGATTTCTTGCCTAAAATATTCGTATATTCGACGCTAATGATTCTCTGAAAAGTCCTATAATTAAATTCTCTATCAACGCTAATCCTCTTCGTAAACATCGATGTTTTCTTACATCGTATACCGAGAAAAGAGTTTATTTATACTTAACAAACGCAGAATTTCACATAGCTAAATAAAAATGTAGTTATTATTACCAAATTTCAGTTAATCCAATTAAGATTTGTTGTCTATCAACAAATGTAATCGCGTTTCATGTATTCCAATAAACACTATGTATGTATTCTATGAATGTTTCGTGTTTCATGTATTACTCGACTCCACTGATATTTCTTATCAGTAATTAACTATTTTTTTTTCATATCCAAATATACATTTTTTAACCATAAATAAACATTTGTCGTAATGTATTAATAGATTTCATAATCTTACACGAGAAATTAAAAAAACACTGTCGGCATCGATTCTCCGTGTTGATAATTAATTTGATAAAAAAAAAAAGTTTCTCATATCAAAAATGTATACAAGAAATACATAATATCCTCTTCCGCATACGATTCTTTCATAATTTCTATAAATTAATTAAAAATCATCCTTTATATCAAGAGTACCTATACATTTACGTTAATACTTTACTCGAAATTTCTAATAGACTGAAAATGATCAAGAAATACTTCGGACTCGTCACTTCCGTGGTTCACGCGATCTCCCGGACATTCTCGGCATGTTAACCGTATCGCTTATAACGTTAACCGAGAATTCACCCCGTCGGATCCAGTAGGTCAGAGGTTGAACTCGCGTAATCCAACACGTGTGTAGATGTTGCACGCACTCGGATAGAACTCTCTCGTGTCAGCTATACCATGTACCATGTATTACCATCTATTATATAGTACCTATACGTATGCTATACATATATACAAATCCGTGGATCCGAGTAAAAAATGCGCAAGGTACAGAGACTCCTACAACCAGAGAATTCTATGAATGAGTGAATCTATACATCGCGAATTGGCAACACAACTAATGCATCGTCCGCACATACGGGCGCTTGCATTCGTGTACTCCATTTCGACATAAACGCCGAGCGTGTTTCACGTATATATTCTCCTATTCGTACATTATACATCGAACGTAGTGGAACAACCCCTGGGATAGCATGAAGCGAGAGAGGAAAAGCCTGGCGGCACGCGTACGACACGCGACCCGGGTACGCCCGACGGCGCATTTAACGCGCGATCGCACTCGAGTGTCAGTCGCGTGTGTGCTTCGAGAATAACAGAGACAGAGAAACTTGGGAATAGAGTGAGCAAAGCTTCGCAAGCTATATATCTCCACCGTTCTCTCTCCCTGAAATTTCGCCACACGCAGCGTATCCAATGCGTTATTCTCACTGATTTCTTATCTCTTATCAAATTCAGTAATCCGGACAATCGATAATTTCGTTCAACATATCGAACACGCTATTCCGCGGGTTACAATGTTACTCACAACGATTGAGCGAATCATTAGCGAGATTTCTTATCGTCAATGCCATTGTAAAGAATCGCGGAAGGATCGAAACTATTCATTTTAAACGTCTGTTCTTTTTTTTTTTTTTTTTATCGAACTGTATAGCACCCCTATGTCCTCACATGCAGACCGGGTGGGATAAAGAGTGCAAAAATTCTCGATGGATTTAATTGCGGTGTTCAAGAGATCTCGTTCGCGTTCGTAAAATACTCGGTAGCTTTAGAGAGTTGCACACCACGATGCTAGTTACTGGCTGCTGCTACTGCGGTGTGGATATAAAAGACGAGTGTCCTAATCGAAGCTTCGAATCTCTCTCGTCGGTAGAATCGTCGTCGGCGAATTCAACCCCCGTGTGTTTCATGGATACATCGTAGTTGTGTAGGCAGAACGCAGTGGAGAGAGGGAAAGGGACAGTCGTATATATATATACATATATTCGAGTAAAGCCGCGAGGGAAACGCTGCAATGTCGGAGGCTGTGATTCGCGCACATTATCTTGAGATACGGTTACGGCATTACGGGCGGTACTTCGGCCGAGTAGGCAAGTCGAAGCTCTCCTGTACCCCAACAGCGGCAGTGGCGGTAGCACTGGATGTCGAGGAGAGGGTGAGAGAGTATCATTGTACCGCATGAAACATGACAGGGCGGCACGGCTATTGTACCACGAGACGCATAGCCTGGTGCGACTACACTGGTATTCTCTCAATGTCTATACGCACACGTGTAGCTGTATATGTGTATCGCGAAGTAAATGTAACGCTCGCCGTGTAGACGAGAGAAAGGGATAGAGAGATAGGCCAGTCCATCCACAGCCATCCCCGAACGAATACTCGAACCAGCAACCCACTATATATGTATATCGTAGCCTCGGAGACCATAACACGATAAGAACCCCCCAGTGCCCGGCCACTTTGTTACGCTTCTCTCGCGAGGGGGAGGGCTTCGGTTAAGTGCGCGATGATACATATCTCTGTGGTACAATTCACGTGTAAACCACTACGAAAGATAATATTTCTTATTGAATTTGTACAATATGCTTGATCTCCAGTTGGATAGATACGCGTGTTATAATCGGCGCACGCCCCGTCGATTCTAGTTTTTTTTTTTTTTTTTTTTTTTTTTTTTTTAAAACTTTCGAGATAATTCTCTTATCGTTGAGGAAACGATATTTATCCTGTCGCGATACGAAGAGTTTTTTTTATGTTGGAAGAAATGCTTCGGGGATATATTTTGAATTTTGAGGTTTCGTTATATCTCTTTGAGAGTTCGAGGAGATATCTATTCAAGCGATAAAAAGGGTGTGAAAGGGCTACTGGAACTCGCGCGGACCGAACTTACAAGTTGCCTTGATATTCTATGCTTTTTTTCCCTCTTGGCGGGCGTACATAAGAGACACACACGGACGACAGCACAGTCGGGACTTTCTTTGCCCAACCATTTTAAAGTGAACATTTGCAAACACGTTCCGGTTGACATATTTACACGGTGTGCGCGAGGCAGTGACACAAAAGCATCGATGGTTGAAAACTCAAACTTCGCTCGGACTACCTAACGGCGAGATTCGATTGATTTGCATTATGCATATGCGTTCGGAGGGTTGTCCGGTTTATGAAACATTTTCATTTTTAATTATCATTTTAACCCTTCATTCCGCACACTGGGGTTTCAGCGACACAAATGATTTACATTTTTTACATTTGTTTACGAGTTTTTATTTTTATTGATGAATAATTTTAATATTTCACTGCCAACTGTTGCCAACTATTAAATTATAAATAAGACGCCTAGAAAAGTATAATGATGGAAAAAATGTCATAATTTCGAATACTTTGATAACCTAATTAAGACTTCAAATCCCCAGTGTACAGACGAAAGGGTTAACATATATGAATGTTAACGGAGGATTACATTATCAGGGATGAGTGACGCATTGAGCGCCTTATACGTTTTTGATTGGTCACTATAACTTTAAGTTATTCGTGTTAATGAAAAAATGTGATGAAAAAAATTCTTTAAAAAATCGTAGAGTAATCTTGATGTGTGATTCCTGTAATGGCTTTAGCTAAAAATGCATTTCGCAGATGTCTTATTATTGCTATCAGCAAGAACAGCTGGCAAGACGCTCGGCTGGCAGAATGTTCGCGATATTTAATGAGTTAATTTCGTCATTAAAAAAATGTAAAAAATGTAATTTTTTTTTTTTAATGGATCATCCATTAAAAAAAAAAAAAAAACAATGCTGCATATACATTTCATCGCTTCGGCATTGAATAACACTACATTTATGAAGCATCTTATAAGAAACTGTAACGGTTAATTGTTAGCTTTCATGAGACGGCTTCCCGAGAAAGTTCCGTAAATATTTTAAAAAATGTGATTCTTCGCATATGTCGCCTGAACCTTTGAATATTTGCACGTGGGAACATATGCATTGCAACTTTTAATTTAATTTTTTTTTTTTTATGATTTTCTAACGCTGTGAAACATTTTTTTACATTTTTTCATATAAATCTCGAAGTTTTTTGTTTCTTTCACCAAAACAAAACTTCCGTCTACGAGGAAGCAAAGCCATTACAATTATGATAAGGCGATAAAGGAGGCAGCTATTGTCCTCGAGAGATAGACTGCAATAAGAGGAAGAGAGGGTTTGCCATTTGCGAAGCGAGAACGTTAGGTCATCAATTACGTTACGGAAGAGCGAAGTCGTAGGTTCAAACAAAGCGAGAGATGTTCATCGTCCCCCGCGTTCCATCTCCGCAACGAGATGGAGAGACCACTGCGTTTTGCTCTCGCGGTTCATATACCGTCGAGGCCCTAATTACGAGCTGTGGATTTGCATATTTTCATTGGTAAATCGTTGGCTCGTGAGCGAAGCTGCGTACTGCCCCCGTCGACGTTGTATTAACCATTCCGTCGGATCGTATGCACCCGAACTTTGTCGAGACTCTGTCTCGATCGTGCGAGAACCCCATCGAGTATTTACGATTCTCGTCGTAATAAAGTGATACAATCGCGAGTGGAAAAATTTATTTTTCATTAAGGGGCCGAAAACGCCGTTGAGACTCAATGGCGAAAAAAAAAAAAAAAAAAAAAAAATACGAGACTCGAACTTGATAAATTTTAATTCGAATATAATTTTTTTTTTCATCGTAAATCGATAATTGCCAATCGTAAATAATCTTTCATATTCTGATATTTCATCGATAGTTCTCAAGCATCGATTGACAGACGGTATCGATCAATGCTTAATGATAAAAAAAAAAAAAAAATGCAGAAAAAAAAATTTGAACGAAAAGCTAAATGAGGTCGAGAGAGCTTCACTCAACCGGAAGCCACGAGACGAATACTTCTCCCTCGACTTCCGTGAAAAGAAGAAAATAATTATTCCGCGCTTGCACGCCTTGCCATTCGTGTCGAGATTAAAAATCTCACCAGCGGTGTGGACCTCTGACGCGTAATTCAGGATGTCGGAAGGGAGGACAGAGGCAGAGGCCGCTAGACGCTTGTGCTTATAAAGCTTCGTAGCTTTCTGTACGAACGTTATAACAGAGAAATAGTAAAAAGGACGAAATTAAAAGTGCAAGATAAAGAGAGACCGAGCGGTAGGCGAAGCGAGGAAAACGACAAAGATGAAGGTAAAGAATGAAAAAAAAAAAAAAAAAAAATTGAAGCAAGTGAGTGACGCCGTAATTTAGTGGTGGAGAGAAATTTCGTGAAGAACGAAGAAGCTGACGAAGAGGGACAGTAGAAGCGTTGAGGGAGTGAGAAAGCGCGACGAGTTGAAATGACTCGCCGGTAGAATGTGAAAGAACCGAAAGACGAAGAAAGATGGAAACGAGAAGTCTGAAAAGTTGAACGAGGATGGATACAGTTTGAGTTAGTAGAGCGAGAGAGTGAGAGGAGAGAGAGAGATAGAGAGAGAGAGTCGTGGCGTAGAGTAGAGTAGAGGCATCCGCGCGCTCATTTCCGTTCTGGGGCCGTCGAGCGGGATGAGATGGTGGGGTTGCACGAGAGAGACTAGTAGTCCCGGGCTATAGCCATCGTATATACGTAGGCAGAGGGAGGAAGGAGGGGGAGGGGGTGTTAACTCGCGAGATATTAATTCCCTGTTAGCGCTAGGAGCCGGAGGGGTGCCGGGACTAAAACTACGTGAGCAAGAGCATCGGGCGCGCGAGTTAGGGTGAGAAAATCACCCTCTCTCGCTTGCTCTACGGCAATACATACTATATACACATTATAGAGGGTGAGAAGGAGGCGTTACAAATCAGAGATTAGCCACAGTTAACTCGACTTGCGCATTCAAACAGTTAATCAATAAGCGATTATTTACATCAAGACGAATACTCCAAATTTGATTTAACCGAATGAAAATAATTGATTTTCTTTCGGAACCCATATACAAATTTCCATGAACATCATTCCGAGTGATAGTTGAGAATAGGATAGGAGAGAGTGGGAGTACGGTGAGTTCTTTCGGAAAGCCGAATATCCGATCCTCAATTACGGGTTTCCTTGACGGAAGGGAGAAGGAAACGTGTAGGAAGATCGTGGTCGTCGGTAATATATAGTATATACATACATATATATATATATATATATATATATAACAAACATAGATGCTGGCGAAAAGCCGAGCAGAGTCTCTTCGGCTTGAATAGTTGGAACGTTTTCCACTGTTACTTCACCTGGGAAGAGAACGACGTGTGTGAGTGCGCGGTGGTCAACAGTTTCGTTGGGGGCTACTGGTATATCGCGCGGGGGCGCGCCGAGACCTCGACATTCTCTGGGCGAACGTCGACGTGTAGCCGTCGGTGGGTAACAAACGGAGATGGGGGGTAGCTGGATGACTGGCGGCGGAAGCGTCGTCATGGCGACACATCGATCAGCCACTACCGCTCGCCTGCCACCACTATGACCAAACGCGAGAGAGCGCAAGCAACATCGGAGATGAAGAAGGGTAGAAACGAACGTGATAGAGGGAGAGATTGCGAAGAACCGGGCATAGCGAAACACAGCCGAGAAGCCACTCGAGTAGATGCTCTTGTCGACGTCCAACTCATCCCCCCGATCCTCACACCCGTATCATCTCTACACGCTAATACTATACATATAACGAATATATATCCTCAAGGGAACGATAGATACGAGTGAAACTCGAGAGAGTGAAGCTTCAGTGGGCACTTTCGTATGAGACGCGGAAAAGAAGAGATTTGATCCGATTTAGGCAACGCAATCGTTATTCACCCTCCCAAGAGAGATTACATATTAGCCGTATGTTTTGACCTCTCAATGATCAACGGAACACCATTGTATAATTTATCTTTATAGATTCGCTGACCTATTTTTTTATCGATTCTAAGTTGAAATCTGATCGCAGTGACCTTGAGAAGAAATGATTTCTTTGATTGACTTTTGAATTTTTTAAGTAGACTGTTCATTTATATTTTTATTTATAATTGATTTTAATTTGATCTTAAGGTGAATCGATTTTTTTTATCGAAGCGAATTTGATGAAAATAATAAAATTGCATATACATGCGCTCCCTGTACGATTTTGTTTTATGAGACTATTTAGTATTAAGAATAAAAATTCTTATAGATTATTGCGTATAGTGTTTGTTTTTTTTTTTTTTTTTTTTTTCATTTTCGACTATATACGATACTATGTTCTAAGTGCACGGTCGTAGGTGCTGGAAGCCCGAGAGCTCGAGGGCGATCGATTCCAGTGGAGAAGTCGACTTCCCGTGTGCGCCCGAGAGAGTTTCGCGGCTCTCTCGCACCCTCATAGAGGGTTTCCTCGTTTCAGAGCCACGGCACCGGCTGAATACCACTGATTGTCCTCCGCCGCGCTGCTTTTCTCTCCCTCCCAATCCCCTCGCCTGTATAACGGGCAACAGCAGTAGTAGTTGCTGCAACCCTCCCTTCCCTCCCCCACCCGTTATATTTCTCATTTCTATCTCACTTTTTCTCCCTTCTCTGAAAATATTTTTCTCCCTCTTCTTCGCTTCTTCTTCTCTATACATTCATCGTCCTTTTCTCACGTATCGCCGGATGAGACATTCTCACTCCCTTTCGCGGACCTCCACACAACCCTCCTAGCGGGCACGAGCACTCTTCTAACCGGCCAAGCTAAACCATCCCCGTGGACTCTATCGTTCGCTACTCCGGGTACCCGAGGCAGAGTTCGAAGAGAGGGCCGAGTGAGCGAACGCGAGAGAGCGCCCACTCGCCTACCCACTCCACGATAATGATGGCAATCAGCCCCTCAGAAAGGATTTCAGGAAATTCTCTCGCCTTTTTGTCGGCAGCCGGGGCGGCAACGGACGCCACAAACACCGGTCTATCCTCTATATATATTCTCTTATTCTCTCACTCTCGCATCACCAGTACCGCTCAGTTCACAAACGCGCTCTCTTCTTCTTCGACGACTTCTTCTTCTTCTACGACTATCTCTCTATATAAGGACAACGAGCGAGTCTCGAGCTCGATGCACGACCGGCTTTTCAATGACTACCCTACTCGACGAAACAAAAAAATGTAAAAAAGAATGAAAAAAAAGATACTAAACCCTTATTCTTTTCTATATACTTGAGAGAAGAGCATTTCTCGAGTGGTATATTGCCTCGAGAGAGACAATCGTTGATCGACGATGGAATTAAACATTTTTTTTTTTTTTAAGATCTCGAATATTGAATTAGAATCTCAAGCCCGTGGTAACTATTGTTTGGTGATATTAGAAATAGAATATACCATTTTTTTACGTGACCTATCCTAACGTGAATTAAACAACCCCTCGAGCGAACACTGTATAGTCTTAGGTTCAAATTGACTTCGGGACATCCGAGAAGGAAGTCACGGGCGTGACGGTAACGAGTCTCTCGTATTCTCTCGTGGATGATCTGTTGCTCAACGGTATCTCGAACGCGGACAATATTGACCCCGGGCCAAGAAAAACCGCCCTCGATATACAACGAGCCTCTCCACCCCTTTCCGATTCTCGGTTACGCACTCTCGCACTACCGTGCTTTGCGCTCGCGCCCACCCTTCTCCAACGATCGTCCAGTCACTCCTTCATTGACGGAACATTGAACACACACGATAACGCATGATTAACCGGGTAATGACTTTCTCCCGTCGACGGGGAGTCGATGCTCCCCCGCTGCCGAGCGAACGATCATCGATTATCCGGAGTGTGCCGGCGGGAACCACGTCAAGTACGTCCGGAACGCTTATTCTTGTCTCGATAGTTTTCTTTTTTTAGCAATCTAATATCACGACGCCTAATTACTTGCTACTCGACATCAATCGAATTTACCTACTTCGTCGTTAATGCAAAGATTTTTTTTATCGTCATCACCTTTTTTATGCCGAGCGATAATTTTTATGAAATTTGTGTTCAGCACGAAAAAATCGATGTACATGTGTCGATCGAGAACATGTTTTTTGAAAGACATGTTTTTATCGCTGCTTTGAAAATAAAAATAAAGATACCACTTTTCAAAAACACCGAAAGGCATTATTTTCTGAAAAAAAAAATAAAAAATCGGAGAATTTTTTTTTCGGTTTGTCGTTTTACGTCAATCTTCAATACATTTTTCCCCGCTGATTACGAATATGCTGCCAGTCGCTGGATCAAGAAAAACTATTGTCGTTGGCTTGTAGGCTATAAACCATAGGATAGTATAGGGGTTGTTACGTTCTCATTACGCCATCTATGCAAAATTCCTTCAACCTCCAAGTTCACGTTCATCCCCCATTCGCCTGACTATCCGAGGGATGAAAAGATTATTGATCTTCGCAGTGCGATTTTGCAAGCCACCGAAAGCCAAGCGAACTTGGATGTCTTCCTGACCGATGAGCGTTAACCCCTCGACGATAGTAAAACTACCCTCGGCTCGCTGTATCCTCAAATCTCTTAGACGAGGGGTTGCTCCCTGTGGATTCTGTAGATTCCAATACAAAAACGACCCGATCGATAACCCCGAAAATTCTAACGCTTTTAAAAAAAAAAAAAAAAAAGACGAAGAATCTTCTCCAAAATGATGTTTCTCCTGACGTCGAGCTTCCCACGTTAGCATTAACGCACCCGACGCGTACCTATTTCGCAGTTCCAGCCGAGTCACGTATACCTTCCGGAGGGTTGTGCCCCGGATAGTTTGAAGCTATAACGAGGCACTTTCACGAGACTGAGTGAGGTGAATTCTCTCTCAACCAGATAGGTATAACATGCTACATAATGCATCGAGAGTTATGAATCAGGAACGGGCGTTAGGATGAATAATGATTCCACAGGCGTGCCATGGTGTAGGGTGTACGATACGCCCTCCGCACACACAACTATCGACTTTGAACGGAACGAGACCTTCAGCGATCGAAGTATATATATAAAACGAAAAAAAAAAAAAAGAGCAAAGGAAAATCGAGAGTGACGTTTTTATAGAAAAGAATAATTCAGCATAACGAGAACACGCGAAGATACGTAAAAAAAGATAAGAATGCAACGAACAACCGGATTTATTGTGTAGAAGAGGTGGAGAATATAACTCCCCCCTCGCCGGTATCGTGTACCCCATTTTCGCGACGCGTGGCTTTGTGAGACGCGTAATAATTGCGCGGGAGGGTGCATGACCGAGCGATGCGAAACTGGGAACCCGTGAGCTCTACTATCGGGGGTTGGTTTTCTGCTACTGCTACTGCTGCTGGGGAGCAACGCCGTTCAACACAGAGGAGAACCGAGGGTTGGACGAGCACGCGCCGGAACCGGAACCGAGAGTCGTGTGTCCCTGCCGTTCCCGAGCGGAACTATCATGATTAGTCACGGGGCTTGCAATGAGCTGTGCTCTCTCGGTTCTCTCTCTCTCTCTCTCTCTCTCTCTCTCTCTCTCTCTCTCTCTCTCTCTGTCTCTCACTCTTTGCCAACGCAGAACTTGAATCTGAAAGGCTAAACTGTCTTTCTCTGTGTATTGCTGAAATACATGGTAACGCAGTGTGTAGTTGGAAAAGCCGGTAGGAGAGAATATAAGAGGATATACAAGGGATGATGCGATGGTTAGTCGAGCGAAGGGTAGACGGAGGCATTCAATCACGGCTCACGGTCTTTCTGACTGTTAGCTGTGTCAAAGACGAAATGGAATAAACGTACTACTGGGCATAGCGGCGGAGTCACGGGTCGGTGAGCGACCCGCCAGAAACGCGACGACCCCGTGCGACTCCTTCATGGACTCATCGCGTGAACCGTTACGACCCTCGTGGCTCGCCACTTTTATTTCACGATTTCCCTTTCGAAACAGATTCCATTTTTACTGTCCAGTCGAAGATAGAAATGAGCGTCTAGCATACTAGCCAAACGATTTATCGTGAATGTATATCGAATACGGGTGAGAAGAACGCGGAAGATGTCTGCATAAGACAATATTTTGTTTTTGCTGTAGTTATCGTAACCTCTGCGATGATTTTAACCCATTACAACATTTTTTGGAGACACAATTTTTTTTTTAAACATTATTTTCGTCTTGTAGGCGGTCCGCGGAAAATATTTTTTTTATGACGATGAACGAGTTATACTAACCAATTCTGAGAGACCCGATAACTCTATCGTTATGAAACTTCATCAAAAATTTATATCTTGAAGCTTAACTATAGTGAAATCGATACGGTAGGATATAAGGAAGATAGTTGTTGAAGCGTAACATCGATAAGAGTAAAAATGATAAAAGTTATACTTTTTTAAAGCGATTTAAAATGACAATTTTTTTTTTTTAATTGTGATATTCTCTCGTTAAATTCTTGACAATAATTCGATGATGAGACATAAATCGCGTATGAATAAAATGATTGAAGATAATAAAAAAAAATTAAAAAAAAAAATTTGCAAGGTTTTTCGAGACTTTCTGAAACTTCGTGTTTCTGATTCTTACTGCGCACCGTCGTCTGTAAACGGATGGAGGGTTCTCAGGCAAACCACGCTCTCCTGCACACGCTGGTGAGACTTTCGAACGTAGTTGGCATTAGATATAGAGCCCCGACTGGTATATAGAGATTCCGGAAGCGAAGGGGCGCGCGAAGGTTCCCGGTCCGCCCTGCGACACGCGCGATAGAGGGAAAAGACCAGCAATGGTGATATAGTCTAAAGGACGCCCGCGGGGGGCTTGAAACGCTTTCTCCTGTAACCCTCGCACTACCCGGGTTAACCGATACCGGCAATTATCAACGCGTCGCGGCCTACCCTTCGAATCCCTTTTTCCTCCGTCGGGCATCGCACAACAGAAGAATATATATCTGATCTGTTTTATCCATCCAATGTTGTCGATATCTCTACGTCTGTCATTTTTTCCACCAGACTCGTCACTCGTGTCAACTATTACTCCAAATCATTACTATTTGTTCAAAATGTTTATTCTTTTCCGATACGTTTTGCGATAATTACGATAATTACGTTATTTTAATTATCCGCATGGCGTTGTTTAATCTTATTAATCATTACGATAACGATGTTCATAATCAATTGTTTTTTCAATCGCAGTGCAAAGTACACTTTAAAAATTTTCGATAAAGTGAATTTTTATTTTTCTTCCTCGGAGAAAAGATTTTTTTTCGTGATTTTATCGTGAAAGTTTGTCAAAAATGTTGCAAACATCGAAGTATATAAATCGCGAAATATCAGTTTTTTATACAAAACTGCATTTTCACATTGGTTGCTATTTTTTTTTTCTATTCTTTGCGAAAGTTCCGTTTATAAAAAAATGAAACATAAATGAAGTATACGTGCGTACGAAATTATTTATAACCGATATTAAACAATAAGTTATAACGAAGCGCCGCACGATAATCAGCGGAATGATTTTTTACCACATTTCGTTGGTAATCGGAATGTCCAAATTTTGCATCGTATGTACCAAATGCTTATAAAGGAAGAATCACAGAATGAAATGGGATTAGCCGCGCGATGAGGTTAAATTGTAAGTGATACGTTTTTTTCTTAGATACGTCATTAAATTCTCGCGTAGATCGATTAACTGGAAGGTCCTATTGTTTATAGTTGATATAGTTGTTAATTGGATCGGTGTTCAATGTCTCCTTGTCAGTGGTTGCGGTCTCGGGGACGACATCGAGTCAAACACGAGTAGTGGTTAACGGAGGGACCCGTTCGCGGCACGCCAGGGCAGCAGCATCAGTCATTACGTTTCGTCAAACATCAATTACGAATGTAAACAGACGAGCGGGTGGAACCACGAGGGATACGAGACATCGTACGGCTCTTCCGAAGGGGACTATAGTAAACCGGGCGATACTGAGCTTAGCACACGTTCCGATCGCTCTCGCTAGTCGCCTGTAATAATTGCCTGACCCGCACTTCGAGACACACTGACACCGTGCCCCTCGCTATTTAAAAAATAACTCGAGAACGCAAAAAAAAAAAAATATATGCACATCGGACTAATACGACATTCATGAAGCAGCGGAATAAACCAATTTTGTTTAAATTTATAGTGAACAGAAAATGAAATAATAGATTTTTTGGTGCTTTGATTGCCAGACAGGGGACTAATTAAAATTATTATTAGAATCAAATTTAAACATTTTCATTAAATTTACTTAGGAATTTTTTTAATTTTACTTGAAATTTCTTTTAAACTTTAATTTTTATTAAATTTATATTTTCGATTTTCAAAGATTTTCCAATATATTTCAATACTGAATTCATATCTTGGGAAAAGTAATAAAAATATCGGTCTTCAATCGTCAATTTGGTTGTAATGTTTGTACGTTCGAAACATTCTTTTTTTTTTTTACTATCTTTTAATTGTTCATTTTTTCCCAATCGTTAAAGTATTCTCTTACTAATGACGGTAGTAACAAAACTATAAAAAAATAATGTTCTCCGCATTTACCCGTCAGGCTAATTGAGATTATTTTCACCTTCCAATGACCTCGTATCTTGGAGTAATACTTAAAAAAAAACATTCCAGAATCATTGCCATAACTTTGAATTATTGCGACATTCCTATGTTTAAAGTATTCTTTGAATTATAGCTATTCCTTTCAATTGTTCAGCCATTAGTACCCAATCTCTGGAGCGTATTGCTTTATCAGTGGCGACAGCAACAAAACTATAAAAACCATACACGCCATTCCCGTATCGTTCCAAGAATAGAAAGATATAAGAATCTTGAAAGGCGCATAGTCGTCTTCGAGTCTAAGTAGTCCCGCGAATCGCCGGCTCGTCTTCTCTTCGCGGTCCGTTTAAGATATATAAGAGAGTTGAACCCACGACATCTTCGCGTGTACAGTCTCGGAGGTTGGTACTCTCTTTTCTCTCCCTATCCCAGTTACAGCACAGAGAGGCGAGAGAAGCGAGATAGCAGGTTGCAGAGGAATGGAGAGCGAGAAGGGAGCATCCGGGATCCCGAGGGTAGTTCTGCACGGGGCGGTCGGTCGTCATGGATACGCGGCCGGCTAACCCCCGTAACCACTCCTCCCTCATCATCCGCAGAGTTTCCACAGCCTCGGTCCGCCATCATCGACCCACCATCTTGCCATAATCGCTCTACCACCAGGGATGCTGTGCAACGAAAATTTATCTCCTACGTGCGAAAAAATTCGCATCACCAACATTCAAAACTCTACACCTCAACCATAAAAAACTGATGAAAAATCCACCATCTTTTTGTTGCATACTTATGAATTTACAAACCCCAAATTTGATAATAATAAAAATCCAAAAAACATCGAATATACCGAAAACTCTTCGATAAATGTATTTCTGTCATCAAATTTCATAGTTTCGATGGCGTCGAAAATACGCAAAACTAAAATTGTACAATTTTTTCAATTGAAATCTGATGATCAAAAAATGCTATTAATAGTTTTTCTCGTACCAGTTGAATGATCTTTCAACTACAAATAATTTAATATGTAAACTAAGCGGCAGCCAAAATACGGAGGACAAGAACTCTTCGTTAGATTTCTTTAACCGTATAGTTTCGATCTTAAATCATTTTTACTGCAACGAAGCGTGGAGTAGAGAAGAATAACCGCAGAAGTAGATAGAGCAGACGACGGAATGGTATAGATGGCATAAATAATAATTTGGGGTTGGCGCAAAAGTCGTTCACAGTTCACCGGGTACGGTTTGGTATTTTCTGTGCTCTCTTCTTGTAGCCAAAGAGAATTTTTCGATTGCCGATCGATAAATTTTCCATAGCGGCCAGAGACAGGATATTGGCGCGGGTTAAGGTTCCCGGTGGACGTTCCTGGCAACCGTTTGTACAGAGAATTTTCAGCTCGCGGTTCATACGGTATATGCTTCTTCTACTCGGAAAATATACAGCAAGGGGATGGTCGAGAGGACTCTCGCGAGGAAGAGGGGAGGGAGGGAGTGAGGGAGAACGTGGAGGTGGTCTACACTCTCCCTACTGTTGCCTCACGGTAGATAACGTGATTTACGCGTGGCGTGTAATTAATGGCCTACGAACCGGCCCCAGCCGTCCTCATACAACGTTCTGCTCTCTAACTATACGTTCGAGAGACCCCCGTAAGCGTTTTACAAAAAACAATCGGAAATCGACGACTGGCTCTATCTCGTTTCCACACTGGCGAGGAAATAGCGAACTCCGCAACGAAGGACAACGGGGCCACTTTGCGACCGGTTCCGTCCTAGTATCGCCGGGACTTCTCTACTGTTCTGACAAATTGTTCTGTCCATGAGGAAGAAGAGGCACTTGTTTTTCCATTTTTTTTTTTTTTTTTTTTTTTTTTATCCATTTCTTGCCTCTCGTTATTTTACCGTTAACTCTCAAGAGAATCGAGTAATCCACTACAATATTTATAGAGCGTCACTAGCAAAGTTTTACGAAATATACTTCGTTCTAAATTTTTTTTTTTTTTTTTTTTTTATCGGAATATATGCATTTACCTGAGATACTCTGTTTTTTTTTTCCGCAAAGTAGATTTAGACGACGAGATTTATTGAAAAGAAGGACATTTTTTTATTTGTACTCACCAGTGATGGATGCTGCGGTACCAGGTGATATAGCCGAAGGATTTGCACGTGGAGGTGGCGAGAATGCACCGGCAAGATAACCACCGCGATCGGCTAAAGCTTGTTTGGCTTTCTCGACGCTTTGTTTAAGTTGTTGAAAGGTGCTGCCGCACGCGAGTCCGCGATATGGCCAATTTTCCTGTTTAACACCGGCCGCGGTTACCGAAACGACGGAACCAGCGTTCGAACCACCTGAACTACCGCCACCGCCGCTACCACCGGATGAGGCTCCCTTCAAGTCGAGCGCCCCCGTGTACGAACAGCTAGCGCTGTCGTACATCACCAAAATCCCCCTGTAAACACACGAGAAACAAACGAACATGTCTTTTAGATAATATACTTGAAAAAAAAAAAAAAAAAAAAAAAAAAAACCAAAATCTTTTCACACGCACGAGACATTGCACTGTATTGTAATCCAAAAGAAAAATGCATTCCTACGTCATTCGAAGCACAGGATTCAGGATGAGTAACGCGTTCTTTCCGTCGCTCGTTCAAATCCGAGCGCATTCACCGTATTGAGGTTTTATTTTTTATTTTTTTACATTTATTTTTTTGTCAATATATCTAGAAAACACACTCGACGATCGAAGAGAAAACTATCGCTGATTATCGTGATAAAGAAAAAATCCGTCGATTAAATTAAACTGTTAGAACGCACCAGCAGCTTTCGAAGCCCGCGAGAGCACATAATATACGGTGATATATCGCGTCGTCGAGATTCAATGCAATTCCAGTTTTTGTCTGTGAATTTTTTTTTTTTTATTTCGCTATCCTCCGCGACACTAGGGATTCGCGGATTGTTTGGTCTCGCGGTTATGAACCTCTTTTCTATCCTTCTCCGGGCCGTTATCGCAGCGGTAATGTAGCGCAGTGAGAAGGAATAAAAAGAAGAAGCAGAAGAAGAAGGTACACCACACGTAGCGCGCACAGGCAGAGAGCAGGCAGGTTGTCTCTCGGGCAACTGAGGCTGCCGCCGCGCGGTCAGCAAATTGTCTGCTTCCGGGCCTCATTACATCACTCTGTTACTCTGTTAACGCTCGCCGGAAACCCCTCTGCGCCTACCTCTCGTCTAAGCTCACGCGGACTCGCTATATCTCACTATACGTGAACGTGTAGATGTTTGTATAACCAATGCGGCTGCCGTTGCTGCTGCTAATGCTACGGTTTGTATGTATAACGTACATACGTAACAAGTACCGAGACACCGGTCGAATGAAACATACGTATAGAGGTACTCGTTTCTGTATGTACATATAGCTTTTCGTCTCGTTCGAGTCGCGACACACGAGGCACGCATACGATTCAATGCGACGACCGAATCGTCGTCTATATGCGACTATAGAAAATTCTACATATTAGTAGACGTGAAAATATGTGTATGAGTGTTGGAATTAAATACGCTTGTCAGAATCCGGGCCTCTGATCACTTCCTACTGCTAATACGCGCTTCGTAAAAAAAACTGTAAAAAATTGTTGGTAATAAAGTGTTCGGTATTTACGTTGTATGTAAATAATCGATAACCAACGTTTTTTTTTAATAACTATGAATTGAACAAAAGGTTATTAAGAGCTTCCGATAGATCGATAAATATGATTTATAATAATAATCGTTATTTTCTCGTAATAATGACTTTTTTGTACGAAGTATTTTGTCAATTGAATAATAATACGTAACAACTGTGTTATTTTTTTTTAATGTTAAAAAGTTATTTATTATTCATTGCGACTCGGTTACGAATAGTATACCTGCTGTCCGATGGAATAAATGATTTTTCTTTGATTGAAAATGAGTGAGGAAACGATTTGTGTTAAGTCGTCGCGTCGAGCGACGGTATCGTTACGAATCAAAGTCCAAACATACGGTACCGGGCCAATGGGGGGTGATAGAGTTAATTAGAGAGTCAGCAGAGGCGAAAGTAAGGCCACAGGTGAAAAAAGGGCGGAAGTTGTGCACGTGGGTGCGTGCACGATGCATGTACTCGTAGTTTTTTTTTGTCGTATCTATATATATATGTATACATCTATATACTACCGAGACGCGTTACGACGCATGCATTCAAACAGCCTTTACCTCCCCAGTGGTAACGGTACTTGACCCTCGTGAACAATGACATTTTTTATGCATGAGAAACGATCAACCCTCGACGCCCGGTTGCTGGTGCCTTTGACCCTCGGCAGCTCGTAACTCGTAACTTGTATACACGCGGGGGAGTCGCAAGAACACTTACATAGGTGTACATAATTATCGCGTGTCTCGGGCACTTAATCGTGATTATGTAACAACAATAAAAAATCGCTTTCGCAAAAATATCTCTGAATATATAAATCAAAATTTCTCGATCTTTTCGATCAAATTTTCTATTGCGTTTGATCCAAGAAACTATTTTTTTTTCTCATCCAACATTATCGGCTCAAAAAAGACGATCAAAGGATCATTATATGATTATAAGAATCTTATAAATCTCACCGTCAATGCGGGGTGTCGAGACGTATCCAATCCAGGCGGCGTCCAGGTTGAGAGTTACCCTTCCCGAAGGATCACACAATCCCGCGTATGTGAAAAAAAAATGATTTCGATCACTGTTTCTTCTCACTGATGTTTCAACTCGTTTATTTATTTATTTATTTTTTTCCTTGTATTCGATTATTAATCGAAGCTAAAAAACTCGAGGCACTCGCGTTCCGTTAAAAATTCGAGTAGCTATTGATATCCTGTAAAATTCGCGGGTTTACGGAAAAAAAAGCGACGAAAGATCGAGAGCTGAAGGATTATTTTCACGATGAGGAAAATACCTCCTGCTATCGACGGTGAGACGATGCGACGGCGTCGACGACGTAAAACGTATATCCACCAGGAGGCGATTTGACGTTGAACGTGTCTCTCGCGCGGGGTGTTTCTATATCCCTGTGTGTTCGGGGGCTTTTGCCTTCGTCGGTCGCGAAAACTCCCCGAGGGGGTGAGATGATGATGTTAGCTAGGCGCGCGTGGACCGGCCCCGACGACGGACGCACATTTGGTAGCTACCGTTATCAGTCGCGGTCCGACGATTGGCTGTATCGGAGCCTGCGCCCCGTCGACGCCCTGCCGTCGTTCTCTCAAACTCTCCCCCACAAAACCTCACTCTCACTCTGTCTCTATGTCCTATGTATCTTCCTCTCTCGCACCCTAACTATGTCGAACGTATAAGTCGATCTCTCTCGTTACCACGGTGGTTCTCGCTTCAACGACGTGAATCCTCGTCGACGCGGCTCCTTAGAGGCGGGATCATCCACAAGGGTGGATCTCTCTCCGTTTCTAGCCGAGCGCAACCGTACTGGGGGGGTTGTTCTGATGCTCTGAGGCTCTCGCGGGGACTCGCGAGGCAAAGCAAGGGGTTCTGATTCTCCGGCTCTCTCGCGCTCATTATACACGAAGCCCTTCTCCATTTCGCTACGACTTAACTATCCTATGCGCGATGTTATGATACGAAGATGTGTGTTAAGAGGACTTGGAACCGCTGAAACTTATCTATATACACTCATTTCTTAATTCCTCGTGAATGATTTTTCATAAAATCTATTGCGACATTGAGAAAATATAATTCTCTAAAATAAAGTAAATTATTATTCGTATTGTTATTAATATTTTCTCGTATATTTATACACAGAAATGTTCATTTATAAAAATGTCCATTATACCTGACGACTCATTAGTAATAAAAAAAAGTGTTTCGCGATATTGGTGAACTGCTTGAAGAACTGCGCGTTGTTATCGAAATAATATGACAACTATGTTGATGAGGATCAAAGTATAAGCAGTAAAGTCAGTATAATGTTCTCACGAGGCCACTTCGCTTCCGACGATCGGAAGCTTAACGCACGAATGATTCGACTACCGGGGCAAACATCGGCCATTTCGACAGGAAGTACCGAAGCCCCTGAAGGGAGAATCACTTGGTGCTGGTCGAAGCACCCGCGCGCCTCGTCGACTCTCGTTCGACTCTCCCCCCCTGTAACCCCCCTCGTCACTCGCCGCACGAGTCTATTGCGAAAACGATCGCGATTTCACACGCTCCATTAACGCCGAACAATGGATTAAATCTACCAGGAGATTATACAACGATATCTATCCATAACGATTTCGATATAACCGAAGAATAATAATTTAATATTTCAACTTCCTTCTTAATTTTCTGTGTTTTAGATATTTTTTAGATTTACAAAGAATCGGGTTATTTTAAAATTGGTCCATTGAACATCGCAAGAAAGATGGGTTATCACTGAATCGCTATTTTCAGTTATTTATAGAGAAAAATTTCATTTTTCTACATATTTGTTTTCACGGTCTCTCTTTGGTTAATCGATGTTTCAATTATTCGATTTTTATCTGCAAAGACTCGATAAATGGGATGAAAAAAAGAGTTTTTCTTCCGAGTGATCGTTAAAATGAGAAATGATCGGTTTAAGCGCGTCTGTTAAATGAATTCAAAAACTCTGCGAGATAGCGGTGGTCCCGAGCGCCCGAAATGCCCTCGCGCCGTTCCGAATATTCAAGAATGCCAATGAATCAAGAATGAGGAAAGGGGCTTTGGTGAAACGAGCTCTCGGTGCAGGATAGAGTAAAAAAAAAAAAAAAATAAAGCACCGTGGGACAGGGAGATTCCGAGCCAAGTGGCCAACAAACGCAATCACTGCTTGTCACGAACAGAACGGCGCTCAACAGGTTACCGTTACGTTATGAGAGTTTATTTCGCGTGCCGCGGACGACGAGTCTATTCGGGTGACACATTTCTAACCCCCTCTTCGGGGAATGAGATAAAGCAAGCAAAGAGCCACTTGGCACCATCGAGACGTGCCACTTACTCACTTCGAGAAATATCGAAATTCGGAATCCGTAATTCACGCCGATACAACTCGAAAAAGGAACTATCGCATCGACAACGACTGATAAAAGCTTCGAATCTGTTTTTCATCCCGTTCTTTCTTATTTTCTCTTTTTTTTCGTAAGGAAGGGAGGGAAACTGTTTTATCAATGTAAAAAAAAATTACACACGGCACGAGTAATGCATTACTATCGTACTATCGACTGTCCAGCTATCGGCAAAGCATTAAGTAGACTATCTCAAGACTAAAAATAAATTAATCGAATCGATGATATTTCCTGAGATTAAGGGATGAATCGTTCCATTTTAGTAAAAAAAAAAAAAGTTCGAAAAAGTTTATGCAGTAATGATACAATTACAATAAACATAATTAGTTAATGCAAACTAATAATTACAAAGGGTATAAAAGATTAATTGCATATGTGAAACTTCGAGATATTAAGATAAAGGGCCCGGAGGGTGATAAAGATCGTTATGGCGGAGTAAAAAAAAAAAATCGAAAAATTGCGCAAGACTTATGCATCGACAATGAATCGACGTTCTCAGTACTATCGACTGTCCGGCTATCGACATGGCGTGATTTAATTTGTTGCAATTAGAGCACGTGAGCCATGCTGCAGGGGTGAGAAAGGGTGGAAAGGCGGTATAGTGTGTTGAAGCATTACTACTACGAATAGCATCAGCAGTAGTCCATGCAGCAGCCGTACCGCGCCCTGCTATTAATATCAGTTAACGAGCCGATATGATCGCTCGATTCGCTCGACGGTTCCCGGTTGGCGGCTGCTGCCACCAGCTACCTCGCTCTAGCTAGCTAGCTAGCTAGCCTAGCCAGCCGCCAAACCACCCTCGCGACTTCAACCCCATCGATCGTTCACGTTCGGCTGACTCACCGTTGCAACTCGAATTCATCGCGTCGTATATCGGCCTTATCTATCAATGTAAATCAACGAATCATCAAGCATTTTCACACCCACCACTAAACCGCTACACAGAAACAAAATCCTAAGGAAAAAAAAAGAAAAAAAAAAAAAAAAAAAATCAAGAACCCAACGGAAGATTTCTTAGCTATGAATAATACATCGTCGTATAATATAATTATCAATCATTATCAATTATACTTCTACGACTATATTTCTTCGTTGTCTTTTTGTAATTCAAGCGCGAAATAAAGTTTAAGAAAGTTAGGATACGAAAAGTAGTTCAAAATAGTTAAAAGTGACGAGTCAATTTCGTCCTTTAAACTGCCAGCTACGTTCGGAGGGAGTTTAGTAGCTGTAGAATATCAGCCGATATAATTTGCAATTTACACCGTCCCATATCGGTTATCGCGAACTATCCCCTGTGTTACGCTACACACAAGCTGTGGCTCTCTATATTTCGCCGGTGAACGAGGGCGAGGGTGGTAAAACGGCGAAGGGAAGGGGATCTGCGAGTGGAAAACGAGCGTGCCACGGCTCCACGATTTCCATAAGCATTCATATATGCACGTTTCGGCGCATTATACTTGCATACCGAACAGCACGTTGGGCTCTCTGCTCGCAGCGTCTACATATAGATATATACGTAGATATACTTTTATATATATGTATATATACGAGTGGGAGTTTGAGAGAGAAAGAGAGAGAGAGAGAGATAGAGACCAAGAGTCGTTCGGCCGAACGGGTATCGTTGCCGCAGCATTTGGGGAGTCCTCCCTTGTGGCTCGTAGGTACAGCTGGAAAGGCTCACGAGCTCGAGGCACGCGAGAAACTCGATTGACTTGTAGATGAGGCAAGCGTCGATACCGACTAGCCGACCACAACGGGTTACAAACACAACCAACTACATCCACCTCCGCACTATCAACTTATTCTCGTTTCAACTATCTCGACTTTTGCTACGGGGCATTAGCAGTACTCGATCTACTTGGTCACTATTGGACTATGAAAATTCTCGCAATCTTTCGAACCGATCGACTGTGCTTTGCTAACTTTCAGATCTCTTTCATTTCCTATCGTTGTTTTGTATTATTTATTGTTTTGCTTCTTTATGAGATATCGAGTTACCGTGTAATCGCGGCATCAGAACTCTTTTTTAAATTTCGTTATCGATGAAAACGATAATTTTCGTTTCGAGTGCCGAATTGTGTATCGGGTATTAATTTGGAAGCAAAACAAGTAGCAAATTCATTGCTTTTGGGAATAAATATGTTGAATACAGCGCCGAAATGATGAGGAACACTTTTTTTTATTTTTCTGTGAACCATTTTGCAAAATACGACGTTTTTTGGTATTTTGAATTTTCGATGTCTGATTTTAACACGAATTACGGGAAATGAATGAAACTACTTTGTTTGACGATGAAAAAATATGTAAAGTAGAGTAGCGTAGTAGAGTAACAAAGAATTATAACGAACGAGTTTCATCTTTGCAGTTTCTTACGCTAAAAATAAATTATTCTAAAAATGATCGTGAATCACATATTTCCATGAATTATTTCGTGTTAAATGGGAATAGATATCAGTTTTATGTAAAACCCACGAAACCCAAACAGTTTCCCAAACTATCAATCATCGAAAACACATGTTTTTCAGATTTTTGTCATCGATCTTACGAATAGATCTCAGTAAACAAATGGCTGCCACCAATTTCGCCGTTATTTTGAGTTACAAAAGGAAAAGGAAGAATGCATCATGTACAGCGTACAAAAAGCTTTGCAGTTTCGTTGTCGCAAAATACAGTGAGAGTTTCTGTCGCGTTCTCATTCACCCCCACCCCCTCCGCCCCTAACAAGTATACACGAGAGGTATAACCGTATATAGATTGCTCTTCTGGTTACTGCAACCAGAACCGAGAGAGCGCGGCTTATCTAGTTAATTAATCTCGGCCGCCGGCGGTAACCGAGTGGCGAGCTACGGGGAGGGGGTGGCAAAGTACCCGGGATCCTGCCATCCTCTCGCCAGCCAACCGGCAACGAGCTGCTCCTGCTGCTGCTACTGGTCCTCAGTTCCACATCAACAAGACTGGCAAAACCCCTTTTCCTATCACTTCAACGATCGCAGCGAAAGATTAGGCGAAAATAAACGAATTAATATTTATCGTTATCTGCATTTTTCGCTAAAGTATCGCTTCAATCGATCCTAAAGTCCCTAAAAAAAACACGCATCTTTAGGTTCTAAAATGGACCACCTTATTTCATATCCAGACACACATCTCTTCGACGATGATCTCTGAATCCATCTAGCGTTCAAAAACTACCCTTGAAGCGAATCACGCCCTTTCCAACAGTCGGAGTCTTGTCAACTTATAAATCTGCCACCCCTCTCGTTGATAAAATTACCCTTGCATCCCGGCATTTATCGATTTTCGATCCTCAATCAAGAATGCCACCGGACACAGTTTGTTTTGCCTGAATCATTTTTTACTTGAACATTGATTAAACTTACTAAAAAAAACATACAAAAGCCATGAAAAAAAAAAGCTCGACAATGACCTCTACATCCATCTAACGTCCAAAAGCTACCCCTATAGCTAGTTTAGCTCTTCCCAACAGTTGGAAACTGTCGCATCTATCGATTTTCCACCCGTCTGAGTACCGTTCAAGCTCCGTTGATAAAACTACCCTCGGGTTTCTATCGATTTTCAACCCCCTACCGAAATTACCAACAGAGCAAATTCGCTCCTAGATGAATCACTATTTCTCCACGCGATGACGCAACCGTAACACGGATGCTCACGTGTCCACGTATACGTAATATTACGCGCCCCCTACGATTCCGTGAGTACGACGAGTGTCTCTCCGCTGCTGCTGCTGCTTCTGGTTCCCCGTATTGATTATACGGCTCTCGGCGTTGTCGGCGTCGTCCTCGTCTGTCGACGACGAGAGGGGCCTCGTCGTTTGGCGTCGTTGGCATCGGATCGTGTCACCTCGTCGTGTTCTCTCAACGTCCTTCGTTCATCCTCGCTCCCTCGTATAGTCTGTATTCCCCTTAAGTTCTTTTTTTCCGTTATAGAAGGCGTTTTCATAGCCAAAAGGCGTTTGACCGTCGGCGGTGGTTTGTTAGTGCTCGTAACAGTGAGGGTGGTTACTCGGCGTCGTGGCGGAGACGGAGGCAGTCGTGTGCCGTGGGAGGACTAAGCATAACCACCGTAAAGAAGGTGGAACGAGAGAGAGTTGTACAAAAAACGTACACCACTAGCTTTTCTGTTGTTTTTTTTTTTTTTTTTTTTTTTTTTTTTTCCGTTAATCTTATTTATTTAATAAAAAGTGCCGTGGGGTTCGAGAATTGAGAAGTGTCGAAGGGCTAACAACGGCAGTCACCACGAAGCACAGAAGGCCCGGGGTCGCCACGACGAGGTGGCTTCGAGTTACCGAGGAGGAGGCAGTGGCGCGTATAAGGCGCGGATACGTACAGCTAGCCGCCAGCAGAAAGGCGGTAGGCATTGTAAGGCCAAACGTGAAAACACGAAGAAAAGATGGTCATGATGGCTGGCATGGACGACCACGAGAGAAAAGTCGTACTGGAATTCTGCCACCTGCTCGAAAAGAGCAAGCAGCTGTTCAACGGTCTTCGCGACCTACCCCAGTACGGACACAAGCAGTGGCAGGCCTACTTCGGACGCACCTTCGATATATACACCAAGCTATGGAAGTTTCAACAGCAGCACAGGTAACAATAATTTCCTATGTTTTCATGTACTTGAAGTTCTTTTTTTCAACCCCTACCATTTTTTTGTACCTACCAATACCATTTTTCATTTGGTTCTCACTTTCCCAAAGTCTGCCCATCACTGGCCTCATCTACTACTACTACTACTACTACTACGACTGGTTGTTACTACTGCCACTATACTCATCATCGTCCCCCTCTAGTTCTACGCCTATTCCTCCCTTGCAACTCTGTCGACGACCACTACTACTCTACTACTTAATTAGGTCTATCTTTAGCCTTCTCTCGTCTCATCGTACAAGCTTCCTCGTTTTTTTTACATCTCCCTACAGTATCTACAGAAAAGCTTTTATCAACGCCCTACTTATTCTCGTACTTTGTCCACTCCACGAGAATTTTTACTCTTCTCTGTATTATTTCCCTGTAACATTATCTGTGCGAAAGTTCCTCATCATCTCATATCATTTTCCGTTAATCTCCACTCCACCTGGTAAGAACAACCCCTTGAATCGTGCAGAAAAAAAAACCCTTCTCTCAACCGGAAGTCCGTGCTTCGTGTATGATAGTCGCGCGGAGGACGTGGTCTCTCCAGCACGATCACGTTCGTTCAACGCTGACGTGGTTGAATGTATATAACAACGCGAACCGCTCATCAAAGAATCTTGCGCAACTCCCTACTCCCCCTTCTACAAGTAGCCAAGCCGCGATAAGCATACAACTCTCTCACCCCTCCTATCGTTCGATGAAACACGTGACGAAAAGTTCCTTCCCTGGACTAAGGCGCGTGTAAAATGATAGTGGAGCGTTAAGAGCTTTGGATATGAATTTTGCGGTTGGTCCATAGTCGTATCACACAGAGGCCACCTTCCGCCCTTCCCTCCTAATCTATAGCTATCGCGTTATTTCGCGAGATTGATAGCAGGAACGCGGTGATGGCATATGGCTCATCCGAATTCCTCTGAGTCAGCCCCTCCGAGCACCTCATTCCTCTCGTCTCTCATCCTCTCGTGAGAACGCGCGAGCATCGTTCGCAGGGTGCGATAAAGCGAGAGGGGGATGAAACAACTCCCCGGCGGCGTGGCAGAGGCTTCTAGGACACTTGGAATCTGACCAAACTAGTGTCCTTGTCCCTATTCGCAAACGAGGGTGAGCGGATAGCTCCCGGATAGAGAGAGGGGTAGACTAGGGCGGAATAGATCTCTCGTACACTCGCGGCTCTCGCAACGGAATTTGATCCTGGCCACTTCCGACTCTTGGAGCTCTACCAACACGGTAGGATCGGTGGTACAGCCAGACGGGGCAGCATCAGCATCAGCCAACTCTGCCTAGTACTCTCGAGGCTTCTTATCGCACGGTCCTCCTTTACAACCCTCTTCCACCTCCTTCTTCCGCCCTGTGCCGCTTACAAAACTAGCTTTGTCGATGTCGTCGCCAGCTACTTCCCTTATAATCCCTTCGACGCTCAAAGTTATAATGGGCAATGGTCGGTTTTGCTACCCCACCTCCATCTCTCTCTCTCTCTCACTCCTTTTCTCTCGGTACTCTCCACGGCGGTCTCGGGAATAATTATCACGAGAGACTTTCTGTATGTTGCACGCTAAGTTGGACGCGATGCGTGCAAGAGCGACGGAGAGAAAGAGTGCAGGCCAACTATAACCCCCCTCGACACTTATTTCGCGTGCAACGAGTAACGATCGCTAGGGCACACACAAGCCTCTCTCGCCAGTCTACCCAGAGAGTTAAATACACTCCAACGATGTATCCCACTCCCTCCCCGCCCCTTACAATATTGCGGGATACTTTTTCTTTTTTTTCTGCACTATTGAACCGTGTTGTTTTTTTTTTTTTTTTTTTTTTCTGGTAATTTGAACTCGAGGGTTGTTTCACGGAACGTGTCGGAAATAAAGGCGGAGGGAAAGAGAGGGACTATGCCGGGCAGACAGAGTGTCGCGCTACTTCGGAACTTGGAAGTCAAGTAGCATCTCGACGTTAGTTGCCCCGAGGATCGATAGGCTTGGTCTCTCTTTACTCTCACTCTCGCGAGACATGAGAATGCAAATGATCCGCTTTTTTTTTTTCCTGTCATTGAACAACGAAGATAACGCCAGACAACCACGTGGCTTTTCAACATCCTTATCCTTCGATCCAATCGTTTGTAATCAACACTTTTGTATGATGTTATTGATATTCACCGATTAATCGCTTGATCGTTTTTTTTTTTTTTTTTTTTTTTTCTTACATGCAGGACTATACTGGACACAAAATACGGTCTGAAGAGATGGCAGATCGGCGAGATAGCGAGCAAAATTGGACAGCTGTACTATCACTACTATCTTCGTACGAGCGAAACGAGTTATCTTCACGAAGCTTATTCGTTTTACGCTGCAATACGCGGACGTGCGTATTACAGTCGGGCAGCCAAGGAGGACCGTAGCGATCTTATGGTGAAGAAATTGCGTTACTATGCGCGTTTCATCGTCGTTTGTCTGCTACTCAACAAAATGAAACTCGTGAGAGAATTGGTACAAGAACTCGATGCTCAGATAGCCGATTACGCGAGTACGTATGAACCCGAGGATCAGGTCGAGTGGAATCTCGTACTCGACGAGATAAAGGGTTTCGTCAAAGCTGAATCGGCCGTCGGCGTTCTCCATGCCGATTCGAATCCCGTTGTATTGACACACAGACTCGGTCCAATGACATCGCCGCCGATCGAACGCTCGCCACCCATGTGCCTCACCCTTCAGGAGATTCTTATCGTTGGCAATTGTGCCGATCAGGTTAAATTCAGCGAACTTTCGGTCGATATGTTTAGAATGCTTCAGACACTGGAGCGCGAACCACGCGACGATCCGACGCATCTTCACGATGCATCGCCCGCCGGTAGATTGCCATTCAGACCGGGACCTTACCCACCGGAAAACGGTATGCCACGAAGGGACAATCCGCACAAGTATCTCCTGTACAAGCCTACGTACAGTCAGGTTCAGGTCTTTCTGGCGAGTGGTTTCAAGGAACTCCCCGCCAACGGTGCACTCTTGCTGTACCTATCCGCCGACGGTTGTTTCTCAACGGTCAAACATCCCGAAGAGAGTGAGTTGTTATAAACGTGAAAAAAAAACGATTTTTTTTTCCATCGCAATGTACAGCTTTGTCGCTTGCGGAAAAAATATGCTCGACGATTTCTTCCAGTTTTCGAACGAATTTTCCAAAGGGGCGGTTTTTTTTTTTTTTTTTTTTTTTTTTTCACGTTTCGGCCAAATGTTACAGTTTTGGCAACGAAACTCTGCAACATCTGGCTGAACAGAACGAATCTCGCAAAGAGAATAACGATTTTTTTTTTTAAGAAAAAAAAGTAACCCGGTTTTCGGAATGTTGCGGCAAAGAAGTATTATTTTTACTGAAAATTTATAATTGATTAAGTGTACTGATACCGTCCTATTCGATGTTATCAATCGAATTTTTTGCTGAAAAGATCGAGAATTTAATTTAATCGAATTAATAATGAAATCCAATCAAATTTTTATCCATCGATGATGATAATTTGATTTCAGTGATTGTCCGCGGATATTGATGATGATAACAGCTGGAAGCAATCGAAGTATCATGGCAATATGTGTAATACGCTTTTAGCGGGCTTTACGATAACTTTGTGGTTCCATTGGATTTTCGTGTATCTTTTCCAAGTGGGTTACGACCTCGGTGGCGTATCGACAAGCAGTAAACGCGATCCCGAACACGGCAAGAGGCCTACCGGCGGAAAGGAACCGCACTGTCTGTATCCCGGGGATCTGTATCCATTCACGAGGAAGCCCCTCTTCGTCGTCGTCGACTCGGACAACAGTTACGTGTTTCAGCAAATACCGAGATACTTTGGTCAACCGCTCATGGTACTCATGTCGCCCCAGGAGACACCCTCGAATCTTAGGGATCTTCGTCACGGCGGCAGCCTCTTCACCCTCTTCCTTCACGCCCCACTCGCCGCCTTCTGCCTTATATGCAACGTCGGTAGCCTCGCCGTGCATCACTGGGAACGTTGCCAGAGTTACGTGGAACGTTTCCTCGTCGAGGCCAGTCGTCTCGTCGTACGTTCCAGATGCGGTTAGTCGAACAAAAATTTTTCCAGCCCCACACCCCCTCCCGCGGCCTTCTTATTCGTATAATATATTATGCTAGAAAACTCATATCCTCTATCACTCGCGAATGTTATGAGATATTACAAAATCGAGACCACGGAAGACACGATTTGCTTTTTGGCCTGTGGAAAGTAGCCAGCGAAAAAAAAATGAGGAATTAAAGCAAAAAAGGGAAATTTGGCACGCGTTTCGTATTCCATAGTAACCGTTATTTCTTTGGGGCTTTTTTTTTTTTTTTTTTTTTTTTTTTTTTTTTTTAATACATGTATATAGATCATTGTTTTTTTTTTTCTTTTCTTACAGAGAGCAGCGTACTCCAATTCTTCGGCGACGATTTTCTCAGGTTGCTGCTGGTTCGCTACGTATTTTGCGACGTCGTATTGCACCTTCACCGCTCGTTTCGCGGTCGTCACCAGCGTCCCTGCTGCCATCCGCCACTGCCGGAGGCGGAGGTACTTCAACATCCGGCCCTACACCACATCGTGCTCGATCTCGCTGCGTCCATTGACGCCCGCGATCATTTTCCCGACAGCAACGAGCTCGCCTGACCCCGGCATCCATCCCGACAGGATCCCGATAACACAACATCCCCGTTAACCACTTACCACCATCACGACTACGATTACGGCAATTACAATTACAATAAAATCGTTACATTGAGACCTCATTAAAACGCGTCTCGAACTTCATTCTCTCTTATATATTCTCTCTCTCTCTCTCTCTCTCTCTGTCTCTCTCTCTCTCTCTGTCTCTATCTATCTCTACTCTCTGCTATCACTCTCTTCTATCTTCTATCACTTAATACGATTAACCAAAAGTATCGAGTTTTTAAATTTATTCGAAAGAACGAAAAAAAAAAAAAAAAAATCATCAGTTTCATCCTGTTATCTGTTCTCTATCTATAACTAACTCTCAGCTCTAAAAAAAAAAAAAACTACTCTCGTTATCTCTTTATCTTGTTCTTGAAAAAAAAAAAAAAAAAAAAAAAAAAAAAACAACACTAAAGGAAAACAACAAAAAAAACAACAAAAAAAAAAAAAGTCAGAGCGTTCGAGTACTCTTAGGATTTCACACATAGTAGAAGATTAAGCGTATACTAATTACTATATTTTTTTAAGAAAGCGATAACAAAAAAAAAAAAGCAGCCACTTCTTAATCGACGATGGAAAAAAAAACCATATTTGTGTAATGGAAGTTTAAGAAAAAAAAAAAAAAAAAAAAACACCAATACACAAACGACCCAGTGTACTCTGAAAGTTCGAATATCTAGTTTGTAAAACAAAGAAAAAAAGAAAAAAAAAAAAAAAGAGACGAGGCTCATTGATAATAATCTTTAAGACTCTCCAAAAGACTGTTCGAAGTTAATTATTCCGACGTATAAAAAATTATTTTATTGGTCTTCTGTATACAAAAGAAAAAAAAAAAAAAAGAAAAAAAAGATCGAATCAGCTAATCGAATGTTCCGAGAGATGTTTAGAGGTGAGTAAACGCCTGGTCGGCCGCTACTTCAAACTCGATTATCTATTTTTCTCTAGCGTTCGAAAGCCACGCTACAGTTGTGGGACAAACGGCACGTTTGTTTTATTTATAAACAAAAGCCACTGAAGATCGGCGTTTGAAGCTTTCGGTCAGCCAGCGTGGGCGCGAGCGTGGCATCGATTCGTCTCCATCTCACTGAAGCCGATTCGTCCGCGAGAAAGAAAAAAAAAAAAAAAAAAAAAAAAAAGACCGATCCACAGAAGCTTTCGTATGAGATATATCTAAAATTCACCAGTGAACCGGGAGAACTCGGTCAAGGTTTGGATGGTCGGATCATTCCATGCGGAAGATCGTCAAATATATCTCCAGGTAAAAGAACTAACGGCCGGCGTTATCATCTGGACGAACAATAGATTAGAACACGGTCCATCGACCCTGCGGCTTGCAAAGCGAGGAATATCCCTCTTGCTTTTCGCTCGTCTCTTTATCTCTGCGTGTCCTAAAACTTGGCACAAGTGCAAAAATCGCGAATTGCGTCGGTCGATGCACGCAGCCGAATTCTCTCTCAGGAAAGAAGAAAGAGGGGACGAGCGGCGCACAACTACAAAAAGCAAATCTACCAATTCGACAATCTCGTATGCCATTGTTCGAGAATGTCTTGTCCCCTCTCGTACACTAATAAATTAGCCTCTTATAATAAGAATAACAAGATGAAGAAGAGCGAAAAGGGGTGGAGGAAGGCATAGTTTAGACTGAGCCAAAGCCACACGATCAAAGCCCATCCAATTGCGTTGGTATTAGTTAATGTATCGTACGAAGAGACTCTCTCTCTCACCTCGGTATCTTCTACCTATAAATAATCATGTACGGACGCTTGCGCTCCTGATCTCATCGGCGATGTGTGTTAACGAAAATTTTCGTTCGCGAGAGACACAGGTTCCTCTCCAATCGAGAGAGGTCTGGCTGCAGCCGCCGAGGGCTGCGGTCTCTCCTCTCGGGAGCGACCCTCGACGACCTCCGGTATCACCGGCTACGTTTTCATCCCTCAAAAAAAGGATCGTGTCTATAACGGGGATAAAGGGAAATTGCAAAACAACAACGAAAACGTAAAAAAAAAAAGAAAATTTCAAGTATCTCTATCAGAGTCCCTCGTGCGATTTCGCATCTGCAAGTGTGTGTGCGCGCAGTCGGAAAGAAGGAAGTGGATAGAACAGAAGGTACAAGAGGGTGAGAGACGTTCGATCGAAGCTGTGGAGGCGTTTGCGTCGGTGTTGCGGTTCCTGTGCTTTCCACCGCCGGTGATACACACAATAATATATATATATACGTATATATACATATATATATAGTAGAATCCAGTCCATCGGCAGTGGGGGAATTATGGACCAACACGAAAGAGAACGAGAACGAGGTCGTACCTCCCGGGCCTCGTCGACCTCGAGCCTCGGTCGCGAGGTTCGTTGCGCTTGTCAATTCTTCCAGAGCGATTCCTTGCTACCGGAGAGGCGCGCTATGATCGTAAGGCCACCGTCGAGAAGCGCAGCACCGAGCCCCACATTTAAAATACCTGGACGAGATGCTGCGACGACGGAGAAATTGTAAGTTTTGTTAAACGTTAATCCTCTCGATGGGATTTTTATCAACGCCGATCGTAAAGATTAGGATGGGAGGTTGAGAATTTTAATTCTACTGGGAAGCTTTCCGAGAGCAATCAGCGTCGGCTACGATAGAAAATTTCATTCTCGGAGAAGGGGTTCGGCCAATCGCGGGGATTCGTATCAACTGGAGACGAAAGAGAGCTTATTTATCAGAGACGAAACGTCTTTCGCAATGTAGCGTCGCGGGTCCAGAAACGTGAAAATTCAACGTCGAAATAGCATTTTAGTTGATTTTTGAGAGTAGAGTCAGTCAGTCGCCGTTTGGGCAACGAAGCGTCGAGATTTTTGACGATGGAAATTCGACTCTGGTGAGTAGCAATTTGGAACATCGAAAATCAATGGAAATTATGAAAATTCTTTCCATTTTTTTTGTTTTTGATTTTGATAAAAAAAATAAATAAAAAAAAAATTGTAGCTGTGAGTCACGGAGAGAGTCATTCAGTGCAGTAATCCTCATCGTTTATAGAACGATGACCTACACTCGTTGAGTCTTACGATGACGTTCGTCCGTCTCATCTCCGGTACGAAAGCGTATAACTGGAAGTTTACTTTTAACGACACTATAAGTTTGCGCAATTCGCGTGTGTGTTTCGAAGCACGTTGACGGAGAGTAGAAACCGTTGATGCTATGTGGGTAGTTCGGTTACACCGGGGACGGCGAAAAACACACGCATCTCACTACTCGCGAGAACGGCGGCGACTTACCGTATCTATTTAAGGTTCGCCCGGCTGTCTATAGTTAGAAACTGCGGTCAGCTCCCGGTTCCGCGTCCAGTAGTCGCCGTTCGGCAACGTACAAGAAAACCCCTTCGGAGTCTACTGTCCCCTTTTGTCTCTTCGTGATCTTTGGACTCATCGGCCATAGGAGTCGTTTACTTTTTCAGGACTTAAACGAACGTTTATCGATGAAAACGAGACGCGAGTTATCTCAATTAATCGTAACTCGACAATGAGTTTATTGTCGAATCGGCCGGTGGTCGCCGATGAAAAGCGTCTTCGGCGATATGTGTTTTGAAAAATTTACAACAACTCTGCGTTGAGTTATTTTATTTAAAAAAATTTTTTTTGATAATCGGTATTGTCGATTTTTGGTGAATACGAAATTGAAAAAAAATCGGTATCGTTTATACAAGATAGAGAAATATTTTGATAGTAACAACGAAGCACGATGAATTCTGTACACAGCGGAGAACACGAGTACGAGCCGATCGGCACACCGCTGATCAACGTAAGGACCATGACGCCGATCTCCACCGCTCCTGTTGTAAGGATAATCGATACGGATGTAGTGCCCGTCGCAGACAGCGACGATAGCATCGATCTCCGCGGAAGATTCACACCGGGACCCATTCTCGAGGGTAATGAACTCATTCTACCATTGGATGGACAAATCGAGGATAGCGCTATGGAGACAAAAGAACTTGCCGGGGGCGGTGATACGTCTGAGGAACTCGAGAGCCCACAACAATTGCAGGACAGATTGGAGGAACGATTTCTAAACGCGGCCACACCTTGCACCGAATCCAGAACCGACGGCGAGGTCAATACGAGTCAGGTAATTATAAAATCGCTGCGATCTCATTTCGAAGAGTGAAATATTTGTTTTCTATCGGCGCGCGAATCGAAGCGGTGAGTTGTAACTAAAGCATTCAAATATCATAATAATCGAAGCCGAGAAGCAATTTTCTTCAATATTACTTTATTCCAACAATTTCTGGATGAAATCGCGTTACTTACATTGTTTTTCCACTGATTTTCGAAAAATTAATGTCTTTAATTATTAATTATAGCGTATAGCAAAAAGTCATAATTTGCGTTTTCTTTCGGGAAAAAGACGATTAGCAACGTGTTTGCCAACCAATTAAAACCCGAAGCAAAATTGTAACGATAAATTAAAAAAAAAAATTTTCAATTTAACATAATTTTTTGATAAAAACTGACGCTTCTTTTTTTTTTAATAAAAATTATTGCTTTCATTCAGTCTCCGCGAAGTAAATATATCGAAACCACTTATCTGTTAAAATTCGAATGGTACATCAGTTACTGCAAATTTAGACTGAGTTATCCGCAGTAGAAAATGCAATGCAAGAGTGGATATAGCTTGTGATCGATGGGAATCGAATGCTGAAGTGGAAAATTCCTGTACTGCGCGGACGAGAGTCTCGAGATGTTTACTGCCTACAATCGCGACTATTCTTGAACACATGATAAACGTAGACGAAGAGCTTTAACATCTCAAGAGTATACGCGTCTGAGTGTCCGATATATAACGATTTTGCTTTTGACTGATTAATAGGTGGACTCATCGGCAATGGAGGAGCTGCCGCTCCGACGAGGTGCCCGCGGTTTGCCCCAACGTCTGCGTACGCAAGCCGGCAAGCTTCGTTCCCGTATAAAGGGTATACAGCGTCCAAATTTTTCGATCGATCGACTGAGATCCGACAAGACGAGAACGTCATCGGACAAAACTAGAACATCATCCGAAAAAACTCGAACATCATCCGAAAAAACTCGAACGTCATCCGACAAGAAAAGCTCGACGAGTGAGAGAACGAAAGCTTCCGGTTCGGAGAAGCAATCGCGACCGGTGGACAAACGCACGAGAATCGAGAGAATAAGATCGTCACTGCCGGACAGACCGAAGATATCTCTACCCGATCGTTCGAAGTTTCATCTTCCCGAGCGTCCGAAGTTCAATATAAAAAAGCCTAACATACGCTTTCCGACTCTGGGAAAAGCTCGCCGAACTCCGAGTCTCGGTGAGGTACAGCGTCAACGTTCGACCGAATCGAGTTCCGGTTCGCGAAGAAATATCTTCGATTTTTCTACGTATCCTCGTCTTTTTGATAAAAAATCGAAGACACAAGGGGAGTACGCAACATCGTCGCCGAAGGAATCGCGCGCTCAGTCGACCGAAAGTTCGACGCTTCCGAGAGCAAAGAAAACCGCTCCGCTCGGTCCAAGATGGGCGCAAAGATTCACCGATATAAAATTCGCCGACGACGAGGAAGACGAGGTGAAAACTTTGGCTGAGAGATCGAAACCCTGGCGACGTCCGTCGTTAGAAGAGCCAAGACTTTCGTTGCGACCGCAGGAATCTCTCGACGAACCGGAGAGTCTTCCGTGGGAAGATTCCGAGGAAAGAAGAAGAAGTCAGCAGGTTGAAGAGCTTCCCTACGAGGTTGAGGAACAGGAGGAAGAGATGCACATGGGTCGTGGATTGAAATTAATTAGACGAGGATCCGTGGATTCCTACGACGAAGAACCGCCGCGAATCGATCCCCGACTATACGGCGATCAGGACGTTCGTCTAGACGAACGCGACATCGAAGTAGAAGAGATCGAAGATTTGGAAGAATCGATGAGCGCCGAAGATCGCGCTGCCTATCGCGCTGCATTCATGCCGGTGGATCCAAGAATCTACAAGCAACAGAAGAAGCAGCAAGAAAAGCTCCAGCAACAAGCTTCGTCCGAACGTGAAGAGGACATCGAGGAGGATGAGCCGCTCTCGAGCGAAGGAATAGAAGAAGATTTGTCTGCGCGTTCGGATCGAGAGCAGCAACAATCGAGCGGAAGCTCTTGCGATCGTCGTCGTCGAGGCGTAATCGAGGAAATCGATTCCGACGAATTTTTCCTTCGTGAAAAAGGCATAAGTCAGGACGACATGAACGTCGGAAGATACTTGACCAGTGAAATCCGCGACGCCCTCAGAACGCCTACCAACGCTTTGGCACACGAGATTCTCGTGGTAGCGCCGCAACCGCCGCAAAGACCGGCGCGAACGAGATCAATGAGAAAGCGTAAAGAACCTTCGATCGAATCTTACGACGTTGTTGCGCCGGAAAGACCGAAGAGAGAAAGTTCGCGAAGAAGCGTGGAGTACGATTACGACGAGGGGGGCGACAGTATATCAGAATCTCGTCACAGAGTCGTTTATCACGCGGAATCTGCGCCCCTCGATCTCGGGAAGATCGAGCCACTCGATGATATTGTGGTCGTCAAGCCGATAAGAAGAAAATCGAAGACTTCGATTCGCAGTCAATCTCTTCGACGCTCTGAATCGCTCGCGCCGCAGCCTGAGGAAGCGACGGATTATCCGGAGATCAGTGCCAAACCTCCACCACCGCCACCGCGACGTAGAAAACGTCTTCGTCCAGAAGAGACTCAACAATCCATGGAAATCGAAGCTCCCAGAGTTAACGGCGTCTCGGCTTGCAATGGTCACCATTCTCCAGTTCTGATCGAATCCCAAGTTGTGGAACGGGTCAGAACTCCAGCGCCGAAGAAACCCGAACGCGCTGTTAGCAGAGAAACTCTGAGAAATTTGGCTTCTCGTGTAGAACACGAATACATCGAATCAGCGCCGCCAGTACCACCAAAGAGACCGTCGCGTTCACGCGCCGCTTCCGTTGTTCAAGACGACGACAGAACTTCTCACGGTGCCGAATCCATACCGGAACTTGGATACGCCGAGGAAGAAATTCCGCAAGACGACAACGACTCGCGTCTCGATTATCCGGGTTACGCGGTGATCGACAAACGCGAAAAGCCGCCGCGACCACCGCCACCGAGGAAACGTCGCGATGACAAATTCGCCACTACGCCGAGATCGGGCACAGCTCCCGCTCGACCTCAACGTGCTTACAGCACTCTAAGACCTGCGAGATCGAGAACTCCGTCCGAAGTTACTTCAGTTACTCTTCACGATAACACTCTTGATAGCACTCCTTACGAGGAGGTCGATTCCGAAGAGGATGAACACAGAGATCTACGAAGCGGTGTCGTCGTCAGTAAAATTCAAGGTCGTCCACTTCCGGCACCGCCGAGACCACCGCGATCGAGACGCGAGAGAAATCCCGACGAGGACCGCGACGATGCGACGGAATTTTTGTCGGAAATTGTAGCGGCGACGGAAGCTTTCGCATCGACACAAACGGATCCACTTCCGGACGATATGGTTATAGAGGAAGAAGTAACACAAGCTAAACTCATCGTATCTCCTTCGAGATCGGGTTCCCAAATTTTAGTCTCCACCGAGCGTATTCCGAGTCCAACGAATATATTGTTATCCGGAAGTGCGAGATCGAGTTCTCAGGTTATCGTACCCGCGGAACGAGTACCGAGTCCAACAATGCAGTACGAAACTTCGGAATTCAGAAGCGAACCACCGGAGAGATCGGTTTCAGCGATTTTTGAACGTCGCGAGAGAACTCCGAGTCCCGTGCGAAGATCTACAGCGCCAATCGTTCCACCACTTCCGACACAACAGTCATTTTATCACGAAGATCTTGGCGAAGATTTTCCGTGTCTCGAGAGGCAAAAGAGTAGAAGCAAAAGTCCATCGTTGCCGCGGGAAAGTATCAGGGATATGGAAAAATACGAGAGAGAAGCGGAAGAACGACTGCAATCTTCGCTAAGCGAGAGAATGAGAATCGAGGAAGAAATACAACAAGCGAGAATGTTGCGTACCGCTCTTCTATCGAACGAACCCCTAAAAATAGCGAGTCTCGAAGTCGGAGATCTAAGGGTGGATCATCTGAATGTTTCGAATCTTGAAGCGCACAAAATTTCAGCTTCCGAGATTGATGCCCTCGTGGTATCGGCTACGGAATTATCGAACACCGGTGAAACTCCAGAGCCGCAACCCGTCGAATTGCATCCGACATTACTTAGAGAGCTTATAGCTATTAGAAGTCAATTGGAACTCGTAAGTTCCGCGCAAGAAACTCCGAAAGAGACACAAATGGAGAGATTCGGGACTCAGAGACGAACGGACGAGGTGAGACCTCGAGAAATTTGTTATTCAACGACACAATCGTCGCAACCGGTGCATTTGCAATTGGATCAAGTATCGCGGTCCATGGAAACCCGCGCGATATTTTCGTCGGTAGGATCTTCGAGAGAATCGTCACCGCAGCCTAATATCCCACCGGCGATACCGTCATTGCCGACAACCGCGAGTATCGCGAAAGAACAAACAGCCAAAGTCGAGACGGACTCCAAAGCCGAACAACGAGGACGTTCGAGTTCGAGATCGCGATCTTCTTCTCCGGGAAGGGCCGGTCTCGATAGTCGTTTGAGGCAAACTGCATCGCCGGTTAAATCTCTACCTCCCGTTATATCCGTGACTCCGGATACACCAGATGTGGCACGCAGTCGTGTAGAACCCCCCGAGGTATCGAGACCTCAACGCGCGGTTCTTTCCTTCGCTCAAGAGAGCGAAGAATATTCTTCCGAGTCTTTGAGAGAACGTTCGCCTCCCCATCGTCCAGCCTCACCGCCTATGCCGCCGATAACCAGTGGTGCGCAGTATATAGCATTTCCGACATCGCAGATACCGCCGCAGTTCTTTTCTCTCGCATCACCAGCTGCCCCGCCTCGGAGGGCAGTAGAACAGGAAGAACCCGGAGTCGTTGACTTGGGTCAGCAACTATTACGAGCTTTGAGGGTCGCAAGCAAGAGAGCTATGAGACATTTTGTCGGATACGTCGTAAACAGAATAGGTCACGAAGAAACCGACACGAAAATGAGAGAAGTTGAGTTGGCGCTGTGTGCACTTTTGCTCATTATCGCTGGATTACTCATCGTTTGCTTCGGCGGCCCGCGCACGGTAACTCATCATCATCATTGGGACTATTTCAATCCTCCGCGATTGTAAATTCGAATACGAATATATTGGAAAAATCGGCCTCTTGCTTACGATTACGTCTATCGTAAGATACCGTACTTTTATTTCATCTCACAACGAAGATTTCTCGCCCATGATGTTCTCTGTACAACGAAAAAATAAACCTTCCCACCCATGAAACTCCTGTTTGTATAAAAAAAAAATAATAATAATATATTTCTACAATCATTGTTGACTCGTGTGATTGAAAAATAATTGTTGCTACTTACGTTTTAATAAAAATGTAAATTATGTATATAAATAGATTTGTCGTATTTTTTAATTCGATTATTGAAACAAGTCTTCTTCGTAGACTGTGACGTCGCGTCTGTCTTTGTGGCCACTTTTTTGCGAATAATTGGCCGCTATCGACGACCACATGAAACTGGAAGTTGTGTCGTTTATCGGATCTATGACCGGTTGTCTTCTCGCGAGGGAAACTTTCAGCTGAATGGAAGACACCATACTACCGTCCATTTCGCTGATCGCTCGCTCCGCAGCTTCTGATTTGTCGAACGTTATGAAACCGCGACTGCAACGTCATTGTTTTTTGGATTAATTTTATTCTCGAGATTAGTGTTTTTACGCCCAAAAAACGGATACTTGAAACAAGCATATTATTATCGGCACTAAAAAATTATATTTATTTTTGTTTCGAAAATATTTATATCCTGTTATTATATAATTTTTTTCTTTTTTTTGTATTTGTTTATCTTTGTGCTGATGCACTTTTGCTTGTTTCATGTATACTTTTTTTTGGTATATTGCCTCAAAAAAAAAATTGACATACTTTTTCTCAGTTTCCATAGAAATATTGACGATGTTTCCAAAAGTCTGAAAGTGCTTTTTCAAAAAATCGTCGGATATTTTGTAGCCGAATACGAATATTGTGTTTCCTCCTCGAGGTTTTGGCTCTTGCTTAGCAGGAGTTGGCTTATCAACTGTAACGCCTGTTCGCTCTTCCGTTGTGTCTTGGGCGCTGACAAAACTATCGTAGAGATCCTTGACTCGTGGTTTTGCCGTCTCCGTCTCTTCTTCTTCTGGCTGAGCGGGACAAAACGGCTGATAGGAACACACAGTCTTCTCTGTGCTGTTCAACTTCCTTTCGAGACCTCTGGGACGCTTAAACGATTGCTCAGCACGCTTTGGCGTTTTTGGTGCGGTTATCACTCCGGACTTTATCAATTTTTTTGCGACTTCTCTGGCGTCTCTGGCTTCGGTTGGACGCTTCGGCGCTTGCGGCATGCGTTCGGGTTCCGGTTTCGGTGTTTTCAAGTCTTGTAACGCTTTTTTCTTGTAAATCGACAAAAGAAATAGTCGTTTATAAATCGAATGAGGTTAGGATTGTTGCGATCCGTAAGGCAAAGCGACGATACCTTTCTTTTCAGTTTGTTGTATTTCGCTTGTAGCATTAATTCTTCCTCCGTTAGTTTCGATGGAAAATGTAGATACACCATCCTCGTATTAGTTTCTATCAATTGCGCAAATAACTGACGGAAGAACAGGTTCTCGGTATTGTTATTGTTTTGGAAACAAAAAAACAGCTCGCTCTTTTTTTTAGTCAGGTTAAAACAGCCGCGAAACGCCAGAGATGTTTCGATATATATCGCGGCGAGAAAGCGCGGTCGCGCAGGAAGGAATTTACAATGCTTCGGCCGATAAAACATTTAAGGCGCTAAATCGCTTATTACGAGATCGAAAAGAAATCATTCCCGGACATTGGTAATCATTGGTAATTGAATAATACAATCAACCCTCCTGCAGACTGCTTGAAGAGTTGAAGAAAAACATTAGCCTACTCACTTTTTTTACGATATCTTCGTTCCGGCAATCTCTTTCCACGGGGAGTCCGGAGACTTCGGCTCGACGATTCATCGATGATCTAATGTAACGAAGAGTCCTCCACATCGTTATAATATTGATCGTTGCACGCATTAATTCACCTCTGTCAAGTGTCACAACACGTTAACGAGTTTTCGAAAGATAAATATCACTTTGAAAAAAAGAGCGACAACACGGTGGTTATATGGAGGCCACGCGCAACTCACACTTTAAGTCGCTGATAAACACGTCAAAAAATAACGACATCGAAGAAGATGTTACTGTTGAGGCAGAAGATACTAAAGATTCTATATGATATGTTTCAATATGCAAACACCGGATAATTGATAACGTAATTGCCAATATTCCACGCGATTATAACATTCCGATTTCGAAAATACGTCCGTCTCATTCGCGCACCGGTCGTACACTGCCGGCGTTTCTGGCTCTTCGCGCGCGTCTGCCAGCTGATTATGGTGCGCATAGCGCATCAGTAGGTAAGTCCTACCAAAGAATATAAATGTTTATATTGTTTAGTAGTACGCGTTCAACGTGTACACGGGGTACTCATGTATTTTACAAACCCCCGAAACGATTTCGTAATCGTTCTCTCCATTACGTGTAATTGATTAATATCTAATATAAATTGATATACCAATAAACTAATTACTCATCAATATATATTTCTCTTTATTACCTGTTAAGATCCACAGCATTATCGATTTTTTTTAGTATAGAAATTTAAATGTCCTTATCTACTGAACTCGTTAATAAAATCACATGCCTCGTACGCAAAACCTTAATAATTATCGTAACAACAATATGAATTAAGGAATCAGAAGGGAAAGGAGTAGGAAGATGGCAAGAGTTATCGTTAAGTATTGAGTTTCGTCGAGGTTTCGGGATTCGTCGTTCTCGAATGAATTCCCAAGTGTGCAAGTCGCCTGCGACGGAGATCGTCCGGATCTGGCGTCGTTGGTGCGGTAACGCATTCCAAACTCAATTGAAGAGCTTTTCTTAACTCGTCGTCCGCATCCGGCGTAGCAGGCGCTGTATCGCATTCCAAACTCAATTGCACCGCTTTCCTTATCTCGTCTTCCTCGTCCGGATCTTCGACGCTGTCGCGATATCGCGAAACATTCGATGTTTTATCGTCGTGAATCAATCTCGACTCCAATAAGTCGTCTGTGTTCTTCTGAATCTCTCGTAGACTGAGTTGAAGAGCTCTTTGCAAATTCGCGTCTTCTTCATCCTCCCCCTCCAATTGAATCGGAATTATCCTTTCCCGCGGACGATCGGTCGTGTGTTCGTTTTGTTGCGATATTCGTTCGAGTTGTGCGCTATCTTGGCTCGCAGACGTCGACGGAATATGAAAACTGACCCTCGCAGGCACTTTGACGCGTTCCAACGCTTGCGCGGCCGCGAGAATCTTCGCTTGATCCTCTTCCGCTGTTCCCAATCTGTAACCCTTCGATTCCGGCTTCGAAGTAGAAGCCGATTGTGAACTGCTTTTCGCTCGTGACGATGCGATCGTCACGGGATTCTTTAGTATCACTTCATCCGCCGTGCACTCTGGCAGTGTACCGATAACGAGAAATATTGAATATCCTGCAATAACAAAACTGAACGTAAATAGAAAAAAACAAACTTCAAGAGTAAAATAGAAAAAAAAAAATAAGAAATCGAAACGTGAACTGACCTTCCTGCAAAAGTTGTGCAAAGTACATTGCCAAATAGGTATCAGACAATAATTGCGGTCCACTGAGTACAGAATTCAAGTTAAACCACTGCATCCCAATTTTTCTAATGGTGAACCAGTGACCTTTGTAATTACAAATGTATGCCTGCATCTGTCTGCAATATAGAAATAAACAATATAATCAATGTAAATAACAATCATTTCAACAATTTCTCTCAACAACTCAGTTACAATAATTTCCAAAAAATAAAAAAAATTGCCAAAATCATATAAACAATTTTTTTCGAGGAAAAAAAAACGTAAAAAAAAATGAAATAAAAATTATAATAAAGTCTACAAAAAATTAAAAAATTTAATAATAATAGTAACCTACGAAGGATCATTTTGTGCTACAAGTGCCATAGGCTCCGTGCCGTTGTACGGAATGAGTTCAAGGCCCCAGAAATCCAATGCGCTGCTTATCACTTGTACTGAGAAATATCCACTGTCATCCATGTTTCCAGAGGGTTGCTGCAATAGCGCAACACATTTAAGGAATGCCTAACGACGCGATTTTCACAGAAACTTTAGAGGTCAACGTACCTCCAGGAATCTCTTGTAATCCTCACTGTCAACACCAGACTCTGCCATTCTCATTCTCTCCGCTTCGTCCATCTGATGCGCAAGATTGGCAAGATCCACGGCATTGAAGTAACTACCTTGCAGAAGTGCATTAAGACAGTGCTGAGCGCATAGATATCCTTCTTGCTGTAAAGCCAACAACGACAAAACAAAAAACGTATATATATATATATATGTATACACATATTAATAATAGTTGAAAGATCGACGAGTTGCGTCGTAAGTGTACGTAACATTGAATCTCACCTTCTCGTGAAATATACTCTCCATCTTTAATCGATTGTCAACGACGTTACAATTGTGAAAATAATTATTTCTATTACGAAGTATAATAATCAGTAAAACGATATAACCCAGCAACGGTCAAACGTCATCCACAAAAATATTTGTAAAGGAGATCTCGCGAGACCGTTGATAAACGTAACCTTATAAGGTTGACGATCTCCTTGACAAATTTGCCGTCAACGCGAGAGACAACAAACTCCAAGCGGATTTTACGGCGAACGAAACGGTGTACAGGAGAAAGTTACTAGATGCAAGGAGAAAGAAGAGCGCGCGATGGTTGAGGGGCGGGAGAGTGCGCGGCGCACGTAGCACTCTCGCACTCTCGCGGTTAATTCTTCATTGCACGGCCACCGCGGCGGGCGACAACAATTGTAACGGAGTTATCAACCTAAAAAATTTCGGAATATGTAAACAACAATCGAGACTGTCAAACACAGTCGCAGTTAATTATCGCGAACGGCGGTTGGGGAATGACATTTATTCTGTTTTATTTTTAATTAATTGAATACACGAGCGTCAATCGCCTCGAAACGGATGAAAAATGAGTGTAACGAGAAACAACGGTGCAACGACGGGCGACGGTCTCGAGGATCTCGGTATTCCCGGACAAATTTTTTTACGCGACGCTCTGACAAGCTGCACCGATCCGCTGAAAGCTATAGAAGAATTTCAATTGGAAAATGGAGTTCTCTTGCCTTCGCTGAGACCCATGCTGCCGCTACTCGATCTGCACGGAGTGCGTAGACTTGATTTTCATGCCTCTGTGCTGGAGGAGCTGCGCGACAAACTTGTCAAGAGAATAAACGAAATAGGAGCAGAGAGAGGAGAAAAGAATGTGAATACCGGTGACAAGAGACTGAAGGAATTGTTGGCTAAAAGTTTTCCAGCTGTTCGAGTAGCGGCTCTAAGGCCCGTAGTCATGTGCATACTGCGCAATACTCCTCACATAGACGACAAGTATCTCAGGGTTCTAGTCAGAGAGAAGGAATTATACAACAGTGCGGATACAGAAGTCAAGAGACAGATATGGAAGGACAATCAGAGTCTGTTTGGCGATGAAGTATCGCCTCTGTTTAGTAAATACATCATAGAAAAGGAATTGGTGCTCTTTGATCACGGAAATCTGAACAGTCTTTTCTTCACGCCGTCTCCAAAGGTGCGATATAGAACAGTTTAACGAAAAAACAAAAAAAAAACAAAAATACACAAAGGAAAAAATTCTTTTTTTTTAGTCCCAAGAAACAAATTTCAAAAAAAAAAATGCAATCAATTGTTTATTTTTTTTAATGAAAAAAAAAAAAAATATTGTAATTATAAAACGATTTACACTTAAATGTTCATATATATGTTTTGATGAGATGATGAGAATTTTAAAAATTACAGGAGGAATTCAATTTTTTTAATAAAACATATATAAAACAGGAGGAATTCAATTTTTTTAATAAAAAATATGAGAAATATTGAATCAAAACTATAAAACTCCTCTTGCTTTTTCTTAGGATTATTCATAAATTTTTTTTTTGCCGCGAAAAAAATAAAATTGCATATAACTGCTTGAAATGAATGGACTTAATGAACCATCTGGCAACTATGGCAATTTAATCATATTAATCCATTGATATGCGTTCGCAGATTTGCATGAATACCCTAAATAGAATATTTTCCGAATAATATATTTATTGTATTTTATTAATATAATTGTTTTTTCAGGTGAGAAGACAAGGCGAAGTTGTACAAAAATTAGCGCACATGATAGGCCACAGCGTGAAATTGTACGACATGGTACTCCAATTTCTCAGAACTCTTTTCCTTAGAACAAAAAATATTCATTACTGTACCCTGAGGGCGGAGCTTCTAATGGCTCTCCACGATCTTGAAGTTCAAGACATCATTTCCGTCGATCCTTGCCACAAGTTCACGTGGTGTCTGGACGCTTGTATACGTGAGAAGAATGTCGACGTCAAGAGATCTCGCGAGCTCCAGGGTTTTCTTGATAGTATAAGGGTACGAAAAAGAAAGTTTATCTCCTCCGTGCCATCTGTAGATCGCAAGAATTGCGTCTATACGCAATTCTAGCGTTGCCCAGCAAAAGCGTTGCGCTCGCGCGCGTTGCGTTGCGTTGCGTTGCCCGTTACGTTGTCTCTGTATTTATAATATTTTTATCAACAGAGAGGCCAGGAACAAGTTCTGGGAGATCTAAGTATGACTCTCTGCGACCCCTACGCCGTCAACTTCCTGGCAAGTAGCGCAATAAAAATTGCGCTTCATCTCATAAACGGCGAATCAATGCCGCGAGACAATCCCGTATTGATACTGTTGCTAAGGATGCTCGCCCTTGGATTGTCCGCTTGGCAAATGATCGATTCGCAAGACTTCAAAGAGCCGAAACTGGACAGTCAGATAGTAACGAAATTTTTACCGGCACTGATGTCGTTAATGGTAGACGATCAGATAAGGCAGCTAAACAGCAAATTACCACCCGACGAGAGAGCGAGTGCGATCGCTATAATCGAACACTCGGGACCCCCACCGGACGCCTGCCAAGCGTATTCGCAACTTTCCGGTGTTGCGGCTGTACTTTCGATGTATTATTCGCTTCACGTCGGCGGAGGAGCCGGAGGAGGTGGAGCCGGTGCGGGAGGAGGAAGCGGCGGCGGCGGTGGAAGTCTCGGTAGCGGCGCAGGAAAAGCTCGCGGGGACGCCAGAGGCCTTATGCGAGTTCTCGCGACTCTTCCCAATTGTCAAGCACAGCGAGCGTTCGAAGATCCTTTTCTTCACACTCTCGTAAGTTTACGACTAATGTGGAAGTTATTAACTCGCAATGTTATGTACGCAATATATTTCTTTTAATTTTTTATTGTTTTACAGGTATCTCTGCTAATTCTCAATATGGCAGACGAATTCTCCAATGAATCCTTCTGCACGGTAATCTTTGATGAATTTTTCCTCGCTGGCCTCGGAAGGGATAACGTAACGAGGCATCTTCTCAAATTACTTTGGTACATTTATCCGAAATTGCCACCGGCGCGTCTGCATTCTCTGGTTAAAGCTTTACAACCGACGAGCCAAGTAAGCATTCGATATTTAGTAATTGGCAACAGAAAAGTGGAGGGAAATAACTTCTTTTTTTTTTTTCGATAACAGCACAACGAAGCAGTACACAGTCTATACGAGGCTCTGCGAGAAAAAATTGGCGCTCGTACGAAAGACGAAGCATCATCGCCACCGGCGCTCGGTATCGATTGTCCCGCTTCGCCTCTAACAAGCGTTCCTTCAGTTTCGTCTCAAGGACCAGGATCTCTGTAACCCTTGAGAATTCTTCCTCGACGAGCGGTTAAACGCAATATGACGATATCTTATAATGACTACGACGAATTTATCATGATTGTGAGTTAGAAAAAGAGGATTAAGAAACGCAGACAAGTTAAGATAACGTTACACTTTAAGGTACAAAAAAATATATATATTTCAACGTTTGCCACGTTAGCACAATCGTTTTTGTTTGTTAACTTTAAGAATCCGTTGATTCAATCTCCTCGATAGTCTTTGCCGGAGTTATCAGAGAAACGACCAACCGCTCCAGATAATTAGAATCTAATTTGTAAGACATGAGGATCATCGAGGTGTAGAGAGATGCCTGTTTGCTGCTCAGCAAATATTTCATTCTGATATCTATGAAAGCCAATCTGCGAACATATAGTTTTGACTTTATAGTTTCAAATTTTACAATTTATCGCAAATAAGATTTCGGAATCGGTTGCGGATACTTACAACTTAATGATAATCAATGCGACCAAAGTCCATTCGGGAGTTTTGAATGTAATGTTTGTTGATGATAGAGAAAAGGTAGTGACCAACGCTCTTACGGCGGCACATCTTTCCGAAGTGTAGGAATACTGGGATGACGAGGTCTGTCCGCTGCCTCCCAAAGCGCGCAACAGATCCGGTAATACTTTGTTCAATTTGTCGAGAAATATTCGACGGCGAAGGGCTTTCGGCGCGTGAATGTCTATCATTGGTAGTACGACTTCCGGTTGTTTGTCTTCTTGCGTCGAAGATTCTTCAGGTTTTGTTGCGTTTCTATCCACCACCGTTTTTCCTTGATAAAAGGCGCGAACCTGTTTATAGAAGAAGATTATTATTTCGAAAGCAAAAGGAAAAGAAAAAAAAGATTATTATTTCGAAAGAAAAAGGAAAAGAAAAAAAAAGAAGATTATTATTTCGATTAGTAAATGAGAAACGGCGATTTGCCTTCAATTCCAATCCTTTAGCTTCCTCTTGCAACGCTGAGAACTCCGGTGCCGGTTTCAGATCATCAATTCTATCATTACTATCGCGTTCTTCTTCCAACTGAAGATGATTGAGTTTTTTACACAGAACCGCGTATCTTTCTTGAGTTCTCACGTTCTCGAGAATCTTTTGCTTTTCCCAATCTTCGCCGCGAAGAAGACAAATTGTTTCCTCGGTTATCCATTCCCTAAAACTGTTCTCCACGCGCGTTGTCAGTGTATCGAAGGATATTGGCTTCTTGGATTCTCTGATCTTACGGCGCTCCATTTTTTTCGCCTCTGCCGAAGATTTGATAGCCAACTTGTTGGGATTCGTTTCAGCATTTCGATCGATATTGTGTACTTCTGTGATATTCGTTTTCTCTTCTATAGATGATATACTTCGATCCTTATTTTCACTTTTCATGAATTCCGGTTTTTCTTCTGCGGATTTTGCACTCAAATCCTTATTTTGCATTTCACTGCCGTCCGTTTTCTCGTCTATGGATATCATACTTTGATCTATGATTTCCGTATCTGAAATATCCATTTTCTCGAAGGAATTTTTTATAGTTTCAACTTCAATTTCCGGAATCGTTTCGCTCATCGCTACTTCTTTTGTTAATTCTTCATTTTTACTTATTTCAATTTTTTGCTCTTCTCTCGATAACGAATTTTTGCCGTTACTTTGTTTTGTCTTTTTCTTCGGTTCTGCAGATTCGTTATCGTGGGTTTGTTCCTCATCGTCATTATCCTCGGGAAGTTGTATCCCCACTAAATTAACTTCTACACCCGGCGGACTTTTGCTCCGCGATTGGCTCTTCGGCAATATCTGAAACTTTGGTATCTCTTCTTGTTCTCTGTGCCACAGAGGACTTGTCAACATTTGTTCCATGAGATATTCGGTTGCTGTGAAACAATGATAGCTACAAAAGTTCTTGACTCTGCTAACGTCGTAAACTTTGTTTCTCAGCGTTGATATCTGGTATTGTTTGTTGACTACTTTTTTCAATGGATTATCGCAAAGTGGATATCCACATAGTTTCACGATTGATCTTTCTTCTACTATGTCATCCATGTGACTCTTGTTGATTTGGGACAACTGTAACAAAAAAAAAAAATTAGTGTAAAACTGTTGTAAAGTCCCATCTCCATGTGTAATCTGTATCTTTAATTTACACTGTCGAGTAGCCAATCCACATTGACCTCCGTCTCTATCATCTGCTCCACAATTTTCAATGCTCTCGAGTCGCATTCTGCTTTTTTCTTCAACAGCAAAGCTGTAGGGAGTTTCCTACAGTGGAATGAATATTTTGTTATCGCCAAACAGAAACTCCTGAATTTTGTTAGTAACGAACTATTGACTCACTTCAAGGCTTCCGCAGCTTTGGTTCTCGTACTCCTCGTTCTTGCTGTTCTCGGTTTCTTTGATGGAATATCCATAATAAAAACTTCCTACATACCAAAAAAACAAAATAAAACGTATTTAGAAATAACGACAACTAAAATATCAACAATAACAACGACAATATCCCGTAATCAATTTTTTTCTCTTTGCAAGCGCAGTTTTTAATTTTAAATTCAAAACTTACGAGTGTCGAATGAATTTTCTTTTTTTGAATCTTTATCGAAGTACGTAATTCACCAGGAAAAAGAAATTATCACATGCAAATTCGTTGTCGTGCGTCCGAACGACGTATCGATGAGCCGTTCTCCCTATCTGACGCGACGACGACTGCCGACGACTTTCGCCGTACTGTAGACGGGAAAGAACGGAGAGGTTGAGGCCGACCGTCACGGAAAATTGTGTGTGCAAAGCCTGCCAAGAGGGCACTGATAATTGCGCGGTATTCGCGACGTGTGAGAGAAAGAGATCGCATCAATAATTCCTACTCGAGCACAACTATCCGTCGTCGCCGAATAATAGTCATCGTAGAAGACGTTTTCGTTTTTTCAAATAAATTTTCGCGTATGCCATCGTATCGTCGTCGACGATGATCTGGGATTGCGCGTTTGGTCCAACGTTGTACAAATTTCACGAGACAACTTGGGTAAGAAAGTTCCGGCGCGATAGAATTCTTTTTCGTACGCTTGTAACGAAAAAAAAAAAAAAAAATTTCATTAACTCTTCGTCATCGAATTGCGCCGATTTCGGCTTGAGGTTATTTTCACGCCGATTTGTTTATCATCGTATAATAAATTATTATAGAAATCGTACGAGCCTAGAAGTTTCGAAAGATGGGGCGACAATGTCGTTGCGACAGTGAGTAAATTTTACCGTTTTTTTTTTTCGACTTTTATCACAATAATTTCGCAGTCGATAAATCGCAAGTGGATGCATCAACGTTGTTTACAGTTCGCAGCAGCGTGGTCATTCAGCTTCTATGTGTTTCCCCTCGTCGCGGCTTACAGACGCAACTGTACTTTAGCCGAAAATGCACAATTACTCGTTAAACTTGCTGCTGGCGCTGGCATGTTTCTCATTACTTCTCTCGTTCTGAGAGGATACGCCAGAGCCAATAATCCTGTTTACGTCAAATTTGTGAGAAGTCTCAGCGATGCTGAATCACAGAAAAAACGAGAGTTGCTGAAATATGATTTCGACTTCAAATCGTGGCCTGTGGACTACAGACATTCGGCTGAACCTCCACGGTAAACAATATTTCTTGTATGGATTGCCAAAGGATCTTTGCAGAAGGCAATATTTTGTAACGTCTCATTGAAAAAAAAAAAAAAAAAAAAAAAAAAAAAACTAAGCAAAACTCTTGTGGATAGGAAGATTGCTGGACTGGATTGGGTTTACCAAAGGGACGGGATTACCATGCTGTTCTGTAAACTGGCAGGATACGTCGTTGCGCACACCGTGGCCCTGAAGCTGATGTATCCCGGCAGCATGACTCTCATCAATTGGGCAATGAGTACAAAACAACGATTATCATAATAAAAAAAAAAAATCCAAAAAAATAAACCCGTATCTCCTAAACGAATTACCGATTCCTTCTGATTAAAGGAACGACGTTACTTCAGGGCAGAATAGAATTGCTGGAACAGGGCGGCGAGCGTTACAAATTGCTCACCTCCGACGCTAACAGCATCGACGTTATGTTTCTGGATCGTCGGAATAAAACCGCCAACGGCGATATACTCGTTATAACGTGCGAAGGTAATTGCGGATTTTACGAGATCGGAATCGGTTCGACACCGTTGAAAAAAGGATATTCGGTACTCGGATGGAATCATCCGGGTTTCGGCGGCAGTACCGTGAGCATTTATTGCATTCTGTATTACAATCTTTCGATTTATTTTCTCGATTATTTGATAAATCGATTGAATATGTATCCGACTTTTTTTTTAATAGGGACAACCATTCCCGTTGCAAGAACAGACGGCTATGGATTGCGTAATGAATTTTGCTATCGAAAAACTCGGATTTCCGGTGGAACGGATTATTTTGTACGGGTGGAGTATTGGCGGATATACGGCGACTTGGGCCGCAGTTAATTATCCGGGAATCAACAGTTTGGTAATGAATAATCGATTAATCACAATTTTCGAACGGGAAAACGGGAATCACGGGAATCGCGGTATTGTAAACGATAAAATTTCCTCAGGTTCTCGATGCAACTTTCGACGATGTGCTGCCGCTGGCGATAGCGCGTATGCCGACTTCTATAGAATGCTTGGTACGCACAGCTATAAGAGAACATTTGAATCTCAACGTGGCAGAGCAACTAAACAAATACAACGGAACAGTTTTGCTAATTAGACGAACCGAAGACGAAATAATGTGCACACCGCATGCAACTCTCGGTTACAATCGCGCTAATGATCTATTGACTAAATTATTGATTCGACGATATCCTCATCTCTTCGTCGATTGTCACGAGTCTCTCGTAATGTTGAAAGAACATCTTGCCGAACCGCACGACGCTCCTGACGCGAGAGATAGCGTAATTGCCAGTAAGATTTTTCTGTTTTTCATTTACCGACTCGAGTTGCTGTTTGATAAATAAAATTCATTCGTTTGCTTGCAGAATCTCTCGATCCGGAATGCTTAGAAGAAATAAAAAATTATAATGTGAAAATTAACGAGAATGATGCGGCGAAGTATCCGTCGCGATTAGGAGAGAACTCGACGAATATCAGAAAAGCAAATCTCGTGAAATTTTTGGTAATTATAGATTCGATTATTTCGATTGAGGGAACGAACTTTGTAATTTAAATAATTGTTATTGTAGGCATATAAGTATATGGAGGATCAAGCGTCTCAACATTGCCAGCCTCTCGCGGTGGAACTTTTTCATCCCGGATGGAATGAAACCGCAGCAGCGGTTGCTAAGAAAACGTAATGAAAATAATTAAAATTATAACGAAAGTGAATGGATGCATTAACAACTCCTCGTCGAAGAACGATCTCGGAACATCGGAAATTTTACTAATCCAAGTCGCAACTGATTGTGTTATATTTTCCCCTGAGATCGTTCATTCGGTAAAAAGTGACTCGATGTTATTTATTTCCGATGGTCGTTCTCAACGGCAATGGCGAAAATAATGTCACGTCAATGAAAAAAAAAAATTGCGCAGCTTCGGGAATAGAGAAATATTGGCATTTTTTTTTTGTTTCTTTTTCGTAGGTAAATCAAATAAGTATTTTATATACGTAGAAAAAAGAAAATTATCATCTTTTAATATCTCCGTACACACGAGGAAAAAAAACAAAAAAAGAATCAAAGTGGATATCGTGCCACTGAAATTCGAGATATAAATCGTTGAATTTGTTAAAACGGATCGTGGAGTGGAAAAAAAAAACACATGAGGCTTAGCCTACTCCATGACCTATCTGCGTACTCGAAAATCTGCCGCTCAAGCAGCTTTTTCTTCACAAAAAAAATTGATTATAAATAAATATATGTCTCTGGAATATTGGCCGATTATTCGGGGGGGTTAATTCGTATGAATTTCGAGTAACGCTTATGTCGCGTTACGTATTTTGTAATCTATCGAGAATCGCTTTCAGCGAGTTCTTCGCTTCGAGATGGGGATCGATGAATTTTGTTTTACCAGACTTTAGCGGCCTGGCGATGAAGACCTTTAATGCGTCTCTCGTTTGCAAAGGAAAGTAATCTCTTTGGCTGATTTTTTCAAGGGCTTTGAAACACCCCTCGAGATTCCAATCGATCTTATTGGCGCTCTTGTCTTCGCTCTGAAAAACGAAAATATAATGAGTTTTTTTTCTTTTCTTACAATTTTCTTAAGATTGATCTATTAATATTGTATCTTCAATTTACCTTCAATAGTCCGAGATTCACTAGCAACGTGTTGTCTACATTGGCCGACTGATCGCTGCGTTTTGCGTACGAAAAAAGCTCCGCGTACAGCAGATCCGTTAGTTTTTCAGCTTCGATCCTGACGTCGCCGTAACCGCTACCGCAGAGAGCCGAAACTTTCATCACGATACGCGACAACTCTTCGGCATATTTGGCTTCCTGTTGAGTATTATCACCCTGAGAAAGGCTCTGAAAAAGTTTCGTATAAAAAATTTGCAAATTTCCATCATCCACTTCGTGGATATAATATTATTTAAAAACAAACCTTCGCGTGTTCCAACAAAAGTTTCATTTTGTCACCTTGAAGAAGCAACAAATTTTCTCCCGTAGGCGCTTTCAAGAATTCACCGACATTGACGACTTTTTTCTGCACTCTTTCGATTATTATAGCCTCGTCGTCTTCCGCGTTACGAGACTCTTCCAGCTCCTCGGGCTCGTCGTTTCCGTCCTCCGATTCGTTTTCCGATTCCTCGTTCGCCGCTTCTTCGTCGCTCTCCTCCTCATCAGCGCTCTCATCCTCTTCCAAAGTACCGAGAGCCTCAATTTTGTCTGAACCCATGAGATATTCTCGAAGAGCCTCTATTCCCTCGTTACCAAAGGAATTTCCGTCGAGCTGAAGACTCGTTAATTGCGATTTGTCCGCCACGGCTCTCGCTATCGAATCAACGGCACGCGTTCTTATCTCGTTTTGCGACAATATCAACTCCGTCAGAGAACCGTGAGAACCCTCTATACCGAGCGCATCAGCGAGTACCACAGCGCCTTTGGTTTTTATCAAACAATCGCCGAGATTTAAACTCTCCAAGGATTTAAAGTTCATTAGCGCGTCGGCAATAGCTCGGGCGCCTTTAAGACCGACGGTATTGTCGTTCAGATTCAAAATTCTCAATCCGCGATTCGCCGACAAACCGGTGGCGAGAGCCGCTATACCAACGTGATATATTCCGTTCTGTGGCATCACGACTTCCTCCAAACTTCCCAATTTCGCGAATACCGCAGCCAAAGCCGTCGCGCCTTCGTTCTCCAGACGATTTCTTCCGGCTATGAAAACTTTCAGGGCCAATGGCTTTGCTTCTGTTTTTCAACAAAAATAGAAAATATATACTTAATAATTTTTTTTAAATTTTTTTTTTTTTTTTTTTTTTCAATTTGTAAATTTGGATCTCTACCTTTTGAACTGTTGGTATGACAATCTAGTAATGCTTTGGCGAGCATTTTTCCTCCCGATATTCCAAGGCCATTGTTGTTCAATCTCAATTCCTGGAGTGTGTAACAAGTCGGCGAACTGAGAAATGCTGCTAGACTCTGCACTCCGATAGGACCAAAAGCGTTGTCGCTGAGATCCAATTCAACGAGTCTTGTGCCTGCGGTGCATAGTCCGCCTCCTAAATATTCCAGTGCTTTCGGGATCTCGGTTTTCTTGCGTCCGGTGAACATGTCTTTCCAAAGGGCTCGCTTCAGAGCGGTTCCATGACTTTCCAGCGCCTTTGCTACCGCTCCGGCTGCCTCTGTACCCAGCGTGTTTCCCTCAAGATCAAGGTACTCCATATTCTCACAGTTTTTAATGGCCTCGACGATTTCATCGGCTTCAATATGATAAGAAACATCGTGAATAATTAACCTGACTTTGTTGTTCCGAAATAATAAAAAATCATCGAAAGAAAACATAACAGCGAAAAAATAGCTCACCATCTTTCTCGGTATCCAATTTGAGCGATTTACCGGCGAACGAAACACCGGTACCAGGATTTTTCGAAGTAGCGGCATTGAGCTGCTCGCCAATTTCTTTGAAGTTAAACGACATGCTTCTAACGTAAATTCGTAGCGTCTCTCAATTTGCCTGATCAATGGAAATGTCTCGATAGTAACGTGATTATTCTAATCAAAAACACTTCTCGTCGACACGTTTAAAGGTAAATAGAAAATAAATACAAATATTGTTCGTTGATTAAAAAAAACGAAGATGCAACAGGAATTGACGCGCTTGCCCACGCGCTAGCGAAGCGGATAATTTTCGCTACCCGGTGTGTCGGCTTCCCTTTACCCGCCTTTTTCTTTCGAAGTGATAATAATAAAAATCACTGCTGCCAACTACGATCAATCGAATTATTCTTTTACTACTACACTCTGTCGTGGCTGACTTCCGAGTGTTGGTTGGTTTTGTCCAGCTACAAATTCTTTAGTTGTCCAGAATTTACACATCGAGAGGGAAAAGGGTTATTTCAGTAAAACCGTTTTATTTCTATAGACAGATGGACGCTTGTATAGATTGTTTTTGATTATTTATTTCCGCTGTGTACACAGTTCTAAGTTTCATGTAAAAGTTGAGTGATTTCGTATCGAGATATATTTTCACTACTACAGAGGAATTTAATCCGGTTTTTTCCATTTGGATTTTCGATGTTCTCGACTCTTCTCGACGAAGTTCTACTCCTCGACGATAAGGTAAAATCCAGTTTATTAATTACTCATCTTCTCGTCCGTTTGATTACTCACACTTCCACCCGCGATTCCATCTCCTGTTGGATACATACATATTTTGCGATATATTAAATTATATTACCATCCCCCCCTCCCTTTTTCCATCTACGTTATCTACGCGTCGAGAGTTTTCTCATTGTTACATTTTTTTTTCCATTCAAACTAATAATGTGCGTTTCCGGTCTCATACAACAATACTACTGACTGTCGATTCGACAACTATTGTCGAGCGTATATCTATTGTTCGACCTCAAATAATTGCATACTACAAGGTGTACTGTATCATACTCTATACTACCAGCAGCGTAATTTTGTGCCCTCTACAGCGCGACGCCTTCCTTGTGCTCTCTTTGTTTTTCCTATTTCCCTCTTCTCCCGCATAGGTATGGAAATTATGGTGTGAAACGGGGATAAGGAGAGCGGACTCTTCTCTCCCACGATAGATCTTCATCCACAGATATGCAAAGTTCTCTTCTCTCATCAACGATTCTTTCCATACAATAATGAGCAAAATTTATTCTTCTAATTAACGTTCCACTCGATATCAATTGCGATGTATTAAATTTTGCGTATATAGTATTTTACGCTCTTGGGAACGATGAATACGAGATTATTTCGGGATGCAATTAGAAAATTAATTATTGCCCATGCGAGTATTTTTAAACAACGTATCCCGCGCATTTCGAACCACGAAGTCTCAACTCTCGTACGCGACGATAATCAGGGAATAATCCCGGGACGTGTTCGCGCGTCCCTTCGTTGTCCATCGCGTTTACCACAGGGGCGAGTGATAAAATTTCAAATCGAGATGACCGACTTGATTTCCGCCGACTTCCTGAGCGCACGACGGACTCGCCTTGACGCTACCGCCAGCCGCACTTGTCGGCTTATCGGCCGTATTCTCGAGATGCATAGACGCGAAAGCGTTCGTAGTTTGATGATCAAGCAGCGGTCCAAACGCGGCCGATGTCGCACGTGATTCTGGTACCGCTGCGATCGAAGCCGACTGAGATGTCGATTGACGACGCGAGCGTTCAATCTTTATCGCTTCCGCTGGTACGAACGGCGTCGGTTGATGTTCCGGTAACGCGGGTGTTGGTACCGTCGACAGTTCGCTAGATCGCTGTTTCTGCTCCTCTTCGGAGTACAGACTCAGCGAACGAGGACGTTCCAGTTTAGGCGCAGATGCTGTTACCTCACTGGAAAATCATCCCTGCTATACGCTCACGAGAAAAAACACACAAATCTTACGAAACAATGAATCACAGGGTAACATCAACTTTTTTTTGTCCGAAAAAAATTTCGATCGAAACAAAGACGAAAAAAAAAAAACAACGAGGATACACTCACTTTGCGTTTTTGAGGATCGAAAGGATCGAAGGTTTTGGGAACAATTTGTAGATTTCTCGGATTTTCATTTCTGTTTTGGGAAGGAAACGGAGCGTTACAAACAAAGGCTTTTGATTATATCCTTTCGATACTTATGCTCTCGAACACAGCGGTAGAAGCGTTCTAAAGCGTCACGTAAAACAGGGATACGATAAGAACGAAAGAGACAAAAAAAATTGGCCATAATAGTAATAATATTTAATAAATAAAGGTACAAAAAAATAGCGTATAATAAATAATAAGTACTATCAACTAAGTGAGGGCTTATGCCTAAGTTGGCAAGGAACAGCGGCGTTTAGAAAACTATACACGACAAACCAAGAATATAAATTTAAAAAAAGATGATAAAGAAAAAAAAATTGCTGAAGCTATTCCTGGTGCAGAGCTTCGATCGTAATAATAGTATGATAAAGCTTGAGAAGTCGAAGGACTCCGAAGTTTTTTTTTTTTTTTTTTTTTTTTTTTTTTGTGAGTATTGGTGAATCTTTCGTCGTTCTTTACTCACCCAGTACGCTCGGCCGCCTGACCAAGCACCGCGGAGTTATGAATTATCTAAAATGAATAGCGTTAATAGACGATTAGTTAACAGGATTTGCATTAGATATCACATTGTTATATCTGAAGCGCGATGTTTTTTTTTCTTTTTTTTTTTTTTTTTTTTGTTTCGTTTCCAAAGCGGACGCTATGCAAGATTGATGAGCGTGACTCGGCAATCGAGTCTGATTAACGAAGCCGGGAAAGTAAAGGGTGCGCTTTGCATGTCGATTAGATGAAGCGAACTCTCTATGAGTCAGCAACGTGAGAAACGAGCGATGAAATAATTTTTTAACAAATTAATTCTATCCGAAAGGTGTTTTTTTTTTTTTTTTTTTTTTTTTCGAATCTTCTAGCTGTGAAGAGAACTCACGTTGGCCATGGAACAGGGTGGTCTCGCCGCAGCGTATCTTCCGTAAGAACTGCGCGATACAGCTGAATATGAAGCACCGTTGCTGCTCGACGAACTTTTGCAATTGTTGTTACCATTGCTGTGTTGATTATTATTTCCGTGCAAATCACCGTCGATGGAACTTCGCGACGGTAGAGTGTATCTGCTGCCTCTCACGTCTTGACTCTCTGAAATTTTTCAATGCGAAAAGGGAAAGGGATTTTTTTAGCTCTCGAGGGCTGAAAGATGGTGTGTTGCAACGTTTGGTTTGGTATATACATATATATAACATATATGCATCGCTCTCGAAGCCATGTAACGACCCTGACCAATCGACAAGCGGAGCACCGACACGTAAATCAGTAACGCATGGCATTGACCGACATTTTAATACTCGCGCGGGGAGTTGAATTTCCAATACCGGAGAGACAACCCATTGCGCCGACCTTCGATCGACTTCTAGGGCCGACGACGACGTTTCTCATTAAAGCATCAAAATGGTTCGCGATCGATTTAATTACTACAATTGGTCGTTTTTTTTTTTTTTTTTTTTTTTTTTTTTTTTACTATTTTCAGAAATTAGATCGCGAGAAATGGATATATACTGTCCGATAATAGAAATATACTATCCCTCGGTACTTGTATTGTTTATTTCACATAGGAATTACTCTCTCTAAAAATCTTAGTATCTATTTCTTTCGATGATATATATGGATACGAAATTAGACGGTGAGTTTGCTTACCATCGTCGAAGAAACCTCGGAAAACGACGAATTTGTTGTTCTGCGGTATTATCCTTTCGAGTCCGTAATGCTTATGAAGAAATTGCAAAAATTTTTCGGACGGTCGATCTATCGCTAATTTCACTGGTCTCGTGTTCTCCTCCTGCGAAAGTCAACAAGTAAATAATGAGAGTTTGCGCTGTCGGCTTTCGTAAAATATAACGCGAGTCACGTTTTATAATTCCGAGTAAAAGTTTCGCGCCGCGTGTACATTAAACATGCGACAAAAATACGATTATTAAAATTGCCGGATCCGAGAACTCCGCGTGTTTCGTCGTCGGAGTTCAATTACCCGCGAATCGAGAAGTTTACCTTCGAGTCTCACCGAGAAAAGTCCTTTGCCCTCAGTAATCGTAACGACTCGAGAGCCCGCGGGGTGATTAAGATTCTTAACAATCGACCGGTGAAACTCACGCGGGAGTCGGCACCCACGCTGCGCTTTCTTTCGAGATAAAACCGCCCGATAAAAAGCTTTAACAGCGAAATTAACTCGTTCGGTTTTAGAATTCCTCGTGTGCCTAACCGCTCGAAGATATATAAAATAAAGTCATCTTTGTTTTACTGAGCGAAGCTAATTGGTTTCTCCGATGATTTTTTGCTCGTAGACGAAGGAAAAAAAAAAAAAAAAAAAAAAACTCGAGACGCGTCGAGAGAGAGATATAGTTGCGGTGATTTTCATCCTTTCGGTTTAAGTTTACGCCTCGCGAGCCGTATTCCGCGTATTATCGAGAGTCATTAATCTTACTCAGTGGATACGGAGCAACGGAATTCACCGTTAACGTCGACGAGAGCCCCGGCGCTCTCTTTTCTCTTCCGCTACGAGACGAACGTTAAATAGCGCTCCGTAGCGCATCAACACGGAGCACCGTGACGGAGAAACAAGAGCGAGAACGCGAGACAGAGATAGCGGGGGCGCCAACTTTGCGATTGCTATCATCATCGTGAAAAACTCCTTTCGTACTATAAAAAAAGCATTTTTTTTCTTCTTTCTTTCATTGTTTCAGAATCTTACGGAAAGCATATGCTGATAAAGCACGTTTCCGAGTCCCATGCGTTGACGTGATTCGTGAACGTAGAAGTCGAGGATGCATCGCGGTTGAAGCTGATAATGAAGACCGTTCTCGTCAAACATGAATAGATTCTTCGATCCGGTCTTCAGAAGACCCACAACGCAGCCGTATCCGCTGTAAAAACGTAAACAGAAATCGCCACGAAGGACGTCGTGAATAAAGTATATTGCAGAAAGAGCGCAATGAGCACAAATCGTCATCATCGACAGGTCGGAGTTTTTTTTTATACTTTTGCTAACAATTCCACAACCCCAGTGGTGAACTGCATAATTCAAAAGCTCAGAGCATATCGAGGGTGGGAAAGTGGGTCGTAATATACAGTGTTGAGAACCGGACTTCGGGGGGTTTCCACCACGTCGTCTTATAGTCGTGGAATGAAATAATCTCGAAGACGTACAGCCGGAAGGCAAGCTTTTGGCCGAATTCCCAGTTCCGGAAGATCCTAAGATTTCGCGGTAACTTATCGCTTCGCTCCAATAAACCGGAGTAACTTTACCCCGAATAAGGGACGTATAGAAATCGAAGTATTCTCCGTTTCTCTCCGTTCATTGTTGCGCAGCCAGAGATTAACACGGCTAATTGCATCCGAATGAAAAGTTCCACAACATGTTTTTCCGATAAGCTGCTAATGATAAAATAGCTTTTCGCTTTACAATCGAACTATTGGAGAAATGAAAAAAATTTCTTTATCAATTTCTCTTAATAGATAATTCTGAAAACAATTATAATAGATTTCTTCTTATCGGCAATTAAAAATATAAATACCACTGTTACGAATCGAAGATATCGAATACAAATTATGGATCGATTTTAGCTATTTGTTTCAAGAATTTCGTTTTACCTTCAGCTAAATTTGCAACAAAACTGTACAATTCATTCATAAATTATATATTAATTTGTCGGGTCATGTTAATTGGAACAAAAGAAAGGAAACAACCCGATCGAAACTCGGAAGGAAAGTCAAGCAACGCGTTTACCGTCGAGACATAGTATATAACCGGAGGCGCGTCGTACGCCTCGTCATCGATCCAACGAGTTTGCAACGTTATTTTTTTCTCACCCCCCCCCGCGGCTGTCCTCTAAAATAACATTTCGCACCCTCGACGAAGTTAACTTTTCTTCGATAATCACCCGTCGACGATAACGAGAAACGATCGATTATTATTATCGATTAATTACTTGTTTCCTTCGCTATCGACGAGAAGATAGACGAGATGATCGGTGTCTCGCAGCTTAAGGGCGCTGGTTATCGGTTTGTTGAGTCCTTGAGCTCTCGCCGACGCTTCACCCATCTCGTCCAGTACGCGGGTCAGTAGTCTCTGGCATTCGCTGGAAAAAAAAAAAAAAGAAAAATGAAAACGTAAAATCAAAGCGCAAATGATACTTTGCTACTTTGTATTCAAATGCGATAGCAATCTTCGCGGACACAGTAGATCACGGAAAGCAATAAACGATATTATTCCATTACGTTAATGACGAGAAGGAGGGGAAGGGGATTGCCGCACGTAAGGATTTCGGAGCGAAAGAGGTCGATGAAAACGCGATATTCTACTTGGTTTACAACGATGTCGAACGGCGCGAGGGGAACGAAGGAGGGAAAATATTTCTACTGGAACATGTAGACGGTCACGCGACGTCCGGTCTCATCGTCTCGCTTCACTTCTACTAATCGATTATCTGATAAGCAACGACGTGTATTCGGGCTATTGGTTCGGCGCTAATAGAAAAAATTTAAATATAAATAAAAAATAAAAAATAAAAAAAAACATTCGGAGATTTCTTCGGGGTCAACGACAACGGTACTTGAATTTCTCGGAAATATATTTGCCACGAAAACGAAGCGTGATAAACGTGATAAAAAACTTAAAAATAAAACCAATTTAGTTGAAGAAAATAGAAATATAGATAAAAAAAAAAAAAAAAAAAAACAATCAGAGATTTCTTCGGGGTTAACGACATTCTCCGGGGTTCATAGAAATATGTTGGCGAAGAAAACGAAGCATCGCGGTACAACGCTTTTTAAAGTTGCTTCGAATTACTCGTTATCTATATTGTCTCTATGCACGTTTTAGCAGGTGATTCGGCGGTACGAGGCGAACTGTGTTTCTGGCGTTACGTCAACGTTATTTACGCCTCGATGTTCTCAAGCGCTATATAGCCTGTGATACCTTCCAAGTTTGTGTGGGAAACACGCCGCGGTGAATCATACCGAGTCACGTGGAACGGTTGGAAGAACAAAAGTTCATTCTCCGATGTATTCTACTCGTTTTATATCATTTTCATTTTTCTCGCGTTAAAATTCCGCGTCTTTTTGGAGCGAAATACGATTTTTTAAAAAACAACGTACTTGTTGCTCGCTTCAGTAAATTTGTTACGATGCTGTAAAGAAATTAAAAAAAAAAAAAAGAAAAAAAAGAGTTGTGAAAGTATATGAGAATTTCTTAGTAATTTACGGGTCAAAATTGCCACAGCGCGGAGGAGGAAACGAGTTGCCGCTTCTTCCTTCACGGTTCAGATGAGATTCAAGACCGAGACGTAAATCTTCCCGACTGTATTCTGCCTTCCGAGAGACACCTGCGGCTCTTTTATGCCTTCCTGTACCCTCTGTACCGTGAGTTCGCTTCAAAGCGAAATAGGAACCTTCTCGCGACTACGGCGACAGTTACGCTTGGATGAAGGAGAAGTCTTTTCGCTATTTATCTCGGTACTTGGCGCGTGGCAAACGTAATAACATGCGGTAGGCAGGAAGACGATGAGGCCACTCATCTCCGTGAATCTCGCAGGTGACGCTATTTATCGGGGTTACAAGATACAGGCGAAAGGAAATTTCTAATTTTTCAAAAAATAAATCTCTGCGAAAAAAAAAACGATTTCTGTAATTTGAAATTTTTTTTACATTTTCCCCTTTCGTGGGGGTCTTTCTCGACACGGATCATGAACTTCCGGTATCGCTTCGATGACTGCGCTCGACCTTCGCTTCGCTCGCCCGCGAAGCTTGGAATTTTTTTTATATCACGAAATACATCGATTTCCCAGTAATAACGTCGTTATTTCCACGTGCGTACGAGAAACGTCGATAGTTAAGTAATTTTTTTTTTTTTTTTTTTCCTCGACGACTTGCGTGCAAGAATGACTCGATGACCTCGCTAGTGACACACGGAGAGTCGCGTGTTTGCCGCGACGAAGGGCTCGACGGCGCAGAAAGCCACTTGGCCATGTAAATTTTTCAACTGCCCACCGCGAGAAACGCACAGACCCGTCTCTCTCGTCCGCCCACCTTTTTCTTTAATACACATTCTGTACGCCGGCTTTTTGCTCCGACGATAAGAATTACACACCGGGAATATTCCACAAGGTGTTCGGACGGATGCGACATAATTCACGAAATGTTGACATCTTCGTGTTTTTTTTTTTTTTTTTTTTTTTTTTCTTACGGTATATGTATAATTATCAGTAGTTAAGATAATTTTCGTTTTGGCAAATGCTAAGCGAAAGGATTTCGCGTAGATTATGGGAGTACAAGAGTCGCCTACGGTGAAAGTATAAACAAGACGATTACTCGAATATGCTACTGTGCGGCACAGTGATAGTCATGAAGAGAATCGATCGACGTCGTTGTTGAATCGTTGAATAATAGAGCTCTCTATACACAAGAGATGAAACGAAGATAAGGAATTCGAAACGAAACTATATATACATCGAAATATCATACTCACTTCAACTCCCGACGATCGCCTCTAAAATCTTCGGGTATCAGCGTGTGACTAATTTTGTTTATCTTTCTCGGCAGAAGTTTGTTAACGTTGAACTTGAACTCCATCTTGTAAAGATGGTTGATTATTTTTTTTTTTTTTTTGTCAAAAACGAAAAATTAGTCAAAGTTGATTTGTAAAAAAAAAAAAAATCTTGCTAACGTCAAATCTTTGGCACAGTCTCGGCCCGCGGAGACTGAAGACAAAAACGCGATCACCGATTGTCACAGCCTTCTACGTTTATTGTCGATACGATTGACGAGAAAGGAAATTTGATTTGATGAAATTTATCGCGTTGCACATTGTATTATTTGTTTCTTCTTTCACTTGTCTCGGAATTGTGTTGATGAAAAAAGGAAAGTTATATGGAGAGCACAACGTGTGCGAACGGCGCGGGAGCTATCTCTGTACTGAGAGACTACGGAATCACGTGTACTGTGCGCGAGAACTCTTCACTCCCACTATTCGACGGGAGTACACCGACGTACGCCCGCGCTACTGACAATCTCCTCTCATCGGACTCTACCCCACCGTCAATAATTTATAGTTAATAAAGACGCGTTGTTTTAATCTGCGAATCTCTCGCGTATTTGATATTTCGACCCGAATGTTTTTTCTTCTATTTATCGAGAAAGAGCAGAAGCTATAGCTTAACTCCGACGATTGTAGATTATGTATTTATCAGTGCGAAATAATGAAGCAAAGGAGGTGGCGAACGCGAGAGACCGTCGACTCCCGAGGACGGATGGAGACTGGAGGAACGCTGGACCGGCGTCAATCGATAATACCAGGATACCGCGATTCGTCGCAATAATCTCGTCGATAATTGAATATTAATGAAATTTCGAGTTCAGCAATAATTTTTCTCCGATTCTCACGAACTTCGAGATTATTCGGAAATTCTCGAGTGTAAAAAAAATAATACCGGAAATTGTAGAATGCATTTAGTTGACTCGAATTATCAAGGGTTGTTTTCGTTTCGGGGTGAAAGCCGGAGAGATGAACTTATTCCGCGGCTGCGCCCACGAGACGTCAAGAAAAATTCGGAACGATTCAAGCTTTTGCCGCGATGTTGTTTTTTTTTTTTATCATCGGGCAAAGATCGCAGACTTATCGTCGCGAGCGCGAGAGACAACGTGTTCTCCGTCGGCGAGTGAGTAAAATTTTTTAGACAAGATGGCGACAAACTGCAGTCTAGTCATCGACGCCGTCGGTAATTCAGGAACAAAGGGATTCAACTTAAGCATTTCGAATTGCCTATCCTCAGCCGATTTATCCATGGAATATAATTTCATGCTTATTCAAAGCTCCGTTGAGATTTCACAGCTTTATTTCTTTTTTTTTTTGTTTTCCTTCAGCTAAACATGTTAATTATTTGCTATTTTTAGCGTACTCGCTACAATGTTTGATGATCATTTATTGCCTCCCGCGAATAAGACGCGAAGACGCTTGTGAAACAAGCCGTCGCTTCACAACCCGCGAACGTGATCCGTTTATGAACGGCCGTTTAATCGATCGTCTGTTGATCCGCATGGATCGATTATGAGTTGAGGTATATAAAGAAAGCCAAAACGCGACGAGAGATTTCAGTTTGTGAGGCTAGTTTCGTCGCTTCACAGCTACAAGGGTTACGGATGAAATCATAGCGAAGAAAACTTCTACGCAAATCGTCGAGTCGTTAAAAAAAAAAAAAAAAAAAAAAAACGAAAATCGTAATGACATTGTGCTTATCACTGAGAATAATTCACGGGTATGTTATTAGATTGCTCCTCCGCCTTAGATCGCCATTTTTTTTTTGGTTTTTATGCAAATCGTAGGCGTGCGTGCGTCTAAAATTTGCATAGAAGTTTTCTCTAGATGAATGTCTAATAAGATACCCATGAATTATTCTCGGTGACCAGCACAATGATATTACGATTCTCCATTTTTTTTTTCGATTTTTATTTTTACCGACATTTGGTTTTTTTTCCGTTTGGTTAAGTGAAAATCATCGAAGAAGTGAACATTCGAGTGCATAAAAGCCACACAGTGCTCATCGTCTCGTTTGAGGAGTGGATGACTGGAAAAGTGCATGTAACACTCGAACGTCAAGTGTGCGTCGCAATAAACGAATATAAGAAGCAGAAACTGATAATGAGAGTCCACTGTATGGGAGGAAAGAAATGAGCTCTCGGGTCTCCCCTACCGCGGTTTCAGGAGTATAAAAGGATCGTCAGGACAAGATATTCCTCCGAGACTCCAGGTCCATCGATTTTCTCTCGAACTGCTTTATGCTCTTTAGAAGAAAAAAAAAAAAAAAAAAAAAAAAAAAACATCGTCTTCAATCCTCATTTCAAATTCCTGAGTGCGCGATGGTGCTGGTTACGACTATTCAACAAATTGTGAGTTTTGCGGCTTCTCATTTATTTCAAATAAAATAACTAATAATAAGAAAACTGTTGATCAGTCTCATTGATTTACGACGAAATTTGCGGCTAAGCAGCGACAAGAGTATTCCCGGAGATTATGCCAACCCATCAATGTCATCGCAGAGAAATTTATTCACTTCGTTAACCGGTAGAGCCGCAAACGAGCGTTTCTTCTTTTTTACGATTTCAAATTAATATTACTTTAACATAACGGCGGTTGGCGGTCAACCGAGAAGCTCAACGCGTAAATATCCTTGAAGATAGATGTTTATTCGCGGACCCAATGGCCCAATGGACTTATCTAAATATACATCGTTCACTTAACGCCAATGCGCTAAAAAAAAATGTTTGCATTTAAAACACTTGTGTGACGATCTAATTTCGTCGAATACACGAAAATTGCATTTGTCATTTATCTGAATTACAGTGGGATAGATCGCGGAGCGAAATATTGCTCTACGTCCTCCTCTTTGTTCTCGTCATCTTTTATCTTCTATACAGCTTCAAGAATCGTCTGAGAATAATCCGATTCATCTTGTCTCTCGATGGACCACCCGCTATCCCTGTATTGGGCAACGCGAGTTTAGCTTACAATGAGAATCGTAAGTAAATTTTTTACTTTATCAGTGATAAAAACCAAAATGTTTAATACGAAACGGAAGAACGTAGCGATAGGCTGCGAGCTCTTCGACATCGAAGTATCGATACTTTTATATCGAACGAATAGTTTCACCGATAATAATACGATTGTAAAAAAATAAAGGGTGCAACTATAAATTTCAGTACTTCACATGATGTCGCACACGGCGTACAAGGAATACGGCGCGATATTTCGAATCTGGTTAACCTTATTGCCGTGTGTAGTACTTCTCGAACCGGAAGACATACAGCTTGTTCTCGGTAACAGCAAACACTCCGGAAAAATAGTTTTTTACAAAATGCTCGATAATTTTCTCGGCAAGGGTTTGATTACGCGAAGCGTCGACTCGTGGACGTCGCATCGGAAGATTCTTCAGTCGGCGTTTCATCTGCAATATCTCGAGAAGTTTGCCGTAACATTTGCACGCTGTTCCGAGCGTTTGGTTGAGAAACTGCTAAGCGTGGGTGGCCGAGACATCGACATCACGTCGTTCGTCAACGACTCCGTGTACGAAATTCTCAATGGTGAGTCTCGACTGGAGCGGAGCGCGAGGGTCAGACGCGCTTTAGAGAAAAAGTAAACAGAAGATCCTTGAAGATTCTGAATGTACACAATGTGTATTTGCTTCGTGCGTTTCAGAGACGGTATTGGGCGTAAAGATTCGCGCGAAGGACCGGAGTTCGTCAATCGACGAGTTACCATTTAGACAGTACGTAATTACGATTTAAGAATTTGTGTAAATAAAAAAAAATGGTATCTTAAAACTTTTTCTTATGCCGATCGGTATCGAAAACTGTAATAAAGTTTTTTAACGGTGGAGATGACTTTGATTTAGAGAAGAAAAAAAAAATTTCTGTTGATCGTCTTTATTATTATCGACTGCGATTTATCGCCGATTCCTAAAAAGTGTTCCATTTTTTCAGAGGGAAGGTTGTCGTCCCCTATCGTCTTATCAGACCGTGGCTGCTAATCGATTCTATCTATAAAATGACGAGTGCGGGAAAAAACGAACAGAAACATCGCGATGATCTTGCCAACGCTTGTCGACGAATCATCGATGAAAAACGCGATCGTATTAATCGCGGTGAATCGGTAAATACAAATCGGAAGTCTCTGCTGGATTTCATGATAGAAACAAGTGAGAAGAATCCTTTTTTCAACGACGAAGAAATCGTCAACGAGTGTTGTACCTTCATGCTGGCCGGTCAGGACTCCGTCGGAACTGCGACAGCTATGACGCTCTTTCTGCTCGGAAATAATCCCGAATGGCTTGAAAAATGCGTCAACGAAATAGATGAAATATTTGGTACTGATGGAGATGAATACTCACCTACTATGGAGGATTTTCGCGCTATGAAGTACCTGGAAATGTGCATCAAAGAAACTCTAAGATTGTATCCGAGTGTTCCACTCTTCGCGAGAACACTCGGTGAAGATGTGACGATCGGTAGGGGTACTATGAGTTGCTATTATAGCTGTTAAATAGAAAAGCAATAATCGATAATGTATTATTATTTTTTTAAATGTATTTTATCAACAGGAAAACACGTTATTCCAGCGGGTTGCGGAGTTCTGATATTACCTTACAGTACCCATCGATTACCGCATCATTTTTCGGATCCTCATAGCTTCAGACCCGAGCGTTTCAGTAAGGAAAACTCTGTCGGACGGCATTCTTATTCCTATATTCCTTTCAGCGCTGGTCCGAGAAATTGTATAGGTAAGAAAGCAACGAGTTGAAATATTTAATTCGAATCTAAATTTATAAAGTGTGCGAACGCGCGATTCTTCTTTTTTTAGGCAACAAATTCGCGATGTTGGAGATAAAATCGATGATCAGTGCAGTGCTTCGTAAATGTGTTCTTTCTCCGGTATTGGGGAAGGAGAAAGTTTTTCCAAAGTTCAGGCTAACCGTACGAGCCAAAGGAGGATTGTGGATAAGAATCGTTCCTCGCACAAGCAACGATGACGCATCCACGTTACTCACGGACTGATAGATTGTTATTTTTTCCTTATTCTTCCTCGTGTTTTTCAGTGTAAATAAATGATTGTACATTCGACGCCAAAGTACCATGAATCTAGTGATAGCAAATTGTGTATTAACAAAATTTAAGGTATGCAGCTTAATTAAATTGTACATTATATATGATATTTTATTTTTTTTTCGAAAATTTAACGTTTCGACAATACGAAGTTTAATTCTGCCGCTCGAACGATTCCGTCTCTCTCTACCGCACACACCCCTCCTTCTCCGGCCGATTCGTTCGCGAATTCGCGGTTTTCCCTCTCCCATTCGTTCAGTAATCCGTGGCGATGATCCAACAATAATATCATCCCTTTCGCGTATTATATTATTTCGTCAACATACAAAGTCCGTTTATTGCATTGAAAATTGTAGTCTCGTCGTCGGGTATCACTCGACGCGACTTATTCGTAGAATAGATTTTTTGCACGAGAAAATATGGAACCCGAGATAATTATCGAAAGCGATGTACCCGGCGTAGTGAAAAAATTGTCAAGTATTATCGAGGATAATGCCAATAAGACGATAGAACGCGAGGGAATCTTCAAAATTGGCTTGTCAGGTGCGACCTGATTATCGTAATTAACGTTCAAACGATCGTCATTTCGTTCGATCTTATCGCGGTAAACGAAACTCCCGTTTTTTTTACGTTTTTTTTTTCTAATCTTATTTCGCAGGTGGTTCGTTGGTAAAATTTCTTTCCGAAGGATTACCCGCGATTAAGACGGATTGGACGAAATGGCGTTTTTTCTTTTGCGACGAGAGAATCGTTCCGTTTGACAATGAAGAATCGACGTACGGAGTTTACAAAGTTAACTTGATGGCTAAAATTCCTATAACGGAGAGTCAATTTGTCACCGTAGATCCTGAACTCTCCGGTACGGAGAGCCATTCCTATTACTCATCTTCTGCGCCTCTTTTATTTTCAGTTCTTTGAATTTCCCTGTAGATAATGAAAATATTTACAGCCGAAGACGCAGCCAAAGATTACATCAAGAAGATGTCTGTGTACTTTCCTCCGCACAGCTTACCGAGATTTGACGTTTTGCTGCTGGGAATGGGACCCGACGGTCACACGTGTTCACTGTTTCCGGGACATCGACTTCTCGACGAGACAAGTCTGTGGGTTTGTCCAACCAACGATTCTCCCAAACCGCCACCTTCCAGAATCACGTTGACTTTTCCAGTTATAAATAACGCGAGAGTTTGCATATTTGCAATAGCGGGAGCCGGCAAAGCTGATATGGTGGAGGTGAATTTTTTTTTTTTTTTTTTCATATTTTTCTTTATTCGTAAAACGGGATTTTTATCGAAATTTTCATTGCAGCGTATCTGGATAAAGAAGGAAAAATTGCCAGCGGGACTCGTACAACCGACCGATGGAACGTTGTATTTGATATTAGACAAAGAAGCAGCGAAGAAGTTATCCGATTGATTGCACAATTTTTTTCATTTTTTTACGCGCAATTCTGCGACATTCCGCCGTGTCTACAAGACCGTTACTGTAACAAATTGCTTATTACGAATAATACAAATAATATACCTTTTATATTACGCAAGAAAATAAGTATCGTACGACAATTTCGATTTTTTAATTTTTTTTTTTTTTTTTTTTTTATTGGATTCATTGATCAAATTGAGAAATACATATTTTGATGACGATGTCGGAATGTATTTACATTTTACAAAGACCATAATAAGAGGCTCTCGAAGTATTTATTAGTTTCGCGGTATTTGAATTTTGAATACATACGAAATGAAATATATCGGTTTCGCCAGTCAAACAAGCTGCTGAACTATCTAAACAACGAATGCAGCGAAACGTTTTTTTGTGTTTTTAATTACGAGATATAAACGAGAAGGAGAATAAGAAGAAGAATAAGAAGAAGTAAATCTATCAAATCCTGTATTCAAATAGTTGTATTCGCACCGTGTTTCGTGTGAAAACTTTTTTCTTTTACCTCATCGGTTTTGTTTTTTTTGTTTTTTTTTTTTCTTATTCTTATCGTCTATACATCACAGATACCATTTGGATACAGAATGCAATAGCAAGAATTATGTGTTATCGGCACTGTAACAAGACGATACTTTTCTTCGATGAAAAGATAATCTTTGGTGGTGCTTATGTGGTTTCTTCTTTTACTTTTTCATCGCTCCCGAACAATGGGGGCAGTGAGCAACAACGAATTTATTGACACAGATAAGGTTTAAAGAGAAAACTGAGTTATTAATGTCGCGTTACGAAGTTGATACGCTAACACGCGTCGGAAAAACTCCTCATTCTCGAATTATTCGTATAATAGTGTAGTATATTATCATCAAAACACTGAAGTACATTCTGCTTTGCAGAGAAAGGTATTCTTTTTTTTAATATTAGTATCTCAATGAATTCGTAGCAAATTCGTTCAATAATCATTCTCATCGTTAGGACCGTGTGAAGCAGAGAGACGTCTTTGCTTATTCTTAGGAACCCCGGTTATCTATTATCATAAATCAATAAATTAAATTCGTATTCACAGAATAAATCTAATCATTCATACATGAACGCTGATGCGATAAAAAAAAAAGGAAGTGGCTAACAAAAAAAAAAAAAACAAATTGCGTTTTTTCTCACTGGTCGACAAAAAAGTTTTCTTAGTAAAGTCATGTTTTTTTTAACATCAGTCCCATACACTTAAAAAATATCTGTAGATAGTGTAAAAGCATTTTTTTTTCTTTTTTTTTTAGTTTCAATACGGCAAACAATCCGTAAGATTCGCTGAGTGTGTATTGAGAAAAAAAAAAAAAAATAACTACGCGGGACAGTCCTATGATCTCAATCGGTTTGTTTCTCTTGTTTCAAAAGGTACAAGTAATCGATGCCTCCCTTATGCGATCCTGCACTCGGTACAATAATGCCGAACCCTATCTGTGTAAATATCAATAACTGTTCGTAGTAACATGCAAAAATTCGTTTAAAACGATTGCTTTACTAGGGAATGGTGTTTTTTGTTTTTTTTTTTTTTTTATTTTTTTTTAGACGCTCATTATTATCTCACGCGCAGGGTAAACGACCCCCGGCACGAGTTATAATATAAGAGCTAACGCTTTGAGTTACGACGAAGCTTGAGAAACACAGGACAATTATTATCGTGTTTACAGTGTTTACAATTCAAGAAACGACGGATCTCGCGCACGTTAATATTTTTATATAAAGCAACGTTTTGTCTTGTTATTTATTTATTTTTTTTTTTTTCGCCTTGTCGGCACAACCACTGAATAACTTATCTGCCATTTTTTTTTTTTTTCGGATATTCGCTACGCAATAAGAAAATTCGTTTACAAAATACGTCAACGATACGACCGTCGCTAACTGTACTCACAAATTCTCTTACAATCATACTTATCACAGAGTAAGTATAATATAATAACTCGGTCGTTTACCTACGCGTCAGAATCTTTGATTAATCGTTTTCTTTTTTTTTCTTTTTTTTTTTTCATTCCTACTTCTAAAAAAATCCTGTCGGTTCATTATTATCCCGACTTACTTTCAACTTTTAACTACGATCAGTCGATTGCGTCTCGTTTGTCTCGGCTATTCTCCTCGGACTTAGCGAAGCCCGATTATCAGTCAAGGCCCCGGTTGGGTCCCTTCATCTATTATTTAGAGAGAAATATTGTTTTTCTGTGTTTCATTGAAGCTTCGTCGATCTACGACCTGAGCTTTAATCGAGAAGCTATTATTTCCTTATTTCAGTTTTTTTTTTTTTCTTTCTTTCTTTTCTTTTCTTTATTTTACCTCTTTAGCGGATAAATTAGCAGCGATGCTTTATTTTGTTTAAGTAGTAACGAGCTTTGAGAGCTCAGCAATAAATAGATTGCATTTTAATAATCGCCTCGCGAAAACTAGAAGAGGCGGAGAGCGCGGACGAGCCTCTTGGTATCGCGAGTCGATGCCTCGTCGGCTCGCTTCATTTGTTACTTTTACTTCTTTTTTTTTTTTTTTTAACTCGTTTTTTTTTTTTTCGTTTAGGCTCGCAAATTTTACCACATAACTTCTTATCATACATTTACAATAATAATTTAATTAAATTAGTATTCCCTAATAAGCATATTCATCACGTCATGTTAACGCCTAATGCCTGTCTGAAGTGCTCGTATACCACGTAACTTATCGATACGGCTGGAGCGACCTATGAGGGGAAAAAAAAAAAAAAAAATTTTGATGAAAAAAAAGTTTAGAAATATTGTATTAATGAGGAATTATTGTTGTTGTAACTTACCTTCAGGAAGTTAGGAGTTAATCCTCGGTACAAGCCTCGTACGCCTTCTCGATGAATGATGTCTTGAAAAACACCGACCATCGTGTTGGGGATTTTGTCCGGTGTTATCTGAGCTTGTAACCGGGTTCTGACTAGAGCTAACGGATACGAACACACTTGTCCCGCTGTACTCGAAGCGGTACCGCACAATAGCAGCACCCAGAATGCTGGCTGCTCGTCCTTCGCGTGCGAACGTAAATATCTATTCTTTAGCGTCTGAAAATATACAATTAAAGTATCTATTAGTAACATATCTATTGAAAAATATTAATAGCGATAGTTATCAGCATTACGAACGATCTTTACAACTGCAAGAACGTGTAGAACACGATAATCGTCAGAAATGCTTTTTTTTTTTTTTCTGCAAAAATTCCGAAAAAATTATTCTGATAATAGGGATTTTGTGACGAAGACGAATCCGATAGTTATTTTGACTCAACATCATGCGGAACATTTTTAATAATCAAATAGTTAAAATAGTTTCATTTTTCTTTGATTTATCTGTGATTAAAGTTTTTGGTGAAAAGCGTTTAAGCGTTACGAGAAAACTTACCTCGTACACAGCCAAATCAATACCAGCGTACGGTAGTATTCCAATGAGATTGGGAATGTAGCCTCGATAAAAATTCTTCAGACCTCCCTGACTATAAATTTTTTTTGCAGCATCGACGATACCGGAAAATTCGCCGGTTTTACGGAGCGCCAATCTTGTTTTCAGCACCTAACAATACGGGTTAATGTTAAAAAATAAAATTCTGCTGATTCATTTGACGAATTAATTCGATTGATGATTAATAAATTTAATAATACCTCCAGCGGATAAATAGCTGACTGACTGATACCACCCGCAAGAGAACCCGCCATGAATCTCTCGTCGATACCGAGTTCCCGAGTGTCGTTTCCTTTGATCGTTCGTTTAACCTGTTCATAGGCCATAAACTTGAGCGCCGTCTCCGGACCGATCTTAAGTACGTTTATACCATTTCCACGCCAAAGACTCAGTATGCCACCTTCCCGCAGCATATACCTAAAGCAACTTGTTATGTTGCACTGACGAGTTCCATGGACCTGACGACACAGATAAAACAATTAGAAAATTTGTTCTTTACGTTTGTAGCGAAGCAATTGTATTTTTTAATAGTCGGTATTCTCTACCTGTAGATAAACTTTGATGCGATCCAAAGGAGCTGTACAAGTGCGGGAAACAGCACCTGCGATTCCACCTGACAACAAGTGTCTCCACCACATACCTGAGACCATTTCACTATTTGTGAAGTCATCCGGTACTCCCATATCCTCTCCGATATCCATGTACTGAAATCATAAAGAGACAAAAAATTAACGACATTCTTGACTAACAATTTACGATAAGAAATCGTATTTATCGTAAGTCATAAAATCCTTCGGCAAAACCTACCCGAGTAAAATTCGGAGCTGCATTTTGAACTTGAAACTCGTGTGTAAAAATATGAGTGATGTGATGTAATTTGTGATAATAATGCATAACTCTTGACGGCGAGAAACGTCAAAGTCTGTTTAAAGAAGATTTGAAATCATCGCGACTTTCTTTTGTTTGACAATATGATTTTATCGGTTATTGGAGGTTTAATTCCATTTTTTTTTATCACACGATATCTTTTCTTTGATTTTTGAAAAATTTCGTCTGTCTTACAGAAAAAAAAAAAAAAAAAAAAAAAAAAAAAGCGGACATCGTTATCTACATCGCGTCTGACATGAAACCACTTATAACCGGATTCTACGAGACCGTACTACGTCCCCGTGCGGCATTGCACAATAAGCGAGCCACGTGCCTGTAGAACGTTCGCAACGACATCGCAGCTTGGCTTCCTTATTCGCTCGTTGCTACGTATCCACATCGAACTTTCGACAATCGGGTTGTATTGGTTTCACTATCGAAATGTGTAATCATTTTTTTTTTTACGCGCGAAACAATGTTCTTTTGTCTATAGACTTAACGGATATATTTTCCGGTGTGTTATTTTTCATATCGAAAGCCGAGATGTAGACTCAGACAGTATACCAGTCAATGAAACAATGATAATGATCTATTTTCTCATTCTCTCCGGTTATCACGAGTCGAACTCGTATCTCTATACCAGACGTCGTTAATCACTATTGTCGACGCGACGCGAGTTGATTGTTCTCTGACAGAGGTGACGATTGACATACAACTCTAACTATACGCGTGTGACTTTCAATTAGTACGATGAAAAAAAAAAAAAAAAAGAAATTGTTAGAGGGACGGCACAGCCTTAGCGGTGCAACAATGTGAAACCGTACGACTTCGCAGCAAGATATACACATTCGATTAAATCGAAGTTTCCGAATAGCGAGGACAATTCTTTGACGCGACAACGTAACCTGCCGGAGATACTTAACTTTACGTAAATCTCGAGGTATAGATCGCTCTCGATATTGTCAAGACTATCCATAATTGCACTACGAGTTGATGTCCGTCGTTCGTGAAGAGATTAGAAAAATCAATGCAGACGCTTTGATTTGAGATGAAATGATTTATATTCACTAAACTTAAGCTGCTGCTCTGAATTTGCAGCAGCAATTAAGACTGAGAGATACGACTAAATGGGACCGACGATGATTGGAGGACGCGGGACGAAAAGAAGCGATGCCTCCCGATACCGAAGAGTCCACAACAGCGCCTACATCTTCTATCCGCCTTGACGGCAATTTGCCAAAGAATCGTTTGGTACTTTGCCCAATGTCAGTTCTAAATATTTTATTCTCTCGTCTCGCTTCCATCACTCTTGTATCCGGGGTCTCCGTAGCCCGGTGGCATACGGTAAGAACTTTCGTGGGACAAACTCTCTCAATCGGCTACGTAACGAGGAAACTTTTCGTATCGCGGCGCGTCTTTCTTAACTAAAAGACTTTCTACGATTCGTCGCTGTTGCGAATATACAGGCGGACGTTCAGTGACAGAAAAGATTCTTGTGAAAGAAACCCGTAAATAAAAAATCGATATCTTCGTTAACCGCGAATGGCAAATTCGTGGTATTCGCAACAGTCACGTAACTTGACATCGCGATTGTCGATGAGTATCAATCAATATCTCCGAGTGTCCGGTTACAGATAACGATTGCCTTCGAATTCGCATTTAGATATCCGTCACGACGGGACTATTCGTAGCTAAAGTTTTTGAAACCTTCGCGCGTGAATCTCTCGTCGTTTTATTGTTAGAATAATCCATACGGTATTTTCCAGCGGATGATAAACATTTTTGTTTGTTTTATTCTTCATATCTAAAGCCACCGGAACTTTAATACTCGTAATGAGAGACCTCTGTCTGGGAATTAATTATATCGCATTGGCAATATATTTCAGATATCCCTGATGACGAAAGAAAGCCGACACGAGTACGACGATGACGTTCGATCCTCGAGCAGAACACCTGTTGTACTCGTCGAGCCGAAAAATCGGATTTTCCATTATCGCGCTTCCGATGGACAAAAAAATCTCAACGAAATTCAGCCGCAAGTTCAAGAATCACGGTGACTCATCGTCTAACACTGAAATATCCGTGAAACAGCGATTGGAGAGCTCAGTGGGCATAGAGTCTCCGGCATACGGCACTGAATCTTCCTCCACTATATTAGGACCGTTTCGAACTCCGAGAGATCTCTTGGCGGGAGAGCAGCAATCTCATTACACTTTCCCTCATTTTCCACTATGTATAATGCAGATGGAAAAATCTTGGCGGACGATAAACAATCCACGTGATGGTTGACTGACCGAATCGAGAAATTACATCCACTTTACGGTTGGACTCTTTCAGCCTCAAGTCACGGGACTTTATCTCAAGATTGAGAAGGTCACGGGGAGCAACTTCCACGCGGAGAGACGATCGTTTGCAAGAATAAATTAGCTTCTGATAGTCAAACGTATGTTCAACTGTCGCTACAATAGGAACAATAATTGCCCGCAACTATCTGCATTTCGATGATCTAACGCCGTCAGTCGGAAGTCTCAAGTCCAATTCGATTCTTACCCTTTGAAGAAGTTCATGATAATTCTGTAGAAACTCCGCGCAAACTTGACATCCGTTGTCCACGCGACCCTGTTGTTCCAGCATTATAGATCGCGATTTTTTAAATAACATTCACAATCACGATAATTTATTTTTTCTACCCGTCTATGTATTTCGATAGACGATTACACCCGCGAAAACACGGATTATAAAATTCGGCAGTGGTTTTACTATTATTTTGGTAATTCTTCGATGTTTTTTTTTTCACACCGGTGGCGAGAGAGCTCGTCGGAGTAACACCGATCTCGAGACACTGAGCTCACCGCTCACAGTCACGGGGGCCTCACAACTACTGCCGGACGGGCATTGAAATGGAGATAGCGTCGGGGCAAAACCGTTCGCTACGGGAACCCCACTACCTTCCACGACGTCACACACGACGACCCGCCTCCGTTTTAGTTATCGTCGGTGTCGGCGAGATTACGTTGCCCGAGACTAGCGGAGAGACAGAGAGAATAGCTACTCATGACTCCCTCGCAAGCGTTTTATATACAAACGTTAACGCAACGAACCACCGACTGATTATTATGATCGGTTTCACAAGGTAATTATTTAGTTGAGATTTACAGTTTCCGACCTTGAAATTCACTCTCTCTTTATAATTTCCTGTATGAACCACACGATCTTTTTAAGTATTTAGCATTGCGAGACGAGACCTTCACTGGGTCATCGAGCTCTGCTCGTCTCACGGTCGACATTATTCAATGTTATTTGATATTCTGCTAACGCTTATTTTTTGTTGATTTCTCCTAAAGAGAAGATAACAATCGGAGGCATTGACGTCACGTTATTCAAGACACTTGCGTTATCGGTAACAAAGTTCATACGTTACAAAGCTTCGACGACGAGCCTCCCGATTGTTTCGCGTATTTTGATCGACTTTCGTGAATTGTGAATTTTACGAGAATTCTAGAAGTTTCAATTGGAAAGTGAAGGGATATTTGAATGAGTTACGGACGATGAAAGTCACGATGGTCTTTTGAACCTTCGCGACTTATTCTTCTTCTTCTTTTTTTTCTTCATCGTCGATGCAACCCGAGCCGTGGTAATCGGAATCGGGAGCTCCACTTCGACTCGACGAATCGTTTCTATCGCTTAATTATCGCTCTCGATGATTATATTACGAAGAAAAATCGACTCGAGTCGACTAAGGCGATTGTAGAGTATAGCATCACAGCGACGAAGAAAATTTCTCTATCCCCCTCTACTCTTGGCAAACGACAACCGGCGTTCACCGGTTTGACTTTCGGGTTACCAGAAATAAAATTCAATCTCTAGGTATGCGCGGCCACCGTAATGGAGTCCAAAGTTCCATCGTATTTCCTGCGCGAATGTGTGTTTGATAAACAATTACGGTATCGCGTGTGGAAGTGTCGAAGAGCGCGTCATTGGCGATATTTCTCGTTGCGGAGATATTGGTCATCGTCGGTTCACTTCGAGTTTATATATCGTTTATCTGTTATTCTCTTGCGATCACGGGACTGCAACAGGAAATTATATGCACGCGGATATCCATAATATCTTTCCGTATTCGACCGGCTCGGCGGGTCTCTCCGATGACGATGAATTCCACGAGTTCCGAAATTTTACGGACCTGTAAAACGTTTATACATATATATATATAACGTCGTGGAATCTGCCGAACGATTCTTCGACGATTAGATAAAATTGTGAACCCAATTTATTTTCGGATACTTGGCACGAGCGCCGGGAGACAACGATATCATATTGGTGGCTAAAAATCGGCAGAAAGTTTCGCGAGACACGATTAGTCGATTTTGCAAGGCCATTCATGGATGAAAAAAAACTTTCACTTTCTATCTCCATCTTGCTGAGGCTTTCCATTGAGGTTCACCTTTACGCGAGCTGTGAGAGAATCGACATCGAGGCATGCATAGCAGCAGCAATAGCTACGAGTATCGGCGAGTAAAGCGTTCGTTCACAGAATGCGTACAGTCTGTCCCCAGCGAGAAGGGTATTCCGAGAACGAGTGACGTCAGCCTCTCTGCGTCCGGCTGATGAAACGTTTCACGAGTATTTCAACATTACAGAAATGCGCCAATTATGTGCAGATGCAACGGCGTTTACAATAGATACTTATAATACATATTCGAGAGGGTAAAATCTTATTCTCTCGAATATTTTTCAAGTTACGTACGAAAGTTTACTCCGAAGTTTTTCAAGCTTCGTAAGAGTTGTTTGCCTCGTGATTTATGGCACAAGCCTCCTATCTGTTTTATTGAGACTACAGATAAACTGAGACCCCCCGCTTGCGCTTTCGAAAACATCTATTGCGATGATAGCGACATAATAAGTCTCCTCTTCTTCGCGATTACAATACGAGTCTCTCGTTGAATTGGCTGCTTAATTCGATACTCTCGAGGTGCAGATACGGTGGGCGACAACGCGGCGAAATTGTTACCGATGATAACTGGATAACGTTGGTAATAATTAGAGCCGAAAACACGTTCATTGTCATTCGTTTGTCGAGATTAAACGAGTCATCTCGTTTCGAAGGTTTAATCGAATTTCTCCTGTGTGAAATTCCAACGGTCACCGGTCGGTTTCCGTCGCAATTTTTTTCCTCTGACGTTGTCGTTGAGATTTAACGTTATCCGGTATCATTACAGATGATGATATCTCGATACGGTTAAGCGCATGAAGATTAACGTGCGACACGAGATATCGCAAGAAGAGGATTTGATTCGCGTCTGCATACACATTACAACACACTGAATAAATTTCTTTACTTCTTCCATAATTTGTTTTTATCGTATATTCAGCGTGTCGCGAGTTTGTTACGAGCAAACAATTTGAAGTCATATTAGCGATATATGTATCGAATAGCGAAACCCACGTCAGCGCAGCTTCCCAATGAAAATAAGAGTGTCAATAGAGGCGAGAAAACATAATTTGCTCAATGTACCGTAAGAGCAATTGGATAAACACGTTGATATCGTTTCTTTAGAAACTCCAGAAACGCCCGAAAATCCCGCGACTCATAAACCGCGAAAATTGACACGAAACCCAATGATAATCAAGATAAATCGATTTTTATCTATTGCACAAAGTTGCGATATATGATTCACGAAACGCCCGACATTAATGAGGAAAAAATCATAATTTGCGGAGATCGTTAAACCTAAATGTACCATTCGTTCATTTCCGATAAGCCGATGAATCATGCAACGTTGCAACAAATCGCTTTTATCGCTCGCGATTGCGGTGAAAAACATATTCAGGAAAGTTTCATTGAAGAATTTGTCAAAGCTATCGAAGCAACGATATCGATCCGCGGTGTCTAGACGCTGCGGATGTTTAACGGTACCAAGTCGGCGGTAGATAGCCACACACCAGTCTTATGAAAGACTAATGAACAGAACCTGTTGCCTTTTAGAGTCGAATTAAATTCTCAATTATTTTTATAAATAATCCGTTCACTCCAGGAATGTTGAATTCACGTGACGCATTCGTGTGTATATTTCGTCATCGCCCGAGTAGAAAACACGACTCTCGAAAAGTCACGTGCAAGTAGTAAAGTGGAACACGGTGCGCCGATTGTGTACTACTTGGAAAAACCATCGGCTTCGACGCTCTACGACCTCATTACCAAATTCTTCGCTTGGTTCATCGAGCTTCAAGGCTGATTATCGTTGCAATTGTAACGTAGATACGTTTTTTTTTGTTTTTAAACTCATTCTCGAGAGTCTCGTGTAATATAAAAGAAAAACTTTTCGCAAATGTGTGTACTTTACAAACTTCGTGAAAAATTGCTGTATCTCGACGACAATCTGTAAAGTTGACGAAGTTATTAAGATAGTGCTGTAACAACGAGATAAACGATTGCATGCTGAAGAGAGTGCATCCGGAAGTGATGGATTGTGTCATAGAATCCTTGCTAAGTAATTCGATAAGCACTGTCCTTGTAGGATACGGTCGATAGGCGTAACCCAGTTTCGAATCTCTTCGCAGCACACATATAGTTTCGCTATTTTGTTAAATTTCTTGACCGGCGTTACGAAACGATGTGGAGAGAGGGATCATTTAACGTCTAACAATCATTGTCATGCTGTTGTGATAATGACGATGATGTGCGGTTTATATTTGATCAGATATACGACTTTCCATCACAGTCGCTTACTTGCCCCGCGTGTGACGTCCTGGCAGGAGGATGTCACAGTTTGGGTATTTGCCTGAAGTATCGACCTCTCGCTGCTGTAACTTCGTCCCTTTTGATTTTCTTCTTCCTTTTGTCTCGACATCCGGAAGTTGTTTCTGGTGACGAAGATTCCGAGTGTTGGGAGGTACCAGTGCGGTCATCGTCACGATGACGCGTTGCCTCGATGTTTAACGACGCCGACGGAAAATCTGAGAGGGGGAACGATGATTCTCGAAGTGAGTCGAAGAATACGGCAGAGACACGGCGCTCGTTGCTCGAGTCTCTATCGATATTGCGCATGTCTCCACCACTGCTGCGGCCACTGCTGCTCGCTGCGGCTAAGCGAGACAGCTGTCGGGGAGAACAGCTGGCTACACCAAGGTCACTTAGGCATGACACGCTACAGAACTCTACGTCATCCGTATACTCCGGAAAACCGGCTCGACGAGCCCTCGCAATCGGCGAATCGGGATACGAGATCGAGCGGTTAAGAGCTTTCTGATTGGACGCGTTTACACGCACATCTGTCGTGTTCGATCCTCACGCGTTAACTTACACGCACGTTAGACAGATTTACGCTCGTTTACGTGACGTTATCTTCCGAAGAAGGTGCGTGGGAGGTTTTTAAAATTCGCTATCCTTCGGGTCAACGTCTTGTGATATTCTTACTTATAGGTACTTAATAGCAAAAAGATCGCGGATATTGTACCCTTCCTTCGTAAAATGAAGATTTGGGAGACGAAAATAAGATATTCAATGATTATATTGTTATTGAATGAGTGACGAGTAGTTTAGAAATTTGAAGTCGACGATTTTTTTTTTTTTTTTAAGATCTGCAGCTCTTGACTCACCGTTGAATGACGCCAGTAGAGAATTAACTCGTGGATATTGGTGCTCGGCGCGTAGAGAAGAAAATCTCGCCACTCGTTGAAACTTATGTTGAGACTTCCATCCTGATCCATTCTGAAATAATATCGAAGAAAATCGTTTTATGTGGGAGTTGAGGGGGGAAAATACGTCTACGTGAAGTCACGAAAATTTTATGAGAAAATATATTTAGTAGTTTTAGCTTTAGAATTTCTTTTTGAGGACTTCTTGTAGCTTTTTACTTTTTTTTCCAGAAGAGCCGTAAGACTTTCTGAGGATTTTGCATTGAAGAGAATCGCTAAAGATGTTTTCACATGAAAAATTACGTTTCATTATAAGATTATCGCATTATCGTACCTCTGCAACAACTTTTTCGCTTCTCCTTTTCCCATTTCGATGCCGAGATCCTTGAAAGCGCGGATCAACTCTTCCAAGTCGATTTTACCTAAAAAATCGTCAGTTATATCGATGTATCGTATTGTAGAAAATCGTGGAAAATGATAGTTTCGGAATTAGCGAAGTATACGGAAAAATGTGCAGTGAAAAAATGAGTTGTTTAGTGTAAAAAGCATAAACTTTTTTTATTGATGGAATTTGACTTGAAATACTTTCTGCATTAGTGTTCGTAAAAACAAACGAAAACTTCGAAATTAGCGAAGTATACGGAAAAATGTGCAGTGAAAAATTGAGTTGTTTAGTTTAAAAAGCATAAACTTTTTTTATTGATGGAATTTGACTTAAAATACTTCCTGCATTAGTGTTCGTAAAAATAGACGAAAACTTCGGAATTAGCGAAGTATACGGAAAAATGTGCAGTGAAAAATTGAGTTGTTTAATTTTAAAAACATAAACTTTCTTTATTGATGGAATTTGACTTGAAATGCTTTCTACATTAGTGTTCGTAAAAATAGACGAAAACTTCAAAATTAGCGAAGAATACGGAAAAATGTGCAGTGAAAAAATGAGTTGTTTAGTTAAAAAAAAAAAAAACTTTATTTATTGATGGAATTTGAACTGAAAAACTTTCCTGCATAAAAGTAATAGCGATCGGCTCGAAGCTCCAAGTTATAAAAGTTATTATGCAACCGCACTGCTCCTTTTAATAGCGACGCATTATTTCGATGTATTTTGACTCGGAGGCATCAAATCGCGTCAATGCGGGCCAAAGAGCGCATTTTTTGCGCTCGTCTACAGCCCGCAACGCCCTTTGATCTTTGGCAATACAAAAGTGGAAGAAAAAAAAAAAAAAAAAAAAAAAAAAAAAAAACGAAACAATCGGAAGAATCCGAGACTTCGAAAAAGCGCGAGACTTACCATCTCTATTCTTGTCGAGGTCGGAAAATTGTAGTCGCAAATTTTTCTCATGTTCGCGAACATAATGAATGAACTCTGCTAAGCTGATATCGCCGCTTTTGGTGCTATCAGATTGCGCCAAAAATTTCTGCGAAGAAAATATTATTCGTGAAAGAAAAACGTGCAGAAAAATTGTGGTTAAGCGAAAAAAAAAAAAAAAAAAATCTGCGAGATGTGGGAAATTTTTGGACTTTGGCCATAAGCCATTAGACTCCCCGCGAACTTTGATCCACTGGGAAATTCTTGAATGCTTTCCAATGGAATAATATCCTTAGTATCAACGTAATATCTAAGTCTTTCCTGAGCACATTTGCTGCTGACTTTCGACCTATTTTTTTTCTTTTTCTGTCTCTTGCACAGCAGCTGCTGCTTTACTGATATATTCAAGAGCACCGATCAACCTTCAATGAAACCATACAATACATTATGTAAACTGCTGGAGAATACAGGGGATTTGCTCGGTTTTTAACAATGTCGAATGATACGAAAAAAAAAAAAAAAAAAAAAAAAAAAGAGAGAAAGATCCTTGAAACAAAGGCAGTGTTGCAAAAAATCATTGTTACAAGGAGAAAAAAATATCGAGTGTCACAATGCCCAACAGCAAAGTATATCAGCAAAAACCACAGGATCAGAGTTATATAATTGCAGCAAAATACGTGACCCTATAAAATTCAAGGTAACAAAATGAGGTCATAAGAATGAAATTAAAATGGACCAAAATATGTTTCATTAATAAGCAAAGATATACTTAATAACCTAATTTCAATGAGTCACATTACCGTCCCAATGAGCGCTCTATAATTTATCGACACAAAGATAATTAACTTCCTCTACAAAACAGTGAAATAAAACGCTTTCTATTACTAACGCAACTTTACTTATCATTATTAATATTAATTTTTTCTTGAAATATATACATCGATTTTTATTACTTTTAATTTTTGTTGTCAATTCGTAGTGCGAAATAATTTTTTTTAGAATAGCGATAACTATTCATCAAAATGTAAGGAGCGAGGAGATTTTTTTAAAAACTTTACGCATATTCAAAGTTACATTGCGTTTTAATTAGTTGCCAAAGTAGAAGAGAAATAAAAAGTTTCATGAGTAAAATTTTTGTGCACTGGCCACATTTGCTCTCTATCCATTGTTGAAACTCGATGTATTTCTAAAAATACGTTTCTCACGCTCGTTTTGCCGAGTCTCACGTGAATTTCGTGTTCTGTATAGATATATATATATATATATGTCGTACAATTGGCAGGTGTCGTCGTCGCCCGTGGAAGCTTGTCGCGTGGACCAACACACTAAAAAGCTCATTCTCGAAGGATTACGCGAGTACGTCTCGTGTAACCATAAGGTATAAAAGCGTGTTACGTTACCTCGGCATAACGCTGATGTACGCCGACCTCGTGTAACGCTTTCGAAAGATCGTGAACGTCAATTCTACCGTTACCGTCGAGATCCAACTGCTGAAATATCTTTGAGAGCCGCTCCTCGTCCTGGGCCGGTAACTCGTGGAGGTAGTGAGCGGGCATTACCCCGCCAACCATGCCTCCACGACTTGCAGGCATTGTTCGTTTTTTCCTGGACTATGGAGCTCGCGAAAATAAATTATACTCTCTCAAAGATAATATATTAGCTACGAAGGGAAATGATATTGCGTTACACTCGCGAAAAAAGCGTTTCACGTTCTATTCCTCGTGCGCAAACACCGAGTGAAATGTTCACTTTTTTTTTCAACGCCGAACACCTAACACTGTATCCCCTTCACTCGTTTAGTCCGAAACGTCGCTTTCTCACACTTGCCGTACGCGTGCCCCGATTCTCGTTTGTTCTTACATACTCGATCGGTTAAACGTTTAATTATTTAACACGAGAAAACCAAATTTTTTCTGCAGATTTTAACAATCCACCGCGAACAACGGCCAAGGACTTCCTGATCCGTGATCCCATGCGGTGATACCGAACAACGACGCATCTGTCTCACTTTCGCATGTGTTTTCCTTTTTCGACGACTGGAGAGCGACCGTCGACAGAAATGCGACTCCAGCGCTCGCCCGTGGTAAGTACGTATATGGGGCACGGACTTATGTTACGGACGAAACTGCGTATGGGGGGGATTCCGAGGATTTTGTCGTAACGAACAATTTCTTTTATACAACTTCATGGGGATAAGCAATGTTATCCAAGCGATAGATTGTATTAAAAAATAAATAAATAACAACCATATTGTATTGAGTATATAAATATATTACACCTTGTTGTTACAGTACACTTGTTGCAAAATACATCAATTTCATTTGAGAATTTCGGCGAGTCAAAGCGATCTCAATTATCGAAGTTTAGTCACTGTTTCATTGGATCGCGTAGCTATATATCATGAGATTGATTCGACTCGCTGCTCGGTAGAACGTTCAGAGCAACTGCTAAGCTAGAATGTAATTCTCTAAAACCCATGTATTCTATAACAGGATCTAATATGCGATGACTTTTCTTTTTTTTTTTTTTTTTTATTTTTGTTCGAGGCTTCGGTGATTCACGAAGTAGGCACATCAATAGAAACAGTTATACAAAAAGCTAATATGGTCTTTGAGAACGAAAGTGGCACGTAGGAAACATTTTTTTTTTTTTTTTTTTTCGCAATCGGTAAAGATTACGCGCCGCTTTCGTTCACTAAAAATTTCGTACCTCTTATTTTTCGAAGTACTAAGTCGAGCTTACAAACAGATTTATTATGAACAATAGGTACTGGTATCGTCCAAGTGTACTGGCTATATATATGCATTATATACGGATATGTATATAAATACTTCTTTTTTTTTCTTCTTCTTGTGGTTTTATTGTATTGTTCAAACAAAGAACGTTTAATCGTAGATCGTATGTGGTTTTTTTTTTTCATACCGTAAACATAGGTACGCGTGTATATTATCGTTATTATACACATAAGACATGTTTAACATGCAATTAATCTGAAGCTAGCGACGAACAGTGGCTTGTTGCGCTTATTACTTCCCGTGATACACAGCCCTTCATCTCTTCGTGGTACATATTATTATTTTGTTTTCCATTTTTTTTTTTATTTTTTTTTTTTTTATTTTTTTAACAATGCACACCCTCTCCCTCGAGTAGTCGAAAGCATGTTTTCTTATGCTCAGTAGCTGACACAATGATTTGCACGAGAAAAATGAAAAGTTCCAAATAAATATCTATATTCCCATATGATTTATGAGTAAATTTTTCATATTTTCAATAACGTCGTAACGTATATTATATTCGAAAAAAAAAACATAAATAATCTAACGTCGCAGAAATAAAACATAACAAATTTGTATTTTCGGGAGTATAAATTTCGTTCCCCAGTTAATCCTTTAAAGTAGTTCGTCTACTTTTTTTTTTTTTTTTTTTTTTTTTTTTCAATTTATTTCGAGAGAGAGTTGACACGATAGTTGAAATAATGAAAAAAATTTCATTGCACCCGTGATCGTTAACACAAGAATGCGACTTTATGTTCGAGCGTATAATTTCTTTTTTCATCTTTTTTTTTTTTTATTTTGATGACTTTAACAGCTTTAAGTTTATTTTCGGTATTACGATGAATTCATTGAATTCGGTATTGGTAAGACCATTAAATGTTATCTTCACGATAACTTGAGTGTCCAATGATGTACGAGGAAAATATAAAGTTTTTCAAATGATTCGATTATTCTTTATGCCCGAACATTCGCCGCCCTTTCTTTTGCCGAAGTATAAAAAATAACATTTCACACCTTGAAGAAACGTCTCACACTAATCATTAAACCGTCGATTATTTTCTTCATAAAAGTCTACATCGATATTTCCAATAAAACTGGAATCATTCTCAGACTTAAGCTATATATTATTATTATTATTATTATTATTCTTTTGTTTTTTTTTTCTTTTTCATAAAAATATAAGCAACCCAAAGGCTATTGCAGTGCACTTATCAACTACGCTGCAAGATCCACAGCAGAATGACTAAATCATACAATACCGTTCTCACGAAATTTCACGTCTATATTTTGTCTCGAGATAACAATATCAAGATTAATCGAGACAATTTGATTCGTCTGATTGAAAGAAAGAAAAATGTTTAAAACTGTTACAGTCGATATCAGAGAACATTACATAAAAGTCAAAGTGCTCGTTTCAGTCAATTGCGTACAGTTCACAATTGTGATTAGCAGTCTGTTTTAGTTTTTGAAATAAAAAAAAAAAAAAAAAAAAAAAAAAATTGAAGTGTTCGTAAATTTTCGTGAGTATTCAAAGTATTGATGATGCATTGGGGGATCAATTATATTAACTAAGTAAACCTTCCATAAAACATAATGTTAATTCCCTCTACGTAATAAATCCATATAGTAATATTGATAGGGGATATCGTCTAATAATCATCCGGGATTAAGTAACATGTGTCCCAAATATTATAGCGACACGAATATACGCTTTGCCCCGGTGTGCAAATATATATAGATATATATATGTATATATATATATATAAATAAATATACTACACTCGCCATGTTTATAAAACACTGACATCGATTCTCTGTTAAATTTTAACAAATCTGCTTCTTCCTGCTCAATCGGTTTTTTTTTGTTTCTGTATTTTCTTTTCTTTGTTTTTCTCACTTTAAAAGAACTGATGTGTCGATCTACATGCAGCCAATTTTTCAATCGCCAGAATGCTTCCACAGTAAAGTGATTTATTTGCGTTTTAACGAATGAATTATCTTTCTATCTCGATAAAGATAGTCGGATAAGGGTCCACAGTTCTGTTAACTGGATGGGAGGGAGGAGCATATTGTGAATGTGTTAATCGTGAACACAAAGAAACGGCAAACGACGATTGAAAGTTTTAAAACACATTGCACCGATAACAGCAATTTGTGAAGATTGGAGTAGATAAAAATAGTAGTTTATATCACATTGTTCGTAATCGTTAGAGACGAAAAGATCTGCGTAACGGCTTTGAAATCTAAGTACTATTAATTGTGGGGTTAAAAGCAACACAGTCCATTTGAAATTTTCTGGCCTCCGGACACCTGAGTTTCATTGTGTGTTGAGTTCATAAGTATTTCTTTTTTTTTCTTCATTTTTTCATCTTTGTAACGTTACTAACCTCAGACACTCGAAGAGTTTCATGCGCCAGATACGAATTAGGCATCGACTATATGCTCGTCATGAGAATTAAAGAAATTTTTTTTTTTTTTTTTTTTTCCGCTATGCGAGCAAAAGCTTTTCATACCTCGATTGTTTCTCATTCTTTCATACGCTAGTTACAGAGATGTAGCAAAAGACATGAAGCTTTAACATCGCGCGCCGAGACTATCATTTCGTCGTGCTATCCTCCTCGCTGGACCAACGTTTTTCCTGTTCCTGGAGCTCAAAATCCCACCGCAATTCCAATTCCCGCATGTCGTTTGCTATGCCAGCTTCGTAGGTATCCTCCTGCGGAAAAAAAAAAAAAAAAAAAAAAAAAACGATATACAACTCGAAATATTAAAGAAATCACAATGGAAAAAATAGTACATTACGATACAAGTGCGATGAAATTTTTTCTGACGAGTATGAGTTTGCAGCACGAGCCGAAGGCGAGTGTTGCAATCATACGAGTTGAGAAAAAGTTTCTCGCACGAGTATCGTACAAAACTTTATTTCACGAGTGCGAGAAATGCGTTTTCTCACACGCGCAGCGAAGCGAAGCGTGCGACAAAGCGGTTTTCTCGCACGCCGTGAAATAAAATTTATTTATGACGATAGTATATTTTATGAGTCTCACTTCTTCGCTCTTGTAGTCTTTACTCATACTATGATTAGACATTAAATTATTAGCAGGTTGAATCCAAGGTACGCTGCCGTACGGACTCCAATTACGAACATCTTTTTCCTTCTCTCTAATGCCGGCTTCGATCATTTGTAGCTCTTGCGCCAGTCGCTCACCCTCGGTGAAGGCCGCACCTTGGGTCGCCAACTGCACAATGAAAAATATATATTAATGTTTCACTCTTCATAATTATCTAAATTCAATGAGAACGCCGCACAATGCCAGAAACGTACCTTCAGATCGTTTATTTTCTTTTCTAAATGTTTTAACTGTTGTTTAACCTTCTGAGACTCAAGAATCAAGCTGTGGACACAATTTATTCGTTCGTTTATTGGTGTATTCGTTTATTTATTCCCTTTTTTTCGTGTGATGTAACTATACAAAAAAAAAAATGTTACTTACTCTTTCGACATGCATTCTTGCCGCGCGAGTTGTACGTGTGAAGTTTGTTCAGATAAATTGCAATGCCCAACGGTAATGTAAGCGTCTCCCATGCCGGCGTTTGCGACCGCTTGGACCCCGCCGTTCGAACTTATCGTCGCATACGCTGGAAACGAAAACTCGTTATTATGAGAAATGTGTTTGTCATTCGTCAAGAATTTATCGTTATAATCACTCACGCTGATGTCCATAATACCACGAAGTCATGGGACTCGAAGCAGGGATCGGCCTCAGTGTTTGCAGCGACGGTGCCATACCGTCGCTATACATACCCGATGCTTGTACTCCACTGTTCGGTCTGAAAATAAATACCAAAGCATATCGATTTTCGATTACCCTTTTCCTCGAGATAATAAAACGAAATAAAATGCCGTTAGTTACCTTATCAGCGACTTCGGCACTCGTGATATAGGACCGTATTTGCTCGCCGGTGGAGTTTCGAATGGAACGAATTCATCGTCGAAGAGCACAGAGTCCGGCCGACGATAATTATTTCCATAATTAACGTGCGTTCCCGGTGCCATTTGAGAACCCGGACCGTTCGTCCAGATGGAATAATTCGACGAGAGTGGATTACCCTGAATATCGTAGTTCTTCGAAGGAACAATTATCACGAATGTTATAATAATTTGCAAACAGCGTATAAATTGCTGTGTATTATTCATTTTTTTTTTTCAATACCATTTTCATCTGTTGCGGTACTGGTTTGCCAACGATGTTCTCTAACTGACTTATTATCTCCATTCTTCTCTGTAGCAATATCGCTAATGTTTTGGCGACCGATCTCTGCTGTGAAATAAAACGATAATGCGAATCAAGCTATAGCGCAATTTTTCTAGAAATCTTTTGAATAGCAGACGCGATACCTTTTTCCCATTGCTAGGCAAACCATTTTGCGCAGTCGGTGGCAATTGCGACGGATCCCAAACGTGCAAATTCGGATTAGCAAAATCCAAAGGTGCACCGTGCATTATGTAGTGCGAGCATTGAACATCGACGTTCTTCGCTGGTAACACGTGCGAAAGAGCTTGTGCCGGCGGCAACACATAATTCGCGAGAGATCCGACAAAGTTATTCTCGTTGTTCGGCGATGGATGTTGCAACGCGTTTGTCTTGTTTGCCGGATTGAAACCTAAATAAAACAATACGACAATCAATCTTAATCTGCGTGTTTCATGTAACATTTGGCTTTTCTTTTACCAAACGGAAAACCCTTACGTACTTTCCCGGTGATTATTGTCGTGTGTCTTTGCGCCGTGATAATTCATCTCCTCGCATTGCTTGAATCCCTTAGCACTCGGCGGGACAACGGCAACGGATTTCTCGGTTTTCGGATCGGGACTCCCAGTCAGTGACAAACTCGAGCGAACGCTCAACTTTCGATTTTTCGATCTATACTTGTCGAGTTCGAGATCGCTGTGCGCGAATGTACAGTTCGTTGCGCGTGGACAAGATCCGCGAAGGGCGAGATCTCTGCACATGCTGACTTTGTACTTTGGCTGTCCAGGACCTGCGGTGTGTACACCTTCTTGCGATTTTCGGTTGCCGTGCTGTTGAATGTACTCTACCAATGCCGTTACTACGGTCCTTACAGCCTCCAGGGCTTCTCGACACTGCAGCCAAGACGGCGTTTCCGTTTCGGGACTCGGATCTATAGCCGCTAACAATTCTAATTGAGGTCGCAGACTACTCAATTGTCCGGGATCCGGCGTTCGCTGAAGCGCTATAACGAGTTCCTGAACGCTCTGTGCGAAGGATTGCGGCGTTTGAAGCTTGTCGATTATACTCTGCATGTGAGACTTGTGACCGGTGTCGCCGTACAGCAGAGCTGACCATTGATCCGGCGCGATTCGCAATCCCGCTTCTGTTGCTATTTGAACGATCTGTGCATCGTGTTCCCGTCTTAACGCTTCGTATGTTCTGAATTCTTCTTTTAATTGCATCAATGACGAATCACCTTCGCGTTTCGATACTTTGAAACAACTCGCTCTGTACAAAAGTTGCACAACGTGTCCTATGCTCGTTTTCGATGCCTGCGTGAAATGCGGCTCCAGACGTTGCACGACGAACATCACGAGAACTTTTCGCGAGAGAGCCGAACCGTCCTCGAGCGCTAGTAGAACGAGTTTGAGGACTTCTTCTTGCATTGCTAATTATTCGAAAAAAAAAAAAAAAAAAAAAAAACAATACCACACAATTAGAATCATTTTTATTGTATTATTGCTTTGGAGTTTTTTGAAATCTCACCCGGTCCTAGAAATTGGCATCCTCGCGCGCGAACAGCCGCCCATAAATTTGCGCTCAGCTGTTGTGGATTTTGATGCTGCAGTATCAATTCCGTAACGGAACGTTCGCCGAGACTTCTCGCGGCACGAACGGCCCGCGCCCGGCCTTCCGGCTCGACTAACTGGCATCCCACGAGAGTCACTAACTTCCTCTGCATCGGTCGAGACACCAATCCCATTCCTAATAGATTTTTTTAAATTAGAGAATTAGCAACAAAAAAAACGCAAAAATTCGATAATACTAACCAATAATATAGAAACCCTTACGTTCTTTTTATTTTTTATCACATCGAGAATGAAACAGCGCTATTATCGATTTATTTATCCCATCAATATTACGATACTGGAATGATTTTTCGTTGTTACCGAATTTTTCGTTTAGTCATTGTGCAAATTTCGATATTATGGTATTATAATTATTGTTCACAAGTTACTTTTTCATCTCCTACCAAAGACGACTTACTAAATAGGATTTTTTGTAGACGATATTTTATTATAATATAATTGACCCGTTTATAAAATAAACAAAATAAATAAAAAATAATTTAATATTTTTTCTAACCAGTGCCCGTCGTTGGAGTGGCTTGACATGGTTTGAGATACAAGGCAAGTTCCTCGATGCAACGTTTGGCCGCCAAATAATCCGAATGATCCTCAACCGGCAAAAGTTTCTGATAGGTGGTTCCAACATTGTTGGAGACGGGATTACCAACTAATTGAAGCAGTGCCTCGTTCAGTGGTAATCTTTCGATTTCAGTGTTGATTGCGCTCTAAAAAAAAAAATTTTATCGTTAAAAAAAAAAAAAATTTCGAAAAAAAATTGTACATTAATCAGCTTTGTTAGTATGATTTGTCAACCTGATCGAAGGGACACTGCTTGCGATGTAAGTTTGCGAGGCAAGTGCGGCATATCGTGTGACCACATCCTAAGGATATTGGTCCACGTATCGCCGCGTCAAAGTCGTGACAGCAAACGGGACAAGAAAGGAATTCAGTCCACTGAGGTGCCTGTATTGGCATTCTGTAAACGAAGAGACACACATGACTATCATTAAAGATTATTCGGTCAACCGGGCCAATGCTGAATAATGACCTCATTTATGTAAAAGGAGTGAAAGTTTGCGAAGACTTTTTTGTAATTAATAGTTTCCAGACGTATGACATTAATTTTGGAGATACCAGTTTGAAAAAAAATGGATGTACAGTTAACGACGAAAACGATTATCAATTCATAACAGGACATCGACATTCCAAAGTGACGTGTTATGATCTTTCTACTTTACACCCTCTCATTCTTTGCACTGTCAGATCGCAACTTCTACGTCACATCGACCGGAAGCGGAAAACAATTCTCGTGTGATTGTTGACGAAAAAATAATACGTATTTCGTGAACGTCACGGATCGCCGAGAGACGTTGAAAATGAAAGACAACAATAATTTATATCCAATACGCAAATTCTTCTGACGTCTGTTAGGAGTATATTGATAACGAGGACATTTTTGAGATACGTAGAATTTTCGTCGGGAATTTGTCGTCAATCATTTCGACTGATATGAGCTAAAATCATCGGTGAGACTCACTTGCCTTGGTATTACCTTCACAAAACATCACAATAATTAATAAATTACTTCACTTTATGATTCTGCCATCAAAAAGTGAACGGGACGTACGACGAATAATGAGGTAAGCTTTGCGCTCTCTTATTTTTTTTTTCTTTTACTACGTCTCGAACTGTGCAGTAGCGTCATAGAGCGCGAATTCGATGATTCAAAAAAGTATCCAGAAACCCTAAAAATAACACTATGGGTGTCTCCTCCTCGTCGTTGCGTCACTTCCGGCGCTGTTTTTCGAAACACTTCCGCACTAGAAACGCAATGAAATCCCGACGAGAGTCCACGTTTCGAAAACATTTGGCGGTTCTTGGGATTATATATCGAAAAGCATTTCGAGATATTCTCCCCGCGATAGCAAAATGGCCGCGAGTCCAACTTGGAGTTTAACACCGATGTCAACAAATGTCATGTGTTTTTAGAGTCAAAATTAATACGTCGCGATGTGCCGGTATTAATCTTATCGTTGGCCCGTTGTCGGGCGTTTAGTCGCGTGTTTTACATTTCACGATAGGGTTTTTTTAATAAACTACGATCAAGATTTTCGGCGGGAACGACATCATGTCAGGATATCGGAGGGTCAACTATTACGAGCTGTGCAGATTGTGCACGAGCAGTGAGGGCAATAAAATGAACATTTTTCGTGACGAAGGACGCAGACGGCAGCTTCAAACGAAAATCGAGTCTTATCTACCCATTCAGGTATGATTACTGTACGAACAAACACTCCTCTCTATCTTGCAGACATTTTTCGTTTTACCTATTTCCCAGAATTAACTTTACATCCGCTTTACTAATCGAATAAATTTACCAACTACCGGAAAACAATAAATCCCGTTTTCAATAAACCGTATTCTTCTCCCATCCTTCATCCACGCTTAGTCCCTCTTCGCTGACAAGTAAGCGTACGTTGCTCTATTTTTTAATTCGCCATTAATCAATCATTCCAAATTTTGTCTCAAGGTCCATGAAGAAGATTCTCTGCCAAAAGTGGTTTGTCACGACTGCGTCAGAAAGCTTGAGACCTATGTAGAGTTCAGAGATACCGTAGTCAGTGCGGAGAGTATGCTGGAGTCGTACTTCACGTCTCTGAGATTCTCCGACGATTTTCTCAAAGAGGGAAAAGTATACGTAAAGACAAATGAGAAAGAGCGGCCGGCATCGCCACAGGAAGATCCTCTAAAAACTGTAGAGAAACTACCATCTGCGGCCACCGGTCAAATTATAAGCGCCGAGACGTCTCAAACACAGCATCAGCAGCCGGTTGTTGTCGGCAATGTAAACGCCTCCAATATACAAATAATAAGCGGAGTGCAATCCAGAGTTCAACAGTATAAATGTGCCATGCAGGTTCGACGTTTTGAAAAAAGAAAAAAAAACAAAATTCTGTTTTTTTATTATAAAACTACAAATAACAATTCTTTCAGATGCAACCGGGCGGCGTAGCTGCAGCGGTAGTTGAAGCCACAGCCGAGACTCACTACAGTTATCAGCAGCAAACCTCTCAACAAGTATCACCTCAGGATCAATCGCCTCACGCGCAAACTACGATAGCGGAGCCGCAGCAACAGCAACAACAACAACAGCAGCAGCAGCAGCAACAACAACAGCAACAGCAGCAGCAGCAACAACAGCAACAACAGCAGCAGCAACAACAGCAACAGCAGCAACAACAACAGCAACAAACGAGTCAGATTCATCAAGTGCAAAATCAAATACAGAGCCAAAGTCAAATAAATCAGCAGTTGCAGACGCAGAGGCAGGTTCCTCAGCAACAGCAACAGCAGCAACAACAGTCAATTCAACAATCGCAAATTGTTCAGCAACAAAATCAAGTATCAGTGGTGAATCAGCAGCAACAGGGTCAATCGCAAATAACCCAACAGATTCAGCAGCTACAAAGGCAACAGAGAGAATACGAGAAGCAGCAGCGTCAGCTTCAGCAGATCGAGAAGCAACAGGCGCAGATATCGTCGCAAACTGAACAACAACAATCGGCGACGCAGATATTGCAGCATCAAAATAACAACGTAATGTTAAAGGGCGAAGTAGTAACGGAACAGCAGCAGGTGACTTTGAAGGTCGAAGCGGAAACGCAAAATATGGGTTCACCGGCCGAAACGGTACAGACTTATACGACTGTACAGGCGTCGCCAGAGGTATTTCTGAGCCTCGGACTCACTCCCCAAGCGCAGAGGGACGAGGTGAAGGATTTCAAAGAATACATGAAAAATTCTTCGGACGACGGTATATCGAGAAATTCGATAGGACAGATATCGGAGTTTCTTAGAATCCGTTCGTGTCCGGAGCCCGCGCCTCTGATAACCGTAAATCCTCAAGCTATTTGTCAGACCAATCGCAGTACCGTTTGTCGCGATTGCGGCAAAAGTTTCGATTCTTTGAATCAACTGAACAATCATCAATGTCCGTCGTCGCCGATGATAAGCGACGTATCGGATATCGGTAGCAAAGACGACGCGGTACAGAGCAATGGAAATTGCTTCAGTTGCGATATTTGCGGAAAGCCTTTCAAACGAAAAGAGCATTTGTTTCAGCATAGAAAGCTTCACACGGGCGAACGTCCCTACGTGTGTACAACTTGTTCTAAAGCTTTCAGCCGAAAAGAACATCTCGTGAGGCACTCGGTGTCGCACACGGGACAAAAAATGCACGAGTGCGAGATGTGCGGTAAGAGTTTCTCGCGCAAAGATAATCTTCACAAACATCGCAAGACACACGGTGTTTCGGGTCCTTACATATGCGAAACTTGTGGCAAATCTTTCGTTGTTAAGCATTACTATCTTATGCATCTTACGACTCATGCGCCGACGATTATGGACGGCGCGGGTTGTCAGGATCCTTTGCCTTACAAATGCGATCTTTGTCACAAAGCTTTTTCGGTCAAACAATATCTGACGACTCACAAGCTGAGGCACAGATCGAAGAACAATGCTAGTCACTCGAACAGTAGTTTGAACGGTCAGCAACAACAACAGCATCAGGGAACGGGTACTAACGGTGTTAACACGACGGGTACCGTCGTTTCTACAACGGGAACCATCGTTGCTAATACCAATGGCCAAACCGCGGGCGATGCTCCTGTTGTCGAGATTCAAAGTGTTATTGAGCGCAATGATCAGAATCACGGTAATTTCGCCAACAACCAGTATCACGGGAACGTGCAACAATTTCAATGAGATAAGGGGAAGCGCGTCTACTATGTTCTCTTGCCAAATGGGAACAATCACAAGATTGTAGTTGTCTGAGGCAATTGAAAAAAAAATTAAACGTTAGACGCGCCCGACTAAAGCTTTTCGATCCCTCGAATCACGCGGGTTATTTTTTTTTATACTTTAATAATCCTGCTGTTGTACACACGATTCACACTGATGTGTCTTTACTCGAGATTTTTCGGAGTAAATATACACGCCACTTACGTGTAGCTAAATCAAAGTTTGACGGTCACATGCAAAGAGTAAGTAAGCAAAAGAAAAAGAAAAAAAAAAAGAAAAAAAAAACGAAAAACGACTCACGCACCATTAATTTCGACTTGGCAGTGGCTTAAGAGACTGACATACCGTATCTACGATGTATATATATTTTAACGAACGAAGTAATGAAATGAAGTATTATTGATCCGAGGTCTCGAGTCGATACTATTACGTGCAAAAGTCTTGCGTGAGTGATGATAGAGAAGCAGAAATTAAGTACTTGCGTAGCAAGTAATGGCTACGCATCGAAGAAGTTATCTGTTACATAAAAAAAAAAAAAAAACAGAGAGGGAGAAAAAGAAAAATACAACAACCGTACTACTAGTTACTGTAGTATTAAAGATAGAATATATATAACGGGATCATTGTGTCGCGTTATTAACTATTTTTTCAGAAAAATTCCACTAGGAGAATATTTTATATTGTAACCCTTGTATTTTTTATTTATCTCGTTCGAATACCGTGAGCGTTATACACTAAGGAAAAAGTAATACTATTCTTTTTTGTGAGGAGCCGCGGAACGGAAATAACACGCCAAGTGTGTGTGTTTTTTTTTTTTTTTTTCTTTTTTTTTTCTATTATTTTCTACATAAAAAATTTATTTCTATAATTATTACAAAGCAAAAAGTTTATATTATTTTTACATGCAAAATGGAGGGTTATTTACGATTTTTTTTTTTTTTTTTTTTTTTTTTCGTATTGCCATACATAGATATTGTGAAGAAAGTTTACACAATCGTGCAATATATGTGTCTTATCGCTGCGCGATAAACTCATAGGATCATTGGATATTTGCCGAGTCAATCAGAGAACAATAATTATGTATCGCGGACTTTATTTACGCACGCAAAAATATCGCCAATGTTCCGTGGCTCTTTGATAGGAAAAGGAAAGATGAAAAAAAAAAAAGAAAAAAAAAGAAAAAAGAAAAAAAAAAAACAAGCAAAATGTAAACTCGTATGTTTTATCGCTATTACACTTAAACTTATGTGTATATAAATGTATAATGAATAGGAGGGTAGACCATTTTGAGACCAAAGAATATTATATTGTGTATAAATTGTCTGTGTAATATTACCACATAGGGCAATAGATATCAGTGTAAGTCGAAAAATACACTAAAATGCAAGACTTGATTATATATATATAAAATTAGAGTGCCATTTGACCAAAACGATGCATTTACATATATAGTAATCTCGAACTTTGGGATTACCCGGAAAAAAAAAAAAAAAAAAAAAAAAAAAAGCAAAAACATCTTCATTATCTATAAATACAACGGCGAGATGAGTATCAAATAAAATAAATCAATTGTGGATCATGAAAAAAAATTCAATGCCGAAGGCGATACATATAAGAACGTATGCAGTTATAATCGGGTAGATTTTCTATGGGACCGACAGCAGCGACTGCCGGACACTGATCGTAGATATATTTGTTTGCCACTTCCCTCAACGTGTCGTTCGTTACTTTCTGTAAATGCAAATTTCTTTATATTTCGAATTATAGAAATTAATTAGGTAAATTTACGTCGTATCTCGCGAGCCGCTGGTTGAAAGTTTCGTAACATCCGCGCCGATGAAGAGAAGTTGCTATATCGAAGAATCGATCCACGGAATCATTTACTCTTACGAGTTCTCTAGTTTTTGTTTGATTTACAGCTCGCGCTACTTCTTTACTCGTTATCGTCGAACAGAGTCGCATCCACTCGTTCTGAATCATCCATATCATGTCCTATAATATTCATTCGATCCGCGGAACTTATTGCAATCGATGATTTTTTTTTTTTTTTTTTTTTTACGAAATTGTATTGACCTCCAGTTGCAACTTTTCACATACGAAATAACAGCCCCATAGACTCGTTTGGGACCATCCGATGTTAAAGGATTTGTACATATGGCACATGTCGGTATTGAAGGCGCAATGCGCTAAGTACGGAGCATTGTGACTGCCACCGCCTATGTTCGGGAAAAATGATAATATTACCATTAAACTCGTGAAAACGTAAGGATTTCTATTCCGGTACCGTGAGTCAAGTCCCAGGAGCCTACGAGTTCCTTCGCGACTGTTAAAGTGCAATGATCTTGACAATTCGCGTAACCGGGTCCTTCCACAGCCACTGCTACATGTCCCAAACTTTCGTCGTCGTCTCTCAATCGAATTTCGGAGCCTAAATTTGTCGACTAATCGATAGATCATTGATATTAGAAGTTCCCGATGTCATTTTACCTGTAAATCGATAATAAGGTGATGTGCAAGAAAAATCGTTCTCTGTAGAATCCTTTTCGCTTCGACAAGAATCCTTTTTCTGTATTTTTTCGGTTCCCGTAAAAAAATCGCTAGCGAAACGCTGAAAGTCTGAAAATAACGTTCCACCGGTGCAAATCATCGTCATAGACGAAGGTTTGAAGAGACGCTTTCTGAAGGACTCGACAGTTCGTATTTGTATATTTCTGCAGATAATTAGAGTTAATTCGGGATGAATACTTTTTTATTCGCTTCGAATACATTTTTTAGAGTTATCGCTTACTTCAGAGCGCAAGTATCCGGATAGACGCTTTTGCCTAAATCCGTATTCTGATAAGCAGTCATTGGAAGATAATCCATTACGATACGTTCGTTGTCCGATTCCATTTCCGCTAACTCTCTGGAGATCATGAATCGCGCGGCGATCATATCCTCGTCGCCTGAAATAGAAAAAAAATTAGATACCTTTATTATTAAATTATCAAAATCTTAGCTTCGATTGCAAACTCACAGATCATTCCGTTCAGTATAACATCCGCAAGCAGTTCAATAATTGATTCCGTATCACACGAAGGCGCGGAGCCATAGAACAAAAACATATCCCTCATCGCAAGAGCTCCCAATTTTCCTCCAATTCTCTCCGCCGCTTCAGCGATGTTTTCTCGTCTTCGGCACTTCGTTCTCTGTCTTTGCAATTCGAGTAAAATTCGGACTTTTTTTTTGCGCTTTTCTACCGATTACTTACCCTGAAAATCAAGTGCTCCATGAGTAAAGATGCGCCTCGTTCTTCCGGTTTCTCGTGCAGCGATCCCGCGGGAAGATAACATCCTACGGTAGTCACGCAAGAATCTCTGTAATCGCAAATCAATCGCATTCCGTTTTCCAAATTTACGGACTCCAGCGGATTCTCCGGGACGTCCAATCGAAGACTTTGGCTGCATGTTTGTCGTATTCTCTTGGCGTTTGATACTCCAAAGTTTCTGAATTGTTTCTGATATCGCGAGTGAAGAAATTGTCCATTAAGTATTCTAGTCGAACGAAAAAATGCCTTCCAACGATCCGAAGAAATTTTTCGAAGCAACAACATTATTCACTGTCATCGATAAAGATTCTTACGTAAGTCTGGAAGGCTTAGTAAATGTTAAACAAATGCCATACGATCTTCGATTTAGCGGCGAAGGATTCTATATATATATTTTTTTTTCGTTCAGTATCTGGGATCGGAAATGATAAAAAAAATTATCAATGATTCGTTTCTCGACAGTCTTGTTTCAGTGACATACAAATTTTTCGTCATATATATATATATATCAGATACATTAAATACTATAAGTATTACAGTTAGGATAATTTTTTTGTTCTTTTGTTTTTTTTTTCGTCTCTAGTCAACTACGCGATACACGAAGCTCTACAATTGTATAAGTTTCACGAATAGGACAGTCGCATTGAGATGATAGAAGGTGTGTAAAGGTTTATCTGCATTTCAAAATAATTCGATTCGATTCTTTACAAAAAAAAAAAAAATGCAAACGAAAGACAAAATGATATGATACAAATGGGAAGTACAGTGGTAAAAACGTTACTGAAGTTATTTTTTTTTAAGTTATATTAGCGGACAATGATTTGAGGATAACGACGAAAATTCTTTTCCATGAAATCATTTTATCAGATTCGTGGTACAACACCACTGACGTAAGTTCCTTATCTATAAGCCATGTGGCCGGCACCTCGCTGGGGAAGGAAACAATAAGACGGCCGCTGCCGCGCAGCGGTACACAAAATTTTGAGAAAAATAAAACCCACTAACGGAATTTCCACTGTATTTCAAGGAATCTTAAGGATGATCGATAATATCTCATTCACACTTAAAAATATCTATAATTGCACCTCACAGTGGAGAACCGTAGTTAGCCCCTTCAAGTATGGAGTCCGTACACCGTACCGATTGAATTTTTTTCACTATTGTTGCTTTCTTTTTGAAACCGTTCGCCTGTACGTGAAGAATCAATGATAAAGAATATAAACGATAATCGAAGGACATTCTTAACAAACAACGCCACGCGAAAACGTCTCTGTGGTGATTCGTTAAATTCGATATTTCAGTATCGTTTTGGAAAATTTCTCACTCTTCGTTGAAAGACGATAAAATTTTAACATTGGGTCTCGCAGTTTTGAATTTCTGCACTCCTTCCTGAGTCACCGAAGTGCCCGTTACGTCGACGAATTCGAGAGTCGATGCGTTAGCTGCCAAGTGATCGAGACTGTGATTCGTAACGCGCGAATAATTTCTGAAAAAAAAAAAAAAAAAAAAAAAAAAAAAAAAAATGAAATCGTTGGTATCGAAATGTTGATGAAATAACGCTGAGAAACAATGAGAATTTCAATAATTACCTTACGACGAGAGTTTTGAGATTAGGATTGTTGCATACGCGCACATCCTCTTCGAATACAACCCCTCGAGCCGCCAAGTGGTCCACAACGTCCCATACCTCTAGTCTCGGATTGCCGATTATTCGACGATCGCAAACGTACGTTCCGAGAGCGCATACCGATCTGTCGGATATTAGACACCGTTCGGTATCATCCCACGTCGCATTAACGTCCACCATATACTGAAGGAGAAAAAATAATTTTTTACAAATACTGAATTTCGCGATTGAGAAATTTTGTCGTATTTGATACAGCGGATCGATGTTTTACTTGGAAGAGATTTGGATCTTCATATACAGGTCCGCCAATAGCTTCTAATCTCTGCTGGACGCGCCGTCGGCTGTATGCGCGACATCTCGACTTTGGACACTCCAAATAAATGTGAGTTAATGTTTTCGTATTGCTGAAACAACTTATTTCGCTGTCGCCGACTTCGGTATCTCGCAGATCCAAAATCTAATTGAATGTTAAGAGATTAATTAGATTTTTTGCGATTCTTCGTTTACCGATATATGGCGACGTAATGGAAGCGAATCACGCGTTTCTCTTACCTCGAGAGTTTTAAAACCGAATCTCGTTGCGATACTCGCATATGCGACACACTCGCCGAGCCGCTGACAAGAATCCAATCGCAACTCTTTGAGTTTCGGAATTTTGCTTATACCCAACAACGATTGTGACGTGAACCACGCGCAGTGACTCAGTATCAGACACTGCAAAGTAATAGTAATTATCTTTATATATTTTCGCATAAAGAAAAAAAAAATTCTGTTCAGTGGAAAAAATGGAAAAAATATCTTACCGTTAGATGCGGCATATGGAGATCTATTTTAAAGAAGTACGACTTGTCCGAGTTGAAGTTGAAATTTCGCAAACTGCATCCTTTCAACGATAGCTCTTCGAGGGTTGGTGGAAAGTCGCATATAGTTATCTGTCGAGAAATCAATAATAGTTATTTAAACTTCAAATTTTACAATTTTTCATAATAATTTTTTCGAGTAAACGTTATCGGAAATGTTATAGATAATAGTTATTTTTCACATTTCCTCAAAGTTAAGCTCATCACGATCAATATTCTTACATCTTGAGAATCGAGATTGCAGTCCTCTATAATGAATTCTTTGATATTTTTGCAAGTATCGCGAACAGTGGTGAGAAAATCCTTTCTGAAAGCCGGACTCGACTCGAGAGTACCGCGAATGGCTACACGCTTGGTACACGGTTGCAGAAATTTAACGTATTTGTCTAGATAATCCATGGATATGGGTTTGAATCGACAATCCATTCGATTCCACAGAGTCCTATCGCGGCAAACCCGATCGAATCTTCGGCAGCAGCTGAAATTAACAAACAGTATCTTGTTACAGTGTTTTTTCTAATTTTTCGTCGCGTATAAAGGCGAATTTCGATCCGCAGAAAAACGAACTTACAAACTCAACGCTAACAGATCTTGGGGATGAAGATACTTCATTATATTCAGAAGTACGTCGTCCGAAAAATCAAGAACGTTGTAGGCTCCCGTTTCTTGGGGCGAATCTTCCGCCTCGATTTTCGGCCGTTTGTAATCGCGGCTACTCGATGGTTCCGGCGACAGAGATTTGCTACGTTTCACCTTCATTTTCGACCGGCACCTGTAACAAAAGATACGATAATGCATTAGACGAAGCGTAAAGTGCTGATTGAAAGTCCCGCATCTCGCGTACATTATACAATTTATTGGTTTTCTGGGTAAATGCATAGAGGAAATCCTCGTCCAAATATCTTCGGCTTCTTCAGCCATACTGGCAACTGTGACGTTGACGGAAAACAGCAGCTACAGTATCGACTGCCTGTACATGACTGTCAGAAAAACTACGTTTTGGAAGCTCCACTGTTCTATAATTGACTCACCCGCTGTTTTATATTTTGGCTTATGCCCAATAGCGTCTATATAAGTATCTTGTGTACAGTTTATTTTCTGCTATCATCTTTTCTTTGTTCATATTTACAAAACTTTCTGCTGTCTCTCTGACGTTTGTCGTTAAATTTTTTTGATATCCGGAATCCGAGAAACGTAAACACTGTACTTAACTATTTTATAACTTCTGGCCGTAGCGTATAACCTTTCGGCAACTTTAGGTTAAACTGTAAGAATTTTAGTTTTAATGAACAAAGTAACGAGAGTCCTACCGATATTGTGATCCTGAAGGAACACGCGGGAAGCAGGGAAACAATTGGTATCAGTCAGAGTGTCAAATAAATACGGTTGGAATGATAAAATTGCATTACGAGTGCATCAGAGACGCGAGATAACTTTTAATAACGATTTACATGCACGAAAAAAATACAGGATTCTGGGACATTGGCGAGGTTACTATATAAAGGCCCTTGAAAAAACCAGTTGTACTCCGAATTGAGACAGTGCCTTGACTGAAAGTGGGTTAACATTGGATATACATATATATATACATATATAACCTATAACGGCTGATAAACATGCTATATCTTGGGAGTTTAGCGTTTAGAGATTGAATTTAAATCGTCTTACGTAGATAATAAAACTGGCCAGATGTTAAAAATCCTTTTGATGCCCCGATTACACTAATATAAGGTAAATATAAGGTATATACGAGGTGGTATTGACACTGAGACGAAAGTGAACACAACGCATAAACCTCCCTTCCCCCTGACCGACAACCTTTTCGCGGCCCAATCAGAAGCTACTGTCGCGTTTGCGTGACAAAAAGAACAACAGTACTACATGGTACTTTCCCGTGCGGAGAGTGCGAGTGTAAATCTCAAGGAAATTGGTCAAACAATCATTTTCAGAAATGACTGTCATTCAATTTATGTCCTTATAGTTCATTATTATCTGCCAAGCATACGGAGAATTTTTAAGTAAAGAAGACTTTCGATCGGAGTTTATATGAAAAAAATGTTGCGGCTCCGAATTTTTTCTTTTTTTAGTTTTTACGCTTTTACAGTTTTGATATTTGATCAATGATGATAACATTAAGAATGACTGAATACATAGCTACAGTTAATAGGAAACTGCTTCGATTATTCATTTTATTGGGAATATGAGTCAATGTTGAGGAAAAATTAAGTGTGGGCGATTCGTAATTGAAACGCGCGTTGACCTCCGAAGTTTCCTAAACGGATGTACGACATAATTGCGGTTTCTTTGTTTTGTCGCAAACACGGACCATTTAGCTTGATAAAACTTATCGCAATCTGGTTAGCTTCGTTGACTAACAGGAAAGACATGCTTAGGGCATTTAGCGTAAAACTTTTCAGTCGTCTAGTGCATTTTACTATGCATACATCTCGAACGTATAACGAGTTTTTGTGGATAAGTCTTCGTCAAGAGGAGAAATGGCTACGAAGGTGATTAACGGGGTCGACAAGGCCGTCGCTCTATCACCGGATACGACGGAAGGAGAATCGGATACTTTGCTAAATATTAATACGGAGCCAAACAATGTTGAACTCGAAGAACGTAAGCCGGACCAGAATTTAAATAATGGTACGAACCCCGCGAGTCTCGATCTCAGCCCTCTCGAAGATAGAAATATTAAGGAAAGCGTTGTAACTATCGATACTACGGATAAAAGGAGTCATCGTGCTCAGCGAGCCCAGCATACTTATGCGGCGAAAAAAACTGTCGCTCAAGGAATGATGGACGTAGCTTTGATAACGGCGAATGCTAATCAGCTTAGATATCTCGTGGAGTATCAGCGCAACAGTCCTACCTTTTTCGTCAATGTATTTCTCATCGTTGTCAGTCTTTTGCTTCAGGTTCGTGAAAATTCTTATATTAATAAACCTAATAAATATATATCATAATCACAGTTATTTTTATTTCTTTGTATACTCAGTTCGGTTTTTACAGATTAGCTTCCCATGCAACGCTATCCCCTTTACAAATAATTATTCTACGCTTCAAAAAAATGTTAAAAATACATATATATATGTTTATTTTACATAACTGAAAGCTGTCTTTACTTTATTCATCGTATCAAATGCGTCAAACTGAATATGAAATTTACCGATAAGAAAACTTCGTCACAAAGAATATAAAAAAAAAATGTTTGGATTTCCAATTTCCCGCTTGCGGTTAGAGCCAAAAACGGTTCTCTTCGTATTCGGCGGCGAAAAATCCAAAAATACATCGTATTAAATAGCATCGAGCAATGTTTTTTTTTATCTTCCAGATTGCGGTTGGTGTCAGTCTGATTTTCAAGGGACGTTTCGATATTCGGGGACAAGGAAAATCACCGCAAGCGCTAAGGATAAATAATTACGTGGTGGTCGGTGTCTTTCTCATAACAATAATAAATGTATTCGTTGCGGCATTCAACGTTTCCGCGACACCGGCACCCAGCGTTTCCGCCGTTCCGGCAACATCGGTGGTTCAAGCTTCGGCGTAAAACGGAATTTCTCACGATATCTTCATGCGAACTCAGCATCTTTTCGAAATATTCATTTTAATAATAAGTTACTCTAGTGTATCAATTGTTATCGATGATCATTTTTATTATATTTTTTAAAAAATCGTCTCATTTATCTCTATTACGAAAATAAGCAAATTCCGCTGTAAAAACTTTATCCTTTAGTGTCCTTTAGTGTTTCTATATCTATATCTTCGAATCGCGTCGATTTATTCGTTAGAGGCCAAGTGCAAGCGATCGTGGCATTGCTACGAATACCCGACTGCTCTTGGCGAACGAAGGTGGGGGCAAACTGCGTGCTCTAAATAGTAAGAACGGGAACGAAGTACGATTGCACCTTGAAATTCATCATCCGTCTTCGTTTGAATTGCACCGCTAGACGACGATATTTCGGCTGCGAGAGAAAGATCGAATTATCTATGTATTGCGCGTATGATAGGTAACTTATAGAAGCAAATAGAAACGACACGGTGGTTCGGGGGGATGAAAGCTCGACGAAGAAGTGATCGCGACGAAGAAACAAAAGTAAGTTCGCGCCTGTCTTCGCGATACGGGAGACGTCAATTCGTCAAATACAACTTTTTTTTTTTCTTTTATTCGAGTAGTTTTAACGTAAGACGACTAAATTATCAGCGATAAGAGATGGGCAAAGGAAAAGGTAAGCTTCGAAAAATCCGAAGAAAACTCGTTACTTTTTTTTTTCACATCGCCATTCGTAGACTCGAGATAACTTCCACCTTGATGCGTGACCTCGATTTATAAATGTATCAGTAAAATACGGCGATCAAAGGGGCGATACGTCATAGTCTTCTTTACGTTTCAGGAGGCGGAGGAAAGGGAGGAGATGTGAGTTCATCGATTATTTAAATTTTTCCGAGCATTCGAATTACATATCGGGTTTTTGATGCGTTTCAGAAAAAACCTGCGCCCTCCGGCGGCGGTGGCGGCGGAGGCGGCGGCGGAGCCAAAGCAGGCGACAATAAGGCTGATGCAGGAAAAAATAAAGGCGGCAAGAAAGGTTAATATATTTTGTTTAATCTCTTGTTTTGCATGTTTTTTCGTGATGAATTCATAAAATATTGCAGTAGTGCACTTCAATGACGGATGGAAATGTAGAACCTTTGCCGTTAAGAAAAGATAACGGTACGCGAAAAGATAACGTGAATTATCGGTACGAACTTTGAATTTTTGTTTAATGTTCACAGGTGGGAAGAAATAACGTTCGTACGGAGAATCGATACAACTGCTACCTCGACAAAAAAAAATATGTATATTGCCGCAACTTTGTGATTATTTGTTCAAAGTATATATACCGCAATAAAATATAATAAAAATGCGCAAATAAGTATCGTATCGATAACAGATTGTTTAAACATTATTTATTTTCATTACAAATTTTAATAATGTTTTTTATTTTTTTTTCGTTATTCAATAATCGCGTCTATATCGCAAAGCGGCTGCTAATTCTATTGAAAATTCATTTTTCGAAAAGCCTCTGCACAATCGTATAGACGGGTTCACTCTTTGCCAATCGGAGTTTTTGGAAAGATTATCGTTTTTGTATCATTTCGATACGCTTTACGGGCCCTCCGACCGACATAGAGTTGATGCGTATAGGACGCTCATGTAAAAATAAGTTTACTATACTCAGTCGTGCGTCTCTGTTCAGACGCGCCATATATATATTACGATTAAAAATTGACTTTATCATAGCTATGAAGCTATTAGTTTTTTCTTTACTTTAATTCGCAATTGGATGATTTTATCGTATGCCGGTAGGTAACGTAGGATAAATCGTCGTTGTTGTTTGTGTCTCTGGTGAATCTGTGTCTCTCATGTCGAATGCCGATATGATAATGTTCACAGCTACCGTCAGTACCATCATTGTTAAACTGATATTGTTCCACACATTCGCCTTTGGCTGATCCTGCGTCTTGTTAATGTTGAAAGTCGAACCCAGCAGAACACAAATTATACCTTGAAGGACCTTTTGTTTTTCATACACGAAGGATATAGTAGGAAACGGAATAAAAAAAAATGGAATAGGCGAATAAGGAGAGAAAGAAAAAGCAAAAAATAAATTAATCGAACTGAAAAGACTAACATATGGTATAAATAATAATAATAACGATAAATAATAATAAATAGATATCATCTTCAAAATTCGTCGAATTAACATTTTTATAATATAAAATACGAGATCGATAATGAATTTAATTTTCTTTGAGCAAATTGATGTCTCTTCTGTACGCGAGATACTCGTGAGGTCTATTCTGAGAATCCATACCAAAACCCGAAACAATAACGTTCATAAGACTAATAACAAAGACTCCGATCAATATAACATCGTTAATAATTTCAGCTGCTCGATGATCTCGTGGTCGATTGATGTCTAATCCACCGACGATTATGAATAAAATACCAACGAGTGCCTACAACGATTATCGAACAGCTATAGAGAGACACTTGAGACACTAAAATCGATTATTCTCACGTTGCGAATTGATCCAATTTGTGACGCAGGATTATAGGACAATGGATGAGGTAAAGAAAAACATTAAAATATAAATTAATTGTACAATTAAGCGACCGGTTGACCGGGTAGGATGGGGCCATCGTAAGCGATAAGCGAGGATAATCCCATTGGATCGAAAGCCGATATCATAATATTATCCAAGAATACAATGAAGCTGAGACCGACTCTTGCACGTCCCATCCACTCCACGGAGAATGCATATGCCGAATCTTCCATCCGACGATCCCTCAATAGATTTAGCGACAAGGATAATAATCCCGACAGGATCTACACAAGTTACGATTTTTGTTTGGCTCTTCTTTTTTTTTTATTTAACTCTTCACGTACGGACTCCATATTCGTATATTAAGGGGATTTCCTGTCCCAGCGGCCGCGATCTATACACCATATAGATCCTTACAGCGGCTCATGTTTATGACAATAACTCGAAAAGTATTAAAAATTTCTCGAAACGGAAAAAAGATTTGGGTAGTCAAAGGCATAGGCTAACGGCATAGAATAGGCATAGAATATCGCGGGTACATTTTTTTAGCAGCTTCCATTTTGTTAATATAACGCATAAACAAAGACTTTAATCAGTGATAATGTCTTAAAACTTTGAGCGGCTCGTTTATCGAGTGAAATTTTCCGGAAAAATCTGAAATAATTCATATATGTACCTTGAACTTTTCCCTATCGAATGGCGGCAAGCAAATGTTAATCGGTGAAATAGTTTTTTTGTTATAAACAAATATAGCTAACAACGTTATATTTTCGTAACAAAAAAAGCTACAAATATGAATTTAAGTTTAAAATTTTTTGAAGTAATTAAGTAAATAAAATTTTGTACTCAAATTTAAAAAAAATGTTATATTTCTCTTTTTGCAACTGGTAGCGTAAAATGCTTTCTTGGTACTGCCTTTTCGGCGCCCGGCCGCTGGGACAATTCTTCGCGCGCGGCCCCCGTACGCGAAGGGTTAATAGCATAATAATGGAGAGCCTGCGACACTCCAATTGGACCAATTAGTAACAACACAATTACTAGTCTAACGTGCGTGCGACTGTCTGGAGTAATGGTGAGATCGACTTCCTGTGCTTTGGATACTTTGTAAATAGTCTACTGCGGGCATTGAATAGTTTGTAATCTTATTTTAGGCTGAAGTCTTAAATATCTTAAAGGCGTTCAGTTAAAAGTTCTTTGAACAGAATTAACACAGATTACAGCGGATTAACAAAGTATAGAGTAGAAGTACCGATTTTGTTCACTATATTCGAAAGAACAAAATTCTGAATAAAATCAAATTAAGTTGACGGCGCTTCGATCTTTTTCTACATTAATATGAATACTTGCAAAGTATAAACATCGAAATGTGGATAAACAACAATTCGACAGCAATTTTTGGCGTGAAAATGGGTGCAATCGGTACTTCTGCATTCTATTGTAGTGCCTTAAGGGTAATGTATTAAAAAAGAATGCGGTGTCTGACTAATGCAAAAGATTAATATGACTGATATAATACCTGCAATGCGATGGAAGTACAGATTAGCGTCAACATGAGGGTATAAAATTCATGTTGTTTTCCCACCTGAATCGAAAAGAAAAAAGTTCACAAATATCCATTGTCTTCTCGATGGAATGAGTGAACAACTTACTTGTAGGATGTATTTAAGTTGCGATGCATTGGCAGTGAGGAGTGCAATGTCTAACATCCCCTGAGCAATCGTCTTCTTCGTCGCATATCGATTAACGTCCAATGACTTGACCTATAAATCGAACAAATAACTACGACTTAACAAAAAAAAAAAAGAAGATGAAGAGCCAATCAGATAATAACTTAGTCATCGCACTCCAGTATCGCGATAAGGGTGATGATACGCGATTTTTTCACTCTACGCGGTTACGTATCGTACTTAATGAAAAAACACGGGACGTTTTACAGTTATCAGTACTACGGATCGACTCACTACATTTAACACGTCCCTAAAGCCAAAATCTGGATGCGTTGTATCCTCTTTCGGCCGTTCGATTAGCACAAAATCGTGATGATGATCACTGGACGCGGTATTAGGTTCATTGTTAGTATTTCCGAAATCTTTACTCAAACGAACTCCGGACATGTAATGCAGTTGCATTGGTGGTCGAGGTTTCAATTCTTGAAGATGATCTTTATTCACATGCGGTATCGATGAGCCAAAAGCCGATGGCTTCGGAGTCGGCGCCATTGTATAGACGCGGATTAATACGCAATTATTGATTAATAATTAAACGCGGCAATGTCGAGTCAATAAAGTTTGCGAAGAGAAAGGTACAAAGACTGTTTCGCAATCATATATCAACGCGATAGGAAGCCGACGAGAACTGGTGACTGTCCGCGGTAGCCGTTTTGCCATCAGCTTATCGCCAATTACTATACCTACTTGAGTCTCGTCAGTCTGAGGGGGAGATGTTGAAACAGCTTTGCTTTCCACCTGTTACGATACCGATCGGTAGAGACCTTGTGATCGCGGAAACACGGTAAGTAACACCATGAAATCTATTTGTACTTAGCGTTTAGACGCGCGGAGTTAGTCAACCGAACTTTTAACGCCTCCCGTGAGAATCGTTCGATCGATTACCTCGCTACATCGAACCCGTTTTCACTCAGTTTTGTAACACAAAGAGCAACGATAATGACGCGCGAATTTGTCATCGATCCGATCTTTTACGCTGTGCTGTCTTTGAAACCATTCAAGGTGTCGACGGCAGTTTAGTGTCGCGTAAAGTATCATTTTTAGTCGGAAACCCGGTCAATCGTCTTCTATATACCGCATCGATTGCGGACTATAGCTTAACCGTGACATACAAGTTTCACCTCAATAAATTCTAAGTACTCTTCGACTGACTTTAAAACTATTCTTATGCATAAATTTCTCTTTTCACGGTATGTAATACTTTATCGGCACTTACCTGATTCATATTTCCGTTTTCCGTGTGCAGTGGACCGACGCAAACTGTTGCCATTAACTCACTGATTAACAAATCTGTTTTTTAATAAAAATAAAATGAAAAATATAAACGTATCTTCAACGGGATTGTGTATCGGACGATTGAAATCGAATATATTTTACGATAAGACAATCGTCGCACTCGCTGATTCGAAATGGTTTTACGACAGTGTTAATTCGATACGACGCGAAACCAAACAAAGTCTACGAGAATATCGATCTTAACAGAGAGCACTGCGACTTTCCAATGAAACGGAATGAAACTTTGTTCTGTATGTTTATCCGCGTACTGATACGCTTTCTCGGCATTGGCTTCGAAGTGCAACGAGCATCCCTACTATTTGTTGTGTCATAGTGAATTTCCATAGCAACCCCCGGACTTTAATCGTCAAAGCGAATAATGGAAAATCCGTCAAATCCTCATCGATCTTTGTCTTTATTTCGTGATTTTTTTTTTTTTTTTTTTTTTCTCAATAATGCAACGATTTTTTTGTTCTTTTTATTTATTTTTTTTTCTTTTCTTTTGGACGATATTATTTATCATTATGTGCGTACAGTACGCGAAATATAAAATTATAAAATATAATGTGTACCTAAGGCGTGCGAGTGGCAGAAGGGATGCAACCGCGGCTCGCGCTTAAACGGGCGATGTACTTAAACGTCGATCTCTCAGGGCGCTTGATCATCGATCACAGGTACAATAAATCGCGAGCAAATATCGAGGTTTTTTGTTTTCCTTTTTTTTTTTTTTTTTTAATCTCTCCATCGTCCCGATCGTGAGAGTGATCAGTGGCACAAGATTTTGCCGAGCAATGGATTAATGAAAAATGAAGAAGAATGACGAAGTTACATTATACAAAGGAAAATTGAGTCGTTTGTTTAAAATAAAAATTGTACTTATCATTATTAATCGATCGATCGATCGTTTTTTTTTTTTTCTTTTCTTTTTTTTTTTTAGAGAGCGATGCGTTGGCACCGCTCGACGAAACGAGTTAAAATAGTACGAACAATAAGTGAATTATTAATGCGTAATTTTTTTCATAAAGTTGGGACGCGGGGGTCGGGGGCAACACAGTTTTTATCAACAATCTATAGATAATAAAACGAGAAGATCTGTACATTGGGTGCCCAATAATTCAGTTCAAAAGGCTCAATCTAGTTGAGCAACGAAACGCAGAACGTAAAGGGCACGAGAGTTTTTTTTTTTTTTTTTCTTCTTCTTTTTAGTTATGAAATAAAAAAATATTCAACTTTTTGTTTTTTGTCGTCTGAATATTGGGGCTTTTCTCTTATGTTTTACAAAAACGCATCCCTATTCGGCTGCAGTTGACTGCATTAAAAGCGTATGGATTCTACTGTACATTTGGGGCTCTTTTGCAAAATTTTTTTTTTTTTTTTTTTTTTTTTTTCGTTTTCATTGTGTTTGTTGTTTTGTTTGTTTGTTTGTATTTTTTCTTTTTCTTTTTTTTTTTTCGTGTTTTTCACACTTCATTCCTCAGCTCGAAAGTCAGCCGTATCGAGATTACGGATAGGGAGTGTCATCACGTTAAGTAAAAACCTTCATTTTATGAAGTCGCTAGTTAGCTTCGAGGGAACTTTGCCAAGAGTGCGCCTGCATCGAAAGTCGCTCGTTGTTACTCGGTTTTATTGCTGAGGTGCAGCGTATCGCGTCCGGAAAACGCTCGTGATATCGTTCCAGACGAAGGTATTTCACCGTCACCAAGTGCCCTGAAAAAAAATTCGATTGTCGGTGATTAGAATTTATACAAAATCATAAATTTATATTATATTTATATTAATAAAATGGAAGATGTTAAAAAAAATTTATCCCCAATATTCTGTTAGCGTGTGCATTGCACTACGCAGATCTTTTTACCGATTTGAAAAATTTTGAGTAGTTTTCGAGTTATTGTCATAAACATGAGCGGCAGTAGGGATCTATACGATCTATAGATCCCGGTTGCTAGAAATGGAGATCAACTCGATATACGTATATGGATCCCATACCTGAAGGGTTAAAGTTACTTACTATCGAACCACCATCCATGAAGAGCTCTGTAAGCCTTTCCAGCATCTTCCTGAGACATACACTTCATGTAGACGCAACCTTCGCGACTTCCGCGATCCACGCGAATGTGCAGAATTTTCACGCCTTCTCCGCACTTCTCAAGAATGGCATCTTGCACTTTAGTTTCCCAATTTTCCTCGAATTCTCTGATAAGATATATTTTTTTAAAGTAAATTGTACGATAATTTAACAATCAGAAGAGGATTATCGTGGCGTTACTCACACGTCGGGATCGAACATGTGGCGTATCTTGAGACACGGCGTTGGCGAACAAGTGAGAGTATTTACAGAGCCTTCCGCAGTCTCGAAGGCTTGTCCTTGCCATACTTTTGTCTTTTTATTCGCTACCGGAGTCTGAGGATTCGATGTGTTTAATAGATTGTTAGGCAGCCATCGCCAGACGTGAAATTCTTCACCGGACACCTGCTGCACTTCGCGCCGAATTCTGCGAATACAAGAAACGATTAACATAATGATAAACTATTAGTAAAAAAAAAAAAAAAAAAAAATTGTGTGCATTATACTTTTTCTAATTTTGTTGAATTACCTTGACTCGTTCTCATCCAAAAATTTAACAGCTTTTTCCCAAAGTCCAGCCATCTTTTTTCGATCCTTCGGCGCAATAAGATTGTCTCTTACGTGATTTATAGCGAGATAACTTTCCTGCGTACCGCCGGGACTAGTTGTACAGGCGTTTTGATGATGCATCTCCACCATACTAATTATCTCGGTGACTAGTTGAAAAATTTCTCTCTCAGCGCTCTTCTTATGTTTCAAGTACCACAGCACCAGTTTATGACCACCGAAAGTTATCCCGATGCCTTTATAAAATACAACAATTAAATATTTAGTTGGTTTAACAAAGTGAGACGCAACTTCGTTATTTCAATTGATTTACTGATGCGACGTACACAGATCTGCTTTAGTATTTTATAAAAAAAATTTTTTGTTCTTTTTTTGTTTTCAGCAAAGTTGACTAGAATCGTACATGCAAAACGATTCTTCCGTGTGTAAAATAGCCGCGAAACTGATGATTGTTTATCGTTCGTCGAATTAACGTCTCAGTCGTATTCGCCCAGTAATGAGTCAGTGATAAATTTACCGATGACGATGATGAGGAGAGTCGAGAAAACAGTGAATAATTTTTGTTTTATCAAACATTGCATCGGTAGCTCGGGATTCAGAATAATCATTCCGAGCTTTGTGTCCAATCGGGTCTGAAATACTTTTTCCTGTAATCCGAACGAAAATATATATTTCATCAATTGTTATCGTAGAGAATCTCTCGTAGAGATTTGGTTTTTTTTTTTTTTTTTTTTTTTTTTCTTACTCACCATCGAATTCAATATCTGATTAGGTACATTGATTCCGTCACCGATTTCGATCAACGAGATGCCCCACTTGGGATTGCCGAAGATGAGAAGATGCGCGTTATGGAGATCGTCTCTCACCTCAAGCGTTGGCTGTAAACACGCATTTCATTTGTATTATCGAAGGAAATATATAACTACTAAAGGTCAACGTTGGGATTGAGCGAAACAAAGATAATATCCTACCACTTTGTTGCTCTTGAACATATTTATGATTTCGTTGTCTGTGAGATAAGGTGTCTCGCCGGTGTCTTCGCAAACGGCAGCTACAGCTTTTCTCATCAAGACTGGTCTTAGCTTTTGCAACAACTGTATGACGTTCTCGAGATTTTCTTTGAGTAGACAGTTAACACCGGGCTTGTCGTGATCGGACATAAGACAGAGTGGAACGTCGTTATCTATAAAAGGTAAATTGTATCGAAAAAAATCATTAATACTCAATGAAATTCATTAAAATAGATTTACAGAAAAACAAAAAAATAAAAATTAATAATCCTACATCTGTATTGTTTTCCATTGAAAAATTGTAACTCCTCGACTGATGGGAAAAGGAAATAAAATATCGTACCGAATAAAATCGTCACAATAACGTTTATTTGTTCACATAAAGAAAAGGTACATTATCAAACGGTTATTTGTTTTTTTTGTTTTTTTTTTTTTTCTTTTTCAATCATTCAGTGTTATTTAAGACACGAAGCAAGTTTACGTAACAAATTATTAGTTTCTTTGCCAGATGAGTTCAAAAATTCTCCGTTGTAAAAAAATTCTCGAGTTTACTATCATTTGACAGAAAGAAATAAACTCTAACGAGAAATTAAGTTCGTGCGGAGCTCTTGCTAAACGCGGGGATGTGCGTCGATCTCTCGTTCGGAGGCACATATTTTGTGATTTTTTTTTTTTACGTGTAAAGTAATACATCTAATTAAGAAAATGTCTACTGTAAAATCGATATTTTGTAATGAGTGTAAATTGTGCTAAATTCCAGGTACAGATATTACGTATGCGAACGAATAGTTCTCAATGATACAACAATCCCTGTCTCGTAACTTATCTCGTTCTTGTTAATAAAAAAAATATAGAAAAAATGAAAGAATGCACGAAGCTAATTCTCGTGTACCATCACCAAATCCGGGCATTTTCGGTGAATAATAATTCACACGAAAAAAAAAAAAAAGTATGCCAATACGATTAATCTATGTCGAGTTAATAGCAATCAGATAACTGTGTTTTATCGTTTTTCTCTTGGATTCTCAAGGGAAATACTGTTATTAGTAGAATCATTTGTAGAGCGTTTATATTTTTCTTTCAAACAACTCTCATTTTTATGTGTATATATATATATAGATTTAATATATTCAATATATCTCATTTGTATCATTTTTGTTGTTGTAAATCATTATGAGTCACGTTATTCAGAATACCTACCCGTTGGAACGGATGGGAAAGTTTCGGTCTTTCCTCCAAGTCCCAGATACATTACAGCCAAGACGCCGAAGAATAGTGCCAACACTATTACTAAAACCATCGATATCATGTTCTGATTGTTCCTAACATCTTCCTTGCTGTTTGACGACGATTTGAAAGTTCTGCTCACGATGTCGCGGTTTCTGTCGTTCGACGAGCTGGCGTATCGAGAACTGAATAACAGAAGGAAAAAAGAAAAAAGAAAATACAAATTACGAGATCGACGCAAAACACGACTATATCAGATATCATATAACAGATTATATTAACAAACCTCGCGCTCGGAGACACGTACGTCGATCTCACGGACGAAAAGTGGCCGTTTGTATCGCTATCCTTGACTTCCGGTCCGGTGGTCGAGCGCATTATTGAACCTGAAATAAAAACGATAACAGCCACCATAAAACAACAATAATTTTAACAATCTCTGGTACAAAAAAAAGCAAAGTACTGACTCTTAAGTGTGGATCTCGACGGCGACGGTAGATTTATACTCGCGCGATTAATGCTGAGTCTTTTCGTGAAATCCGACAAATACGGCGTCTCGTAATTCGCGAGAATATCATTGACGCTCAGATCATCCTTCTTGTAACTCGGCTCTTCTCTCGGCGACAAAATCGGCGATATGTTGGGTTTAAATGGCGGAACAATATATTTGTCGACTTTCGGCGTTATAGTGGGTTTTGCGCGAGTTTCGTACAATTTAGTCGAATTATCGTTTTCTACGGAGCTGCGCTCCCGCGCGCGGGAGTCGTACGATTTATTGCCGAAGTAAGATTTTTCCGGCTCCTCGGTGATGTCGGAATCTGAACCGGTTTCCAAACCGTCGGTTGCTGTCGAGGATTTGTAAGTTCTCGTCACTTTTTTCTGAATAGTTTTGGTGACCATTCTGTTCGACGAACTGGAAGGAACGTCGTCATATTCCGCTAACGCGCTTTCCTTCGGCTCGGAGTTTCTCGCCACGAGGGCTTTTCGCTTGTTGGGACTACGAGGCACAACGGCTACCGGAGCGGGAGCAGCCACTGGCGGCGGTGGCATGGGGTTCGCCATTGTCTGACGACGAGAATTTGTCGAAGGTTTCTTCTTGCGATTAACATTGGCGGTCGCATCTTCGTCCGTTTCATCGCTGCTATATCTAAAAACATAAATCGAAAGTATACTGTAAAGAATTTTTTATGATTTAATTATTTCAGCTGCACAGAGAAAATAATATTGAAAGCTTAAAAGAAGAAATTTGAATGTTTGCATCGATGCTGTTCCGTAATTAACGCACTCGCGAGCACACGAGCGAAACTCGCGATATTTCGAAATTCAACGGAAATTTCTGATTTAATAGTAAAAAAACGAAAAAAACCGGTAGACGTGTGATTTACCTAGCAGCGAGGGAGTGTCGGGATCCTGTACCTCCCCGTGTCTCAATGAGGTTCTTGAGTTTCTTGACAAGGATCTTCCTGGTGGTCTGCGTTACCGGGCCCACGGGATAACCGTATTCCGCGAGCTTGGTACGAAGCTCCGAGTCGGTGTAAGAATCCACCGACATTTTGCGTGTTAGGAAAACACCGATTTCGTATAATACTCAATGATACCGGGCGCGACGCCTTCCCTCTCTCGTGAACGATACACGGGCATAAAAAAACACACAATTCTCACTGCTTCTCAACGAGAATCAACGCTGTTTTTTTTTTAATCTTCAACGCGTTTTTTTCTCCTCTTTTCCGTTCTTTTTTTTTCGTATCGAAGCTTCGCCTGCCTCGCGTCTCTCCGTGGAACTCGTACCCGCTCTCTTTTACGCGGACGCAGTCGAGACTCTCACTATGCGCATCGCGGTTTGAGAATTTCGCGCAGTCGCTGCAATCGCGATCACGCCATGTTCTCGCGGCTTCGCGGGTTTGTAGAGAAAGGCTCGTTTATTTATTTTTTTTTTTTTACTATTCAACTTATGTACTACATAATTTTGCGAAGTTCGCAAAGGAGGTTCACGATTTTATATCGCAACGGATGTATATTGCTTTAAATATTTGTACAAAAATACACCTTCGTCGAGTTCGAACAATTCGCAGATTGCAAAAACGGATGAGAAATGGCGGCAAAAAGCAACCGCGTAGTTTGCAGGAGGGAGGGAGAAACGTCTACGAGCTCTCCCTGGTGGAGATATCCCTCTGCCGTACACAGTTTAGTCGTGTGAGGCCAGCACTTTGATAATATCGTTTTTAAAGCCTCGCGTGTAAATAAAGCAGTTCGTTGCGTTCGTTGCTCGGAGTTAATCATTTGCGGTCAAACTACCCCGACAAAAGGACGAATGAGTTTATGACTTGTATTGATTCAAGACAAAAATGGTACGTTATATTCCTCGATTTTCGTAGACCACATTTAGGTTTTAAGTAAATCAATTGTTACGCGATGCAATTCGCGGAGCCCAAAACACACCGGGTTAAATCTTTGAATCTTTCAATTTCCAATCGATATATTTACGATCGCTGGGGCACGAAATTCTCTTCCTCCGCGAAATATTAGGCCAACAGATTATTGCACCGTTTAGTTGCGATCTATTGTTTCGCATGCGCGATTAGTCGGTCTCTTTGTCATATCTCTGCCCATCAGGGACGCGAAAAAAATAAATAATACCGGCTCGCGACATTCAATCGCTCTTGTGACTATGAAATTCATGAGCATATACCCCATACACGACACTGGATCGCTGAGGAAAGGAGGAATAAATACTATTTCGCAAACATTGAGCAATGCGAATCGAAGTATACGCGAAGAGTCGAGAGCGTCAAGATTGTGCACGAAGGGAGGGGGGTATATGGCGATATAGCAAATATACTCGGGCAGCAATTGTCGCTTAACTTATGATAAATACAGAGGAGATGCGCCGGCTCGTCCTTATAACAGAGCACCGATGAAATTCCTTTGGGCACGTCAAGGTAACGGGGTCTTGCATGATCGCAACGTAAATCCTACCACGTACTCATGACGAACTTTTTCTTTCTCTCTGACAAATGTCAGAGTAATCGTGCAGCATAAATTAATCTCCCTGTAGCGTCAATCTAATGAATAAATACTTTATTACGAGACAATAGCATTTTTTTGATAACCCTACAGGCAATTCTATGCTCTATCGGGTTATTGGCTAATTTATCGTGTCTGTACTTTTTTTTTCCTATTTCCGAAAAAAATACAAGTTTTGTTTTGTACGCGGGATGAATGTTTTTCGTTATTACGAATTCTGCAACATTGTATCGGATCAAATTTTTCCGAATAATCATCACCTCCTTAATTTATTGGATTTTTCCCGAATCCAACAATCCAACATTTTTTTTTAGATTACATGTTTCTAAAAAGATCGTAAATAAATATTTTCGCTTCTATATCGGCGGAGTTATTTTTCATCATTTGCAATTGTATTACATTGTAATCGATCAAATTTTCCGAAGGGCAGAATATTTTGTGGATAAAACAATACGCAGAGATATTTTCTGTTAGCGCGATCTTTTTTTCTTGGGGTACCTCTCCGCATCGCTATCAACCGTTCTCACCGACAGCTGATTCCGTAATCCTTTGTCTCTGTTTTCCGTGGTCTCCTATAACGGCTCGGGCTGTGTGTTGCCAGAGCCCCGGAGAGGCAAACGGAGGCGCAAAAGTCACGATTGGCTACGTGAATCTACCAATGGGCGAACACTCCCATTCATAAGTTGCCCCGCTTCCGGAGGTGAATAAAGTGGGGAATTCACCGGAGAGGTTGTGAAGCTTCGATCTTCGCTGGCGAACACTTTTCAACTGTTCGCGCACTGAACAAGGTATGCCGATGTTTACCGCACGTTCTCCTCCTTTTGCCTCAACCACGCGACGAACTTTCCCCGATCGTCAGAAATGCAACGACGAGGAGAGAGGAGAAGAGTTTTCATCCCTCCAATGTTTTACCCTCGTGCGGAACTCGTGCGCACTCTCGATAATTCGTAGCCAACCATTGGTTCCTTTGTCGACGGGTTTTTTTTTTCATCATTCCTTGAAAGAGGATTGCACGAGGGGAGGAATCGGCGGAATCGCTCTTCGTCACGTCAACCGCGTAATATGGATTTATAGTTTAGGCAAAGAGAGAGACACGCTCGCTGCGAATCGTAAAGTTCGTGGGTAAATGGAACGGAAGCTTCGTAGAATGTACGCTGAAATATGGTTATTGCCGCTGATTTAGCTTGAATAAATGTCGAACTGATCGAACCGCGAGGGTAGTTTTATTGCGCAATCGTAAAAAAGCAGCAGGTATTTCGCTCGATGTATTCAGAGAAATATAATAAGGCGATGGAATTCTAACGAGACGCGATCTCGTTGCGGAACTATGCGCATTGTAATTATCGCGTATGCAATAAAAATAAAAAATCTCAACAACACGTCGATAATAAAGACCGCCATTTTTAAATTTCGAACACGTAGACTTCGGCTGATAAATCGATATTTCGGGATTCAACGGGTCGAAATTAATTTCGATCGAAGGAATCGCTCGGCTTTTCCTTCATTCCGCGAAACAGTCAATAGAGCAAATCTATATGTATACATATATATATTTATGTATATAAAAGAATAGAGAAAGATGGAGGGAATCGTGTGCAGGTGAAGGTCATGTGAAATATTTGCACTTTGTTTGTAATCTGCGTAACCTATTACAGATAATAAATCCATGAAGCTAAAGCCCTACTGCACGGTTAGAATATAAGTTTCACAATCCCAAAGAGAAAGGGAATCTCTTGTATACCGCGAGGCGGTTGCTGCCAGCGCGCGGCAAGAGCCGTTCCGCGCTCTACGATCTCTCGCCCGAGAGACGTATCTCTACCACATGTATACAGAGAGGCTAACGTCAGAGATCACGATGCAGGAGAGGTACCACAGTATGTTTCACCCACATTAAAGTCACATATAAGCCAATCCGACCACGACGACGACAACGATTACGAATACACCGGGTTTAAAGATGCTTTTTCTTCTTACCGCGTTTTCCTATATCCAAACTCCGTCTGCTACCGCCAATTATCCTCGTAACACGAAGAACCCAATTTACGAGTGAACCAACGATCTCATTTCGATTTGCCTTATACACAATTATGCTTAACAACCTTTTTGTCTCAAAACTCCGAAAAAAAAAAAAAAAAAAAAAAAAAAAAAAAATTGGTCAATAAATTTTTGTTTCGAATTCGCGTCGTTTTCGCATCGAAAACGAAAGAATGAATTTTTTTTTTTCGCAAAAGATGAATGAATATGAGAGGCGGAGTGAAAATTTCCGTTAGTCTTGCTTTTGGTCGAAATGTTTCCGCGCTTCAAGGACACGAGGTCGGTCAAGGCCGCTAGATCAACGTCCGGAGGCCTGTGGTCAAGCGAATCACGATTTTCATGCTATATACCGGCGCGAATAGGAATCGAATTCTCTCGCGCCTCTCGCCAATATATTAGGTAACTTTCTACAGAAATTCTTGCACTTCAATCCTAAAATCGATTTTTAAAACGAAATTTTCAAATTAAAGTTCTAAAAGATTCGAAAAGATGAATCACGTAACGCGAGACATTACCGCGAGAACTCCATTCGTTTAACCAGAGAATAATGATAAATCTTCCCGAGCGAAACGTCACGTAGTATAAAACAAACGAAGATTAATATTATTTCGTAACTTAACAAAACATATATAATTCTCGAATTTGCACACAGCGCAAGAAATCAGCGCCGACGTTTAAAACTGCAAGGATGGTAACGGATAAAAGGGCAACGTGGGAAAATTCATCGTGGAATACCAAGTGCCGAGCGATGGGAAGAAAAAAAGAAAAAAAAAAAAAAAAAAAAAAAAAACAAAAGTTTCTCCCGAAACAAGAAATCTCCCTACGAAAGGAAAATATTCTTCCGCAATCCCGAGGAAGGAACGTTGCTGTCTCCAAAGGACTATACATCAGTCGTGGATAATATACAGATCGTCCGCGACGGATTCGCGCGGATAGCCGGTCCGCGTTACGATGACGTCAGGGTAAGCGTTGGCGTTGGCCATGGCTATTGCTCAGCACGGAGAGAAGTATAGAGAGGAGTCTGCTTATTCCGAAGTAAGTAGTGGGAGATACACATATCGAGGGAAAAAAAAAAAAAAAAAAAAAAAAAAAAAAAAAAAAAAAGATAGAATGAACGAGTAGCAAAAAGGATGAAGCGAGAGACGGTAGGAGAAAGAGAGGGTAATACCGTAGAGGTTTAAAAGTAAAGGAGGGGATAAAAAGAGAGACTCCGAAGGAACGAACACGTTGAAGTAGGGAGTGGTATGGGTGGGATGGACGAGGGGTTTAAGGGACGAAAGGTGTGCTTGATGGCCGCCTAAGCCTGGCGAGGCTGGCGAGCTCGGCATGGATCGCTCGCGCCCGGGGCGTGAGCAACCACCAGGGGAGAGAACCGAGAGGAGGCTCTCCTCGGTTTGCTCGTTTCTCGCTGCTACGGTACGATCTCCTCGTCGGTTTCTCTCTCGGGACGGTCTCACGTCGTGTTCCAAGCATCGAGCACGAAACCGGCCAGTTACCGCGGAACCGTTGCCTTAGCGACACGCATGCACGCATGCGTAAAAAATTTCCGTATTTATATATACTATATACTATATATATATATATGTATATATGCATATATATATTTATGTATATATATATATATGTCTATCGTCAGTGGTAGTCGGTAATCCCAGGAGTGGAGAACGCCGTTGAGCGAAGTTGCCGCGGAGTTGGAGTCCTCCTCCACTTCGGTATCCATCAACCCCCGTACTCTATTTTTCTCCCACTCCTTTACCCCGCCGTTCGCTATTATTCTCTTCACCCTTCTTCCTCGTCGAGGTTGTTTCGGAGTTATAAAAAGAGAGAAAAAAAAAAAAAAAAAAAAACAAAACTTCGGTATACACACATCTACCACCACTCCATTGGCTTTTTCACCCTTCTTCGCTCTTCTTTCCACGACTCGCGCAATCGTCTCGTCCTCGTGGCTCGCGCCGCGTTAACGGGAGCATCATGCTGTCATTGTAAACGTCACTGGCACGTCGCGGCGGATCGTGCGTCTCCTCGTCGTTGCTGCCGCTGGGGCTGACTTACTCTTCGTCGCTTCTCGTAGTTGTCGCACGATCCTTAACCGCCGGGTGTTCAGTTTTTTTTTTTTCTTGTTAACTTCTTCTTCGTCGTTCGACTTTAATGTTATTCCCTTTGCTACGGGAAAACTCGTCGTTCACGGGGAACCCAAGGGAAAAATAAAACATTCGGAAACGATAGTTACCGGTTTTCTTGTACGATATACCACTTCGCGGTGTTGGCAATTCCGATCAATCAAACGCGTGTGCGCGACGCGACGGTACACGCGCGTTGGAAATATTCTCGTCGTGTCGGTTGAGAAACTTGGTGAACGATAGTTGACCGTTTTTTGTCGACTTCTCGGACTTTATCATCGTCGCAGTTGGATGTTTTGATTAAAAGAGAATAAACAACAACAACAAGAAAAAAAAAAAAAAAAAAAGAAGAAATTAAATAGAAACGAAACGATACGCACATTACCGATGAGTTACCGTTAACACGTGAGATTGTTTGTGTCATTTGTTTTTGTTTATCGTGTGTCTACGATGGCGTGAAATGTAAAATGGTGAAAGAGTTATCCGATAGCGATTTCGATTAACGCGATGTCTCAATACTGACGGTAACGAAGGTTTAAACTACTGGAATCGGCGGCGGTAACGTCTGCCCGAAGCGACTTTTTCTACTCGCGAGTTTCATCGGCCCGATCTACCGATCACCTAAAGACCCAAATACACGATTAAACAACGATAAAAACGTAAAATAATAAATTTCTATCGATGTTTCGTTATTGTGGAAATATGCCGGACTAAATGAGTGATTCGGGACGTGGTAAAGACTGGGGATGAACTGTTACTCCCGCGAATTCTGTGAATACATACGAAAGACTATACGAACGTCGAGGAAGAAGTAAAAGTTCGTAAATAGGGGTGTAAGTTGAGTAGCCGGCGAAATAGAATAAATAAACAAAATTAAAAAAAAAAAAAAGAAGAAGAAGAAAAAAAAACAAAAAAAAAAAAAACGAAGTGGCCGATTTAGTAACGACGGGGATTGAATGGTTCCGCGGGGGGCCGCCCTTGGGAGGTCAGCCTGGGAGCAGCCAGAGCCGGAACAGCGAGGGTTTTACGACTCGCCGCCCCCCCGGATGGACGCGAGCGTGTGCTGTTTGCCCACTGCCGGCTCGGGGGCCCAGCATCAGTCACATCATTCGGCTAGTTTGCCATCGGGAGGTCAGCCAACTATTCAACCGCCTTATCAGTATGCCGATCAAATAGTGCCGGATCGCGGCCAGCCCGACGGCTTAGCTTTAGTCGGCGCTGGTCATCAGGATACATGGCAACAAAATTCATCGGTAACCGGTATCAATGGTATCGCCGGTACTACGACCACTACGTACATCGATTATTCATGGCTGCAGATGCAGGTGAGACAATTTCGTCAAACGTAAACCGCCGAGAGAATTGATTACTTGCGAAAGTCGCTTTCGTGTATCGAAGCAATGACGATCGGTTTTTTTTTTTTTTTTTTTTTTTTTTTTTTTTTTTTTTTTTTACTTCAATGTAAATACGTATCCGTTGAGCGTGATGCCAGAAAAAAAGAACGTGGAAAACATTGTAGAAACGACAAATGTGTCATTGGTAATGTCTCAATAGCGTGGGCTTAGAAGAAACATCCGTGGAATGACAATGATATCGCGTACGAGCGCCCGAGAGACAAGTAAACGCACAGAGATGTGGTTTTTCTTTGTAGGTGGCTGCGCGAAAGAAACGGCCAGTAGATTTATCGGCATTGCTGGGGTGCTGAACGTGAGGGTATTTGCACTCGCGCGTGGCATGGAAACCCGAGACACACTCTGTACGTTCATATGTTCGTTTCGCTTGTCAATGAAGACTCAAACATTAATAACGAGGATAAAAAAATGTTGGTAACGGCGTTGTAGACAGAGTTCGCAAAGTTTCTATTCATTATTCAATTATAGTTGAGACTCTAATTATTCGCGGTACGAAACTTTCGTATCTTCGCGTTGAGACTGAATGCTAATAGCGTATCATTCAATCGAACTATTTTCCTCCCTCGCGCCGGGGAATCGAGTACGATGAGGATATATATAGGGAGAGGAAGAAAAAAAAAAGAAAAAAAAAAAAATAATGTTCGTGTGTCTGAAAATGAGGGAGTAAACATGGGCGCGCCACCGACACTGCGCTCTTCGAGACCTATAAAAGCGATGTCAATCACAAAACTGCGGGTATTTTTCTACGCGGAGTAGTGGGATCCGATTATCATATAGCGATGTTTAGAGCAAAAAAATTTCAATATCATGGAAACGGCAGTTAATTTGGCGAAAATTAAAAAACAAACGTAACGGCTGCGGAAAACTTACGGCGAATGAGAAAAAAAATCGGTTAAACCGACAAAATCGGCGCTTACGGGTGGCGAAACAAATATTTAACTCACTGCAAGAAATACTTAGTTAATCATACTAACTGTTAGTTATATTGACTTTTTGCTTCGTTACTATAACAATTCTTTCATTTGCGACACTCGCGAGCGTCGATTTTGTCGGTTCAACCGATTTTTCTTCTCACCGCCGCATGGCGGCAATCGTCTAATCAAAGCGAAAAAATGCATTTTTCGTAAGCAGTTTTTTTTAACAATAATTCGCGCCGCGATTTTTTTATTAATCGTCATACGCGCGGAAATATCTTTCGTGAGATTTCCTCAATGGAATGACAATAACGGGGTGTAAAAATGGATTATCAATTAGATTGGATGGAGTCAACCTAAGTAGCAGTGTATGAAGTAAGCAAGAAGGCATTCAACGCTTACGGGGAGGCGTCTCGAATGGAGTAAGAAAAATAATGACACAGTCGCCACTGTCGTTATGTTAGCGCGGGTGGTGTCACTGCTATTTTTCCCTCACCGAGCGTTTCAAATAATATATTCACCCAATGGCTACATAATAATCAGCAAAAAGAGAATGGATGTGGTTATTATGTCGCCTCGCGCCTTAACGACCCCATAGGTGTAATCTCCCGAAGCGTTACGAAGCACGTGTGTGTAATTTAGCGTCGCGCGTTTACGAATATCGCGTGCCTATCGAGAGAAAAAAAAAAGAAAAAAAAAAAATTCAGAAAAAAAAAAAAAAAAAAAGAATAGCATTTACAAGTTGATCATATTTTCCCCTGGCGGCTAAATACGATTCTTCAACGTTTCTCCAACGTTTACGTATAAACGATCGGGATTTTTCTTCTCACGTGCGCTCATGAGAGATGAAAAAAAAAAAAAAAAAAAAAAAAAAAAAAAAATAATAATCGACGCTTATTCATTGCGCCACAGTCTCTCTCTCGTGTGCGTCGTCGATGCTCGCGGGTCTAAAACGAGGAAGAAAACTGGCATCAAACTTGTATATGCGTTTTATACTATATATATACGTATGTGAACGATATGGATAATGTATTGACTTTATATAAACGCGGGTCATAAAATAATAAGGCAAAGTAATGGTACCTATTACTACTATCATGCGTTGGGCTGCCGAGTCTTCTCTTTTCCCCTCTGTCGCGCTTCTTTCATTCTACGTGTGTGTCCCGTTGCTCTCTCGGTTTCGTTCTCCCCTCATCTCTCACTCTACGCTCACCACTTGCCCGTCGCGGCGTTCCCAACGTTAAAGCTATAATGTTGACAAGGTAAATATCCTTTGATACGCCGTCCGTCTGAGACACGCGTCGCATATTACAAAGAAGAAGGGTACGCTGCTCTCTCTCTCTTAATTTTTTTTATTTATTTTTATACTTTTCTCATTCTTCTACATGTCCTCTTTAGTCTTTCCTCTTGTATCCCATGTGTCTTACGTGTTTGTCACTCGGAGTACATTGCGTACTTAATTTTCACGGAAATCCGTAAGCGGAAAACACGAATAGATAAGTCTTACGAAAGTTAAACGCTATGATTATTTCACGACTATCGAAGTCTTTCGGAATTCGAAGGGTTCACGCATCGGTGATACCATTCTTCGCCCCTTCGTTCACATTTTTTTCGACTGTATATAGAGGGGTTGTGGTTCCCTCGGCTTTGGCATTACTACCCTCTCTCACGATCAGATATAATTCATTAATTTCTCCGCCCTTAACGCAGTAGTTATTTAACGATTGTTGACCCAAAGAGACCCCGGTAAGCCGACCGCATTCGTCACACTTAGGGTAATCCTAAACGCGACACGTGCAATATATGTATCCGCGGGTTGTATGGTATAGCAGGCGGCAATAGTTACTCTGATGAACGAACGGAAATTCACGATTACCATATCCGGAATGAAAAGGTATGTGTCCAACGGCGTGAGGTGACCGGACGAAGCGTTTCCACGGTTCACCTCCCTTTTGGTCAGAGAGCTTCGCGAGACCCCTTTGATTATTTTTCATTGCGCGATTGAGTTACGAAGCAACATAATTCTTAATTAAATACGCTGTAAAATCGTTATTTATCAATTAAAAAAAAAAAAAAAAAAAAATTAAAAATTATTTTAAAGAAAGATATTAAATAGCTGGAGATGTTTTAACGTCGTGAAAAAAAGATTGAGAGATTCTTGAAGCAAAATCCCACTGGGATAATAGTATAGATAGTAGTCTTGCCGAGCAGTGACTCACGTCGTTTAAGAACCCAACGAAGAAGACGAGTGGGTGTTTCGTGCAGTTACTCGCGTTGCATCGCGCATGCATTTCGCCCCGTCCTACCTGCTCTCTCACGTGTGCACCTCTTCGTACGCTTGGGATTTATCAAAATAATACTCCTTTCTCCGTGAGCGATTCTCATGCAGGTTCATTCGATTCGTTCCGACAGAAAATTTCTTTCCAAACTTATAAGCATAAATTATCTTCACCCGATGTATCCACTACTCTGTCTCATATTTCCACCCTTCTTATAAATGCGAATTAATTTTTTCATCTCCGAAACAATCGTTCGATAATTTTATTCATTATTTTCGAAAACAAAATTTATCTCAATTAACTATATTTAGTCGTTTGATTTTCATTAACTTTACGCAAATATCGGTTTAACCCCCTAAAAAATTAATGCATTTTAATAATTCGGCAAATTACTTGCTTTTTTTTTAAATTTTTATTTCATTAATTCCCGAAACAATGATTAAGATTTTTTCGTTACAAAATAAAAAAATGGACTCCGATTTAACTTATTTTTTTCGCGCGTTAAAATGTCCATTAAAGTAATGCAAATGTCGATTTGATAGATAAATAAATTTACAGCAATTCATTATTCGTCTCGGGACTCTTAGAACGCCGGATAATATCGTAACTGTAACATTATAAAAATATAAAGTATAGCGTCGTTCTTCAACGATCGTAAACACCGTGTATCAGCGGATGATCTATTCTCGCGTTTTATGTATGTATATCGATGCGACGATGAAACAACGAGCTCTCGTTACTTTATCTCCATCATATAATACGCATACGTATCATAGAGCCGTAATAAATACGATAAACGTCAAGCGATCGTACAGAGATTGTCGTATTAAAGGGGAGAGAAGGGGATGGCGACAGCGAGCGGCGGCAGCGCGGGGAATGAGGGTACAGTGACGGTATTTCGTGCTTCCCGTATACGTATTTGATTATTCGACGACGATGTTGGCACATCGTTCACAAGATAGTGGAAGGGATTCGGGAGGGAGGAGTGCTTCACAGTTTGTTACTATACATAATACTCACTCGCTATTTCGCTTGGCGAGTGCACCAAACCAATGTTCCGGACAATTTACTCACGAAATTAGTTACAAAACGCTCGACCTATCTACCCATCAGCCACTTCCGCTTCCTTCCACGGGTAAATAGATGGACGCGACCATTAAATCCACCGAGAGTTGAGAAGAGTTATTGTTCACGGACTGCCATAATGGATTTGAGTGGAGTTACGCGCGCGAGCTTCGCGAACATTATATACATATATATCTATATATATATATAAAAGAGTAAGAGAGAGCGATGGATATAGTGTCCAGCAACTCTGTAGCAAGAGAATATACAATATTATCGTCTATACGTGAGCCGCACATGGTGCTGTTGCCATTTTTTTTTTTTTTTTTTTTTTTTTTTTTTTTTTTTCGCGAGTTCGTTGTCACAGTAAAGCAGCAATAGCAATCGATTCTTCTAATTCTTCATCGGATATAGATTTCGATTGGGAGTTAATGTATTCGAGAGAAATCCGCTCTTACGCCGGTATAGTCGGGATGTTTAAGAACTCGCGAATGATCGCATCACATAGTACACGTTGCGACATTAAGGAGATTAAGAAGTAAACTATCCGAAGCGTATAATAGGGAGAATGGATGAGCCGAGAGACAGAGACTTCTCGAGTGTATTTGTGTACTAAAGTTTGCCCCGCCTCGTGTAAACGTTAGATATGCAGGTATTATAACTTCGCAATTGCACCACGTATACAATTAACTCGTTACACGCTTCCAGGTAATCAAGCTATCGTATATGAAATGAGCGCGTGAAAGCTCGCGAGGTAACTAATTCTAAGGCATATTTCAGGCGTTTATTTGCGCGTACAATGCTATACGTATGTATAAGTTTACCGAGGGGATGCATTGGTCATAGTAGGGCGCTTTCAATTTTTCATTTCTTTTGTTTAAATACATCGAAGGAGAGTACCGTAAGAGTAAGAAATGCGAGACTACCGAAATCAATGAGGTGCAATTATCGGGGTGACGTTGGGCCATAAATAATCGGCTGTCCGGGGAGACGATGCCTCATATAATACTCTACCTATCGTGGGAATGTAACGGCGATGAAGAAGTTTGCGAAATAGCGGCTTAGAGGCCATTTATAACAATACCAGAAGGAGAAGTTTAACTCGGGCATATTGTTACACGATAGAGATTCGATATCGGCGACGACGATCCCCTTTTTCTCGTATACCTATTTATTCTCTTTGGAAAAAAAAAAAAAAAAAAAAAAGAAATCGAGACGAATATCTTTCAATCGATATCTACCTTACTTCGTCGATTAACACTTCGCGTTTCGTTGCCAAATAGGGATATTTTTTTTTTTATTCGGAGTAATAATTATTTTTTTGTTTGTGAATTGTGTTAATTTGCGATAAATTTTACATACGAGTTGCAAGTGCGATTATCGTGCGCAGGCGTGAGATTCGTTCGGAACGAGTTAATTATCTCAAAGGTATGAAGACATCGCGCAGAATTATTTATACAAAGGTTTCACTTGTGTCCGATCTCTTCGGGTGTAAAGAAAAAAAAATAAAAATTATACTTCGCGAATCCTTGTCGTGTAATTACGAACGATTACCCTTCTCGACAAATAAGTGATTCGGGTAGTCAAAGCTCTCGCATACGTTCGGTGCTCAACAGAACTCGCGCAATGATCGCGCCAGGAAACAGATATGATGCGCGTCACGAAGCGTGAAACGCCGAACGCGCCCACCGATTATATTCCATACCCTTACACGATCTTTAATACGAACGCAACAAAGCTTTGTATACACGTGTGTGATCCGCGTGGGTGAATTCACGCGTGGGTGATATTCGTCGGTGTAAAGTTCTTCTTAACCGTGTGTTGTGTTACTTCGATACTCTCTGCGTTCGGCGATGCGTGAGGACACGCGTTCGACCAAAGAGGCTTCACACAGACTGCTTTAAAATCGGAACAATTTTTTTTTCGTTTTTTTCTTACCGAAAATCGGAGCTCATTACATTCGTCGCTATATATTCCGCAATTATTAATTTTTTTTTTTTTTTTTTTTTAATTACATCGAAAGAAAATTTTATTTCATCAATCGATAACTTTTTTTTATATATATTGAAAAAAAAAAAACGAAGAAACGAACGTTTTTTTTTTTTTTTTTTTTTTTTTTCGGTAGGATAGCATCTTCATTCTCGAGTGCCCCGTATACGTAGCACAGCACTCTTTGCCGTACAAAAATAGTGGGCAGACCGGTTAAAGTTCGATTACCGTACGATGTAATCACCCTAATAACGTGATCACTCTGCTCTCTTATATACACATATTTACAACGAGAGCCACTTAGTCGTCACGTTTATAAAAGCTTTTTATAATAACACATATATATCCATACGTTCACTGTAGCGAGACTCCCTCCCTCTCCATCTCTTACGATTTTTTCTCACTCGCTCTCTTTTATTTCCCACGGAGGAACGTATTCTGACCACCTATCGAGTTCGAGTATAGGATCTACCGGTCGATTATAATGAGGGAGTTACAGTGAGTAAATAACGTACCGCAACGTCGTCGAACCCTTCCTTATAACTATTTGCTCTTTAGCCTCATACGCTCTGCGTCCCTTGCGAGATGCATTGGTTAACATCCATTAAAAACGATAGGGGAGAGCTTCGATCGTAAATGACGGTTACGTTAGCTTCTTGAAAAAAAAAAAAAAAAAAAAAAAAAAAAAAAGGCAACAAACAAGAAAAGAATTCACCTGAACGATAAATTAAGTAGGCGTCCACGTTGAATTATGATTTTTCTTTACTCCTTCAAATAATAGTGGAAATACCGCTTACTTATCTCTTATTTCATTTTTCACAGCTTTTTACTGTTTTTTAACATCCGAAAAAAAATGTCGATAAGATCTTTAGATTTGTAGGGATTAATAAATAACCACAGAACGATTATCAACGTCTTATTATTCCTGTAGTCGATTTTAAAATGAATTAAAATAAAAAAAGAAACGATAAAAAAAGACAATAAATCGCGAAGGATTGAGTAAATAATTCGTGAATTTTTCGCGATCAATACGCGCAATTTTCGCAGCAAGTTGATGGAAACGTAGAAATCCCATCTGCTGTACCATCGAAGAGTAAACGAAACTCAACTAACACAGCGTATAATCGTTCGGCGTATGAGGAAAAATCGTTATTCACGGTTGAGTTCGCATAGGAAATTTAAATGCGGATTGTAAGACATGCGATATACGCGGTTTGCGATTAAACAGCTTAGGCTACCGCTGTGATTTTCTTCGATGATTCTCCCGGTAGGATATCACAGTAGGTACCAATTTTCTTTCGAGATTGTATCTCAATGTAGCCTATTGCACTCTCGGAATACACTTATGGACTTTGCATCTTTCGGTAGAGAATTAACCCTTCAACGGTCACGAGAAGAAAACGGCAATTTCTTCGCTCGTAATTATTGAGCCTTTCGAGCTCTACGATGAAAAATTCTCTCTGTATTAACGCATAATAATTTAGCAACAAGGTTACCCGCGTCATATATACCACAGAGTTCATCGGGAACTACCGTAGCGTCGTATCCCGCTGGAGACTCAACCAGAAAGTTTTATTATCGCATTTACCAAATGAGATTGGCACTAAGGGGACTCTGAACAAAGCCTCTGCGTACGAAACGTATTTGTAGAGACAGAGTATATCTCTCCGTCTATCTCGCGTAAGAATAACGTGTACCTCGACAGTTTGCCGATGGTTTGCAGACAGGAAATTACCAAGCGACCTTATTGTGTATTGTCCTTTATATATATACATCGGTACACCATACCGTTCGGCATGACGGTAATTGCGACCTATATATTCTCATCGCGAAAAGTTAACTCGATGTGCAACAAACGATGTCATTGATCGCTGATTACTAAAGCGCCTGCATTTCGTACTCCCGATAAACTCCGTAAAATTCGTGTAATATATTTTCCCGTCTAAAGTTATCCTCGTTGCATCTACTCGATGAATTGAACGGAAAAAAAAAAAAAAAAAAAAAAAAAATTAAAAACTTAAAAATCTATCTATAGCATAATAAATGATGACTGTCCCCGGTACTCACCGTGCAATGCAACTTTCTGCTTCATGAAATCGTATATGCATTTCACGGCTGAGTTCACCTCGATAGTTTATACTCACGATATATTATATTATATATACGTGTATTGCGGGGGTATCAACAAACATATAAAGCGTCTCGCGAAGCCTCGAGTTCAGAGTCTCTCACTCGTCGTCGAGACACAGAGGAGATGAGAGAGTCTCTCACTCGTCGTGTGTTTGCTTGTCCTGGAATCTAACGAGAGAGTCGTCGTTTTCCATGACAAAAAAAAAAAAAAAAAAAAAAAAAAAAATATAATACGCGTGTGGCAGAAATTTAATGGACGATTAGCTCTCGGATGACAGAGTCACTGGCTGTAAGTTGGCTGCTGCTTGTAATCCGAATCCCAGAAAGACTCTCTCGGAATTGAATGCGCTTAAGAATAAAAAAAAGGAAAAAAATTTAAAAAATAAAATAAAATACGCGAAAAATACGTCGTCTCGTGATATCTTCTCTGAACGTTGTCGTTATAACACTCGATGTTTACGAGAGATGGAAAAAGATCGTCTTCTTCGTTCGCATAGCCCATGAGGTTGTCGTACCAGTGAATATGGGGACCTCACATGCGGTACCCCGAGCTATTACATACGTAATGTCCGTAAAGGAGCGCTTTGTAGCGACAGTGAGTACAAACCCAACAGGCAATACAACCAGCAGCACAAGCAGCACGGAAGTTCTCAGCTGTATAACACATTAGCATTACGGACTAGCAGCGAGACTGGATTGTAAAGCATTGCTATCTCTCCTGTAATAACTGTGAAGTGGCGTCACGCCATCCATGCTAATGAGGTTCGATTTAATGGTGCGCTATGAGACATTCGACTTGTACGTTATTTTTTTCGCCTTTTTATTTTTCTTCATTTTTTTTTTTTTTTTTTTTTTTTCCATTCTTACTTTACCTTGTATATCCGTTGTACGAAGACGCTTTGACGAGTCTAGCGAACTGGTACGCGAGAAGTGCGCAAAGTTTTGAGAAAAAAAAAACGCTGTGATTCCTTTTTTTTTTTTTTTTTTTTTTCATAAAACATAATTCTCGATTGTCTCAGAAAAGTAGATACTCGAAGCTTTTTGTGACGAGTATAATCGAGATTCGTGTACATCCCGAACGAAGAGAAAGACGACGCTAGCCGTATAATTTAGCTTCGCTATAGAGTTATATACACGCCGCGGACTCGGGTGATACGTACGCATGTATATACATATATATATATATACTATATATTGTATACGAAGCGAAGAAAGGATTTACATGCGTTCCAGCGTGCGGCATGCGTCGCTGACATGATTGCTACGCAGTCCGTAAGGGAGACCCCGTCCTCGTAGAATGCGCGTCGGTACGCATCTTAAAAAAAAAAACATTCTCGATGCTCGCTGATCTTCCTATAGTCACGTACGCGGTATACGCACCAACGTGTGCACCGCTATCCTGGACAGTATATCCAAAGGTACCGAGGACTCTCGCGTTCCTCATAATATTCGCAAAGCAAATAACAGCGAACGAGCGGTGAAGCTGTGTGAGCCGCGCGATGCTAGCCGAATGGAAACAATCGGGAGACTTCTTTCGAAAACTCTCGTATATACGTGCGATTGCGCGCAAACGTATGTGTGTCTGGCACCGGTTTTCGCGCTGATCGTCGTTAGTCCGCAAGAGTGAAAGTTGGACACATTTGGGCTGACGGACCTTTTCTTTTTCGCTCTCGATCGATCGCCGCCCGTGAGCAACGAGATTCATTATCGTCGTTGTAATACCCAGAGACTCGCGCTGCTCTCAATCTTTTTGACTTTGTCGAGAAAATAATCTCCACATCGCGTTTTACATACGAACGTATCTATTTTTTTCATCACGAGGTCTTTGCATACGTTTGATCTATAGATCGCGTAGAAAAAAAAAAAAAATTTTTTGGAGTAAAAAAAAAATACTCTGCTTTACTTTTATCTGATTTTGTCCATAAAAAAAAGACTCCGAAGTAACTTATTAATGTTCATTAACTAGCGAACGATAGAATCCTAACGTTGCGTCACAATTGCGCTTAGTGCCTTGTAAACGATTTTTTTTTAATTTTTCTTTTATAAATTCATATAAATCGCCATGGAACTGACCCCGTCTCGATGCTCACGGTATAATGATACATATTCTCGAATGACCAGCTACCGCGTTACGTCAATTTTACCGACTCCGTTGACCCCCTTCCGTCCCGTTTTCTTCGGCAACTAAAAGACCCGATACCTACACTCCGTATGTATCTCCAGAGTCTCGAAGTCTACCGGCCGTTCGTTCGTTCATCTCGCCGGTACACGTTGGAACCTTCGCGCCCACTCGTCATTATCAGGAGCTTTCTCTCTACCTTCCTTTCTCCGGGTTGGCGTGTGCGAGGCGCGACGCACATCTCGCGAGCAAATCCCGTCAGCGAGCGTTCGCTCGCTCGCGCGCGCGCGCGCGCGCCCGGTCAACACATCTCGAGACGCGTTGAGCACAAGACGACGACGAACGACGCCTTGTATCTCCATGCATCAACGAAAGAGGCCCTCGCTAAGCTTATTATTACCTCTGTGTGAGAACAATACGCCTATCTCACGTTCGCAAAAGATCGTCCGCGCCACACGGTATTATTCATGGCGGTTGAATTGCTAGAATTCCCAGAATACATATACTTGCAGGGATGACCGGTTTGCAAGGCGTAGGGCATCGTATTATTACGATCCATCGTACGTTATATCGCAACGTTATTACACATATAAAATCGCGTGTAACTTCACGGAGGGAGTTTTCTCTTTGTCCGACGCGTAACCCCGGAACACAATTTCTCCGACAAACCGTAAATTCAAAAATCATCTCAAACTTACGATCTTCGCGTCGGTCGAAAGAAATTTATTTTATTTCATTCACAAATTCCTTCTTCCTGTTAAATGAGCTAATAGAAGAAAAAAAAAAAGAAAAAAAAAAAAAAAAGAGCACGAGAATCGAAGAAACACCGCTAATGGTATTTGCTGGTAGCGCGCGAGCGGCACACCGGTTAATCCAGGTGACGGTTCTCACGTTCAACCGCTCGGTCGAGATCGATCAATTAGAAACGATCGACGGTGGAATCGTATAAAGTTGAGACACACGAGAATCGAGATATACTCACACTCTCTTCTTTTACCTCCGACTGGCATAGTACCAAAGAAAATAATTCAACTCCGTAGAACAGTAAAACTTTTTTTTTTTTTTTTTTTTTTTCTATTCCGTAGAATCAAATTTTCCGGTTAACTGATCTCATTTTTATTTAGAAAAAACAAATTAACATAAATCTAAATTTTTTTCTATCCCCGTAACTACGCAATTTGCCGGAAAGTCCAGGTGCATCGTTTAAGTTGTTTTTTTTTTTTTTTTTTTTTTTTTTTCGCGTACGTAGGAGTGAGAAAACTGGTCATCGTTGTCGACAAGCACGACGTAGCTGTTGTAATAATTAAAACGAGAGTGAGCGCTCGCGCGCGCGCGCCGGTTTCTCGTAAGATATATATATATATATATATATATATGGGATAAGGGTAAAGGAGGAAGACAGAGCAAAACAGACTCCGGTTATGCTCACCGTTCTCCGATGTTTCTCTTCGCTGTGCTGGTTGTGTCGTTGCTGAAGGAACGGCGCGTGCTCAAGGTTCGCCCCAGAGCCTGCAGGCCCGTGGTCAGGGCCTCTGGACCTCTGGGGTACTTGGAGTCGGGAGGTTCGCGGGGATTTACGGGGAACGGGGCGAACGGAGACGGCGACCGCTGCTGCGGCTGTTGCTGCTGTTGCTACTGCCGAGAGAGCACCTACGTAACGGTACTCTCGGAAGGAAAGCGCCGGCCGCTCCGCGAGTACCGGCGCAGCGCCAGGCCAAGAGCACAGCCTCCGCCCAACGAAAACCGTCCGGCAACAGGCTACCTATACATCCAACTGTTACTCTTATACTCATACGCGCTTTACTACTATGCATCCTCTTCTTCATCCGCAGAATCTCTTTCACGGATTGGTGTTCATTATACCGTTATCCCTTATACATTAGAACGATTTAAATTCAATTTTCATTATCCATCGATTCTATTTTATTCCCAATTTTACAAATTTTCTCGATCTTTTTTTTCTATTATTAAGAATTATTTTGCCGAATTCATACAATAAAAATACCGAAAAAACAACGTAAAGTAAATATGATTTAGATATTAAAATTAAAAAATTACATGTTTATCGCCCTTTCTCCGCGATACGAAAATATACTGAAAATTTTAAGGATTATCTATAGAAGTGGAAAAAAAAAAAAAAAAATTATACATAAACATCGATGATTAGGGAGTACGAAATTTGAAGTGAGTAACTTTTGATTTCTATGGTTATATCGAACACACCGGAATTTTCGAAGACGCCTTTCAAAGCCGTTGCGCAAGGATGCAAACGCGGATATAGGTCAAGAAACAAGATTGGTATCTGCGCCTGAGCTCTCGAGTCTCTCTCGCGCATGCAACAACCGTCGACGAGGCTCGCTCTCGTCGGGATCATGAGCGTCGAGTGTGGCTGCTGCTGCTGCTTTTGCTGCTGCTGCTGCTGCTTGCTTCTCGATGCTTTGAGCTCTTAGAGTGGAGCAATGCTTGCTGCTGTTGCTGCCGCTGGAGTGCACGCCGGTGAATCGTGGACCGATGCCGCGCCGCCACCGCCTGCGACTTTCTAACGTGACTGAGCGCATTCGTTACACTATAGTAATATACTCTCGTGGCCCTCCCTCCACCCCCTTCTCCCTCCTCATCTTACACATCGAGCAGATCACACAGAAGCTTGAATCGGAAGAATATATAATAAACGATTTAACGGTAACGCTCGAGGATAATCTTTGTCTCGAAGCCGTAGGCAGATTAGAAAACGAAAAAAAAATTAATTCCATCCTCGAGGGTTGATAAAAAAAAGATATAACAACGGATAAACGGCAGGTACAGTTCATATTTGCTACAGTAAAACTTCGATTATCTAGCAAATCAATCATAAAGCTCTTTGATTTTCAACGTTATCACAAAAATTCGAGTTGCGGATAGAATTAAAAACGACAAACTCTCGGTAACGACGCGGTTTTTCTTTTTTGTTTTTTTTTTTTTTATTTTTTAATTTTCTAGCGTTGTGGTAAATAGTACGCAGTACTGTTTCAATCAGTCGGCTTCTTTATAGATTATCCGTTTTATAGATTACGGAATATTGAGCTTATAGATTGCCGTTTTTGATTAAATTCGCAAATCGAATGCTTGTCGAACGATCGTGAAAAATCGAGGGACTCTGGACACCTAATTGACTGGCGGATTAAAACGCCCCGGATAATCGGAGTTTTACTGTATATGATATAAATTTTGCTATTCAGGAATTCCCGTGACCTCTGCATTCCCATCACGGCTACATTTGCACCGATATACAACTATACGCTTCGGCAACATAAGCTCCGCGCTGCACAACCTGTGTAGGGTACGACTCTCACCGGAGTCTCCGCGCGGCTCTTCAGCTTTACCGGAAATCTCGAATATATATTACAAACTCGATGTTACTCGCTATACTCTCGTGTGTAATATATTCATTGGTTACCGTGGAAACTATAACGTTTTATGCATAATCGCATTCACGAAGACAATACATATTGTCTGCTATATATATTTCGATTATTATTATTATTTCCGATGATTTATTTTTCTATTTTTTTTTTATATATCGTTCCATAATTTCGTTCAGGTATTCGCGAAGATATAGAAACGAGCGATCGAGTTCGATATATCCGAGTGTGAGAACTGCACCTGAAGTGCAAACAGAAATTTGTGTGCGTTTGTTCGAACGAATCGCGGCTGGAATAGCAGCGAAATATTTTTTCTCGAAGAGGTGTTTTTTTTTTTTTTTTTTTTTTTTTTTTTTTTTTTTTTTTCGACAATATAAATAGTATATTTGTCTGGCCTTCGAACGCACGTATTATTCGAGGAGGAGTGATCGATGGTGTTTCGCGACGAAGCGGCCGCGATAAGAATATATCGCCGAGAGTCGTTCGTTTTTTTTTTTTTTTTTTTTTTTTTTTCGATGACGATACGAATGACGGTGCCTTCTCTGAATATATATATACCTGCAGGCCGAATTGCACAGCGGGGAGAAGGTGTCGATCACATTCGATTTTACATCCACCCCCCCCCCCCCCCCCCCCCCCCTTCCTCCCCCTCACTTCCCTCCCTTCGATCGAAGAACTTCAGAAATTCATCGTGCCCCCGGGTCTCGATCTCATCCGCACACGACGACGAAGCTCTCTATCACTCACGGATGTATGTGCAACTCAGTCTCAATTCGCCTCACGTTTGTATTTTCTACCTTCTGTTTCTTATTCATCCGGGAGTCGACGGCACGACGACGATATGCCACAAGAGTTGCTTATACATCGAAACAACGTGAAAGAGCGAGATAGATACCGCGTGGGTTTTATGATCGGCGATCGATTATAGAGGACCTACTTATATTGTTAGCGAATAAGCCGTAGCAGTCGCCGATCTCTTGGCGCTATACTCGCGCGCAGCATCATCGTACCCGAGTTGCCAAAGGATTTTCATATAAACCCTTCCCGCTTCTATCTATTGGTACACGCTTCTGTGGCTACGTGAAATTGATCGTAATCAATTCGGCATTCCGGTATCATAAGGCCAAATATAATATTGCGCGAATACCGATCGATGTATAAATAAGCGATTACCCCCCTTTTTTTTCGCAATTTCGCTAATCGTTGCTTTGAAAGTGAAAAAAAAATATATATATATATATTTCTTCTCTCGGGAATCGAGCGAAGCTGGAATTTCCTTTATTTTTTATAAAATCGCCAAAAAATCATTTTTTATTTGGTTTTATCAAATATTCGCGTGGGAGTAAGATAAGCGGCAGATTTGCGACGGAAAAAAAAAAAACGTCTATCGATAAACTCCGGATAACCTTGAAACGTTGGTGAAAAAAATTCAACCAACCGGTTTTGCGCGAAAAAAATCAAATTTTTCGGTATTTTTAAACAGCGATATCATTCCTTAGCGATAAAATATCGTCAGGAAAAACGGGCGTTTACCGTTTAACCAAGAAAAACAATTTGGCGCGATAGGGTAATTCGAAGAGTTATTGATGATTTTTTTCTATTACACTGCAATAGAAACACAAATTTGAATAAATAGGTCCTTCGGAAATTTTAGAAAATAAATTTTCGAAAAATCTTCTCGAACACATATTTCCACGTAGTTTTTCGCTCTGATAACGATTTTTATAATAATTACATTCGGAAATCAAGCGGAACGTTGATATTTAACGAAGAAAAAAAAAGTAACTTTTTTGCCATATCGATGAAATTCACGATTCGTAACAGCGGAACGCGAGTCTTCGAAAGAAAAAAGGGTTAAGCGTGATTCTTGCGCAGTCCATGCGCCATTCAATGTCACATTGAGATTAGAATGTTTGAGTTCCGTTATACTTGACTCTCTCTCGCTCTTTGGTCGCGTGTTTGTACAGATTATCCTCAAGTTCCGCCGGATCTTATCGGTGTTGAGAGAAGAAGAATTTGTCGCGTCTCGAGTCCACTTTAGGATCGTCATCGTCTTTAAGTCTTTCCATAGTTCGGACAAAAACGCATATTGGCGTTTCGCGCAAAGAGACACATGTGACGCAACCGGCATTCGCATAGTATCTCTTGTACATACGATTTCTGTATAACACGTATTGTAAAATATATACTGAGTCGAAAGCGTGTCTTTGTTCTCTCATCGTCGTCGTAGTCGATTAGAACTCGATGATAGGTAAAATAACAAGTAACGGGGTCATCCGTGTCACAGTGCGGAGTTTTCAACGTTAAACCTCTCCGTACAACCCGTGCAGAAAGCCAACATTTGCTCCGTTGAGCATTACACATACGCAGAATAGACAGCGAGATGCACGTTTCGCACCGTTCGCAAAGAACGTTGTCGTCAATGCTGGTTGTTGGGTCTTTATAAACGGAGTTTATAAATCAACTCGTAGTCGATGCCATTACCGCGGCAAATGTAAATCGAGATCAGGTCGAGCGCTGCACATGTCTGCATGAAGAGCATTGTGAACAATCTCACCTATGCATAATATTGTTCTGTATAAACTAAGCTGGTGCGCGCGCCATAGACGCTCTTGCTGTCGGCGGCGCAAGGACAATCGTTGCAGCAGGATGCCGTGTGCATCGTCGATAGACACGCGCTTCGCCAGAGCGCATTAGCTAAATATCTCTTTGTTTCTATCGACTTTCCATTAAATTGCCGAGACAATAACCATTGCTAGAAAACCCCTGAAGCTTCTATTGCATTTCTCAATAGATATTTTCTCTAATTAGTCAATAAAAAAGGTCAAACGAAAAATTCATTAATAGAATAAATAGTATCGGTTTTTTTTTTTTTTTTTTTTTTTTTTTTTCGAATCAGAAAAATATACTTCGATAAAAATTAACTAATGATTGGTTTGGTATGTCAAAGAATTTTTTTTTTTGCTGACAGTGCCGAAAGAAAAAAAAAGCGTTAGTCTCAGTGGTTCTCGTGCCCTCGTAACCTCACGTCCGATTGCCGGCATCCTCTACGCTTCGATGCTATATATCTCGGTATTATAAAATATACAATTTTGCTATCGTTCGAACTTGAGAATCAGCTCGGGACTTAATGAGACTTCGCATCGATAGAGGAGCGATTAAAATTGTAAAGACTCGATCTGGTTATGCACTTTACGGGTGCAAGGCGAACCTCCCACGCGCGCGTGTAATTTATCCATTTGTTGCATATGTAATTCAGTTTGCCGCGAGGAATAAACACGTCATAATGGATAGAATATATATATGCGTATACTGTACGTATACTATGGATATATAGAGTTGCGTGTGGAACTGATTGTCGTGATTGTCTCCGTGCGTAATGATATTTCATGGAAGTTTATTTCTTCATGCTTTGCAATCCATCAATCTCTATCGGTATTTATCTCTATATTGATCGACGTTATAATAATCACCCTTTGTTACCTACACGATAGATCGAACCATAATACAGACAATAGCCCGCGGTTTTTTTTTTGCTATATACATTACGCGATATCAGGTGCTGAACCCGGGATAAAAATTCTTCCTGCAATAAAAATCAGTCAAAACATTAATCATTTTCTTTCGTATAAAATAAAAATCGGTAAATTGATTTTTTGAGGTTAAAAAAAAAAAAAAAATGGTCGCTTTGAAAAATGTTTCTATTCTCGTGAATACGAAGACTAAAAATCAGTGAAAAAATTAATCATTTTCTTTCGTATAAAATAAAAATCGGTAAATTGATTTTTTGAGGTTAAAAAAAAAAAAAGGTCACTGAAAGATGTTTCTATTCTCGTGAATACGGAGACTCTAAAAACCAGTCACGAGATAAGAAATACTCCGGGAGTCGAATGTTATATTAATAGAATTTTAACGAGTCTCTCTAATTAACACGTAAATGATATATCGACCTCCCGTCCGATACGGAGAATGAAAAATCTCCTATCGCGAAGATTCACGAACGGCTCGTGCCGTTTAAAATTTGCCGAAATTCCATCGACGCGGCGGAAGGTCGTGAGACACAGCGTGGTAGTATTTAATTTACGTTTAGCGAGAGAGAATCGTATTGCGTGAGAAAGAAAGAGTGAGGACGTGTTTCTGCCCCTTTTTTTTCCGTATATACGCGCACACCACGCATTCTCTGCACAGGTGTAGTAAGTATAGAGAGGATAATGAGCGGGCGGAGGATGCTGCCTCGCGACAGCGTCCTCTCGTATCATCGCGGTCGCGATGTATGTGTGTCCGTATCCTGTAAAGGGATCCATGGAATCGCACATTTGACTCGCCAGGACCTACGGAGCACAGCGTACACAGCCGTGAGTCCGCGTTCGCTCACATCACATTCTAGGCTATTCCGCATTCTGTTCTCCCACTCTTGATAATAACGCCGGTGTGCTCCACACACCGGAGTTCTACTCTCGCATCTAGAAACACCGCGGCGCGCTCGCGCCTCGCGATATATACATATATACATGCATTCACGTGTCTTTACGTTGTACACGTATCTCTGCGTACTGAGACACGCGCCTCTTCTCACGCGCACACGCGAGAATAGATACATATGAATATATGAATTTTCGCTCTCACAAAGAAGAAGAAGAAGGCGCTGGTGCTCTCGAGCGAACGGGTTAGACTCCCGTGTATCGCCGAACGCTTCTCATCTCCATGCCGCGCGTATCAACTTTTTTGCATTAACGCAACGCTACTTTGTTATTAATCACATAAATCGTCGATATATCGGCTATTGATAGTATATCGATTACTAATAGATAAAACAATTGGTTCATACATAATTCGCCGATGCGTATATAGTCGCACGTTTAACCGATATAGAGCATCAGGTGCCTTGAGGAAACGAGAGCGTGTCGATCTGCTATATAAGGATAAATTTTATAGATATCAGAGATATTAATTTTTCTTTATTGATTTCCGGCCAACGGAAAGAAATTAATTTATTTTACTTGTTTCATATACTTGTTATATACTCCAAAAAAATTAATCATCGATGTATAGATTATAAAAAGATTTTTTGCCGCTTTTTGGATTAAAGATTCTTTATTTAGGAAGTCACCGCATTTTACCCGAAGTATATAGCAATTGAGAATAATTTTTTTTTTTTATTATTATTTATAACATATATTCGATATTACGCTGAATGCAACCTATGTGCATCGTCAATCCGAGCGTAGATTTCACAGAGTCAGGTATTAGCTGCGCTCCTACTTGGCGACCTTTCGAGCGTTGCCCATGTCGTCCACTTTTCACACTCTCTGCCTCCTATCTGTAGATATACAAGATACATATATGTATATCGTTTGCTTCTCTCCGCCCATATGTATATACACTCGACCTCCAACGAGTCTATATCTCTCTTTCTCGCATCGGCCGATCATCAAGAATTCCAATACCGATTGCTCCTATGCCCCCTCTCCCCCTCCCTTCTGCCCCGCGATCTATCTACTTGAGATTCTCTACCTGCTTGGAATCTCTCTCAGGTTCAACACCGCGCACAGTTCAAACTCGAGCTTCGTATATATAAATTTTTCTTTAATTGTGAATAAACACGTTGATAAGACGAAAGTGTCAAAACGCCAATCAAAAAAAAAAAAAAAAAAAAAAAAAAAAAAAAAAAATCTTCTCAATGAATAATCCCTCATCGTTGAGCTCCGATCGACGTAAAATCCCGTTACTTGGATTCCAATCGTACGGTCAAACGTCTCCCACGCATCGTATCCATAAGCCTACCGAGTGGTTGTATATCCTACGCGGAAACCATATACACCATATATACACGTGTATACAGACATAACGCGTTTGTATAAACGTTAAAAATCCCTGTCGCCGCGATATCCCGAGAGCGCATTTGACTCGAGCGGAAGTACGGATGACTGAGATTCGTTTGAATAGTTGTACACAATAACGAAACACGGCCGTCGCGCATCATCAAAATATCCGGCTATATATACATAATCGTTATCGTTCGCTTGATATTTATCGCAGGATATATAAATCCAATGATTTAACACCGAGAATTATTATCGAGCTTCGATTATTAACAACGCTGTTTATATTTATATCGTTTTTTTTTTTTGCGATAGAAAAATATGAGTTATCGGAGAATCTCTTACGATAAAGTTTCTGAGATGATGATGGCGTTCTCGTAGGTACACTCGTTCATTGCTAACCGAGAGAACTCTCTCGCCAACTCGGACTCTCCGAGGTAACCGTTATATTGCTTCTCTTCTACATGCCCCCGACTGGCGTGTAACCTCCTGTATATACATAGATATATGTATATCTGCGTTACTGTAGACTACGCGCGTTTTAACACATCGATCGAATTAATCGCAGCTTTCTTACTCGCGCCATCGCCACGGGTGTATAAAACTATATATCCGCGGTGCGATTGCTCTCGAGATATATATATTCGGTATATAAAAAAAAATATATATATATATATATTGTCTGAAGCTTTGTCAACGTCTAAGTCTTCTTTTCTGTAACGCGAATGAAAGAGACTTATAGAGAGATGGAAAATTCACGGGAGTTCCGTGGTGTAGAAGATCGTAGCTATAGATTGAATGTGTCGCAACGATGATCCAGCTTCGGCAGTCTCGCGTCAATATAACTATAATGATGAGCTGCCGTTTGTGACGCTTGAAGAAGAATTTCTCGGAATATTCTTGGAGTTTGAATAATGACGATATATTACGAAAATCGTAGGGTCACTTTGAAGTATCAGAGATTTTTTTTTTTTTTTTTTTTTTTTTTTTTTTTTTTTCCGAGATGCTGAAACGAACAAACACCTGTGGGGGGTTATTTCGTTCTTCTTGTAGAGGAAGGCACAACATGATTAGTCAAGTTGGCGTTAGCGCTGGGCGTGATTCCTCTCGACGGGATATAACGAGAGGAACCAAACGTGTCTCGAGGGTATATATCGTCGTATTCGGGAAATATAATAATGAAAATCTTGAGGGTACCATAATGCCGATTTTCAATGGGATGGCAAAGATGACTCGGAAAATTGGTGAACGAGTAATCGCTCGTACATGAGATCGAAGATTTTTGGTAAAGAAATTTTTTTTTTTTTTTTTGCCGCTGTTACAGCGAAAGATTTTTGGTTGATTTTGAAAAATAATTTTTCGGATATAAATAAAATTTTCTTGAATGAAGGATATTTTTTTTTTTTTTTTTTTTTCGATTATCGTCAAAAGATTCTCACAGCTTCCAGATTCTTTCGAACCCACCAATCAGTGAAATATAAGGAGGAGAAAAAAAAAGGATATATCTTGTCCCACACCGCGATACTTCCCTTCTCTCCCGTCGCTATAAATGTCTCGAATTTCAAAGGCATCATCCGAAAACTATTACTATACACCCTCAAGTGCGCTATCAGGGTGGTATATAGACTGCAGGAACGTAGAGTCTCCCGGAACATAACTCGCTTGTGGTTTTAAGAATGGCCAGCTAATGGGGTAAAATAGTGGAGAGGGGAAGGCAGTAGAAGGTTGAAACGGTCAGTTCTTCGTGTCGTTGAAGTCACGAAAATTAGTGACCACAAATCAACGACAATACGGGGACATAGGCTTTTGTAGCTCTGTGGTGGTCGGGGATACGGCGGAACGACTGAACCTATACAGCCTCTCTACGACTATCCCTTGTACAATGCCTCTCTCTGTGCCACTATAAGGGCGTTCTCTCCTAGTCTAACACGATCCGAACGAGAATCATTGACAAAAAAGAATCACTTTACGCCTCAGGAGAAAATCCTTCACGACACCTAAATCTTCGCCCTTTTCTCCATCTCTTTTACTCCTTCAGCTACGTTATTTACCCCAACGGTAAATTTATCCCCACGAAAAAAAAAAAAAAATGGAAATCTCCGATGATTATGGATAATTTAAGACAGTGAAAATTATTTTTAAAAAGGAATTAATCTCGATAGATTTTTTTGAAAAAATTGTTTTACCCTCAGCACCCGTATTTTTCGGACCTCCCGTCTGCACACTGCGGATTTGAATTTTTCGTTAGATTTTCGAAGTATTTCGAGATTAAAAAAAAAAATTTTTTTTTTTAGCAAAGATTACAAATATTAGAAATATTTATTAATAAAAATTGAAATTTTTGGACAAATTCAAAAAAATTTACGTATCAACTGTGTCTTCTAATCCCCAGTGCGCTGCTGGAGGGTTAATAAGGAGATTAAAAAATAAGATTCGATGAGCAGATGAGATCGAAGGCGATGTAAACGATGTCTTTGAATATCTGAAAATGTCAATTCGAAAGTTTCCGGAGGGTTTTTTTTTTTTTTTTTTTTTTTTTTGTTCAACAATCTATGTACCATCGAAATACGACGATATCGACGAATCGCTTTATTACGTCCGGCTCTTTCACGGTAGATGAGGAAGACGCCTCTGTCGAGATTCAGAAGCTTCGGTCAGAAATGCGACTCCGGGGGCATTAGCACCCCGCTGCGCGTCATCACCCAAGAACCGTGGCGAGATTTTGTCTCGTGGACTCGCCACACAGGACACGCTTTACGAACGGGGAAATCGTAGCATCTACCTATACATTATACTATATTCTTCATCGGCTGACCGAGATGTTCTGTTGTGATGCGAACGAAGTGACTCGTGATAAATACCCAAAGTCGATATACATATATCTCTCTCTTGCGCGGGTTTTTTTGGTATCTCCGCTGATTGGGACTTAAGAACCGCGCGAGGCTACCAACTAATCCGTCTCCTATCTTCTTGTCCATCCGTTCCAACCGCGCATAATTGTCTTATTGTATATCCCTCGTGAGCCCATTGGGGGCCCCGGACATTGCTTATATCCGTGTGTATGCGTTTGCCTTCGCGAGAGCCGTATAAACAGATTACCGAGACACCCCGTCGGCCTTCTGGAACTTCTGAAATAAATATATATATATATATATATATATATATTTTTTTTTTTTTTAATTTTTTTTTTTTTACGAATCTCACTACTCCGATCGTCTTTTCGACTGTCGATATTTCTGAAATTGAAAGCGAAGAAGAGACGCACTCCCGTCGGGGAAATTGCGCAGATATCATTTTTCGAAGATACGATTAGATTCAACTCTTCGCTCTGTGCCCCTCGAAGCGTTATTGTATGTACCTTCAGATCTCGCGTGCACGAGCGGAATGCTTGATGCTTCACGCGTAGGCGTCGACACTCGAGCTACGAAGCCGTACGAGGAGAGCGTCGTTGTAGTTAAACGTACAGTCTTCGTCCACTTTTGTGGTCGATAGCCTGTGCAACGGATTTGATGAAAAGAGAAACAGCTATGCTAATAACTATACCTATCGCGCCCTCTTCGCGAAACGAGGCTGCAGTTAATCTTCTGCACAATGTACAGAATTCACTGTTCTTCAAAAATCTATTTTGACGGAAACATTGGCGCACGTGAAATTAATTTTTCGTAGTCTCGATGATTTTATTATTTTTTATTAATTTATCCATCAAAAATTCACAAATTTCGCGTTGACTATAAAAAAAAAAAAAAAAAAAAATTATAACCGACAAAGAATTTTTGCGAATCAATCGAAACTTTCGGTATTTTCAAACAACGATATCTTAGCTTACAGATCGAAAACTAAAAAAAAAACTCCGAAAACTCGGTTATCTAACTTGTTGACCGAGAAAAAAAAAATGATAGGCCACGTTGTGGAGCTGCAGAAGTATTTATTTAAGCTTAACGCGACGATAAAAGAATCGTAAAATTTTCGATAAAGTCTCAAGATTTTTTAATACAAATTTGAAGCGTTTCGAAAAATTACGTCGGTCTCACATTCTCATGTATTCTTGTATTTTAGCGCTGAACAGAAAAGTCCAAAAGTAATTTTATCCTAAAGTCAGCCGAATTCTTAATTATCAAAACGGATCGTATTATTTTTTTTTCCGTTGCCCAGTTGCACAGGAAAATTATACATTTTTGAGGACATCGTACAGTTTTAAACAAAAGCCATTACGCAGTCTTCGCTTGAGTCGCCAATGACTGTAACCCTTTGCGAATATTCGACGTTGATGATAATGCCCCGAGGCTGGCAAGTATGCCATATACCGAGAATAATTTCTTAGAGCGCAAGGGGACGTTGTATACGAAAAACGTCGCGAGGCACGCTTATCCGCCGCAACAGAACCGAACTAAGAAGCGAGCGAATGAGTGAGCGAACGGCGGTGCGCATGTTCCCTGATGGGGTCATCAGCGCGAATTAACATACTGGGTGGACTCGTACGGTATACCCCTTGTGTTCGATGGGACACACATACATATAATACACGAAGTAGAATAAGAATAAGACGAGTCGAAGAGAAGAGGTAAAGTAGACGAGAGAGGAGATGCGCACATCGCAAGATGAGCGAATAACAGCGAAACATATGTGACTCAGCTAGCGAGGATTCACTTCTCTCGTCATATATACTATAATATATCGACGTGTCGTAAAGAATAACAGAATAGAATGAGAAAGAAGACGAACACGAAGAAACATACAAAGTTTCGTCAGTCACTCATTCGCGCGTCTATCCATCGTCCCGTATGAATTTATAGTACACTTAATAGATTCTTCTTCCTTTCTTCGAACTCCGAACTCTCCAATACCAATCGACAGAAAATACAAACGTATATAAGTCGCTGAGGTCAATATTATCGAAGTGTAAGCCGTCCGCGAGTGTCTCGTCAAACCGTCAAGATAATCGACAACGTTACTGTAAAGTCTCGATGAGTTTACTATTAGTTGCAAAGATTATCAATTCCGCATAAAGTCAATGTGTGACACGTATCTTCAAAGACAAAGATCACTAGCGGCGGCATCTACGTCACAGTCGATTTCTACAACTTCATTTGTATTTACTTTAGCGTGTCTTTCGTTCCATTGTCTGTGTTTTAACGTATAGAAATCGGAGAATTACTTCCTCTCTGCGAGACGATACCCAGGAGAGACTCTCGTAAAATCCGTGAAGACATATATATTCCGTATATTTTTCATTTTTTTTTTTTTTTTTTTTTTTTTTTCGTCTTTCGCGCCAATAGCATAATATTGAAGTTCTACAAATGTACGGAGGGGTTCTTCAAACATCGATTGCGCGTAAGGAACGCGGCGCGGGCGAGAAAACGCGAGAGTGTTACGAGTGTCTCATTTGCTGCACGCGTTGCTTCTTATACGGCGCTCGTTAACGATTGTTATAGGCAGTTTGGCGAACGAAAATCCCTTCCGGCGAAAGATTCCATTCTACAGTAGAATTAACCGTGAAAGATATATATCTGAGTCTCGATCGTCATCGGTATGTATATACATACATACGATACATACGACTAAAGATATCACGAAGCATCTCCCATACCAACCGAAGATACACGATCCGATCTCATTACCGCGAAGGGATATCGTAATCCTATTCTGTAACTTCGTTCAAAATTGACTTCAAAATATTCGGGAGGGATTTGTGACTCGAGCGTAAAGAGCTCATATTTTTCGACACGCATCTCGGAATATATAACGAGCTGTAACATCGGGCGAAGCGAGGGATATACGATGTATGCGAAGGAATCGGCTGCAAGAAACCTTCCAGCTACAGCTAACTTGAGCCGATTGTATAAGCGACTATTCTAAAAAAAAAAAAAAAAAAAAATACCAGTAAAATAATTTCTTAGTTAACGAAAAACTAAAAAAATGCCGTCAATTAACTATATAAAAAAAAAATGTTTATTATATCGAATAAAACGCTAATATGTCGTTTACACTTGGAGCGCAATACGAAGTTCGTTTGGTTCGTCGAGGAAAAAAAAAAAAAAAAAAAAAAAAAACGACGAAGGGGTGGAAGTCTGTAGATCAGGATTTGGACAGTGGTAAAGGGGGTACATTAGGCAGAACGAATGGTCGTGAAGAAAGTCAAAGAGATAAATAAAAAAGTACGCGGAGAGACGAGTAGGAACCGTAAGAAACGAAATCAGAACCGAATCGGCGCTCTCTCTATCCCAGGTGGCAGGATAGAACGGGAAGGCAAAGGAGAACGAGAAGCCAAAAGAGAACGAAAAGCCAGTGGCCAGATTCCAAACTGGCGCACGAGAGAACGAGACGCGCGGATTCTCTGCGTTATATATACATACAGATATATATAGTGCAATACACGTAACGTGCAACACACGCAAACGAGGCTCGCGCCAGGACCAACAAGGGAGCTGATTTATAACGGCCATTCATTCTAATCGTCCTGCATCTTACCAGTCCTCGCTGTCTACCGTAGTTGCACTTTTTAAGATAGCAACAGCAGCGGTCAGGCAGCGTCCCAACGCTCACAGGGCCGCTTCTGCCAGAGGACCGTGGCTAATTGACTATAAAAACGTGAATATTTGGTCGCACCCATAAACCATTTAATTAACAAGTTCGAAGGAACTTCGAATGTGAGATGCGTGCCGCTTGCACACAGGACACGACGAGAGACACATCGAAAGAGTAAAAAAAAAAAAAAATAAGAAAAAAAGCTCCGACTCGAAGTGTGTTAAAGCTCGAGGGATAGGGATAAATCTTGCGATCTTTGCGTGGACCCGAGAGGCTGATCGCATCCCCTGCAGCTATTACACTGCCGACACCTTCGGTAGATCTCGCCTTTCATCAATTTATCGTTAACGTAAATTGGACGAGAGCGAAGGCAGCGAATTTGATTCGGCGACCACGAAGGATATATCGAGGTAATCGGCTGATAAAAATGCTTTTGGAACTTTTTTTTTTTTTTTTTTTTTTTTTTGAGAGACATTCGAGAGAACGTTCGCGTGCGTTGTATATACAAAAAGCCTCTTCTCGACTGTACGGAAGATCGAGAAACGGAGGAAGAGAAAGAGCTCTCCAAACGCGTTTCGGTCCTACGGAGTGCAGCATGTAGCGAACGCGCGAGTAACTAAATCAAATGTCATCATCAGAGTCTTAGTTATGAGGCCGTGGAAGCTCTTATTCTTTATCTCGTTCTTCTCCTGTTCGCCGACGGCGTAGCGGACCCCGCGGTGACCCGCTGAGCCTTCGGGTGGTCCACCTTTAGTCGGCTGCGGTTAACAGAGGAACACCGTACAGCGACGGTCAAACGTACGGGGCTATTATAAAGTCCGGCTAACATTGAAAATTGAATGCCACGCGAGCACAATTTTTTACACGGCGCGTGCGTCCAACCATACGATGGAAATACAACGCCCCCCCCCCCCTTCCCTCTCTTATTCGCTTTGAAACGTCGTACTAAGACTATTCAAGACGTTCTGTTTGTATTTTTAATGCAACTCTACTCTTGAAAAAAATTCTCTAACTTTTCTCGTACTTATTTATCAAATTTTGATAAAATTTTAATAAAAAATCCGATTTTCTAGTATTATAAAAAAAAATCTTAAAAAAATTATAATTACGTGAAAAAAAGGTGTTCGCCAGTAAATATTTTTTTTTGTACGATAAAAAAAAACTTATAAAAATTATAACTGAATACAAAAAGAAGCTTTGCTTCGAAATAAATATATTTTCATTCGTACAATTGGTTTCCTTGACTTTTACCACGACGTAATTTTCTCAATCATCGCGCTTATATCTTCGCGTATATGTTTTTGTTCTTTTTCTACAATTCTATAACATTATTTCTAATGTCATCTCCATTTTGTCCCGTGTACACTAAATTATTGTACACTCGGCATTACGACATTGTGCCACGGGATGCTCGCGAGAGCAATGAATGGGTTTGTACCGCGAAAGACATGTCACGCGAATTTAAGTATAGCGAAAGAGAACCGCCTGCTTGCGCGTACTATTACTCTTACATGAAAAAAAAAAAAAAAAAAAAAAAAAAAAAAAAAAAAAATGAAAAAAAAAAATCTTTCTCGACGAATTTCTCGTTCGGCGTTCGACTCAGCGGGGGCTGCTTTCACTCTCTTTCTCTCTTATTACCTCTGGCTTTTGCCTTTTCTTCGTGTGCGAGAGGGGGCGGCGTCGAAATATTAGATATAGGATTGCGAGTCTCTCTCGTGTTTGTGGGTGACGAGGGTGGTGAAAGGGCCAAGGGAAACACACGACTCGTTCACAGTATATATATATATATACTCCCGCATATATATTTACACACAAAGATATATATATAGGTATATATAAGAGAAGCAGAGAGTTCGTGAGGCCTCGGGGATGAGTTTGCATCGTGGACAGCCGGCACGCGAGGTCGAGCGGTACGCCGGGACATAGGAACCGGAGGGTGAGGCACCATCAGTCCATTTAATTAATTAAAAGTGCATTAGCAAGACTAACGTAGAGAGAGAGAGAGAGAGAGAGAGAGAGGAAGATAGCGAAAAAAAAAGAAGAATAGAGTAGAGTCAGGTCGACGGGTCTTTGGGGGTATTAGATATGTTAACGGGCGTTAGACCTCTAACCGGAACAACTCGGCACGAGACACATTACTGTCCCTACACCAGTCCCGTCGCTCTCCCCGCATCTTTTTTATTCTTTTATATTCTTTCGTAATTTTTTTTTTTTTTTTTTTTTTTTAATATTATTTTCACCCCACGGTATGTATTCCCGTGTGCGCACAATTACTTTCGTCATCACATTTTCCCATAACTTATGATTTAGCCGGTTTCATAGAGACGAGGGGTCAAGCGGCGTGTGGGTGGCAACTCCCTGAGCGTAGAATTATTATATATCTATAGAAACAGATATACAGATATACGGACATACGTTGTATTGACTGTGTGACTTTCATTCTCACGACTTCGTTCGCGAGGCGCCATGAAAACGTCAATTACCGCGGTTGCACGTGAATATGTTGCTACATAGTTAGAATCGTAGTTACAAGAAGAGCATTTAATCATCTTTCAGGATATTATATGCATTATATATATATATAGCATAGCGTAATATAGTGTTATCGATAATCGATCAATCACCAATTTCTACCAGTCGCGATGTATTTTTGTACCTCTCATATATCGAAGAGAGGGTTCCGCATTGCTCGGCTGCGTGTCAACGAGATCGAACCTTCCGCGGAGATAGAATCAGAACACCAGGTGCAAATTATAAGGGAGTTTGAAAATATAGCGGTGTTTCTATGCGCCGGGGATGATGAGGTAACCCGCGGTAGTCTCATAAGCGCAGCTGACTCTTACACCGGCAGTTTTATCTCTTCTACCTAATAACTCGGGATCTCTTATTATATACAGTATATATACAGTATACCGTTGGTAATCACGTTAATGCACTTCAATCATCGCGTCGAGCGTTAACCGTGGCTTTTATAGTATATATAGTTTTGTGCCCCCGGTAGCGATCTTACGAACTTTTCAATGACTCACAACTTTTATACACATCCACCCCCGTGGCCCATAGGTGAACGAAGAAGCGGCAGCAGCAGCTTTTAATCTGATACCGATCGGTGTATAGGACAGCTACGCGTCATTATCGATAACTATAAATAATCGCGATGCAAAGACAGCTGCGTTGGATTTTACTGGAAAGAAAATAAAAGGTAGTAATGGAGATAAAAAGAGAAAAGAGTTCGAGGGGTACCGGGGGGGGGGGGGGGGGGGGGGGGAAGAAGAAAAAAAAAAGGGTGCTGGACGATGGTCGGACGGGACTAACGCCGAAGTAGTATGCGCGAATCGCGTGCTGAAGAGCTCAGCTAACCCCCGAGAAACCAAGAGAGATCGATGATGAACCAGCAGGCGAGTTGAACCAGCAGCGCACGGGTCACGCACGCGACTTTATCACGTCGTTAGGAACTTCAATTCTCTCGCTTAGGTACTCTTCTCTTGTTTCAATGGATGAAACGGTACCACCGCGACGGAAAAGTCTCGTTATCATTGCCAGTCATTTACGGTCAAACGGACAACGGTTTTTCGAAGATATCGATTGAAAAAAAAAAAAAAAAATTTAACTTTTCATTTATACCGCGAGTTTTGACATTAAATATTATCGGAAAATGTTGAAAAAATATCAAATTCATGATCGAAGATCAGAAATATGTGGAATAGCATCTCAAAATTGTGAATGAAGAAAAACGTTATTATTCGACTCATTGTTCAGATAATTACAGTTTTTGAGATTTTTAAATAATAAAAACACTTTGTACTCTGCTCCCGTTTTAACATCGAGTACCCTATAGTTTTGTCGTGTTCTACGAAAAAAAAAAAAAAACTCCACGATGCGCCTCTTAGCGGAGTTACAAAAAACATTTTTTTCAGAAAATGCAACGAGATGAATATCGCGAAAAAATGAAATAAAGAGATATTTTTGCCATTTTTTTTTTTTTGTAAAAATGTCGAAAATCCCAAAAAAAGCTCACGACCCCATATTTCGATATATGTCTTCCCAATGATCATAAATTCGCAATAAATTTCAACCCAAATTCAAGCAGCCGATCATAAATCGTAAAAAAGAAGAAACAAATTTTCTCTTAAATTTCGACCGTCAAACATTCATTGTAAGACAATCTTTTTTTTTTACCAATACGGCATTAATAGTATGTTAACGAAGTGTGTATGCACTGGATACACGGAGACGACACCACCCTTTTATAATTCGACGGGCGTTTAGTGTGCCACGTGTCTTTCGTCGTTGACGAAGGGGGTGCGAAGCTTTGACCTATTCGTAACGGGTGACGGATGTTTTATTAGGTAGCGGAACGAACGACGGCGGTCGCGTCGAGCTTTTCATATCTATATATCTTTCCCTCTTTGGCTTGAGTCGTGTGTTACAAGACGATGTGATCGCCCACGCGCGCACGTGTGTCTTTTAATACGCGATAATGCCTTCGCATGTTCATATTCATTAAGTCATTCCCATCGAGTTCTCTAGGCTTAGGAGCGATAAGTTTAATCGTTTCGTAAAGAAGAAGACATGCAGCTCGCGAGTGCTGGCATTAAAGTCACCCTATGCATTGAAAGCTAAACCCGCAGTAACAGCAGCAACGGCAGCAGTGTTGAGCGTCGAACACGTTACCCTCTTAGGGCTTCTGCACTTTAATTAATAGCGTACCGAATCATATGAGAAAATCAGGTAGAAACTAATATACAAGAGCAAAAGGTGTACAGTACTTGTTATTCTTTCGATGACGGGGAGGCATAGTTTGTATCGTAATAATGTACACGATTGCGCGATTCCGTAGCAGCAATAGAAAACATCGTCGGTGTTTCTAATGATAGAAAGCTCTTGTTCGGTGAACGCTGTAGTCGAGATAGAGAAGTCGAACTCTTCTCGACGCTGTTGCTGTTTCCACTGAGATCAAGTCACGCGTATACCAGGTATATACATTTATAGTGTGCCTCTCAAAGAAAGCGAACCTCCAAAGGTCAGCGTAACTCGCCCGACTCACAAATGCCAATCTACTTACGAAACTCTTGTGTATTGTAACAATGATAGCGAATCGCCGCGCGCGAGGGTCGATCCAGGCGCATCGAGCTATCGCGAGAACTTAAACCTCGACATGCCTCGATCTCATTAATTATTATTTGTTCGGCTTCTCGATATATAAATTCCTTCGACAACTTCGATTTACAAATAAACGATATTTGCTAACCTCGATCTATCGATGATTCATACTGAAAGTTATATAATTAATGCCTATTTTTAATAGCTTTTTTTTTTAGCTTTACCTTTAATCTTCATGATTTTAATATTCATTATTTTTCCGTCGTTATATATATATATATATATATTTTTTTTTTTTTTACGAATAATCCAATATATCGAAAAATTACGTTCGCTCATCTTGGATCGATCGATAATCGATAATCGAAGATAAACGAATCATCGTTATTCTTGTAGCTTCGAAGTTTTGCAACGCTCGATCGAGTTACGAGAGTTATGCATGTTGCTTCTCTGATACGTTTCACCGTCAAATTAATGGATAAGCGCGTTACAAACGAGGTATACGATTCAAGATCGGGCGAGTTGTGTTAGCGATCCGAGATCTCACGTGGAGTGCGCCACCCCTTATGGCCGCCCCTCTTCGAGCTCTGCTTCCTGCACTCGGATATCATCCACGCGTTCCTCGCACGTTTATCTCAAGAATCTACAATTTTATTCATATCGTTCGCAACAGCGCCTGGCGCGTGTATCCGCGCGTTCGAACGACCGAGAGAGAGGGAGTGAAAGAACAAAATAATGCTGAATAATTTCACCATAAATATGGAGTTTTGTGGGCGTAAAATAACGATAATGCAAGTAAATAATGGACGCAGAGTTTTATTACCTTAGGCGGGTGAATGGCGAGATAGAATCTACCGAGTGGTCGGTCGCGCGCCCGAGCTGCTGCAGCCCCTCTTACCTCTTCTTCTTCGTCTTCCTCTTCTTCTTCGTCTTCTTCTTCTTCTTCATTCTCGTCGTATTCGGACGACCTCTCTTGAGATCCGTACTTGGACTCGGTTACTGTTGCCTGCCTAAGGCTCATCGCGCTTGGACCTCAGCCTCCAGTCCGATTCCTCATCCTCCGCGTCCCTGTGTACTTCTTATTTCTCTTTAGTTCCTCCCCCTCACCGATGTATTCACTGCTTCGGAAAGTTATCTCGAGTTCACGCAAGTATCGTCGTATCTACTCAGTTTCTTTGATGTCTGAAATTTGCTTGAATACGAGAAAAAACACTTCCGAAGTCTCGATGCTATTTAATAATTGTTCGAAAGCATTGAGCAAACGAAACTCAGAGAATCGCAATGGCGGCAACGTTTCCATCGCCAACAGGGTGGCGCGAGCGAAGAACCACCCTCTCTGCATCATAAGGGTGTGGTCTCCGTTAGATTGATTCGCCAAGCTGGAACATGCGCGTGAAGCTCGTTTCTTCCCCTATCGCGCTTTCAGATTCTCATCCCCTAAATGTGTACAAATTGCAGTGCCCTATTTTTGCTTCAAACCCCTCGTATTATAGCAGATAACGAAACATCAATTTTGTAGATACATAAAAAAAAGTCTCTTAATTCATTTAATTGTTAAAATAATGGCAAACTTTTCCAATTATTTATCTGAATCATTCGAAAAATAGTAGTATAATTTTACTTTTTTTAAGGGGTTTTTTTTTTGTTTGCAACTCATACATACGTTGAAAGCATTGTTTTCTCATTAAAAAAAGATGTTCCATATTATCTAAGCCTCTCGTGTGCAATGCGAGCTTCGAATCGATGCAAATTATTTCGTCTTTCACTTTGATCTGTGAATGAAGAAAATATGATCTCTCTTCAGCCGACACACACGGAGGCTCCTTTGAAGCGTTGACGATCCATTAAGAAGCCACTCGCGACTCGCGCGTATGACTTATGCATCAATTGCCTATGTATGAGCCTCTGGCGAGTTGTATTCGAAAAAGATAATCCATAAGCTTTGGCACAGCGGCGAAGCCGATGCTGCTACGTCTCTGTATCAACTGTCCGTGAGGGTGTACAATTCTTCGTGTATCTCTTCTTCGCGGTCGCACACCTCGTCTCCCCTCACGGAAGATTCGAAAACGCGTTATTAACACCGCTGACCTACGGTCTATGATTACACGCATTAATAGCCGGATGGACGAACTTTGTTCTCGCTTCGCGTACACTGTCATTATTGTGATGTTGGCGAAGCGTTGCGGAGAGCGAGGTGAAGCTGCGAAAGACATAATAAAAATTATAGAAATGAATGAAAAAAAAAAAAAAAAAAACGAAAGAAAATCAAATGCGCGCAACGACCGCACACAGTTCGAATAGCTCTCTCGTCTTATAATACAAATGTATCGCTCTCGCGAGTCACACTTCGGAGAAGGCGATACACCTATGCGCTGAACTATTCTCTCTCGTGCGACTGTCATTATATCGAAATTGTTCCTCTGCATGTGAGAAACTTCATTGTCACCGCTTGGAGAGAAAGGGTTGCAATATTATAGATACATCGAGACGACGCACTTTTCAATGATTAATCAAATTTTCCAGTACGCAATCTTCGCGAAGCAGAAACAATTGTCTCACGGCACAGTTTCTTCGATACCATAGATAAATTATTGAAAAATTGTTATCTTTATACAATAATTCAATATCGATTGTTTGCCATTTAAATAATTGATGAAATATTTTACGAATGAAACAATATTTTTGGCGGGAAAAATTATGTACACTGAAAAAAATTATGAATTATGGGAGTTGAGACATAATTAATTAAAAAAAAATTGATCGTACCAATTAAAGATTAGTTCTCCTAACTAATTATTATTACTTCCAACTCATCGTTTTTTTTTTAATTTAGCACCGAAAAATCGAAAAATAAAACATTAATTAATTAATAAGATATTTAATAAGATATTTTAATAAGATATTTTCCCGCGTTCGTTGGCTTTAAAAAAACGTTGATTGGACATCAAAAAGGAAATGTTAAAGAGCCCATGCAAAAATAGTGACCCACATTGTCATCAAAGTTCGTTTCTTCGCTTCACCCGCGTATCGTCTCATGAATCTTCGATGATTCTTTCATTTTCCCCCCACGCTTCGGCGCATTAAAATTTCTACACGAAAGGGTGATGTACACGAACGGACGAATGAATAATATTTGTTTCGCAGCCGTGGTGAGATGTCGAAGAAATATAATTCATCAATACGGCTGAGAAGACAGAGAAGAGTCTCTCGCGCGTGCGCGCGCGCGCGTCGAATGGGCGTTATGTTTCGTGTCCGATGGCCTCACGCGCTCGCGCGCGTTTGCATTAAAAATCTTCGAAATATTATGCGAGATTTCTGTTTGCCCCTCTGTGTGTATACTCTACGGTTTGTACTGTGTACAACATATAACGTAAGAGGCAGAAGATATAGAGAAAGAGAGTGGTGAACACGCGGGGGGCGTTGCGCGTGTACAAATCATGCAAAGAATGACGCGGCATTGCCTGCCTACGACGAACTGAACTCCGTATGTATCCTTCTCGTTCCCGTCTTTTCCCTCCTTTAACTTCTTTCCCCATTCTCCTTTCTCTTGTACCCTTATTCTTATATCCCTGTTGGACTCCGACGGGCGTACGTGCGCCGCGCTTTTTCTCTATACGAAGATATCGCTCGGCCGATTCAACATTGCGTTGGTCTGCTTCTTGCATATTAACGGCAGCATCGTTCCCGGTGCTGCACTCCCGGCGAGATCACCATATAGCAAGTCACTCTCTCGTTTACCCCTGACTAGCCGAAGACCGAGACACGCTCTCTTCTTCCTCTTCCTCCTCCGCAAGTCTCGTCGAATATTCTATAACCCGCTGCCGCTGGCCGCGCCATCGTCGAGTTCAGCGGGTCGTCTTGTTACATTATGTTCCTCACCCTTTCCTCTCCTTCCTATTTTCTCCCCCAACTTCTCGCTTCTCCATAAATTCAATTTCGTCCGATTCCCTCGAAGTCCTTATGTTGTTTTAACGAAACTTTTTAAATTGATTATCTTTGCTTCCAGCAGACATCGGACTTGGACACGTTACTGTGCCGACAAGATCTCGATCGTCTTCAGAAGCTCGACGACGATGACCCGGAGAAAATTACGAGAGATTCCACGGGTATGCAGCACATGGACGACTTTTTCGAAGGTGGAGGACCGGCATGCAGACCTCAAGCGAGTTTTGTTTCCTCGAGGAGTCAACCCGCCGGCAACGACGACGATGTTTTTCTCAGGCCACCGCTCTGGGAAGATATTACGTCGAGTATCCAAAAGCTCGATCCCGCGAATGCCGATATGTTGGGATCGCAGACATCTCACGTTAAAATGGAAACGGAGGATGTTGCGTCGCCGGTTCTTTCGCCCGTTGAGATAAAAACGGAACCACTATCTTCGGCACCGACGCTGCATCTTCTCGAAGGAAGAACGTCGAGTAATTCGTTACAATCTTTCGCCAATCGTCACGCGAACGCTAACGAACAACAAGCTATCGTTCATCACGGTAGAAATACGAATGGTCTTAAAGGCTTTTCGCAGAACAACAATAACAACAACAACAACAATACTAACAATAATAATAACAACAATGATACAACGTCGAATCATCATGGAACGAGTCATCAGCCGAGCGGCAATGCCGCTACGTCCCCACTGTACGGATCGATGACGAGGTTGATGTACGTATCGCCGTTGACGCCACCGATCTCCGATCCCGGATCGCCTCTCGGTGGACCACCGAGACGGACACCGCCTCCTCCGTATCCTCAGCCCCAATTACTTAATCAACCCCACAGAATTCAACCGCCAACTCTGACGAAATTCAATCGGCGGAACAATCCTGAACTCGAGAAACGGCGCGTTCATCATTGTGACTTCATAGGCGAGTATCGCGTTGACAAATCGTTTGTATCTCAACGAAACATTATTCTTCGCATAGGAAACACTCGTTGCTTCTAAAAAAAATACAGTTTCTCTTAACCCCAACAAAGTTACGAATATTTATAATACATTTCTTTTTTATTACAATGAAATATCAGTTTCAGTTCTCTCTATGGATTTTTGAAAATATTTTCTACGCTATATTTCGATTTATTAAAGCTTTTCGAAGATTTTCGGTAAAATGTAAACTGCCGTAAGCTTCTCGGGAAGATATTATCGATTATTGGCAATCAATTTTTTTTTTTTTTTTCGTCATCGAAGACAACTCCGCGAATTATTGTCTTGAGGATCTCTCGGGTACGCGAAAGGCTTAGTATTCCGAACAGTAATAATTTTAATCGTAACTGAAACGAGTGTTTCGTTTTTGTAATAGCTAATTTCATACGGCATGCGAAACCCGTTGATTTAACGATATTCTCGTTATTTACCACAGGTTGTACAAAAGTCTACACGAAGAGTTCCCACCTGAAGGCCCATCAGCGGATACACACGGGTAAGTGGTTCTATCGTCGTCGGCGGCTCGCTGTGTGCTTCAAACGGGCAATTAGAAAATCGCTCGGAGGGACTCAGGATGATGCATAGACGAGTGTAGATAGTTTATAAATACGAACACAAAGGCAAATACATAGACACGTAATATACTCGCATTATATACCAGAAGAGATGATCGAAGTCTGACGAATGTACGAAATAAGGTAGCGATCATCGTAGCGTGTAGGCGCGCCGTTTCTGTATGTTAAAGTTGCCGAATGACCTGTAATTAGATATGTAGTTCAACAACAGGCGGAATGGACCGCCCGGTCACGTCTCGCAGGAGCGCAGAAAGTTGGAAAGCGCCAAAGCCGAGTCTTATGTATACACATGTATAGTTTATACTCTTTTACCTATATACTCTCACCTCAATGTCTACAGGGCGTGGTTCTCGCTATACTGCATGTTCTATGCCATTTGTATTTTTTTTTTTTTTCTTCTTTTTTTTTTTATTTTTTTTTTCTTCATTTTTCATCTGTGTAAAAGATGGGGTCTCGTTGTATGCAGTCGAGGCGATGCCTAAGCGTAGAACTCCGCGTCGCGACCCACATCCTTGCCGCGTATTCAGATACATCACCCGCGTGTTTAGCTCCCGCCACAAACACACGTTTGAAAATCCTCGCGTGGCGCACGCCAAGGAATCGCGCGCCGAGTATAAGTCGAGAGAGGCGTATGGATGTATGTTCTTTGAAACACGCAGCAACACAGCAGCTTTGAAGAGTTGTACATTGCTAAGGATAGTAGAAATATCCGCACACGCTCTCGCCTACTCTCGCAGCATCGGTCAGCACCTCATCCCGCGTTCGCGTGGAATGCAAGGTAGCAAAAGCAACACCGCGAGAGAAGCAACACAGCACCGGCAACAGCAGCAGCGGCAGGAGAATCTCGAGTGCACCGATGTACCACTTTCGAATCGGTTATCCCGGAGGAGGTATTCGCGTTAGGTGTATATATGTTTATCTATATATATATATATCTGTATACTAAACTCGATCCATGACCTCGCCTCGAATTCGTTAATATATCTTGGCTATTAAATTAAACGCTAATAAACGCGAGAGTTCGAAACGAGCAGCTGTACGAGCGCACGTTCGTACAGCGATTAAAGTAGGATTATGGGTGTACACTGGAGGTACATAAAAGACCGCTTCGTTTCTTTATATGATATACTACTAGTTCCGCATTGTTTTACAACTAACCGACAAGATATCCGAGAGCTTTAAGAGCTCTATATCAAAATTTAACACAACTCTTTTACGTTATGATCGATGAAATCATTTATAAATTAATGAGAGAGAAAGAGAGAGAGTCTTTAGCGTCAATGAAGAACGGATAATAGTATCGGCGCGTGACAAGGCTTTTAACGGAGGAGTGAGAGATGATGAGGATCAACGCGGCAAATTATTGAGAGACGAGAGATATCTTGTGTCTTTAGCTCGATAGATCCCATTGAAAGCCCACAATTATCGAGAATCATCGAGCTTCAATGATACGGAGGGATCGACGGGCGCCGGCCACTTACGAGAACGCGAAGAACCCCCCCGCGCGCGCGCGCGCGCGCGCGCGCGCGCCCGCGAGCCTCTGGGAGAGGAGAAACGGTTAAAGAAGAGTGTGTAACAGCAAAGACTTCGGTCTCTTTATTGCTGGCAGCGGGTTGAGAGCCTCGGGCACGTGGCTTCGAGATCTTCTTGAATGGAGGACTTCCACAACGTGTCCCTCGCACTCTCGTAAGATATCTTCGCTCCATACCGATGCTACAGTGGTTTCGAAGGTACGGGGGGCATTCACCATTGCCGTCCCGAGCGACGATGAGGGTGCATCCGACGGGCACGAGCCCCTCGTCGTTTGTACACTACAAAAAAGATCACTACCACGAATTATAATGATAATGTATATATATATACGCGCACACGAGTGAAGACAAGTATAGAGTTTATATACCTGCATCGAGAATGGTGTACGCGCGAGGCAAGCAACATTCCTGTTCGGGACACACTTCCAGCTGTATCTTCTCCCGTTCTTTCGCGTTGGTCCCTTCTTCTTCTTCTTCCGTTGCTTCTGGAACTCGCGGGTTTTAAAAAAATCGAAGATTTCAATCGTCGTATCGAAAATCGGCGCGAAAGATCGGAAATAGTCGACGGCATATGTAGCATTTTTTTTTTTAAATTCATTAGTTAGTTAAACATTTTATATACATTTGTGTGATTTACTTGATGATTTTTTTTTTATAAACATCGATTTTCGATTTTTTTGGTTTTAGGAGAAAAACCGTACCAGTGCCAGTGGCCCGAGTGCGAGTGGAGATTCGCGAGGAGCGACGAATTAACACGACACTATCGGAAGCACACCGGAGCAAAACCGTTCAAGTGCGCGGTATGCGAGAGATCATTCGCCCGTAGCGATCATTTGGCTCTTCACATGAAACGGCATCTTCCCAAACAGCACGCAAAATGATCCACCGATATGAATTCGATATGAAGATACGAGAAAAATGGTTTTAAACATTTCTTTTTCTTTTTTTTTTTGTCGTTCGCGTTTTGTGAGAATCCGTGACTCCGTTCTTTCGGTCCGTCGCGAGACGATGGGTCCAGAAAGGAATCGTTATATCGGTACATCGAGAGCGGCTAAGTGACTTAAAAAACCTCTTCGACGACGAAGGGATATCCTCTTCTCGGTTATCCTTCTGTACTTATTTTTGCGGTGGCTGGTCCACGACACTGGTCTCAACAACGAGACGAACGAATGGCTTGAATTTTGTTGATTTTTCTTCTTTTTTTTTTTTTTTATTCAAGTTAATCGTCAACACCGCGCCTGACACAGATCACGATCACCCGTAGATCTGCACTAGTTGTAAAATATGAAAGCGTGGTATATATAATTATTGCCTTACATTGTCCACAAGAGAGTATACGTGTAAAGATGATTGAAATTGTGCCTCGTCTGGCATCCATCGGGATACTAGAATTAAGCAGATAGAATTTCAGATATATCCAAAGACTATGCCGAATGTTGCGAGACAGCCACGTAAAAAAGATTTTTAAAAAATTGGGCAACGGAGTAGAGAAAATCGACATGTAGAGCGTGAATCACGGACTCGATACAAAAAAAAAAAAAAAAAAAAAAAAACTAAAAATTTCGCGCGGCTTTATATCTGAGCGAAAGTAAAATTTTCAATATACAAATTGTTAATACATAAGCGTGAAATTAACTGTCCTAGTCCGGAGCAGATGTTCAAAGATATATAACTATTACGGCTAAAGATAGAAAATTGTTCGTAAAAAAAAAAAAAAAAAAAAAAAAAAAAAAAAAAAAAAAAATCGCAGGTGTATACAGAAAAAAATGAAATTCCGTATTGGGCCTTATGTGAGACGCCGCAATCAAGTGCCTTCGGTGAAACGAACGTAAAATCAAAATTCATTTTTCTTTTTCTTTTTTCATGTATCTTTAACTCTATATTTATTATACGCTCTAATGTCCTATGGTATTTCTCTCGTGTACTTAAAAATTGCACCAGAAATTCGTCATATATCCGCGCCTCTTCAATTAGCTCCGTCCCAATGAATATGAAGGATAATGTTGTCGGATAAACGGCATTACCTCGGATGCACGGTAAAGCACCAAATTAAATAATTATCTCAACGATGTTTAAGACTCGGCAACGAGTACGCGCACGACGTGGAGATTATTCGAAATAAAAATAATTCATTACCGTCGCGTGCGACACGAGGCCGGATAAATCGAGTACAAAATAATTGAATTATTATAATTTTTTTTTTTTTTTTCTTTTTTTTTTTTTCAGCACGTGTAAAGTTCTATTGTTGTTTAACGAAATGACACCGTGTTAGATAAATGTCATCGCGAGATGTCTTGAAGCTTATGCAGCGACGAAAAAGACACTCTTACCACATAGGTAGAACATGCAAAGTCTTTGATAAGTAGATAGGTCGATGCGGACGAAAGAATAAAAAATAATAAAAAAAAGAAACGGCATATCGTGTTATGTCCCTTTCTCCGCGATAGCCCGTTACAATAACGATTTGTATTATAATAATACCGCTGATGTTATGTTTAAGTTGTATAACAGTGAACATAAAATAATGTGTACTGTATTTCATGGAATACCTATATTTATATATAAAATATTATGCATAATAGAGAGAAAAAGACGTTTTTATCGATACGAGATATTTTTTTTTTTGTTTTTCCGACGGTGTAAGAAATTTTTTCGAAGTGGAAAGAAATTATTGAATTCGATAAATTTTTTTCTTTTTTTTTTTGTCATCATGAACATCATGGCGTATAATTGATCGCAAATGACGCTGTTACATCACATTGAGACATCGGCATGGCGTTACAAACATTTTATGCAGAGATTATGCTTTAAGCAAAACGCTTCGTAATGAAATAGAAAAAGAGATATTTTTGTATATATATATATATATGTTTGGAAAAATTCGGTCGTTGCACGAAAGCCGCGGGTGGGTATCGATAATAGATCTTTTGTTTTTTTTTAATTTTTAACGATTCAATCGACTAGCGGCACCAGTGCTACCATCGTGAAACGCACTTCAACGGGATCGCGGGACATGTAGGCCTTGCAAACTTCCGCGGCGTCTTCGAGCAAAGAGTCTTTAGTTGTTGGTCCGTGATTTATAGGCGCGGGTTTTCGTCCATCTGGAAGTAAAAACGGTAGGTAACGTTATCAAACCAATTCGATACAATTTCGTATTTTATCCTTCGTATTATCGTGTTTACCGAGTTCGTACAACGCCCCATCTTTGTGAACGAATGCCACGAAGTGATGAAATACCGGTTCGGATTCGGCGGGTACCTAAAATCACGCGCATCCGCGTTTATTAATTTATCAATTTATTTTTTCTGCAATCGCAAAACCAACGAATATAAATAACGATTATGAAATCGCACCTTCGTCTGTCCTTCCTGCGCCATTTTCTCGTGAGTATCACCGATACCCTGTTCTTCGCTGATGAGAAGCTCACCGCGTTCTTCGAACGTACAATTCATGGACTCCTCAATGAACTTCTTCAGAAAACCAGTTTCCATTTGTATCCTAATGAAAAAAATAAAATACATTTTTTTTTTTTTTCGATAGAAATAGTCACTGAAGTAAAGAAAAAATAAGAAAGAAAATAAGATAAAAAAAGAAGAAAGAAAAAAAATGTTGGAAATTTACTGGTCGGTATTATTGGCAATGCTGTGAATCAGAGCGACGGTACCGCAAGCATTGGAAACGCATTGCTTCAAATGATAAACAGAACTCGAGACCTCTTGACCCGATTCTTTTAGTTTAGTTTCCTCCTGAGCGTCGTATTCCGCCGTCTGAAAGAAATCGTTGATACATCGAAAACAGATGACTGTTGTTATTATGATTGTTATCATTATCGAAGTGTTATCCGCTACAAAGTTGAGGTTGGATTATCGAAAAAAATATACCTTGCTGGACAAAGGATACAGAAGTATCAGAGCCAAAACAGGCTTCGGTACCATAGCGAGTAACTCGGGATCCGTACCGTAAACATCGACGAATCCCCATTGCTTTGGTACACCCAATTGATGCGCAAACTTAAACGATAATAAAAGAAACGATTACTTATGAAGGGGAAGCAATATGGATGGTAAATAAATGGATGATGTCATCATCTGAAGCGAATTGTTTCCAGACGTCATTTTGGAGACTTTAACACGAAAATTTTTTGACGCGAACCAAAGTCGCAATCTCACCTTCGTCATCACCTGTAATAATAAAAATACGTTAAGAATAACTGATAATCGCGATTGAAATTAGAGAGACGATAAATCTGATTACGAGAAAACTTACGTCGGGGTTAGATTCCAGCGGTATCCAAGCCATTTTTTTGGTCGTATTATGTTTTGTTCGTTGCTTCGGAACAACCGAGAAAATTCTCGCGGTTAATTGAATTTATTGATTTAATCGGATGAACGTACGAGCGAACAGGAAGAACTTATCAAATCGTTAACTACCGACGTAAACATAGAGCATAACCGGCGTTTTGCTGACTTGACGAGTCACACCTATGATGCCGGGGCTCTCGGCGCTCTTTGTACGCGCGACACTCGGTGGGGGGGGGAGTCTGTCTGCTCGCAGCGCCAATCAACGTTCGTACGCTGTTTTGCGATTGCCGCGATGTGTGCCAAAAAAAAAATTGTAAATTCACGCTTCAAGCTCCCCGAAGCTCCGATTAGTCATCGAGACTACGAAGGTTATTCGTTAGAATAAAAACTACGAATTCGACGAATTCAATGAACACAATTAACTGTAATTTATTTTCTACATAACAATAAAATCGCAGGTTTTTTTTGTTAGTTTTATTACACGTCCTTCAGTCATATATCGTTTTAAACTTCGACAACCGCCAGCGATAACTCGGAGTTTTCGCATACAATTACAATCCTATTGTTTTATATTGCAGAATTATCGTACTGTTATATAGATAGTTTTTTTGTTTTTAATTAGCATCGCGGGGATGAAAAGATGGGAGCGCTTGTTAGGCTATTCCAAACGTTTGAATTTCGATTTTTCTAGGGCTATGGATCGCCAGTTTCGACCGTTACCCGGCGAACCCATTCTCGGCCCCGTGTAGTAACGCCATATCATACTGCTACCGCGTTTCAGTTGATTCATCGACGACAAGTGCGTCCAGCAATCCAACCAATTGTCGTATATCGGCATTTGGGGAGGAAGTCCAGCGACCAACCTGCAAAAATATTCACATATTCAATTCGATTAATCGCAATTCACCGGTTTTTACTATCGCGATAAGCGACGACGAAATGCTTTGCGGGGAATGCTTACCCGCAATTATTTACGATCATACAATGAGAGACCACGTAGAACGGATATGTTATTGTTGTGCATAGGAACTGTAAGAAATTAATTTGTTTCGTAAATTAATTGAAAAAAAAAAAAAAAAAAGCAAATAACCAGAGAAAAATAAAATAAATTTTGCTTACTGTCATTATCGATCCGGTGTGAACTTTCATCTCGCGATCTTGAATAATGTATTTGTTTATGGCGTATGTGGATGTGCTGACCATTATCAATGTACCGATGTTCGCGATCAATCGCGGTATTATACCCGCGTAATAACCGGATATTCCGTTTTCTCTGTACACTTCGATAATCGATCTAAACAAACCACTGCAAAAAAAAATTAGGAAATCAAATTATCTTTCCATTATGAATGTTAAAGAAGATGAAATGTAATTTTATTTCCGTATTAAATACAATGAAAAATACCTGTATTTTGCTTCGCCACCGATAAACTGTGCCATTGCCCTTACAGCTATGACCTCAAAGGGATGACTGGCGATAACTCCTACTACCCTACTGATGACATCTCTAATCAACTCGTATATGCATCTCTTTAGCCTGTAAACATTTTTATAAGACAATCAAGTCAAATGAGAATTTTTAGAATTTCCTTTAAAATTGCTTGCTGCGTTAATTTTGCGTTTACCTATCCTGTTCCGACAATTCTTCTTCATCTATTTGCTTATCCGGTTCATCGTCAAAGGTGATGCATGCAGACGTTCTTTCAAAAGCAACGCCGGCCACTGTATAGGCACATAGTTTTGGCACCAAACCTCGATAACACCCTACGAAACCGTCGACACTCTTGATGTACCTGACTGTGAAAAATACAATAATGTAATCTAATCGTTTCAAAAGCTCAGCGATGAACCGTTCCCCGGAGAGATCTAAGAAATCGTCTGCTCCAAAAATAAAAACGGTGTCACCATCAAGACTTACCGTACTGAAAAATATTGGGCAAAGCCAGCGCTGGCTTTCCGAAAAGCGTCGTCGTCGGTTTCGGCGGTATCGGCTCATATCCGATCTAATAAAATCGACAAAAAAACATCGCGATGGTTTGCAAATAAACGATCACAACCTCCAAACTCGGTTAATTACTAAAATTCATCAATTTACCTGTATTAATACTTTGGCATAAGCGATAGGGTGAGATATGGTGTTGAACAACATACGCGTTGCGACATTTGACCATAATTGCGGTTCCTCCCTTGGTTGGACCATAATTAATTGACTTTGGTCCCCTGAACTTTACCTTATCTTTTAAGGTAGCTCTGCCGGTACGCTTGAGTCATAGACGCTAGCGACTATTGTCATGAGAAAATAAATTTCTCCATTTTTTTTGAATATACCAAAAAAATGTTATGTTCGAAAAAGATTTTTTCAATCATATTACGTGCTTCTTCTAACCTGCATAATTAACATAAGTAAAACATTAAAAATAATTTGACTCAAGTCTTGCCTCGTTTTCTATTGGCTTCGCACGAATAATCGCTAGTGTATTTGGATAATTACGATAAACGCGACAAATAATCGCTAGTGTATTTGGATAATTTACGAATTTGTCCAATATGTTGACTTGACATATGCAATGGCCAGACAAATCATTTTTATAATAATCCGATTCATAAAAAATTAGATTTGTAGCTAATAGTCTTTATTTACACTCTGAATTAGCTTTGACTATTCTCGATTTATAAACAATATGTACTTGGCGATACATTTGAGGATTTTATTATTTGTCCACTTTTTGCAAAATCGACACAATATATGTAAATGTACTTGTCTCAAGTTTTTACACCATTTTTGGTGTTTTTTTGGGGCATCTTGACTTTTTCCAAAAAAAGTGGTCCTCTGGGCCGCTTGAGCTATCGATTATGTTCATTGATTGATTCACGGTCGGTAATTGTGCGCTCTGTTTTACCTGGGACTCAGAGGCAAAATATCGATTGAGCGCACGATTGTTCAAAACCGTGAGAAGCAACAATTGATTACAGTCTCAATACAGAGTGCGACAGTATGTACGTCCCCTATCCAGCTTCCGTAGTTCGACAAGAATTTCGTCGTCACTAGATTGACACACTTCTCCGTGTCATTACAGCCGAAACATGGCGGAAATACTCCGAATCGCGCGAAGACGGCGATCAAAACAAATGGCCGACCGCCTTTGAACAATGTAAACAACTTTCACGTTGTCAATTCATTTCGTTTATCGTTTAAGTGAAGAAAATCAATAATTAATGGAAATATGGCAGACCTGGAAATCAAAGAATTGAAACGTCTCAAGAAAAAGCTCATCGACAAACTCTCGAAATTACGTGATGATCTACGCGCCGAGGAGACGCTTCCTCGACGAGTCAGGAACGTCGCTCGCAACGAGTAATGTATTCATTTGGCACATAAACAAAAAATTATTATTGTTCAGAATAAAACTTGTTATTTATGCGATGAAAGAAAATTTTACATGCAAATTTTTTCGTTCGCAGCTCTCACCGAAAAATGTTTGACGACCCGTCCGATAAAACGGATAATTGGCTATCTTTGGAAAAAACCATGCCAAGGCTCTGCAATGTTTCTCAATCGATACTCGGCGTACAGTTTGAGGACATTGACAGAAACTGGATTCACGATGGTGTTCATCGATACGACGCTCGTGTCGTTACAAAAGCTTTTCAGTTTCTTATAGAGCTCACAGTCAATAATGAGGTGCGTCGCAATCAATTGGTTGCTAACCATTTTATACATCAAAATAATGTGTATCGAAGGTAAACCTGTTAGTTTTGTTTGAAAAATGAACCAAATTTCATTTGAAAAAGACATTTTGTAAAAAGAAATAAGAAATATTTGAAACGGATCTGTAAGCGGAATGACGCAAAATTATCTACGATTTATCGCAACCCAGTTTTGCAGCAAAATCAAAAAATAGAATTAACCGTACGCACTTGTGTTTCTATCGTTGTCGGGGAGGTCTTTGTTCAAAATTGTAATCCGGATAATACTGTGCACAGACACGTTGCATCCCCTTAAAATAATGTGAAAGTCCCTAGCTGTAACAAAAACTAAACTGAATGCCACTTTCAAATCATAAACATTTCACGCTGAATAAAATTGTCTTTCCCTTATTTATCTATTGCGCGGACATATTTTGAAATGACGATCCTTACATGTTTTGTTATCACCCGAGCGCGCGGTGGGCTGACGGGCGAATGTTTCACATTATCTTAAAGAATTGTGAATTATTGTTCCGGTCGGGCCGTTTTTTTTTTTTTTTTTTTTTTCTAAAAAAAAACGAAAACAAAGAAAACAATGGTTTCTTCAATTTCGAATTACCGGACGTTTTTTTTGTTTATTTCAGTCTCGCGAGATGAACGATATCCATGAGATTATGGACATAAAGTGTCACTTCATCGATCTCGACAGGTGTTTTATCGAGGAGATCGCGCCTTGGACCCTTCGATTCGCAAAAGACAAAAACTTTTCTCAACTCATATCCGGTACTTGGCATTTAATTACTTTTTACGACTGCTTCCTGTTGAGATGCTCACGCGTCTCTTGATCAGTCCAATTTTGTACCGTTCAATCTCTCAACCGTGTTGTTACTCATACAAGGATTGCGCGATTGTTTCAGCCGTTTCCGATTACAGCGAAACGAGCACAACACGGACCAAGATATTGCGGACTCTGGAATCCAAGCGTTACGCATCGGTGGAAAAGTGTAACGACGAGGGCGGTGGAATTTTGGTCTACGCGCATCCGCCCGAAACCGAAGATAAAATCTTGTTTAAGTTTCGGTGGTACACGAAATTTATCGATAGAACTTGGCGCATCGAGCATATTTTTTCCATAGATCCTATACAGGCCGGTGAGCATATCTCATGTGACGTTAAATTATCTCTTTTTCGAAGTATTTATTTTTTTACATATATTTTTCACGTTAATCAAAAGACGAGAAACTCATCGAGGACAACAAAGATTTGCTGGAAGGATTTTGCAAAGTTGGACTTGGCAAATCGGAGTTGGAAAAACTCTGGAGTAATCTGTGCACCGTCATTGATACCGTCAACTAGCGCCGCTCCATAGAAAATATTCGAGGAAAGTGAGACTTCTGTAAAATTAAAAAAAAAAATCGAACTCCGGTTAAAAAAACCCGACCGCACATTATAGAGGACAAAGGATTTTAGAACCAAAGGTGCGAAGTCTACCGTAATTTTGGTTCTGAAATCCTTTGTCTTATAACGTTTTCTATTGAGTTTTTTTTTACCATAGATGCCTTTAATTCATGGACGTGCATGAAACGTAGGTTCCGAGTCTGCGCTATTTTGTCATAAGCTTTTGTATATTTTTTACTCATTAAAGAAAATTATCACCACGATAAAATGAACGTTATTACAGTCTCGACAAACAAAATGTCAACTGAAATTCGAACGACTTTCAATGTTGAAAGACAAAAAAAGAATCGCTTAGACCAGCGCCTCCAGCTTTTGGAAAAGCTCCACCACAAAAAATGCTAACTAAAGGTGGTAAAGATACGCGCGCGGGATCACCGATGGACTTCCAGGTGTTATTCTGCGGTCGACAATCCTAATTCCAATGTAGGTTCACTGAGTTTTCCTTACCCCCCCCCCCCCCCCCCCAAACTTATTACTGAAAAACTATTTAAGAAATGGGTATAAATCGAGATGTTTTAGAGTTTTATTTAAATTAGCAACTATATATAAACGGTATGCTATCCGTTTTTTTAAAATACAAATTGTTTGACCAGAAGCGCCATTATCGTGGCTGCAGTAACGCGATTTTCTCGTCAAGATCTGTCGCCGTTGTCACCATTGTCGGTAGCTGTATGGACGGAAATAAAAAAACCAAATCAATTTTGAAATATAGTGTTGCAACCATAGCGCCAAGTAGAATTTTTATTTATTTATTTTTTTCATGCAAAATGCCGATAGTTTGAAATTTAACCACCTCGGCCATTCGACCGCTCCAAGGCCGATCGCTAAATTACCCATAAATGTTACAACTTTTGTTTTATCACCATGGTAAATTAAAGATATTGAAAAGATTAATTTTGCATAATAACAATTCCAAAATCTTATTAACAAATTGATGGAAAAAATTAATTGGTCAACAAATTTCTCGGGAACTCAACTGTTTTTTTTTATGAAAATGATTCGTTCATTTTTCTGAATACGTATGAATTTTTTTTTATATGGTAAAAATGTGTGAAAAAACACAAAAAATGCATATATTTTTGGAACATTTTCAGCACTTTTAATATGCATGGATTTTTTCAGATTTTTCTACAATATATTTTACATATATAATAATAGATATCGATCTATAGATTGTCTAGATACATTGTTATAGATTATTCTTATATTAGATGGTTGTTAGATAGGTTGTTGTTGTTAGTTGTTATAGATAGAAAATGATAATCGCAGCAATACATATATTAGAAAATGATTTTGTACTAAACTGCACTACTCGCCGAGAGATTCGAAAATTATTGTAATCTCCATTCCGGGCGGCTTAGTAGATAGTGGGTTGCAAATGCAGAGTCGTTTTGATTTTTGTATCTATTGTCCGAAATCATTCTGACATTTAAACGTGCGTTTACTGTATAAGAGAATCGCATACGGAAATTGCATTTCGGCGAGACTATTTTGTCTATTCTACCGAAATAATCTCAGGACCACAAATTGCTAAAGGTTCATAAGAAAATGTTCAATTTCGGTCGTTTTGTTGTTGTCAAAAACCTTTTTATTATCCAATACTTTGAATATGCGGAGGTATCGGTTCCGATTGATATTTGAGGGCTGTATTGGTGTGCGGATGTTTTTCTCCAATGGCGCAAACGATTCGGTGGCAAACTGCTCTGGAGACTTTCTGCAGGGTTGCGTTGGTCACACTTTGTAAAAGCGGCGTTTTTCGTCTCGAGCTATATGTTACCCGCGCTTCGTCGTCCACGTGGTGTACGTATTATTCTCGAACGCATGTTGTGTCCCCCCGTAACAAATATCACATAACCTCTTTGCGTTTATTGTAAACGGTAAAACAATTGTTCGTAACATTAAAAGCCCCTGACGCTTGGAAAGTACATATATGTGTTGTGTGCGCGAATGTCGCGCGACGAATATATCGAACGATTGTGCATCGATAAAAACAATGTGTTTAGAATAATTAAATATTTCTCTTCATTACCGCTGGAAGACGTTATTCGTGTTTCGTAATAATCTCACAACATCGAACAGTCAAAACGTGTGATAACGTTTAAAGAAAAAAAAAAAAAATGGGATTAACCAAACAATATCTGAGATACGTTCCGGCTGGAAACTTAAATATTATTACCAATCCAAAGTGCAATGTAATATTCGTTACTCTCGAAGGACAAGAAGGGAGATTCGTCGCCGTCGGCGCCTGTGAACATGTAATCATTTGGGATCTCAGACTCGGAGAAAAGGTAAAGTATATTTATGCTTATTTTAACTCTGATTGCATATAATTAATGTAGATCTCATTATTTTTAATGGCATTTGATTGATATTTAATAAATTAATAGGCGCAAGTATTGCCCGGCGAAACAACGGACGCCACATACTTAGCGGCTTCGCCAAACAAACGACATATAGCCGTGGGTTACACCGATGGAACAGTTAAAACATTTGATCTGAGATCCGGCGAAAATATCGGCGTATTTGTTGGACACAGATCTGAAATTTCAACATTGGCTTACGATGCTTTGGGACATCGTTTGGCTTCCGGATCCAAGGTGCGCCGCTATACCTTTGATAATTTTTTAAACATTTTTTAAATGCTCAACGAGACTCCTTTCGCGCAGACTTTACGTTCGGAAACTTCTTGATCCCTTAGGTCCTCTGTGAACCGTCAAAGAAATATCACTTCAAAATTATCGTCCAATTTAAATTTCATCTAATTTCATTTAAATTCAATGGAATTTCTCTGTAAACCGATGAGAATTCTTCAATTTCCAAAGGTGTAATTTGAAAAAAAAAAAAAAAAAAAATAAGATTGGGAGTCGATTTAAATTTGACTAAACTCCTATTAATACCATTAGAAATTTTATAAATGATGATTTTTCTTTGTTCTTTTATGCATCCAATTTCTTTTTCTTACGAATAATAACATCAGATATAGTGGATTTCGGATTATCCGCAAATTTCAGTTACCCGTGAGCCCCCCCACGATTCCCCTCCGTTCCGGATAATAAAGAAGATTTTTTTGTTTTTCAGGACACGGATATAATAGTATGGGACGTCGTCGCCGAAAGCGGTATCTGCCGTTTGGCGGGTCACAAAGGTGTCATAACACAATTGTCGTTTATGCACGAACGCAACATAATCGTAAGCTCAAGCAAAGATACATTCGTGAAATTCTGGGACCTCGACACGGAGCACAATTTTCGTACTCTCGTCGGTCACAGATCCGAAGTGTGGAGTATCGCGTTAGTTAAAAACGATCAATATCTCGTAACGGGTTGCAACGACAACGAGCTGCGAGTCTGGAAGATATTTTTCGTCGATAGCGACAAAATCGACATAGTCGCGAATTTGGAAAGTTTGAATGTTAATTCCGAGGACGACGTCAACGACGCGGTAAGAGATTCGCGAGATTCATTGTATCTACTTTACGACCAACGAATTTAAACAGTGATAGAAATTTTTCACAGAAATATCCGATGCGCTGCGAAAAAATGGGCAGTATACTTCGAGCCGGAAGAGGCCGCGTGGTTTCACTGCAATGCGATCCTACGCGGACCATCGTCGGTTGTCACGGAACCGAAAATACGATAGAATTGTTCCACTTCATACCCGACGACGAGGTCAAAGTCAAAGTCGCAAAACGACTGAAAAAGGAGAGACTGAAAGCTAAGTACGTCATAGATACTTCGCGGTGACAAACTATTCGAAAAAAAAGAGTCGGAGTATTGAAATGTCCATTTATTTATTCCCTCTCTATTCCCTTCGTTGTCCGAGATTTCTTGTCCGATATGTCTATCCGCTTCGTTGTCTATTAAAACAGTATACTTTGTTACAGTTACTTTGGATTTCCCGGTATTCCGCTATCATTTAATTTGACTCGACTGCATTAATTTCGAAAAATTTACCGTGAATTTTTGTTATCTTATTCGTTCGATTGCTTTGCTTTGTTTTTCTTCTGTACTTCAACATTCTCGATTTATGCTACTAGAGAAAACAACAGCGACGAACCCATTCCGGAGGAAACTACTTTCCTGAAAGACGAAGTGAAACGTCTTCCCGTTGCTAAAACAGTGAATAAAGCCAAAGCACTGGATTTAGTGATAGGTAAAGGAGGCGAACTTCGGGTAAATAACTGTTTTCTTTTTTGAAAATCAATTCATTACATCGATAAAGAAAATCTTCTTAACAAAATACATCGTTATAGATTTGCGTCGGCGTCAACAACAATACATTGGAATTACATTCGCTAGTTGTCAAGGAGAAGGATCGACAAGCCGAATTGTTGCGAACGATATCGGCGAATGGACATCGAACGGACGTCAGAGCTATTTGCTTCAGTTCGGATAATTTGGCTTTCGCTACGGTTAGCGGTGATTCCGTGAAATTATGGAACAGGTATAAACATCTGTTGTAAACATTTTATTGCAAGTCATCGATCATTTCACAATTATTAAGAAACGCGGTGGCGTCTCGACGCCAAGTAGTTTAAATAAAAAGTCTGCGTGGCGAAGCCGCGCGCGTCGTGCGCTACCGTGTCCTTATACGCCAATATCATGCCCCCTAAACTTTGACATTTTTTTTCTCGGAAACGAGACATCGGATCTAAATTCTAAAGACACTTTCACCATATAAATCGAATACAAGCTTTAAAATGCGCCTGGAATCAGCCCGATCGGTGCGCGAAATGATGAGATATCGCGATATCGCCCGAAAAATCCTCACTTTCATTATAAAAATTTTGTTAAGTATACTCGACCCGTACATTTTCTAGACCATCGCTGGCGTGTTTGCGAACTGTGGAGTGCGGATACGCATTGACCGCGACTTTCGTTCCCGGCGACAGGCACTTGATCGTCGGCCTCAAGGACGGAAAATTACTGATTATCGATATCGCTTCTGGTGATATTTTGGAAGAAATTCCGGCGCACACAAAGGAATTGTGGAGCGTCACAATTTTTCCCGACATGGTAAATCGCCTTATCATAAAAAAACAAATATATATTTTTCATATGGATAATTAGCAAACTGCGTTTCCAAGTGCATAAGCGATAGGATAACAAAATTTTAAACATCTTGCATTCAGAGATCTCGTCTTGCTGAAAATAATCATCGGATGTTCTTTATCAATGCTGTTTTTTTGTTATTATATATAAAAAAAAAAAAAAAAAGAAAAAATGTTAATATTTAAATGCGTAAAAATACTTTATTCGATCGACAGAAAGGCGTTGCGACCGGTGGTGGAGATCAAAGCGTGAAATTCTGGAATTTCGAACTCGTCGAAGATCCCGAAAGCGTGACAAAGGTCAAAGTGTTGTCGCTGCTGCACTCGCGAACTTTGAAACTCGAGGAGAGCGTTCTGTGCGTTCGAATCAGTCCGAACAATCGGTTCGTAGCTGTGGCTCTGCTGGACTCTACTGTAAAAATATTTTTCTTGGACAGCTTCAAGGTAAATAATAATAATACAGTAAATAATAATAACAATAATACCATAATTGATGAATGTCTAATCGAGTTTTCTCCAGTTTTTCATGTCCTTGTATGGACACAAATTACCGGTCCTCTGTATGGACATATCGAGCGATTCGACTTTAATAGCGACCGGTTCGGCGGACAGAAACATGAAAATTTGGGGAATGGATTTCGGCGATTGTCACAAGTCTATATTCGCGCATGACGATTCCGTCACCGGTTTGTCATTCGTTCCGAAGACTCATTATGTATTCACGTGCGGCAAAGACGGCAAAGTCAAGGAATGGGACGTCGACAATTTTCAGAAGATCGTAACGCTTCAAGTACGTAACGACGGACGTGAAATTATATTTTCGTCGAATGAATATATTGACCAAAGGTTTGAAAAAAAAAAAAAAAAAAAATGTAGGGACACTCCGGAGAGGCTTGGAACTGCGCTGTTTCTCCGAATGGTATGTTCGTCGCATCCTGCGGTTCGGACAAAGTCGTCAGATTGTACGAACGTTCGTCGGAGCCGTTGATACTGGAAGACGAAGCGGAGGAAGAACGTGAGAAGGAAGAAAATGATTTGGCTACTGGCGAAACAACGGTGGTTAAAGGACAAAAACAGCAATTATTGCCGTCGAGAAAAACCGCTAATGCCGAAAAAGCAGCTGAACTTATACTGGAATGTCTTGACGTGACTAAAGAATACAGAGAACAATTGGCGTCTGTTGAACCGCCCAATCCACCGCCACCTTGTCCTATGCTTATGAAGGCCCACAATTGCTCGACTACCGAAGAGTTTTTGCTTGAAACACTGAAACGTGTGAGGGCGAGGTATTTATCGAAAGAAAAATTAATTAATAACAATATAGTGAATAATTTATGCAACGAATAGATAATCGTAATAGAGTTAAATTTTTTCCAGCGATTTAGAGGAGACATTAATGCTCTTACCGTACTCGGCGGCATGTGAGATTTTGCAAGCGCTTCCAACATTATTGAGAAGCGAGTCGCAAGCGGAATTGGTAGCGCGATTGGCGCTGAGTCTTATACAAGCTCATCATGGACCGATCGTCGCGAATTCGGAACTCTTGACGACACTTGAAGAAGTCAGGAGTTTAGCGATGAAACGAATATCTTCTTTGAGGGTAAACATTACTATTCCGAAATCCTTAAATACCACAAATTTATATTATAATAGTAATAATTTTAATGAACGAATGTTAATAAGTATTATGGAACGCGTTATTTTTCTTTCAATATTCCTTACGAATTTTTAACATTGCACGAGTTATAAAGATATATTGTAGATAAGATATATTCTGTTTTATTGAAAGAAAAATTATTACCTTGATAGCTTTGCATTTGTTTATTATCATTTTCACGCGTTTGTTAGGACTTTTCTTTGAAAATGAGAAATATTAAAACGTCTTTTATTTGCAGGATACAATCGGCTATAATCTTTACGGTTTGGCGTACACCCAACGCGTCATCGAGGAACGTCAGGGTGTACAATTATTCAAAGACGCGACCAGAACGCGAAAGCAGAAGAGAAAAGTTACGAAAAATAAAGAACGTGCACTCAAGAGAGCTATAATGGCTCTGTAAGAGCATTGGCGTTGGAAAGCTTGTCGTCTGTAAAATATATTTTTTACAATTGAATAAATTACTTAATTCTTTAATATATATTGTAATTCCTCCTATATGTAAAGTGGTTTATTTGTTTTCGGGATAAAAAATCCCATACAAATCTCCATTGTTGGAGTATCGCTTCGGCAATCACAGAAATGATTACATATTTTTCTTATTCAAAGTATTCGGTACTCTTTCTAACGCATATTACGTTCCGAAATACCTAAATATTGGTTCTTTCTTCTTTCAAAATTAGATTCTCTTGCCTCGCAGCTTATTTAGGGCGCTTTTTATGTATTCCGCGACGGTTTTTATCGATGACGGTTCCGCGGGCGAAAGCTGTTTTATTTATCCATACTGCGCGAGGATCGTAATGTGTACAGCGCCAACTCTGGGATTAGTTGATTTTTTATTTCGTCGTACCTTGGGCATTTCACTAGGAAGTGGAATAGGTCATCGCAGTTAGGAGGTCCGCAGATATCGCACACAGAGTTGGAGGAAAATTCGTATTTGACTTTTTTGCAATGTTTTATTTAATAAAAAAAGAGTTTATGTTTAATAAAAATACTTCAACATTGGAGGAAATTTAACAAATAAATTATTTATAATCATAGTATTATTAACATTGTTAATCTTATTAATTATGAATCTCATTTAGTTGCTAAATTTCTTTCAATTATGGGAGTGTTCTTAATTTCCGAAAATATTTTTAAAAAATAAAAGAAAGGTACGCACGTCAAGTACTTGAAAATTCTGTTGGCATAAATAATTTTAAAAAATTCGACAAAATTTTATAGGCCAAGTGTGACAGTTATAAAAAATGATTCTATATGACAAGAACTGTTTTCAGCACTTTATTGTTTATTGTTTACAGCACTTAATTCTTTGCAGTAACAAAACAATAGTTTTTGTCATGAAGAATAATTTTTCATCCGTTACACTTGGCCTATAAAATTTTGTTGAATTTTTAAAAACAATTTTTGCCAACACTATTTTTAAGTACTTGGCGTACCTTTTTTTTTTTTGTTCGAAAAAAATATTTTGGAAAATAAATATATACGCGCGAAGAGCCCACGATGGTAAGACAGGAATTACACACAAAAGCCCCGCGCGTAGCGCTGGTGACCCGGTGAATCACGGAATGAGCCGTTTTTCGTTTGGCAACGCAAGGAGATTTTTAGTAGGTAGTGTGTGCATTAGATTAAGCATTAGAGAATAAAGAGGACCGCGCCATAGATTATACGGCACGAGAGCTAATAATAAAAATAAATAACGGAAATCAATATTAAAAACGACTAAAGGGAAAATAAATAAATAAATAAATTCATTCGTTCATTAAAAAAATTTTTAAAATGCTATTAAATTACAAAATAGTAAAACTGGAAACGTACTCCCAAGGTAATAACTCTTCCACATCCTATTCTATTCGAATTCCCGCTCCTCCGCGCCAAGTGTCTGTGCGAACCGCCGCCGCGCCGTCTCGTGACACCGAAGCGCTGGGGGGCGCACAACGTGGGTTAACGAATGGCACTTGCACCCCGGGAGGCATAAAAAACCAGCAAAAAGGAGAAAGAAGAAGAAGATGCGATAAAAAAAAAAAAAGCAGCATGTGACAGATTCGAATGAATCCGCAAACCTCAGAGCAAAGGCGACAAATCGAGAAATTATATTTGCAATTTTTATTTATGAACCGCTTTGACTTATCGAAATGAAAAAAATGTATTCGGTATTGACTCGGAAAGTGTTGAAAATAAATCACCTTGGATGAAAAGTGTTTGCGCACGTTTTTCGTTGAAACGATACGTTGACATAGGCGTGTGAGACGCGATGGTAAGAACACATTTCGGACGTAAGTTTCGTCCATGTATCGTTTCGTTATAATTTTACAAGATGAATAGAAAAAAGAAAAAAAAAAAAGAAAAATGTCTAATAAATTTGAGAAAAAATGTAATGCGTCCGGTGACTTATGTAACGACAAATTTGACATTTAATCTTTCAGGCGATGGCGCAGATAATGGCGTGTTTCATGCGTATAAAATGCGTAGGCTTGGATCGTCCGGCGTACTCATTGGGACATTCTAGCCAAGTTATTTGTTCAAGAGGAATGGCCATTGGCGGTGGCGGCCCTATCGATGTTTTGAAAGACAAAATATCAAAGGGTGATCTCATAGCGGACGATTATCAAATGCGCGTCGCAAATGGCCTGCAAAGGGTATTCAACGAGATACAATACTACGAACCGCGGAAGCCTAATTTATTGGGCAAATTGCTGGGTTGGAATGGAAAGAAAAAGGAAAAAGCGCCAAAGGGAATCTACCTTTACGGAGCAGTGGGCGGAGGTAAAACAATGTTGATGGACCTATTCTATAATTGCTGTCAGGTATCTCGCTTCTTATTTCTCCTTTATTGCACATGGGGAGCCAAAGATTTAGTCAAAGATAAAAAAAAAAAGCAAAAGCGGTAAAGTCAGTTGCATCTCGAGTCAATGTAAAATACTACCGTCGATAAGAAAAACTGTAGCGATTGTCATTTTCATTGTCAATTAGGAAAATGTTTTGCAAGAATTTAAAGAAATAAAGAAATAATTGTGAGATGTACAGCGGGTGGGTCTATGAGATTATGGCTTTCCATATGCAGTATGAATCGCTTAGCTAACTAACTTTGGGATGTAACGTTTTTTCTTTGTTTTCATTGCGGCGTTTGCAAGACTGAGAATAAGAAACGCGTTCACTTCAACAAATTCATGCTGGACGTACACGCCGCGATACACGAAACAAAGAAAGGCATGACGCGAGATCCTCACAGCACGAAACTTGAACCGTTCGATCCTATTCCCCCGGTAGCCTCGGTCATCATTCAGAAAGCATGGCTGCTATGCTTCGACGAATTTCAGGTAGAAGCATAACGAAATAATTATCGAAATAACGTATTTATAAACTGAAATAAACTTGAAAGGTAACGGACGTCGCGGATGCTATGATCTTGAAGCGTCTCTTCGCCGAGTTATTCAACAACGGTGTGATAGTCGTTGCGACGAGTAATCGATCGCCCGACGATCTATACAAAAATGGCTTGCAAAGAGGAAATTTTGTGCCGTTCATTAAAGTATTGAAAGATCACTGTGAAAGCGTTACTCTGGATTCGGGAGTCGATTATAGATCGAAGGGAAGCGGTGGCAAAAATTCAACTTACTTCGTGTACGTATAATGATTCGATTAGAATTTTGAAGTTATTATTGAGAGAACGATGAAGAGAACATTGTCGCGAATGCTTTTTTTTAGAAAGGGAGAAGATGCCGATGATTCCGTTGACAAACTTTTCAAATATTTATGCTCAATGGAAAACGATATAGTGAGGCCAAAAGTCTTGTCGATAAAGGGACGAAATGTGTCGTTCAAAAAAACTTGTGGCCAAGTTATCGACTCGACGTTCGACGAGCTGTGCGATAGGGTAAGAAAACAGGAAATATAGTCGTATATATACTAGAGGTTCCCCGGGCTCGCGCGCTTCGCGCTCTCGCATTCCTTTTATCGACATTATAAAAAAGTCTCATCACCGCCGCAGCTTTTCACCAACCGGCGCCGCCGCCGCTTTTTTTTGTATTTTACTTAGACAGTCCCCTCTAAAGGTACTTAGAATATTTTGGCCTTCCCCTCCCACGCCCCTCCCCGCGAAAATTATTCTAAGTCCCCCTTAGAGGGACTTAGAAGTCCCTCTAAGGGGGACTCAGAAAATTTTCGATCGAAGGGGCCTCATATACCGGGTGTCTCATAAGTAGGTATCGATTCCTGATTCGGCGGCGGCGGCGGCGCCGACAGCGGCGGTAACTTTATATATATAGAGATATATATATATATATGGAGAGAGAGATATGAATTTTCTCCGAGTTTTCGTACGAAATATTAATCCGTGAATTTTCAGGCTCTGGGTGCGAGCGACTATCTCGAAATGTCTCAAGCCTTCCACACGATTATTATAAGGGACGTTCCACTGTTAAGCTTGAAGCTCAAGTCTCAAGCCAGACGATTCATTACGCTCATTGATACGCTATACGACAATAGAGTGAGATTCAGTTATCACACTTGGATTATCACACCATTTATTTATTCTTAATACGATCGTTATCTCTAATGTTGCAGGTTAGAGTCGTTGTATCGGCTGCAGCGCCGCACACTAGATTATTCGTTGCCGAAGACGACGTCGAATATACCGATGAAAAACGAATGCTAATGGACGATTTGAAAATTTCCGTGGGTTCGGTGAGTCAGTTGACGTGTTATAAAAAAAACACTGTGAGAAAAATGAATTTTTCTATTGCGTTGAAAGAATTAATTGCAATTATTCGCTTCGATATCAGGAGGATCACAAATCGAACATTTTCACCGGCGAAGAGGAACTCTTTGCTTTCGATCGAACGGTCTCCAGGCTCTCGGAAATGCAGACGAAAGAGTATTGGGATCAGTGGGAGCGACAAAGATAACGTTGATGCGCCATAGAAATAAACTATCCGATTCTCGGACGAATGAGTAGTTTGAAAAGTCATTTGATTTCGTTATTATTATGCTTATTATTATATCGACGTATATACCTCAATTATTCCGTCTTTAGATATTTATTTATTTATTTATTACGTGTACGAAGAATATTGCGTCTGTAAATATGAAATAAATTGAAATCGTCGATTTAGCCGATATAATCGAATCTTCGGCGTGAGAGGATAGAATTATTCTTCATTTTCATTGCTACTATTTGGTGAATTTTTTGAATTTCGCGCTCTCGACAATTGCGCGCGCGCGTTTCTCCCCGCGCCACATTTTTATCTCGTTATCGGAGTTTGAGATATCAGCTGACGCGATTATAAAGACAGTCCTCGTGCACATCATTGCGCGTATCGAGTCTCTGCGTTGGATTATTTAATTCAGGAGGGGAAGAAACAAAAAAAAGAATTCATTAATAATGATGCCGGTAATGTCGGAGTTGATGGATTTGCCGGACTCGGAATGGAAAAATGTTTGCATCAACGAGCCCGCTGTGAATGACAAAGCAAAGCAGATCGTTTACAAAGCGAGTACAATACAAGGCGATAACAGAGTCGCTTGGCTCTTGAGAGCGATAACATGCATAGATTTAACTACATTGAGCGGAGATGATACCGCGACAAATGTAGAAGCATTGTGCGAAAAGGTAATTCGACGACGTTTCGTACATTCGTCGAGCATCACGAATAACCTTTTCTTTGTTTACGTGTTTACGTGTTTACGTGTTACAGGCGGTAAACGCGTTAGAAGCGAATTTTCATTGGCCGGAGACGATCCGCACGGCCGCCGTGTGCGTCTATCCGGCTAAAGCGACAATCGCGATCGACGCGCTGAACGCCGCTCAGGCCGATGATACTGACAAGGAAAATCGTGTCAAAGTGGCTACCGGTACAGATACACAAATAAACAACCGTACAATGTTTTTTTTTAACATTTCTTTTTATTACAAATTATTTATTTTTCGTCGAGCAGTAGCAGCCGGATTTCCAACGGGACAGTATCCGCTGGATTCGCGTCTCAAAGAAATAGAATACGCCGTTTCCTTGGGAGTCGACGAAATAGATGTTGTGATAGACAGATCTCTGGCTTTGGCGCACTATTGGGATGATCTTTACCAAGAACTTTTAACTATGAAAAAAGTCTGCGGCAATGCGCTCATGAAAAGTATTTTAGCGGTCGGAGAATTGCCGAGTCTCTGCGACATTTACGCCGCGTCTATGATAGCTATGTACGCAGGTTCAGATTTTATTAAAACTTCTACGGGCAAAGAGACCGTTAATGCTACTCTACCTGTGGGTATAGTAATGTGCAGAGCTATAAGAGATTTCTACAGGCAGACAAACAGAATGGTACTATTTTTTTTACTTTACTTTTTATTTGTTATCCTTTTTTTATTTTATTTTATTTTATTGATTTTTACTGAATTTATTATTTCAGGTAGGATTCAAACCCGCGGGCGGTATAAAGACTCAGGCAGAAGCTCTGCAGTGGTTAGTTTTGGTCAAAGAAGAATTGGGCAATCGATGGTTGAACAAACGATACTTTCGCATCGGAGCTTCCAGTCTACTCGACGATATCGTCAAAGCGATCGAATAACTATTTATACCATCTGTGTTTTTTCTCGTTGTTTATCTTGAATATGAAATATGCGACTAAATTAACTCGACGTCGCGTTATCCAGTTGTTATTTTCTCGTATTCCGCGCATAATCCTTCTCCTATTGCACAGTTGAATCGTAAATCATTATCAACGATGAATTAATGATTTTCCTTTTTTTAACAATCATAATACGATACTTTTTCGTCTCTAATTAAAGTATTGAGAAATTTAACCGACAAGTGGTCTCGCGCCCGCAGCGCATTTAAAAAAGTAACAACCGCCCCGCCATCTGCGTTTTAGTTGACGCAGCAACCGCAACGCAATGGCCGATCGTGTCGGCGCCGCGATCGTTCTTCTCCCAAACCCGGGTCCGTCCGAGTCTTTTCCGTTTAGAGATCCAAGATGGTAAGTTTGCTTCGTCTCGATAACACGAAATCCGTCGACATCGTTCACGCGCGGTCATTCCAAGTTGTATCACATTGTCGAAAATACTGTGAATATATCAAAGTGTAATTACGCTTGTGTATTTGCGCGTAAATACGAGTCGGAGTAGCCGATAAATCCTTGTAAATGCAAGCGTGTATCTCGGAGCTCTCGTGGTTTTGTATGTACACCCGACGTTGCGTTGCGGCGCTTAACGTTCGAAATTTCATTGATCACTGATAAAAAGTTAACTCTTAAATTGCTAACTCGCTATTGAAACGGCGCGTAAAATGTATTTTTTGTAAATTTGTATTAAATATTAAAAAAAAAAGAAAGAAAAATTCGGACGCATGTAAACAATATACTATACGACGGATCGCGATAAATTAATTGAATTTTTTAGGCCCGAGGACCCAAAAAGCACTTGAAGCGTCTCAATGCGCCAAAGGCATGGATGTTGGACAAATTGGGAGGCGTTTACGCCCCCAGACCGTCCTCCGGGCCTCACAAGCTACGAGAGTCGCTTCCTCTTGTCATCTTCCTCCGTAACAGGCTAAAGTACGCTCTCACCAACTCCGAAGTGACAAAAATTATGATGCAGCGTCTGATCAAAGTCGACGGCAAAATCCGTACCGACCCCAACTATCCTGCTGGATTCATGGGTGAGTTAAAAAAAAAAAAAAAAAAAAAAATTATAAACGACTCGTCGGGCCGATTCGAAGCTACGCCTTTTTCTTTTTCAAAGCGACGTAGTCAAAATTGTGCCAAGAATAATTCTTCCTTCTACAAAGGTCGCCGATTGAATTTTTTCATTATTCTTTCTGCACTACCCAAGGAGGATACAAAACTATAATTTTCTCTTTTTTTTTTTTTTTTTTTTTTCCAAAAATCATTTATCCGTTATTATTATCATTACAAATGTATTATTATTATGTTCAGACGTCATAACCATCGAAAAGACCGGCGAATTCTTCCGTCTGATTTACGATGTTAAGGGACGTTTCACCATTCACAGAATTACAGACGACGAAGCTAAGGTGAGTCCGAAGGAACGAAATTTTTCATATTGTAGTTTCAATTGTACCTTCGAATCTCCGCTATTCTTACAAGAGGGTAACACTTTTCTTCAAATGTATTTAATTTTTTTAGTACAAGCTTTGCAAGGTCAAGCGAGTACAGACGGGACCCAAGGGAATTCCATTCCTGGTAACGCACGACGGTAGAACCGTTCGTTATCCGGACCCTGTTATCAAGGTCAACGACACTATCCAGCTGGACATTGCCACCAGCAAAATTCTCGACTCGATTCGTTTCGACTCTGGTGAGCGACGATTCTAATTTCCTTACGGTATAATAATAATAATTGGAAAAAAATTATTAACAAATATTATTTATTTTTTTTCATCAATTTGTTAATAAGATTTTGGAATTATTATTGCAATTTAATATGCGCGAATTTTGTTGAGATTTTTATACTATCGAAAAGTATTTGGAATTCTATCTGATTTTTCTCAAACTTGTGCGAAATGAACATCGCTTGTTTCTCTATACTCATTTGTCGAAATAATTGTACAATATGCGGTTTTTTTTTTGTCGTCAGGTAACTTGTGTATGATCACTGGCGGAAGGAATTTGGGACGTGTCGGTACCGTTGTCAGCCGCGAACGTCATCCCGGATCGTTCGACATTTGCCACATCAAGGATTCTCAAGGACACACTTTCGCTACTAGGTAATCGTCGTTTAATTATTTCTTTATTGTTTATTATTATTTTCATTGAACACGATTTTCATTGGCCATATCGAAGCTGTGTCGACGAGTTTTAAAAGTTGAACGCAGTCAATAGTTGGGCCAAGATAAAAAGTACTCTTCTCAAAGGTCACGGATCGACCGAAAACAATGATGGTCCTTTTGTACTACCCAAGGAGAGCACAAATTAGTTAATTATAAGATTTTTGGTCTAACGCCGCCGTAAACGCGCGTATCGTATAATATCGTTTTCTTCGAATCTACAAAGGTTGAACAACGTCTTCATAATCGGCAAGGGAGCCAAAGCTTACGTCAGTCTACCGAAGGGTAAGGGTGTCAAGCTCTCCATCGCGGAGGAGCGCGACAAGAGATTGGCTGCCAAGGGAGTTTAACTCGAAAAACAAACAATGTAACGATAAAACTATTCGTGCGAATAAACCGAGTATTTCCTTGCAAGTGAGTTGCGCGTATATAATTTTTGGTTTTTTTTTTCCTTCTTTTCTTTTAAAGCTTCGATTGAATCTCGAACGCGACAGTGAAATAGCTGCTCCGTTAAAAAAAAAAAAAAAAAAAAAAAACACCGACTTAGTCTATAGCGATGCGCGTGTATGTACAACGAAATCTCGAGGGTCATTTCTCCGGGAGCCAAATTTCCGTAGTCATATCGAAAGCTCTCCTTAGAATCTCGTTGCATCGATCGTCTCCCTGTTTACCGAATTCTCGATTAACGTCTTTGGCAACTTTGACGAATCTGCGACGAGATGAAAAATAATTTTAAACAATGTTATCATAGTCGGGCGCACAGATTAGAATTATTATTTACTTTTGAATGGAAAGAACGCTGCTTTTGACCTCTCTGTCGCTGGGACCTCTTGGCGCCGAATGAAATTGGGCAAATTCCGTTGTCTCTGACAATTGGTCACTCGCAAACGGATAAATTCTTATCCAACCACCTTCGCTCGTCGTTGGATTTCTCCAATCTTTACCGTTGTCCCATATCGGCGGCGTACCAACACCACCACCCGATACCCCGTGATTGCTCCTCGTCGTCGTCGTCGTCGTCCCTTTGAAACCTCGACGAAAGCTCTTCTCGACAAAGAGAAGGGGATTGTACCGCGTCGGGCCGCAATCGTCCGAATCTCGAAGCTGTGCCAATAATAAAAAGAAACTGAAACTTTCTTACTTTCGAGTTTAACTCGGTTTTTTTTTTTTGTTGTTTTTCGAACGAATTTATAATCCCCGGAACGTTTTACCATGCGACGAGTCTCCGCCGGGCTGGAATCGTCGACGAGTCCGTTTGCGCTTTCTCCATTAATTCTCCTTTTCGACTCGGAACGTGTCTGAAAAAACTTGGAATTGTAATATCCCTCGTCGTTCTCGTTTCCCGTGGGAATTCGACTTCCTTGGGAACTCCATATCTTGAAAAGCGACAGTCCCGTATTGCAAACCGGAAGTCCGAGTAGATCGAAGAGATCGTGGAGCAATGGTTTCTTCACTTCGGAATCTACTTCGCAATCGTTGCCGAGGGCGGGACTGACGTTCACCTGTCGATCAATCGAAATCCAATGTTGTATAATAATCGTAGAATTTCGTTTTTGTTGTTGTTGTTGTTGTTGTTGTTGTTTACTTCCAACAGCCACGGTTTGAGGTTTTCGTCGATGAGAACGTCGAAACCAAAGAATTCGAAGCAGTTGGATGATTTGGCCACTCCGGCGGTTTGACTCAATATCGTAAGGCTGACAAGACAAGCGATTCGTTGCCACATAAACCAATCGTATTGGCGCGATTGTTCCAAATATCTTCTCAATTGTCGAAAGCTCCACTTGCACCCAGCGCCGATTCTTTCCTTTTTTCTCGAGTAACCCGGTCCCAATTTGTTTAGAGCAAAATTCGTCAAATGACGAAATGGATCGTCGAGATTTTCCAAGGAAAATTTTTCGGTCGCGAAACGCGCGAGACCTTCCTTGTAGAGATAAATTGTTAGAGGTCGATAAGAGGGCACGCAAACGTACAGGCGAAGGTCGAACTTGTAGCCGCCTATGAGAAGTGGCTTTTCGATGTATCTCTGGACAACGGCTGAGCTGTCGTAAGTGAGATCGCTCAGTTTCTGATTCACAAAAACAACAAATACTTACTTATTCATACTTTTTTTTTCTTTTTTTTTTTTTTTTTTCGTTTTCCTCACCCTGAACAAAAAAATGCCGCGGCCTTGACTCTGGCCGACGGGCTTGCAAATCCAAACTCTTTCGTCCTTCTCGAAACGACTGCAGTCCGCCGCGAGTTTCGTGTATTCCGAAGGTAAATTATAACCGAGAGGACTTATATCGTAAATAGAACCGTAAACTTTTTTCATGCACTTGAGATGCCTCACGAGATTGTCCTTTCGGCAGATCGAACTTCCCTTTGGTATTCGATTGACAAACTGCGAAATAATTTATCTCATTTACGCGTGAAAAACAATTATATTTTTCGTAACCCTTTCGACTACCTGCCACGGCAGTAAACTCTTGTAATGCGACGATGGAAAACCTCCGGATCTCCACCACAGGTTCCACCGATCTTTGTTCAACGAGTTGTTTTCCGCCGGATATTCCCGCCAGCCTCGTTCGATGCACACCTGTACGTATCCACGATTTATATCCATGCAGATTATTCGTTAATCTAACAATACATATAGCATGTCTAATGAAAGCGAGAGGTACAAGTTTGTAAAAGTGGAACGGAGCGTCCTTGAATTTTTGTCGTGTCATTAGAGCATTAAGCTCTGACAGGGATATATCTGGCGAGTGGGGCTACGTAATTACAATTAAATCGGTAAACACGCTGTGTCACGCTACCCTACTTGGTTTATTGCACGAAACAACAAATCCCTTCGATTCGGACAATTTTTTTTTTTCGTTTTTTTTTTTGTTTTTATCCCTTAACCCTGAGACACAGCTTTTTCGCGGTTTATCGACAAACTAAATCAGCAATGTTCTTATTATACTTGTATATAAATCATTTCTTCCTTTAATCATTTATGCCTTTACAGAGTTTGTATAGCGATCAACTGGGTGCGTACATTTTCCTTGGTTGTTAATCTCAATCTCTCGTTTCAATAATTGGATAATCTGTCTTGCAATGATCAATATGGACATTTTTCTTATGGAAGCGTGTTCCAATTATCGCGTTAAAAATATTTTCCCCCACTTTGAAAGGCCAAAAAAGGGCGAAACGCGAAACGCTTCGGGTTCAGTGGCGCCGGAAGTAGCGAGGAATGAAAATAGCAAGTTTACTCGTCGTGAGCGCCAGTTGCAGCATGACAGCTCCAAGGATATTCGCTCGCGTAAACACACCCGGTATCATATATCGCGAAACCGAACAAATATTTCGTTCCAAGTGTCAATCGCGATTTTGTCAATGCGCGCGCCACAGAAACTTTGAGCGACAACGAGATATTCCTTCGGAACGCGAAATTTCCTTGTGGGCGCGTAACCGGTGAGTGATAAACAAAATTGCATAATTTAAAGTGAAAATTTCGGTGGGAAAAATAAAGATTACCTGTACCAAAAGATGCGGTCCACTGCCGTTTTCGTTTAGTCTGAATACAAACGGACCCTCCGAACAGTTCATTGCCATCCCAGGCAACAAATCGCTGACTCGCCTGCAAATTTTTTACTTCTTTAGTCACACACGTTCCTCTCTGTTCGTGTAACCCTTCCGAGTGTAGTGTTGCAAACACTTTTGCAGCGAGAGAGAGAGAGAGAGAGAGGAAAGTGAAAAGCTTGAAACGCGGGTTGAAAAAGAATCATTAATCCGTGTCGTTAACTCTTCGAAGTATGATACATGAATCGTCGCAAACATTTTTGATTTATTCGTTCGTAATTTTCGCCATTCATCGCGTTAATAACAATATATTATTGGGTATTCTCGTCTATAATTGATAATCGGCATGTTACCATACTTGATACTTGAAAGGGTTAAAAAGGCCTATAACGGCGTTATAGGGCATGAAAGTCTGCTCGTACGTAGTGGTACTGAGGTGGAGTGGCGCGGTTATTACGACGAGAGGGAATTGGCAAAAGTGGGTTCGCCGCGAGTCCTCCCCGTCGACCTCGAGCCACAAGTGTGTTGAAGCAGCGTCAATGCACGTTTGTTTTCGCCCGAAAGAGGTCACGTTGCGAATAACTCGGTTAAACGCGCGCACACTCTACGAGATTTCCCATGACGTGCTTACGGAACAAAAATACAATACGCGTGTCCACAAATAGGTTAAACGTCTAATGTCGATGAAGAAAAGAAAAAAAATGTATATAAATATTTTGTTTTCCGTCGCGAAACTAAAAATTCTATTGTAAATTATACGACAAGTAACAAAACGAAATAAAAAAATAAATGTATCAAGTATACTAGAAGCCACTAATTCGTGTTTACTCTTTACAAGCGGATACAATGAATATTCCACGAGAATGTATATATTATAGACGAAAGCTTCGGAAGCTCAAAAGTGAGAAGCAACACGCTCGCGTTCCAGGCACGCAATGGCATTCTTTTGACGAAATTTTCGGGTTGTTTCGTAAAATGCCGCTTCACACAAGTATCACAACAAGTATCACATAATACCTTGTTATCCGTTTCACTATATTCGGAAAATATTCTATTTCGCGTTTGTCGTAAAATCTCAAGATTTTCATTCGATTATTACAAGTTTTCCGCAATAGAGTTGCTCGCGGCGAGCCCGTCGAGTAGCGAATGTGAGAAAACAGTGACTGGCGGAGGATGTTGCAAAAGTAGTATAACTGGAAGAACATGTTTTGTCTTGTTCCCCGTGGAAACGAGTGAGCCATACCGACATAATATTAACTATTATCCCGCAGTATGACATCCAAGTAGACAGGCACACCGCCGCGGTATCACTGCCAAACTTTGTTCTTACTCTCTCTCTCCCTCTTTCTCTCTCTCTCTCTCTCGAGGTCTTTGTCGCGTGGACGCGATTATTAGAAAGGTCAGGGTGCCAAGCCAGTAAGTACCGCGTTACACTTTTATTTCGTCGTATTAAACGTGTTACGAGTCGCATGAAACGTTACGATGTTTGTAAAACGTAAGGTCCGCGGGTTGTCTTATTATATAATTGTTGCAAAATTAATTGTAATATATCCAAATGACGTGAATTAAATGATAAAAAGAATAAGAAAAAGAAAAAATGGTGCGACGCGAGGATGCGATGGTGGATAGAGATAATTGAAAATGAGGCTTCAAAGCAGCGCGTAGGTTTGTCTATCGGAGAGTTTGTCGTTCTCCTCTTGCGTGCAGCTGCTATCGGGCTTAGTGTCGAAGGTTACGGTTACGGCAGATCGATCAATCGTACCTATTCAGAGACCGAACGACGAGTACTTCCTTCCTCGAACGCAAAGTACGACAGACTGGTGACGTTCCACGTTCTCCGATTCTGTCGCGGTTCGTGCCACCGGCTCTGCAGGCATTTCGAAATCGTTCAGACGATGGGCGAATGACCTTTTCCTCGACAAATTATCCTCCCTCTTGCCCCGTTTCTCGTACTCGACGACAGCGAACGAGAAAAAAACTTAAAGATCCGACCTTTCCTGCCTTTTATCGATCCTTTTATCTTTCCCCCCCTTTTTTTTTTCGATCGAATCGATAACATCGAAAATCCCAAAATTATCCTCGAGGAGAACATTTCCATACGGAAACACACGTAATAAAACGTGGATAATAGTCGTAACTCTTTATTCGTGTTTTCGGATTGATGAGAATGAGAATAAAAAACGGACATTTGACATGATGAATCAGTTTATTTTTAAGCAACGCGTAACACTGCTACATAGGCTTTTCCCGACATTAATTGCGACTGTACTCATCGTCTAGGATGTACATGATCACGTAAGTCAAGTACGCATCTCTTTAAATCGAAACTTTCGGCCCGACGGCTTTCGGTTAGTCGATAGATACATTGATAGAATAGCTTAAAAGCTTAACAGGTAAATTATACTCGTATATAACGTGCCAAAGATTAACGCGTAAACGCCATTACACGTGTATTTGTGACTCTTTCGGCAAGTTATCTCGATTAGCGTTATCGTTGTTCCTCGTTCGCAAAGCAATCGTTATGGCGTTAGTTGAAAATTATTTGTGTTTTCATTGAATTCGAGACTATTGCCAGCAGCGGCCCGTGCCGTCGTAATTCAATTGAAATTTCTTAATTGAAAATATAATCGTTAATTAAAGCTATACGCGTATACATCGCACTCAAATCTGATTCGTCTTGGACTGCGAATGAGGCAAAATAATCAATCGAAGACTCGAATCACACTCGTTCCCCACAATAATATATCTTAATCTTGAAATTCCTCACATACTCTCGTCCATTCGTTAATCGCTGTCGCGTCCCTGTCGCGTGTCGCGACGATAACGGCCGAAATTATTTAGCGCGTGCGCAGTCGCGCGATGCACCGAGGATTAATTATTTACCTTTATTTTTAATTGCACCGATGACCTTTGCGTGATTTCGGATGCACGATAGACGGTTTTACTAAGAGGTATATTTGCTCAATGTTATTTACGTCTTTGTCAACGAGACTGTGGTTATCCGGAGCTAACGATTTCGACTATATAGAGTCTTAAATCGTCGTTTTATAAACCGGGCTAAGTTCGCGGTTAATTATACGCATTGTTGTTACGAAGACACGCGAGCACTGCTCTTGTTACATTCCGAAGCGAATCGTCACGGAAGCTCGATATTTTATGCCATTCGTTTAGGTTTTTTTTTTTGCACGAGAGTAACGCACGAGAGAACGAGGAAAAAAAAGCGTCCTTGTTACACAAGCGTAATTGCATGCCCAATCGGTACCTCTAAATCATTATACTAATGTACGTCTTTCTTTGTACGATAAACGCGTTCATTTTAAAAAGCCCGATATGCCCTTTCGCAGTCTTCGGGGATCGGATAATCGATCTCGTGTCGCTCGCCGCATAGCGGATGCTTCGTTTCAAATTCGCCATTTTTTTTTGGCTTAAAACTATGAGCAAGAGAATAAAATTAATATTAATAACAATAAATAACAATGCGACATTGTTTTTTTTTTTTTTTTTTTTCTCATCGTTGTTTAACGAGTGACGACTCGTCGTGTACTCGTCGTCGTTCGGCGAAATATTATTATACGATCTTAACGCGCGTGATTCTTGCAGAAGGGACGACCACCCTTCGCGTAGAAGCTTTGACCCTCGAGATTCTTCTTGCACATCTGTAAACATTATGATATTTCAGGCGTTGTCCTTTGCGCTTCATCATTAATTTTTTTTTTTTTTTTTTTTTTTTTTTTAATTACCGTGCAGTTGAAGCACTGGCTGTGGTAATTGTTGTTGAGGGCTTCGACCCAACGGTCTCCAGCTTCGACGGGGAAACCGCACGCGTAACATTTCGTTGTAAAGAGTTCGTTCCAATCTGTTGGAAGAATAATTCACAACAATTAGCTATAGTATTACAAATTGCACATCTGTTGTTCGTATCGTTTGGTTTTTGCTTTTTGCAACTTACCAGCCTCGCAATAGGGCAAACCATCCTCCAGGAAGAATGGACTGTTGCCAAAGAGCTTTCCGCAGTATGAGCAGTTGAAACACTCGGGATGAAAGTGTTTTCCAACGGCGTTTAAACAATCCTGAAAATGACAAATTCAACATTTTCAAAATTTTCCGAAAAACTCGAAAAATTCGAAAAAATTTCGGCGCGTTGTTACTTACGCCTTTTATTTTGTTGTTACACTTGTTGCATCCCGGTGCGATGAAACGCTCGAAGCAATATTCGCAGTGAAGTTGACCCTTCTCCTCGACAAACCCAATGTCCTGAAGGGCCCGACGACATTGCGAATTTACGCAGACAAAGTGCTCCGGGCACCAGATCTGTCCGAGAGCCGTGATGAACGGTCCCCTAGTATAGAACATGCATCATATTTTTCGTTTCTATTGCTCTTAATATATTAAAATTATATTAAGAGCAATTGCTCTTAATATATTAAAATTATTGCAATTGCTCTTAATATATTAAAATTATATTAAGAGAAATGAAAATAGTTAATTTTCTTCTTATTTCATTGATTTACCTATAACGTTAATGCTCCAGACTTTGAATGTACGTGCAAAAAAAAAAAAGAGTCACTACTAATATCCATTAATGTGTATTTAATAAATTACAAACCTCACAATCTCCTTGTTGCACGTGCAGCAAACTGGCTTCAAGGTTTGTCCGTTTCTCGAGCTGTTAGTATTTTCTTCGTTAGCTATCGAAAAGAAAAACGTGCAACACGCGTCTTAGGTTAGTCGAAAGAACAAGACGCACACTGGTAGTAAAAAAAAAAAAAAGATGCAAGTCCTGTTGAAAAATAATACAATAATTCAACAACACGAGGGAGTTTCCGTAACGTTGTTCGCTTCGATACTTGTGCGTTTTTATTTTTTTTATTGAAGAAGAAAAAAATTTATTGAAGAAGAAAATTGAGAAGAAAAACCAATAAGCCAAACCAAAGAGAAGAAAAAAACAAAAAAAAAAAAAAGCACGCAAAGACAACACGGTAATCGGACAATCGTGTCAAGTACCTGACTTGACAGTTGCAATGACCGCAAAGCGGTTGACGCGATCCGGGTCCACCGGCCTGATTGAGGATTCCTCTTCCGCGCTTCGGGGCGGTACTTCCCGCAAACTTGCCGCTTCTACCGGCAGCTCCTCCCGGTCCACCAATTCCGCTACCTAAATCCGGTTGGGACGACAAATTTGGTGGGTCTACTACGTTCTTTTGGATATTACGATACTGGGTGTTGGATCGACATTGAGTATCGGTAATGAGACATTGGCTCTGGGATTGGGACTGTGCCTGAGGCTTGAAAAGCTGTACAACGTGTTTATCACGTCGTACCGTTAGTCGCGTAAGCTGATTGCCGAGATTAGTTCGAGGCTCGCGTATCGGCTGAAAGCTCTGATCGTTCGTAGGATGGGAGGAGATCGAATCATCCGCGCAAGCGTCAAGTTGACTTTTTATAGGACAACCATCGCAGGGCTTGACGGGTTCGTCGGCGGGTTCGTTCGGCAAGGGAATTTGGGGATAAGGCAATCCGGCTTTTGGACAAGGACTCTTCAATATGGGTTTTGGACATTGAACCGGAGCGTAGCCGGGAATTTTGCATGGTGCAACGCAGACGGAACCGTCGCCGCAAGCGTCAACGCGCACTCCGGATGCCGGACAGTTTCCTATATCGATGGTACAACCGCCGGAGCGTTGACCGCCCGATGATTTGGCGCAATTAGCCGATGATTTTCCATGAGCGATCGGCGAAACGCAAAGCCCCGATCTATCGGGTGTCGGTGTCACGCATATACCCGCGCGATTGCACGAAGAATTGTCGGAAGATTCGCAAGGCATGATGACTATTCCAGCTTTCGTTCCCGAGCCCGAGGTACTTTTGCAAGGCATTATCGTTACTCCGGAATTCGGACAATTGCTCTCCCGTGATTCTTTCGATGTAAAAGCTCCTACGCTACGCTGCTCCTGGTGACAGATTCGTCGAACCTCGTACGACTGACTCGCGCTAGCGGGCTGAGGACAGGGCGGCAAAACTCTGACACCAGTCTTCGGAAATTTCTCCGAACCCGAGCAATGAGCGAGAGGACACGCTAGAGATGGTTGAAGCCGATTAACCTTGCCGATTCCGCAGGACGGCGCGTCCTCGTGATCTCTTTGGACGGCGATCGATGAATTTTCATCGGTTCGATCGTTCTTGCATACGCTTTGAGAATCATCGGTGTAATAAGACGTACGTATGCCGTGATAAGCCTGAGCTCGATGACCGCAAGGAGACTCCTCCTCCATGTGATAAGAGACACACTCCCGATGCTCCGGCTGGAGCGGTGCAGCGGGAACCTCACGAATTCTCGGCGCTTGAGCTTTGACGAAGCACGCCGGTGGTTCGGGTGGTCCTTGAGCCGGAGATTTTGATCTATTCGGTGTCGGCGAACGACTGGGTACGAAAGGACATCCCTCAACAGCGTCGTGCTGCATCGAAACCAAATATCTCTGATACGAGGGTATAGTACCGGGTTTCTTGAGCCCCGTCATCATCGAACGATCCTTCGGTGTTCCCGGTCGCGATAACGATCTTGCCGGGGATGCGGAGGAATCTCTCAATCGATGATCCATCGGCGGTGTTGGCAATGGTCTTGGACCTTCGACCTTTCGCAGATTTCTTTCCCTAGATCGTGCCTCTCGCGTTTTATCGTCGACGTAGAGAATCTCGGCCGGGTGACAGTAGCCCTCTTGAGTCGTTGAATTAACGGGGGTCTGCGATCTGTCGACGCAGACGACACTATCGAAACCTTCGCCGGTTTCGCGACCGAGCGGCGTGTACGGACGTTCCGGCGCCGTCATGAGAGCATCCTGAAACGGCGAGACCGGCCTATCCTCGCATCTTGGCGGATACGGACAAGGTCGGCAGCAGGTTTCTTCCTCCTCGTATCTCATCTCCTTCTTGTAAAGAGTTCTCGAAGTCGTTTCGACGTCCTCGGAAGCGTCGAACGATGCATACGGACACGATGGAGCTGTCGTAAGTGCGTTAACCATTTCCGACTTCCATTCTTTGGCAGTCGCGTTCTTTATCGCGCTCGGTGGCAAAGGTCGCGTCGTCTCCGTTTGCGTCCGTGTGACGAATTGTACGTGCTTTCTCTGACAAGTATCCGTCGTCGGTGTTTGCTGTCGGGGGGCTTCTCTTTCCGCCGGTGAATCGCGGAATCTCGCGCATAGACGTCTCTCTTGAAGACTCTGACGTTTCTCGGGAGTTTGGGCGCGTTGTTCGCGAATGTTCTGATGCACCTCGACCTGTTCCCTCAAACTCTGACGGCGCTGATCCTCCGTCTGTTGGCGGTCGAAATTCTCTTGTATCTCGATCTCCTCGGTCAGTTGACGATAGCGCTCCTCTCCGCGCGGAGGAGTAGCCTCCTCTTTTACGTACTTTTCGCATCGATAACACTCCTCCGGTCGGCAACTTTCCTCTATGACTTCGCTCCTCTCTTCGCCACCGAAGGCGACGCGTTTCTTCTCCCTTCTACGGGATTTCTCTTCCTCGTAACGACGTTCTCGCTCTTGGCACTCCTGTTCCTGACGACGAAGACGCTCCTCCTCCTCCCGGCATATCTTCTCGTATTCGCAACGTTTCGCTTCCTCCTCTTTTCTCGCTGTTTCCATTATCCTCGCCGTATCGATGGCCGATGTCAATAATTGCGTTGATTCTACGACGGTTTTTCGATCGGATATGTTTTCCACTTCACGATCGAGGGTCGCGGAACATCGTTCAACAGTTTCCGCGTCCGCGGTTACTTGACAAATCGGTTCTTCGCTCGTTTGGTCCTCCGGTTCCGGTGTTCCGGCACGTTCGGGCGACAGAAGCTCCACAGTTTTTTCGTATATCGTTGTCTTCTTTATGTGTATGTCGCCGACGTCTTTTTCCATCGTTTCCGTAAACATATTGTGTTGACTCTCGACACCCTTGGGACAGACTGCAACGTCCGGTGGTACGACCTTTGAAAGATCGACGACCTCGCTGTCGGTCTCGAGGCGGCGGCATGGTTCCTCGGGTTCCTCGGGTTCCTCGGACTTGACGTACGGGCATACCGCGTGAGAACGCGACGGCGGCGGCGGCGGCGGCTTCGGTCGACACAATTCGCAGGATACCTCGCGATAGGTGTGACGCTGCTCGTGCTCCGGACCCTGAGGGCCCGATGTTCTCTCGCATATTATCTGGCATCGACATACTTGCGTGCAGATCGTCTCGGGTTCGGGCTGAGGTGGTGGTTCGACGTGACCGTAAACGCTCGTTCCCGAGGTCACGGTCGCCATCCAAGGTCGCGGAATCGGTTGGGAGATTCGCGTCGGTGTCAACGATCTGCGGACACCTTCGGCGGAACTCGGACGCGGTGTATAGACCGCATGCCGACACTCGCGTCGTCTTTCCGTCGTCTCGGTCTTGCGATAAAACGGTTGAGCGCAACTAGCGCGATCCATACTTGACTCCCGATTATTCACCCGCGACAATGACGAATATCGCTCGTAATCCCGCTCCTCGTATCTACTGTTGCAACCGCTACCACAACGACTTCCGCAACTACTTTCCGCACCTTCTCGTATACTCGCTCGCTTCTCGCGCACGTTGTGACGGCCTCGTTTCTCGAGTACCGGATTTGGATCTATCCAAATCGGACTCGCGGTTGGATATGTAATGTCCTCGATCGGCTTCACCGGCGGCCAGATTAGGCTCTTGTTTTTCACCGATGAACCGCACGATTCTTGATATTTTTCCTCCTCTCGTTCGCAACGAGATCTCGATTGATCGTCCACCGAACCCTCGATCGCTTCGTAATAATCGGATTCTTCGAAATATCTTTCTACTCCGAGATCGACAGGACGCCCGCCGTCAAAGGTATTTTTTTTTTTTTTTTTTTTTTTTTTTTCAACGGGATTACGAAGGGATTTTTCATCAGTTTAACGTATATTAGCGATTGTAGCGGAAATGTTAGTTTGCGTTAATTTGAGAACAAATAGAGGAGAGAAAGAGAAAAATTATGCAATTAGTATAAAAAGCAGATTATAATGCCGCTGAATAATTTATAGCAAACTACGAGCTTAAGGTAGTTACAGCTTACGATACAGTCGAGTTAATAATCGAGTACCGAAGCGTTGTGAATAGCGTTGTGTAATTTATTAATTCGACTGCAACTGCATGGATTTGCTTACGTTTGCCACACGTTTAATTAAAAAGCTTAAGCTTCGGCAACAAAGCGACCCCGTCGGCGTTCGAGGATACGATGAGAATTTGGAAATCGGACCGGGAATACGCGGATCTTCTTATGTTAAAAGTGCAACGAAAAAGCATCGGTGATTATAAATGAAATTAAATGAAAATAACATGATCGATTCGTGACGTGTTGGTAATGATTTAGTCTCGTCAAAGAAATACAAGTAAAGTCGATCGATAGTTTTCCTAATGCATACGGCAACCGATTGCGACGATAAACAAACGAAATTCATCTCTACGATTCGAACATCGCGTCATTATAATATTTCATCGGTTCGCTAAATAATTTATTTATCATTTATAATAACAAATATAATAATTTATGTAATTGTTGCGTGTAACGTAAACGAATAGAGAACATTTGTTCGAAATATCGAACAAAGTATTATTATTTGCGAGTAAAAGAAAGGAAAAAAAAATAATAATGAAAATAAAAGCACGACGCGTGCATCGCGCGCATCAGCGTTGACGACGTACGCGTTGAGAGCTGCCCGCACTCACGCGAGGGTCAGGGAGAAAGGTCGGGGCTTGGGGTTGAAAGACGGAGCTGCTGAAAAAAGATAAGAAAACAAACAAACAAAAAGAAGTATAGAATATTGCAAGAGAAAGGTGTGGTCACTACGGGACAGCAAGAAACAGCAAGTCATAGTTCCGATATTGATTCTTTTTTGTTCTTCGATCATGAGCGCTACCGGGCGTGCAGCTCGTAACGCCTCGTTGTCAGCGTTGTTTCCGATCGCTACCCGAAGCGACGGACTCGATGAGATTCCTTTTTTTGAAAATTATTCTTGTGCGAAATATTTATGTACCTATATATGGATGAGCGCTGCGTGAGTGAGTGTGTTATTCGACATGTCGATTTTTTTTTTTTTTTTTTCTCGTCTTTTTAAATTGCCGAGATCAGCAGTATATGATAAGTGATGCTTGTGTTGCTCTTTTCGGTACTATGTATCGTCTTTAAATAACTATCGTCGTACCCCGGAAATGCCGAACTTTTGCCATTGGTTGGGTAGAGTAACGACCTCTATTCACACGCAGAACGGTATTTAACACGTTTTTACCATATATACATATGTCGCATTGATTTTTTGTTTCTACTGTGCGCGATTAACCGATGATACACATCCGCTCTCGCGGTGGCCTCTGTCGCAAGATTACGCGTTCCTTGCCTCACGAGAGAGAGACTGGTAGCACGGTAGATTAAGTATAGATTCTCTTTGACAACTCGTAGACTAAACGTATCGCGTGAACACGAGAAGACGATCGTTTGTAATTCTACTCGGTGCGTCGACGCGGACCGAATAAATTGACCCGATTTGTAATACTAAACATAGATGAACGAGTGTTGAAAACGTATACGCCACTGACTATGTGAGAGATACGGTAATAACATCGAACATCGAAAGCGGATCGCAAGCACGCAGCAGCGATAGTTTAGATCGAAAATAGTTTCACTTTTTGTTTTTTTTTTCATGCACAACGAGTGTCGTCGTAGTAGAACAATCGTTATATCGAAAAAAAAAAAAAAAATAATAATAATAATAATAATATATATACAAATATAGTTTTTTAATTGCAACTTTGTTGTTTCGCGAAATACGCGGTATGATTTTCGATAAAAATCGTCGATTCTCGAGAATATGTGAGATGAGGAAAAGAAGAAAAAAAAAAAAAAGAAAAGAAAATGATTTGTCAACTTACCGGTAACGGTTTGGCTTTGAGGACGTGGCAAGGTGTTACTTCCGGTGTTGATAACGGGCGCAGGCGCAAAGCTGCTGGGCGCAACTACGCTAGAACCCCCGAATGGTTTTGGTCCGCTGATGTTGTTCGACGTGTGACTCTATCAGAGACAATAGAATAACATTTTTCGTTAGCGATACCGAACACTGTAAAAATTTCGTATTCGTTTTCGTTTGTAAAAAAACAAAGATATTAAACAAAGTCTCGATGAAACGAATATTTCGAATTGTTTGAAAAATAATAATTACGGTATCACGGATTTTGGTAGCTTATCGAGAAGGATAAACGGTGAAAGATCGCGTCAAACGAGAACGAATATAAGTCGCGCGGACGAGCGACGAGGAAAGTTGTGTGCCGATGTGTACGGGGACGTTACCTGAACTGGACGAAAACTAGGTGTATCGACGGGCGGGGTGCCAAGACGGTTGGGCTGCAATGCAATACGTCACAAGACACAATGATCACGCGCCTCCCTCTACCCTCTAATTCCCAATCGTAACGGAATATATAATATCGTTGCGACAGAGATTCGGAGGGGGAAAACGCTCGTTCGTTAATTAGTCAAGCGATCGAAATAATTAAAAGATACTATATACACGTATAGGTAATTAATTGTACATAAATATATATATATATATATGCCGAGCTTCGCACCAGTGATGCAGATTGCGACGACCAAGACGTTGGCAGTACCGATATCGACGACACCGAGTCGGGAGGGATGCTGTAGGGGAAAGAGGAATCTGTACGTTCGCTTCCGGCAACTCGATAGACTCGATTATTTTTATTTAAACCATTGGTATCGTTACTATTCCGACTATGATGACCGTTATCGTGACTCGATTGGCTAATCGCTTTGGCAATACCGCGATGGGCTTCGTCCGCATTCGAGTTATCCGGCAGTTCTCTGCCGTTCCGATCGTCGTTATTCGAACGAAACGGTTTAGCGCTCGAGTTTTGATTCTCGTTGAATGTACGATGGGACTTGAGACGTTGACTGGTCGCCCGATAACGTACAACACCGCAGGTGTTTACGATCGCCGGTTCACGAATCTTGTTTGATTCGTCGCTTGTTCCGTTACGATTGTTCTCGTCGTCGTCGTCGTCGTCGTTGTCGTTTTCGTCGTTGACTATCAACGGTTCGTAAACGATAAAAGGCAACGCCTCGTCGTGACCGTTAATCTTGTTCCATGTCGATGACGAGCGGGCAATGTTATTTTCACACTTTGTTAAAACGTTTTCACGGGAAACGTACATTTTGTTAGTAGGATTACGATTATCGTCGAGGAAAAGCTCGTCGGTGCGATCATCGAAACCGCCAACCTCGTTTCCGGTCCTGATAGTGATGGTACTCGTGTAAGTTTTAGCGTTGCAACAATCCTGTTTACTGTAACAATCTCTCTCGTCGGGGCCGACGCTTGTGCCGTTAGACGATAATTCAGCTTCCGATGAAAGATGCTGCGATGTAACGCGATTGGCGCTCGTACGACGATGATTCCACGTCTGTAAATACGATTAGTGGGCAAAATCCAAATGCGGTCACACACACCTATCATCGGTCTATCATTTTAACATTTTTTTTTTTTTTTTTTTTTTTTTTTTAACAAGTTATTTATTAGCGGTTATTCTACTACTCGACGAAACGCATTTAATAATTATCTTTTGTTTATACGTCATTGTCACAAGCGGCTCGCACACTCGTTAATATTTTATTTAAGCTTTTAAAACATCGGTATTTTTGTTGTAAAAACGCCGTTTTTTTTTTTTTTTTTTTTTTTTTTTTTTTTTTCGATTGAATCAGAGACCAGTTGGCGAAAAACTGTTATGAAACTTACCGAATATGGTTGCGGAGAACCGTGACTGTTCAGGGGCGGAGACAACGGCGCGCCTCCACCGAGATGAGAAAGAGCTGCGGATATTGTTCCCGCTGGAGCTTTTCCACCCCTAAACGATCGATTATTAATATCATCATTAATATTACCAATCGTATTTTAATATATATGTTAAGTCGTATTAAATAAGGAGCATTCGTCTTTTTTTTGGTAAATTGACGTTTTTTTTTTTTTTTTTTCATTGAATAGTTACGAATAGTTTTCGAATAAAGAATTATCCGACTAACGGTGGAACGGTGATGGGCGAAAATCCGGAAGGTGCCTGTTGTCTAGCGACGAGTTTGGCGTGAATGTCGCAGTATAGTTTGTTGTTGATGTTGTAGTATCCAACGTTTTTTAGGGATGTACCGCAGGTCGAGCACTTGAAGCATTCAACGTGTAGATTCTTCTCCTTGATTCTCACAAACACTCCACTGGATTGCGCGTAAAAAAGACCAAAAAAAAAAAAACAATTTAATAATCGAAAGTTAACGTTTCTAAACGAAATACGATATTTCAACGATATATAAGGGTAGTTTCGCCTCGTTATTCGCACGATGTTTAGCAACATACATGGTGATGGAGTAAAAACGAAAAACAATGCAATTTACGCGAAAATTCAGTTGCCAAGGATTTCGTTCGAATCGATTGGAAACCACCCGGGAAAAGCGAACAACGTCTTATCCACCGATATATACGATATAAAACGATATAACGATATAAAAATACAAAAGCGGAAAAAACTACGAGACACGTAAAAAAAAGTTGATGATGGATCGATATGGAAAAATGTGACAACGCTCGGGGGGGTGAGGGGGGGGGGGGGCGGGGGGCTAAAAAACGCGTGTTGATAAAAACAAATAACGAGTTAATAATTTGCAAGTGCGAAAAATTGGGAAGGGCATTGAAGATGAAAGATTTCGATTCCAATTATTTCGCCTCGAATAATTGGCCGTATTATCATTGACCTCTGTGTCGGAAGAGACGTTAATACGATCGGTCACAGGTCATGTTCGTGACGATGACTAAAAGTCGGGGGGAGGGGGGGGGGGGGGGAGCGGAGGTTTGGCGATGAGACTCATTGCCAAAAAATGTCTCTCGAGATCGGTACACGTAACACATATGCGGGTTGAAGAACGAGGAACAAGTTTCATCGATGCGAAATAGATACGAACGGATATAGAATCGCTTTGAAAATAATAATTCAATGTATCGCAACGCGACGATGAAATAAGCCAGAGATTTGTCCTTGAGGAGGGACGCGAGTCATTTGAGCTTCTCGAGTCATTCACGACGAATCTCTGACGAGTTTGATGCTCGTGCACTCGCACTCTCCCGTTGACGAGGAATGCAAATAGTTTAACAATAATAATAATAACAACAATAACAACAACAACAACAACAACAGCAACAACAGCAACGAGCGGAGACACTAAAAGGAGTGTTGAGCCGTCGCATAATTACACGATCGGATTGTCGCAGTTGTTACAAAACGTAATCTCGGGCGTTCGTTGACGACACGAGGAAGAGGTTGGCGTTGTAGCGCCTTGAGACATGTCGTCTCGTCGTCGATGATGATCGATCGGCGGCGGTTGTCTATCGTGCGTTGGCCCGCCCGCACCCTCGTAGGAATTCGAAAACGGCTGGCTGTGGCCCAACGTGCGACCCAAGGGTGTCGGCGACCTCGGTGAAGTCGCACGTCCGCCCACTGCGTGGCTCACCGAGGAATAAAATTCGGTCCGCGAGGCAACTACGGGCATCAAGTTCAAAACCTTGACTCGGTCCGATAATTTCATCAAAATATCCTTTCAACCCCCCACCCCCCTCCACCGTTTCTTATTTAATTCATAAGGGGGCCCCCCGTCAACGCGACGATAATATCCGCGCGATTCTTGTAGAAATTTTTTTTTTTTTTGTAAACACTAATGAATTACACGTTGATGGTGTTCGACGTTGTTCAAATTCTGAAATTATTATTATATAGAAGAAAAGGAAAAAATTTCGGCGATGCGGCAACTCGTCGATCGACTTACACGATGAGCCTCTCGCAATCGGCGCAAATGTTTTGTCCAGGAGGTAGAGCTGCGTTCTGCGGCGTAGTTGGTTGAGGTTTCGTCTCGGGTGCCGAAACCGATCGTAGTCCCGCGAGAGCCGGCGACGATGGCGTTATCACGCCGCTGTGGGGGGCCGGTTCCGCTGTTTTTGTGCGTTGCGTTTTTGTTTTTGTTCTTTTTCTTTTTTTTTTTTTTTTTTTTTTTTTTTTTTCATTCATTTAACGGAATATAACAAATTACGTGCAAACTATTGAAATTTTATCCGCTCGACTCGATAATTCAGTATTTCCCCCCCTATATTTTATCATTTTCGACTACTCGAATAATTTAATCTAAATAATTCATTGAATAAGTTATTCGAATTTTTATTTATTAATCTGTTTTATCTCGATATTACTAACCGGGCTCCGGACTCCTCGGCTCCTTGTCGGCTTCCTGCACCATTTTAAAGACCTCGCTGTTCTCCGCGTTGTAGTTTCTCTCGTTCTTCTTGAAGTTAACACTGAAAAATAATAGAAGCATCAATGAGACGATCGGCGGGACGAAGAATCGAACGTTCGCAATTGTTTTAATTGTTTACCCGAGTACTCCGCCGGCAAGAACTTCCGCTTGAGCCGACAGTGTTTCGGCGATCGTTTCCTCGCTGTAAATTCCAACTGGACTGTTGTACTGCTTATTAACGATCGATTTTATCGGTCCTTCGCTGCTTCCGTTGAGCTTTATTTTAATACGAATTTTAATGATTTTTTTTTTTTTTTTTTTTTTTTTTCATTCTTCTACGCGTTTCTATTTTCACACGTCGACACGTGTGTCGATGAAATAAATAAAAAAAAATAAAACGACACTTACGAAGGGTTTCGGTGTAAAATTGTGTCCGCTACCGATGAGCGGTGCTTCTTGCTTCTTCGCGGCTAACGAAGTCTTCGTTACCGGCGAAATCGAAGCTGCCGGTGCGCTTGGTTGTGGCGATGGAAGGGACGCGGTCACCGGAGATACGCTCGGTCTCCAGGTGCTTCCACCCCTGCAAATTTATTCATCGTTACGATTACGATCGAATCGATCGATCGATGATAAATATTGTTTCGAAATTTTCTTTACCTCTGTACCGTCATCTCGAAGCTGTTTCCGGATCGGACGATAACGTCTTGGGCGTCTTTGTGCCTCAGACTGAACATATCGGTACTGTTGACTCTGATGACCGCATCTCCGGCTCTGAGACCGGCCTGTTCCGCTGGCGAGCCTCCGTTCACCTGCAACATCGATAACGAACGATTGAGATTCGGTTGGTTCGGTTCGGAAATTTTCAAAATTTTTCATCGCATAATGTCCATGAAAATAGAGTATATGCATCATTTTTTGCCGCGATATATAGGATCTTTCATCCAATATATAAATAAGATATAAAACAGTTTATTGCTTTTAACGAGTTTCGACATAATAATCGAGGCGCCACGCGCGAACCCTTGAAAAAGCTTGATCCACGCATCTCGTTATCTCTTACGAGTCGGTATTCTTAATTGATACGGCTAACGCATACGTGTTCGCAATACAGTCAGAGAGTCGATCCTCTCGTTGAACGGTGTGCTTTCTATTTTTACGTATAGCCGTCTTTGCCTCCCCCGTCTTCCTTCCATACCACCACCATATTTAATTATACTCTCCGTCTTAAAGTGCGCAAGGCGCACTCTCGTCGCCGTACTGTACATCCATTCACGCGCCAGTCGCCGTTCGGCTTAGTTGAAACGAGACGCGAGATACCCGTGCGATAGAATCGCATCCGTTGTCGATGGAGAGAAGGAATAAAGAAAATATCGAAAAGTGGAACGGTAGGATAATTCGGACATTTATTTCAAACTTGAAAATAACCTTTAAAACAACAACAAAAACAAATACAACGAATAAATAACGAGATTAGATTTATAAATAAATAAATAAAAAAACGATGATCGACGATCCCTCGCGTATTAGATTGGCCTCATTTTCAATGCGAGAGATCGTAGAAAAGCATCGGACATAATTAATCGGCCTCGAGCCAATCGGAGACGATCTCGCACGGGACAGACGAGGGCCTCTATATATATACTCGCGTTATTTATCGTCGTTATTTTTATTGCTCGCCAGTCGCAGGCGCCTCGCGGTTCTTATAATTCCGACGCGAGTTGCTTCTTCCCATCCTTCGTCGAGGTGAACGTCATATTCAGAAACGAGAGTATACGCCGAGCGCTATATCGAATTTTCATTCTCGGAATGCGAAAAGTAGGTCGATCGAGAGGACATCGGTGGCACATCTCCCGTCCCGCCCTTCTTCTTATGTATAACAACCGCTCTTTGACTCGAATTCACCTCATTCCACGTCATTGGAACTCAAATTTTTTATCTGCGACACGATCTCGAATTCGTTTATATCGTAGTATATTCTTAGTCTACTGATTATCGTCGCGTGTGGAAATGAACGATCTCGTTATCGAATGATTAATTATTATCTATCGTTGGTACGGACGATAATCGAAGCGAAACGCCCATGTGCGCGATGTTTTCGGGACTCGGGACACGCGACACGGTAAGTCAGGGTTAAGAAGCACCGGTGGTGGCTATCGTCAACGCCACAACTAAAAATAATCATCGACCGGTCTAAAAATAGTGGCCCTCCCCGTGTACGCGTACGTGTACGTGTACGTGTGCGGCGCTCACCGCCTCACGACCGACAAGTTCGGCGACGAAAAAATGAAGAAAGAGAGAGAGAGAGAGAGAGCGCGCGAAGAAGCACAGTATAGAATACCAAGGTGCACGAGGTAAGCATTCCAATCGGCGGGTTATTACAGGCGGGGATTCATCCCACCTTCCGCTCCGCGCTGCTGGAATGCATCGAAGCTGCAGTCGCGTCATACCTGCACCGGGGCGCTCTCGGAAATCTCGGCCCACGCCAAGTTTCGCGCGGCCGCGGACCTGACTCTCCGCTTCTACTGTCCGGATTTCACGATGCGTGTCGCGTACCCAAAATTCAACAGGTCTACGATACATTTTTTTACCGTCTTTCTAACAATTGTATATAAAAATGAAATCTTTACTAACTTTCTTCCGTCGAACGCTCCCGTAGAAATGAAGTATATTTTGTTAATAATATATTTACCGGACATGTAATATTTTAATATCAATTTCTATATGTTATATATAACTCGGCGTATACTTAATTTCCATGCCGGCGGAGAGCTTGACAATCGTAAAAACATAACCTTACTTTATCTCCGATAACTTATATCGATATAATGACCCATATTTACCAATATTGATATAGTCAAGTAGGAGAAAAAAAAATACATAACATTATGCGATCGAGCGATTTTTTGCAGGATTTATCGTGCCGAAAGAAAAATTGTATTCCACATCGAATTCTATTTGATAGCGAAAGTTTTTTCGGTGGGGGAATATGGCTGTATGAGTAGACAATTCTAGTTATTCTAGCTATTATAATAATCGTATGCACGATGAGCGGCGATGTGTCAAGACGATAATATAGAGCTGATAATTTATCAGACACGCTATGCTGGAGTGGTTTTGCTGCATGTGCTGCAGGATAGGTTAACGCACGGGCTGTTAAACGAGCGAATAAGTACGCTGCTGCGATGAGACCGTAGCTATGCGCTCTCATGGCCTTGCGTGCGAGCAATTATTTTAGCGCGCGCACGCATAATTCCTTCGCCGCTGTTGCTCGGTTTGTTTCGCATGGCGCGCTTCGACGCACACACGGAAGAAAAATCCTCGCCGAGGTCCCGCTGCGAATACACGTACCTACGCGCTTTCTTATAATTAGCAAAAGTATAATACGCGCAACTGGCGAGAAATTTACTGGCGTATCGTTTCTCGTTATATACATATTTATACATTCGCGGCCGGAAACGACGAAACGAGGAAACGAGGAAACGAAGAGCGATCAACCAGAGCGATTTAACACATTTTTAACTCCCGACTGCCCGTCAGGGCAAAAAGATGGGAGTTATGCGTTTCACAGCGACGAGCGATTTCGTTGTCCGGAATGTTGACGCAAAGTCAATGTTGTTTGCAAAATAAAATTTCGATCCGTTGAATATCGGCAGAAATAAAAGGGATTTACTAAATAGTCTATCGAATATATCGAAGATTGAGCGCCATTTTCCGCGATATATTTTTTTCGTCTCCCGGTGGCTCGCAAGGCGCTCGATCTCCGTGCGATATAACCTCAAATTCGCGGAAGCATAGGTGTCAATGAAAACATTGTCATTAAAAAGGATGAAATAAAAAAAATTTACAAAAATTAAAAAACTCCCGACTACAAAAAGAATGAAATAACAATTAATTATTCGCGTGTTATAGTCGGGGGATTTCCATACTTAATGACAAAGAAATCGCTCGGCTATAACATGTGAATAATTCATTGTTATTTCATTCTTTTTGTAGTCGGGAGTTTCTAAATTTTTGTAAAATTTTTTATTTATTTTATTGAAAAAAACATTCATCGAATAGAAATGAATAGCTTAGTAATTCGTTCAATTCGATAATCTTTATCGGTATCTATGCCAACGACGGGATAAGGTATTCGCCAGACTAACAGAAACGAGAAGAAAGAGAGAAAGAAAAAGGCGAAAAGTTCTCGTCCCGTTTGTTGGCTCTCGATCCGGAGTAACTCGCCGCTCTGTTCATTGTCGATGTTTGAATAATTGAGCAAACAAAACACATTCCCGGCAAATCTCCAGACTGCGAGTGCGCGCATTTTTCAAACAAATATTTCGTGATTCATCGCTGCGAGAGGCAATGAAGCATCGATGACGATTCGACGCGTCTGGCCTCTCGACGATGAGACGACCGCGGCAAAGAAACGATGAAAAAACCACTCATCGTTTGTCATTTATATTCCTCCTTGTCTAAAAGCGAATCAACCCGGATGACGCATGACGCATCTCTTTGTACCTATATTATCATTTCAACTTTCAAAAATTCCAAGTCAAATGAAATATTTACGTTGAAATAATCGCTTAATGATAAGTGCCCGCTGTCTATATGACGACGAAACGTGTAGTCCGACTATCCACGGCGACTATCCGATCTCTAAAAAATTTTTTCACCCGTTTTATTTTTGTATTACCAAGCGAACGCTTTCTTTCGCAATAATTTCAATAATTACATAATAGATTTTCAAGTACTTACGATATATTACGCCGCAGTGTTTGTACTATTAACAAACAAACTTTGTCGACACACTTTTTACGTTAATATGGAAAAACAAAAATATTTGCAATATTAACAATATTTTTTTGTTTGTAAAATTAACAAAGATTCTTGTCGACTCGCGCGTAAAGAAAAAAATCCTTTTTTTCGTTTTTACCGTGTATACAAACTAAATGTAACTTCCAACAGATTAAAAATACAGATATCCTTCCGCTGCTCATCAAAGCTTATGTTGCTTTCGGTAAAAGAAATGATTCTGTCTGTACGATTTTTTTTTTACCAATGCCTTATCGACATTGAAATTTTAAAAGATGCGATAATCAAACACAACGACAAATGGGAACATTCTTTAAATGTCTTTGCTCATCGGTGCGACAGTATTAAATATTATATCGTAGTTCTCGAATTTTGCAGTACGCTATTACGCGAAAAGAGTAAAATAGGGAAATAGGGAAATAGGAATCTGAATTGATTAGTATCTGAAAAAATGTCAGTCTCGATGCGGCAGTCATAAAAAAAAAAAAATTTTTTTTCGAAATAAGAATTTTGAAAAAATGTACACATCGATGAGACAATAGTAAATATTTGCGTAACGGCAGAAATAATGTTTTCGCGAAGGTAAAATAATGCAGACGAATAACGAACTAGAAAAATGAAGCGTTTTTTTAACTACCCTAATACACACACACACACGGGTTGAAAATAGCGTAACTGCAGTATAGCAGTAGAGAAGGATAAGAACGGCGAATCAAAGGCCCTTCTCTTTGTATTCTTCGGCGTGAAATGGAATATTTTTTTCAGTTAATATATATACAGTCGTGTATCAATACCAAAGAGGCCCTTAGTGTTTGAAACCGGAAACTATGAGAAAATCCTTGGATGAAATTAATGCCGGTATAACGTCTTGTATCTCATTTTCTTTCTCGCGTCTCTTACCGCTGACGCCTGTGTCCGTGACGAGAGAAGTTCATGGGCACAAACGGTTATTAGAGTCATCTCAAGGCGTCCGCGTCCACGAGAGACCCGCGCTGCTCGACCATTTAGCTGGTAGATCTCTCGTAAGTAGTGTAGAAAGAGAGTTGGCATGGACCGCACGGGCTCAATAGCTCTCGCTTAGCCCGGTGTCGCATTACCGGCCTACACACGAATTTCCGACGATTCTAGCGGTGGGCTCCACCCTAAATAAAAACCCAAACGATTCAACGGTCCCTCCTTTCCCTCCTCCCTTTCTACGGGACGAACACATTTTATCAGTATTTTTTCTTTTTCTTTTTTTATTCGCGCACTACGCTCACGAGTTCCGAAGAAGCATCTAGAAAAAGATTCAGCTGTCGGCCAACATTAAAGCATTAATGCTTTGCCCACCCGCATTACGGTGTATAGCGACATAGGGTTTACCAGCAGAACTTCGAGTCAGGCGGCGGTGGAGGCGAAGAAAAGAGCTTTCATACAGTCGCGAGATGTGTTTTTTTTTTTTTTTTTCTCTGGACGATCGAACATGGGAACCGAGTGTTATAACCAGACAAATAGTTACACCAGCGCGACGTTCGCGCCGTTTTCGTCGTCATCGTCGTTACGGAATAAAAGCTTTCGGTATTTTTATATCCGCGGGAGTAAAGCATCGCGCGGCGTTCGAGAACGCGCGCAGAGTGAGCACCGGGCCTCGGCCTCTATTAATATCCGCGGAGTCGGGCTTCCCTTGCGGACACGAGACTCGAGTCGAGTCTGCAGCTCGCATCGGTTCGACTCGACAGTCTTTTAGTAAAAGTATCGCTCGGCGCGATGGAAAAACTTGGTAAGATAGATAGGGACCCGCGAGCCGCTATGGCGCAGGCGTCATTAGCAGGGGGAAGAGATACAACTTCTCGAAAAAATGAGAAAGTAACTCTTTCGAGGAAAATTCATTATATCGTGATAAAAATTAGTCTGTCGTCGATCGATCTTTGTCAACGCAATAAAACAACAAGAAAAAAATAATCTCGGACCGTATCATACTTCGCGCAATCCATAGTCCAACGAATCCAAACGAAAAGAGCAACTAGCTATCTCGATAATAAATTGCGAGCAGACGATGAGCTAACGGCGGTATTATGCCGAATAGTTGGAACATAGCCATTGTGAGCGAATAGAAAACACCGACAAACACGCGTCGATGAAAAAAAAATTGAAAAACTTCAACTCGATCGGATTACAGATATAGTACAACAGGCGGGAGGTGTTGATCAGGAAAGGGGGAGAGGGGATCCTATGTAAATGATTTACATATTAAGATACGTAAAAGATATAGAACTTTTGAGGTTATATACAACGATATATATTTTATATATTCCGACATATATTTTATTTCTTTTGGGGAAATACCTGCGCGGTTTAAGCACAAAAAAAACACAGACACACATTGAATGATTTGGAAAAGTTGAATGCAATCGCAGGCCTGGAAAATGTGTGGTCTAAAAAAAAAATGATGAATCAAAGTTCGCGCAGATAAGTAAAATTGTCTCCAAATAACGACGAGTCAAGCTTGCGAATAAAACTTAAGGAATTATCGAGTGCTTTTTTTAATGCACTTTTATTTATTCTTGTGGAACCGACAACGCGTGGGTGAGTCTATATAGCCGTACGCGTCGAGTATAGAAACGAGATACCGTCGTCGCGTCGAACGACGTCGCTAATACGTACGATCGTTACGCCACCGGGTAAGGGATGTTTACGCGGGATTCCTAAGCGTTTCGCGAATAGAGAACGCAGAAGAAGAAGAAGAAGAAGAAGAAGAAGGCGGCTCTCGCGTATTCGTACCGTGTGCAAACACACCACTTTCGAGAGGCGCATACAAGACTACCCGGCCAAAACGCCCACGTAGAATTCGCTTCCTCCGCGCGAACAAGAGACCTCCGCAGCGATATTTCTTCGAAATGGTCACTTTGCGTTATTTCTTCGTTCTTTTCGAAACACGATCGTCATATAGAATCGAATAGAACTTTGACGAGAAGAGGCGTCCAGATGATCCCGCAACCGGCGCATCACCAACGAACGAAACGAGAACCTCGAGTGGCGGCGTCTGACGCCATCGTTCATGTAGTTCTATACCGTTCCGATTCGCGCGGTGTGATATTTTTATATTATTCTCGACAAGAAAAAATTATTCAACTCCACATTTCGTGATCTCCGAGAAATTTCGTAGCCGCCGTATTCTGGATATTAACAATACGGCACTGAGATATATAAAAAAAAATAAAACTTTTTCCCGCCAGGTAGGTATATAATTTATATAAAATGACATTGCATAAACATTATTATTCTTATTATTCTTATTATTATCATTGTTATTTATATCTAATTCGTAAATAAATAAATATATATGAATCGGATTTATATTTTTATAATTTATTTAACGCATATGTTATATCTATCCGACATATACATATGAGATATAGAATTTTTCGTGAATTTTTTTAATATAAAGAAACATATTCTATGTATATTCCGATGTGAAGTTTATTTCTATGGGAACGAAAACGATCAGTTGAGAGAAAATTTGTCTCAAATTCCGCGTGTAAGAAGAAAGACGCGTGATATTCAATATGTACCTATATGCATATGCATGTATATAGCTATTACAAATCGCGCAATGCGAAGCGAAAAAAAAGTGTAGCAAAAGCCTGGAGGCTAATTTTATTTTCTTCGTTCTGTTCCATTCGTATCTTATAAAACGTGTACGGCGTGTACAGATAGTCGATCGACACGCTAACTTTTATAACGGAGACATTTTGCTCTCGATAGGCGATTATATACTCGTGTATATTTGCCAGCTTCGCTCCTTAGATAATCGTGCAACGATTAGCTCCACCGATTCCCTCGTGTCGCCGAGATCTTTGCTCTCCCGCGTGCACGAGAGTCGGAAAAAAAAGGAAATTAAAAGAAACAGTCCGAAGTATATGTGTCTGTCGAGTTGGGGGATCTTCGCGATCGTTCGATTAACAACGAAACACGATAGTCATCGGAGAAACGCGGAGTGCGCGCGTGCAAGGGCCGCGACGATTTTGTTCCTTCGTTCGCGTCCACGCGGCATGCAACGAGAGTATATCTCTTGATACTCCGGTGTGCACCACCGCTTACAACGACGACAACAACCATAGAACGTCGCCCTCGAGATCGATTTTCGACTATATATAAGACATTGCTCGCGAGGTTCATCTGTATATTATTTACTGTACACTGTAGCGAAAGGGCACGGAAAATACCAACAACGACTTTTTCTTCAAAAACATCGTTCATCGAGGATACTCGTCGTCTTTCCCTTTGCGTCTTAATGCTTTTTATTATCTATATGTCTATCTTCTATCCTATATATATATGGAAGTGGAAATGTCCCGAAACGTATGTATACACAGATTCCCCTCAGAATCGGAAATGCTAACTTGACAATGTTGTTGCTAACTTCCGACTGCTGCCAACTTTAAACTGTTGTCAACTTCGGATCACTGCTTACTTCGCGTCGCGTCACGTAGCAACCGTCGCGATAGGAAAATATACTTTGAATATTTCGTACTGCTTATGAGGGGCGCTGTAAGGTAGGAAAACAAATATTTCAAGTCCCTCTGATAAAACTAAAAAACTAACTCTCTAAAAGGAAGGGATCCTCCCCTTAGACTTAGGACTTGGAATATATTTTCGTTCCCCCGCGACGGTGAGACTTTTAGTCGTAAATAGTATTATTGTAAACTATTAATAGATCGGAATCCTTTTTTATTCAGTTGCATGTGGAATAAGTACCTTCTATTACACTAAAATTCCGATAAAACAATATGATATCATTTTTATATAAATTTAAACAAAAAAAACGCCGAAGCGAATAAAAATAGATAATTTTATGTCCGGCGATAAATCTTCGTCACTGGGATAGTCTTCTTAAGAATTTGTTCGGTGACGTTTCAATGGATGCATCTATCTCGATTCATGAATGGCGAGAAGAAAGACGTTTCATCGTCCCGCGCATACCTACGCAGCAGCAGCAGCAGCAGCGACTCACGATAGTGAAATTCCGAAAAGTTTCCGGTGGACACGATGATGCGCGTCACTTAATTCGGTCGATGATTCGAATGACGTAAATGATTTTTATAGTATAGAATAAAAGAGGAGGTATGGGGCAAGACGGAGTGACCGGATAGCGAAGGATTACTCGCAAAGCACCGCTTCGAAGTGGGTCTCCGCTTCCTGTACGTGCTTGCGGATGCATCGGTCACCGCAGTAAAAACGCTTTCTTATCACCGAACCCGACGACATGTCGGACGTATCGTCGGAATTTATTTACAGTCGACTCACGACCCAAACGATAATACTACGACTCGACCAGACTGTCACATAATTCACGCAAACCGTATGAAATTGTTCGATATTCGAAAAAAATTATATTGCAAAAAATAAGTCCGATCCATGATTCCATAGTTGTCAAGTAAATGTCAGACCGCTCGCGGTAACCGACTACGACGAGTGTGTTGTATTATATACCCCGTTGGCACGAGAACCAAATGTTTCCTATGACTTTTTAAACTCTGTTTTTTTTTTTTTTTCTCTTTCTCTCGTAGAAGACAAGCAAATATGATTTATTCCGTCGAGTGAGAAAAAATTAATATATTTTATTTATAAATCAAACGCTGTTTACGTCGATTTTTTTTCCACTCTGTCAACATCGTAGTTGAACAATTTAGTCGATCGTTGTTTTCGCCGTCTCGCGAAGAAACGGGTTTCTTCGCGAGGAGGAGGGGCGGGGGGGGGGAGGAGTCGAAGCAGCGAAGGGAAGGATTGGAAGCTGAGACACCGCGGAGAGTCGAACGGGGGGAACGGAGAGAGACGCAGGCAGGGTATACCCGAAGTGTAAAATTTATTTTCGCGGTGACTACGCGCGGGCAGGAAGAACCAAGACTCGGGGCCTGGCCCCGGCTCGCGAGTTTCGCAAAGGCACCTTCTCGAAATAGAACACCCAAATAATTTGCCTCGTATTACCAGTCGACGCCGCCTATAACGCGGGATATAAACGCGCTTCTCAACGTTCGCGGCAAATCTCCGCGTTATCATCGCGTTATCTTATCGTCATCGCTAATTTTATTGCCACATCTTTACCATCGATTATCCCGGTCATTGGTCAGATTGGATTTTACATTGTTTTCTCGTAATTATTAAAATGCTCCGCGATATAACTTTCCCTCATTGTACTTTGTTTGCAAAATGTGTAATCAACGATTTGATCCTCTTTTTTTTTTTTCACAACACCTTTTATCGTCAACTTTCGCAACGAGCGAATAACATTCTGACACAAAATTTGACATTATACGCGACGACGTATTCTTTTCTATTTTGGCAAGAAGCAAACTTTGCGCGTCGCGAATATTTATTTGAAAAGTGAAAAAAAAAAAAAAAAAAAAAAAAAAAAATGTAGCATATATCAGCGTTCAAAGTCGAAGCCGTCGCGTGACCCATCTCGAGTTACAAGCGTGACATCCTGCCAAATTTCGTCTCGTTAAACCACCACACTCGAGAGTAGTTGGCAACGATTTCTGTCGATGCGCGTGAAATTTGGCGTTCATCGTGAATCTTACGTAACGGGGCGCGAGTTTTCCCGTCTACCTCACCGAGAGCGATTCTCTTTTACATCGGCTTCTACTCGTATTCATCCTCCCGGGGATGCGTTTCGTCCCCGCGTGGCCAAAATAACGTTTCCGAAAAACTCGCGGATCTACATCGCTATTTATCTGCATTACTATGTCAGATTAGATAATTATTACATCAGTCGCAATAGCAGCGATTGACTTTTCCTTCAAATCTATTACATACCGATGATTATCTTCGCTCGATTAATCGTCGCGCGACTCGTCGAATATATCGCGGAATCGATCGATTTCACTCGCTTTACCACTCGCGATCTCAGCGATCGATCGTCGTCCTATTGTATCCCAGGTATCGCATGTTTCACATTTTTCACAATGTTAACGTACCTTTTGAACGATGAGCGGTGTGCCAAAATCCTTTCCGCCCTGAAGTCGGAAGCCCCATGGAGATCCGTCGAACCGGGACAACTTGACGCTGATCAGCTGCGCCATCACTCAAAATTATACGTAAAACCCGCGCGTGTGCAATTACAAATTTAACGAGATATGGAATAACGAGATTTTTCCAAATCCGTCGATCGTACGAGATCGTTTCGGCGCTCGATGTTTCGTTGGCTTTTATTGCTTTTTTATCGAAAAAAAAAAAAACAAAAATCAAACAAACGTTCTTGCCGCGGATACGACGCACACGGCGAGGCGAAGACGGTCACGAGGATTAGTGTACTTTCACGCTTTCGAAGACTCTTTGTATCCCCTTGACGAAACAACGGCGTTGATGACGAAGAATGTTTAAAAAAAAATGTATATTAAAATGATGATGCACGAGTCTTCTCCGACAACTCCCGAGAACGATCAAAGTTCCTCTGTTTATTCGGCACCGGAGATTGAGTCCCGTTCGCTCTATCTCTCAAACTGAAATCCCGCGAGTCTATTCGTGGCTTCCCGTCCGTGAAAACTATACTCTATATATATATATATAGATATATATATATAGAGAGATATGTACACACGTTCTACAACAGTCGCTGGAGCCGCAGGTTGTATACTATATATATATTTGATGTATAACGTACAGTAGAGTTACAAAGCCGCGGAGCCTCGTTTATGTTATTTAGTTATTTAAGAAAAAAAAAAACGGTATATATATATATATTCTCGTTTATTGTGTCACGCGGTGAATGAGGAGCGAATTCGTTGCGACGCGATAGTTCCCGAGGAAACGCAAAAAGCGAAGTGTAAGTAAAACTGAGCGGTTAGTCGGCCAGGAGGGCTTTCCATGCGTTTTGAAACGAGGCGAACGCGAGAACGGTAGAAGCGAAGAGCGCGTGCGTCTCGCCGACTCGCCGTTCTCGGTGCCTGGTGGTGGTACCGGGATGGCAGCTCGGCATTCTCGACATTTCACTCTTATCCCTCCTCCATGAACGCTCCGTCCGCTTCTCCGTGCTGTGGATGCTGTTCTCTGCCTTTCCTACAATCATCGTTCTTCGAAAACGAAGATACGGCCGACGGCGGAGTACGCGCGTCCGAAGAAAGCGAAGGAGGGCACGGCATACGTTAGCGCGCGTACTTTGCTTTACGTTAGCATCCGCCAACAGTCGTGTAAGTGCAATGCGATAGCCCTCGACTCCAAGCTCCCCGTCTTGCCTTCGCCATCTGCCCGCATGTGCAAACTATTAAACGATAAACTCGCGTTTCACAGTACCAACGTGTACTCTACGCAGGTAACGAAAAAAAAAAAAAAAAAAAAAAAAAAAAATACTTTGCTCTTGTATATACGCGTATTCGCGCGCAGTTTTGTACAAGTGAATCTGTGCGCAAATATATTAACGCGCGTCTCGCTCCCGCAATGTGCGAGGCGATTATACAGAGAGTTTCGATTTGACCGGCTATAGGATGAGTCGTCAGTGAGTACATTGAGTTTACGAACGTACAGACGACAGTACTGTCTGTAACACGTATTATGCGGGATCGAGACTCGTTCTTGAAGCGTTATTATACACGCTTACCGAGCATTCCGCGTCCTCGTCCCTGACGCGCTGCTCTTTCTTCTCCGGGAGTTCCTGACAATGAAGACAAAAGCAAATAAGATCTTCTTCAAGGCGAAAACACGTTGTTGGAAGGGGCGTTTTCTTTTATTTTTTTTTACATTCGATACTCGGCGACTCCCTCGTGTTCTTTTCTTTCTTTTCCCTTTGTTTCTTCGTCTCGCCTATTTCGCCTCTCACACTGATATAAAAACTGCTTGAGGCCGTTGGAGACGAGTTTCAATCGTATCGAAATGCTTATTCTTTTTTACGCGAAATCAATTCGCAAAATGTTGTGCGAGTAAACAGACAAACAAAGAAAAACTCTTTGCGACAAAGCGCACAAAAAAATAATAATAAAATTATTGCTCGGTTGAAGCTATTTAATATCCTATACTATTGTTTGCGGGTTAAACGTTTTAATGTTTTAGCGTAACGGTCTTAAACGGTGTAAAAACGGGGCGTGCGTGCCGTAGTCGTTCGAGATGATGGAGAACGGAATGGGAGGACCACCCTCTTGTTCCTCTTGTTCCTGTTCTTCTTATTCTTGGCCAGCTGCATTATGCGCGCCCGTGGCGGTCACGAGGGAGACCGCCAACTAGTTGGTGAATCATGCCTAGAATGCTTTACATAAATTGTTCGGGGACTACGTCACGCTCGTGCGACGTTCGTGCGAGAGGTGAGTTTCTTTCCTCGCTCTCGTCTACATGCATGACTCGACACTGCATTAACGTACGCGGGTATAACTTTCTTCCCGTATATACGAAAACTCCTCGACCTGTGTCGAGGGGAATCTTGAACGGCCAGTGAGAGAACGCGATACTACAGAGGTAAGTATGAACGCGCGTGACTCAACGGAGAGACTAAACAGTGAACGCGGTTACGCGCTTTCGGTGCATCATTCAGGTCGGGAATCCTCTTCTCGGTGCGTATAGTCCACCTAACGGTTAAATTATCTTCGTGGTGGAAGAGGTTCATTCATCGAGACGAACGGACAAAATTAATTACGAGTCGATGAAAGAATTTCTTAACAGACCATCAGTCCTTGGATAGTAGTTGCAACATTCCTAGGAGACTTCGTAATCGATGATTAAACATTGCGCCCAAATTTTCTGGCAAATATTTCGGAGAATTGACAAAACTTTCATCGTTAGTATTCCCTCTTCGCAAGAGAATCAGTGGTCCGAATATTAGTTTGCGAAGCTTGCAACACGGATGAATTATCCACCCGTTCATCGGACAGACAAAAGTCTGTCTTTTTTTTTTTTGCAAGACTTTCGCGCCGCAGATTCATATGCAAAAAAACAATCGATCGGAAGAAAAATAAGTAGCGAATTCGCACTTAACTGCATTAAGATGCATTAAGAGATAGAATTTCACAATGATGCTTTCAACCCGTTACCGAGCAATGGATGCCGCGATAAAAATATGTTGTATTTATTTATTTCCATGTATACCTTGTTGGGTTTTTACATATAGTCCCCCCTGTTCTCCCTATCACTCTCCCTACCCGCACTTCGCTAAGCTAACCTAACTTTCCGTGGCGGCCGCAGCCGACTTAGCTACACTGTACCGCATTTGCCAAGGACACGGGGAAACTGCGGAAAACCCGTGTCAGTACAGTCGGCCATATTCTTCTGATTCCCCGGTAAACACACGAAAGTATTTACTTAGGTGTGGACTTCACGGTCTCAGAACAATCGACCTCCCGCTCAACGGTTGATGCACCAGCCGGTGCGCGGCTAAGCGGTCACCCATCCAAGTACTGGCCGCCAGCAAAGTTGCTTGACTTGGTGATCGCCGAAGCCGTGCCGCGATAAAAGTATTTATATAGCCGTGAAATTTTGCTGATGGGGTACATAGAAATATTCTGGACCACAGTATTGTGTCTTTCAGTCTGAACGTGAATTCGAGACGAATTTCGGGGTCTTATATCGAACGATACATCGCGCGATTAACGCGAAAACAGAAGAAAAAATAGGTGGGTGTTGTCAAATATCAATACTTTTCGCGGATGACGATACTGTCTTCAACAACGTTGAGGTTCAGACGACTCTCGTCTTGAACGGAATTAAAGAATGCGGCTTTTGTTATTGTTATGCTTCGCCACCTGGTCTCCAGGTTCGTTGGAATGCCCCAAAATAGAAAAAAAAAAAAAAGAAAGTTAACCGATGCATGTCATTGAGGACCACTCGGGGGAAAATTCGTATGGGACCCGTGGGATACATTCCCGTATAGTTTTTTTTAAACAGTTTCGGTTTTTCGCCGGTAGAGTTTCGACGACGACGACGACGAAAGCAATGAAAAACATTTATCAAAGACATCGCATAGCAATTAGTTCTGTATTGTTTTTTTTATGTACAAGATGTATGTTTTTGTTTTAGTTTTTTTTTTTTTTTTTTTTTTTTTTTCAAAACGTATACAGTTATTATAAAAGTAAATCCGGGTTATATCGACTGTTAGCGATATGCATCAGCGAGATTATAGAGTAATAATTAAATGAATTTTTGTTGTTTATTTTGAATCGTAAAGACAATGTTAATTAATGGCTGATACCTCGAGTGCTCCTGTCGTCGGCGATGCTCAATGCCGGTGATCTCTGGAACAGGAAGAAAACTTCACTTCAGATAGCATATTTTCATGCGCTTTCGATTAATCGGGGGGTACATAATAATGACGTATAATGCGAGGTGATGGGAATTTGAGGCCGCGGGCCTGGGAGTCAGGGACATTCGCTCACCACTCTTTCGATTATATCTTCGGCTGCATTGACCTTCGGCGGTCTCGCCGGAATTCCCGTCTTCGGTTCGCGTTCCATTTTGTGCAACATTTTGTAAACGCTCGAGCCCATCAGATGATCGTAATTCGGTAACCAATTTTTCTCGAACTTTTTGAAGTTTACACTGCGATTTAACGCGTTTCTCATTTTTTTTTAATCGTTTTATTATATTATTTTCGATCGGGAAATCGAATAACGCTCGCGAAAGCTTAAATTTAACTTACCCCATAGCGCGTCCACGAATAACTTCCGCCTGGGAGGACAAAACCTCGGCTATCATCTCGTCGTTGAAGAAATCGTTCGGACACCTCCATCTGCGTCCGTAAGTGAGCTCCAGCTGCTTAGCCTGGGGCCATAGTTCGTTCGAGCGCCTTCTTCCTCCTCTGTGCTGTACCGAGCAAACATACCTTTCTTATTCCACGTATATAAATTTTCCGACATTTTAATCATTCAATAGACGAGAATAAAAGGAATATTTATATATCATTCATATATCATTAAAACAGTTTAAACAGTTGTAATTACATTTTTCCTTGCGAAAAACAAATAAAAATCGTACATCGAGTGGAAAATCGATTGAAATGTAATGTTTTTTTTTGTTGTTTTTTTTTTTTCTCGAATCATGCAAAATTATAACAACAACATTGACCGAGGAAATATTTAAATTTTTCTTTTTAAACCAATGGGACTCGAGATCTATATGATTATTATTTTGTACAACAAAAAAAATGCCTTCTTTAGTTTATTTTTATTATAGTAACACGATAAATAATGCAAGAAAACGGATAACCAAATGACGGGTACGAATATCAAATACAATACACCGGGTCGCGATATCTTTTTATCGATACCTTCAATTCCTGTATTACTTGATCTTTTGGGTCAAGATTCGGATCCGGTTCGTAACTTCCTAAAATATACATTGCAACGTTTCGTTTAAGGATTAAACGTCAACGGGATAGTCATTTATTATGAATAAATAAAATAAGAAAAAAAAACGAACATCTCGTTCTTTTTGCTTCTACGTACTATTATAACGAACGTATCTTGCGCGTTGATGCGCTATCGAAAATAAAAGTGTTAAAATTATAAAAGTTGCTCACCGTGAGAAGGAGCCGGACTCGGCTCTCGTGATTTCAAGACCTTCGACTGATACGATACAATACATTTCTTCACTCGACTCTCCTCGATGGCACTCTTCACGTTTACTTCTCCCAACTCTTTCGTCTCCGGCACTTCCTCCTCCTCCTCCTCCTCGGGTTCGGGTTCAACAATTATCGGTGGCCCATCGCTCGTCACCGTCGCTGGAGATTCTCTAGTTTCCGGCTCCGAGGATCTTAAATCATTCTCGCTGCCACCGCGGTCCTCCTCGGGCGAACCTCGGGCAAAGTCTCTTGTCGCCCGTTCGTCGGCACCTTCTCCCTCGTCTAAGTTTAACATCGATTTAACGCTAATTAATATGACGTTTGAAAGGCAAAATCAAACCCTTGACTCGCGATGCGCATCATTAAGAAACTCTTGTATTGACGAATTAACAATTGGTGCAACTAACGAAAAAATAAAAATAAAAATAACTCTATTTATCTACGAATTTGCAGTTACCATTACCAATTTTTTTTTTTTTTTTTTTTTTTTTTTCTCTCGGTAGATGATTCGCGAGACAAGGCTACTAAAACAAAAACGAAAGAAAAAAAAAAAATCTCAACTACCTGACGACTCTCGGCGTTCACTACTGCGCTCACCTCCATTCTGCACACCGCTAAGTTCCATTATTTTGTGCAATTGTTCCGACACTATTCTCAGATGATTTTCAATTTCGCTCGGTAGTTGTTTCAGCGCGAGAAGCTGATTCTGTACGCATTCCAGTTGCTTCTCGAGACTGATCTCCGTGGATACGAGTTCTTTGACCTTTTCCTTGTCAAAGCTTGGAACCGCCGGATACTGGGGAGTCCGTGGCCGTTGGCAACTCATGTCTTTGGTTCTTTCGTCGTCCTCGTCGGTGGGCTCTTCGACTCGGGGCTCCGGCGGATCTTTCTTCGCCTCGTCCTCTACTCGTTCGCAAACCCTTTCCGTTTCCGGCTCCGTGGGATCCTCGATCAATTCCGCTTCCGATTCCGGACGGGGCGAGTGTTCCGGTTCCGGTGTCACGGTAGGCGGTGTGCTTATCTGATTCATTTGTTTCGTTCTTTTTTTTTTCGTTTTTTTTCATTGTTTTTTTTTTTTTTTTATAAAAATTTGTTTGTAACACGAGAAAAAGCGGACAGTGGACAGGATTTTTTTCGGGACTATCTTCCGTTTAAATGATTTTCTGCAAACTACGTTTTTTACCGGTAAAGGTTTATCGAACGCGATGATATTTCTATTTTACTCGTTGAATTTTATTCTCTGCCCGTGATGATTTTTCGCTATTAACAATATCGAGAATTTTTGTTTTCTTTTTTTTCTTTACGACTCGAAATCGTGCACTGTGCCAAAGCTCGTTGAGTAGTAGTAGTAGTAGGTACCTACGCTATATTAATATAGTGGTAATACCTATATAATGATATATGATATTAAATTGAGTGAATTACTACTGCAGCTTATGACTATTACTATTGTTGTATAGTATAGTAATAGTAAGTAATTTTGCAAGCATTTGCGATTAGCAAGCTTATCGATAAAATACATGCCAATGTCGTGAAGAAAAGAAAAACGAAAATTAATAATAGATGAAATTTGACGAACGCGATGAAGAGATCTTTTGTAAAATTTTCATCTCAATGCCGGATGTCGGATGTCGGCCCATAGTAGGTACACCTATTTTTCTATGCAAATGTAAAGATAAAGAAGGACGATTATAATTCCAAGGAATGATCGATGTATCGATCGATGTGCTCACTTGAGTCTCGAACGCCGAAAAACGACTAATCAGCGTTGGAAAATAAGGAAACGGATAAAAGCGGAAATAGGTTGCGAGCGGCAAGGTTCCGAAGGAAATAATGAAAATTCAGAAATATTTTCGACGTTCGAGATTGTGCGAAGATTCGTTTTACTTGTAGAGATAGAGTAGAATAATCGAAGTAAACGGTACGACAGCGCACGCCGCGAGTTTCGCCAAATTAAGATCGCCAGAATAATTTAAAGACGAATTAGAAATATCCGATTTTTCACATTCTTCTTCGTAGAGTAGTCGCGATTTATCTCGGTCCGTATCGGTAATTTGATCGTTACGATATTCGATTTCTTCGTTTCGAGGGATTTGCCGCGAGACGACAATGCTTTTGGAGTTCGAATCGCGACGCTTGGAAGCGTCTCGATTTTCTCTCGAATATTTTGTATTCGCGTATCTCCGCGATCTTCGCGATAACCGTCCGACTCGTCCTCGATGAAATATTTTCGATGAAACAAAGGAACCGGTGGTGCGCAGCAATTGGCAAATCGGATCGAGAAAAACGCCAACGTCCCAACGTTTTGAATTCGACGGGGAAAGACGGAGGGATCGGAAATAATTCTTTCCCCATTCTATAATACGAACATTTTCATTCGCAATGATTTTTTTACCTTCCGTCGATAATTTTTGAGCGGTAAGACGAGATTTAAAAAATCGAATACGCGTTCGAAGTTTTCTCGCTTTTCGAACGTTAGGCATGAAAATTGATTTGATTTTTTGACTTTTTTCCGAGTTTGACTCATCGAGCGGTGAAAGAATTTTCGCGTCCGAAATCGGCTCCGAATTATTACGATTTGCGTTGCCGATATTGAGAGTGAATTCGGCGAATACCTGCTTACCGGGAACTTGGAGTTGTACTTCGGTTTTAAAAGCGTTGCACCACGGTGTATAATTGATCGTACAAGTGTCATCGTTTACGTCAGTTTTGTCATTGTCCGCGGGCGCCGAAGGTTCGGTAATCATCGCGTCCCCCTGCCGAGCACATTTCTCAATAAGCAGAGCTTCGAGACTCTGCACGCTGTCGAGGAGTTTCAACAAATCGTGCATATTCGGCGCGGATATCTCGGGCTTCTCGTCTAATATAGGAAAATCGTTCTCACGTTGAACGATACTTATCTCGCGTACACGCGGCATAACTTGGAGCATATTGATCTCGCGAATCCCGCCAAGAGTCCTATCGTCATCGTCATTTACCTCGTTCGTCGCTTGCGGAATCTTGTCTTCGCGCGGTTCCAACAATCCTTTCTCCAAAAGGCGCTCGGTTACGCTTTTCTTCTGTTGTTTCTTGATAACGACTCTGTACTGCTCGCCCTCCTCGCTCGCTTGCTTGTCGAGATCGCTTTTCGACGGTGGCGGTGGACGCTGAGGTTTTTGTAAAAATGTCGACGTGTGTTTGAGCTCTTGAACGCGGGGAGGATCGGCAACTGATATTTTTTGCAACTCTTCGAGGACTTTCGATTCTTTAAGCTTCGCTATTCTCGGTCGTAACTTCTTAAAATTTACCCTGAAATAATTATAATTACGTTAATCGTTATTTCAAAAATATCGTATGAAAATTAGTTGCGAATATGTAGAAATTCACTATACTATAGCGATAGATTTTTTATCTATTTTTTTTTTTTTTTTTTTTTTTTTCGTCAACTTTGTCGTTTTTCGAAAAATCGGTTAAACCGACAAAATTGGCGCTTGCGGGTGGCGAAATAAATAATCGGTTTTTTAAAAGAACGAATTGCGAGTGAAATATCTGTTTCGCCACCGGCAAGTGCCAATTTTCTCGGTTTAACCGATTTCTTTTCTCTTTATTCATTTGACTTGTATTAAATTCAATATGAATTTACGTTTTTTTTTTTTACGGTGTATTATGTTGAAAGCACGATAGCGATAACGTTAACTTACCCCAAAACTCCTTGATCGGGCAATAAAAGCTCTTCCTCTTCCAATATCAACTGAGCTATTTCTTCGTCGGTAAGATCTTTATTCGGTACGACTTCGCTGTTCTCGTCTACGATCTTTTCCGCTAATTCTTCCTTCGCTTCTTCTACGACAGTCTCGATAATCGTTTCTTCCTCGATTACGTATTCGTCTCGCGCTTCGGTAAGAATCTCTTCGGGATATACCGGTGGCAATTGATCCAGCTGCGACGGATCGATGCGCGCGTCAATATTATTAATTGCCTTTCCAATAAAAAAAAAGAAAAAAAATACAACGACTTACGGGTATCGTGTAAGGGACGATATTGTCTTCTTGAATTGCCTCGTTCGCCAGAAGAGTGCTCGTCGGTCTACGCGCAAATACCGATGAGAAAAAGAAACAAAATTGAGAAGTAAAAGATAATCGATTACTTTTTCGCGCACACCGCCGCCGCCTTCGAACACACCGATGATACTGAGCCACCGAGGGACGTTTGTAAACGTTATTAAAAATATACAAAAACGATATACATCGGTGGCTGGCCAGCGTCCGATTTGGCGATTGCACGACGATAATACGGTCAAGGCTAGTAGTATAGTATAGTTCTTCGAAGCGAGAATAATTAAATTTTCATTCTTTAAATATAGCATCTTTGGTATTTCTTAACATTGACGTTATATCCAACGAGTCATTGGACTCTCGTGTACAATTTTTAACATGAATTCTTTTACTTTTTTTTTTTTTTTTTTTTTTTTTTTACATATATCAACGATTATACGATTATTATATATCAGCATTGAAATTTCAACCTGAGGACACCGAGAGCAAAGTTGTTGCCCGCAAGGACCAGAGCTTCGTGCGCCTGTCCGTGCGTCAAACTGCTGACCGGTCGATCGTTTAGCCTCGTTACCACGTCCCCGACCATCAGGCCCATGCATTCCGCCAGACTTCCTTCCGCAACCTGAAGCAATCATTTTTTTCTTCTTACTCCAATCGAATTTTCACTAAAACGAACATCGTCGACAATAACCACATACCTATCTACAAGTCAAACGTATGAAAAAAAATTTATTGGAAATATATGAAATTCGGCTTTTTTCTTAATAATTAATCCATATGTTTTAAAATATATCCGTAATGTGTGAATAAAAAGATTAAAATGAAAATATTTTAGTACATTTCCTTTGAAAAAATAAGTTCGCGATTGATGAACAACGATTTTTCGAAAATGTTTAAAAACGCATTTTCGTATCTTTTAATATTCTAATATCGATAAGGCAGTAATTAAAAAAAAAATGGCACAGACCTCCGATTTTGCAAAATCCTTTCCTTTGCCGCGCAATCAACCTAAAAACTTCGATGAGCAGCCAGATATCTGCATTTTTTATACGTCGAAAATGGAATTTTTTTTTTTAATTTCAAAGTCAATGAGGCAACGGTAAAGATTTTCCGACAGGTTCCTCCCACTTTTTCGACGGTTAGTTTTTCATGAAAGAGTGTAATAATAATCTCGATGAGCCATTTGATGCAAAAATTAAACATTTTTTTTTAACCATCCTAATAGATACTTATTTTTTTTCTATGCGGGAAAATGTATGGATTCGAAATAAGAAATAAAAAGTTCTGAAACGTCACTAATAAAATTAGGGAAAAATGTTGTTTAATCGTCAGGTTATAGGTATATACCTACTTTGATAACAGTGAGGGGTTGTGGAAAATCGCTACCACCCGCCAGTCGAAAGCCCCATGGCGTATTGTCGAACTTGGTGAACTTAATGTTTACCACCGCCATGTTGTTCTACATCTACGAAAAAAAAACATATGCACAGGGATCAATATATATATTTAACGTCGAACAAAGTCTCGAGAAACTGTGAGACAATAGTATATGGCGCTTGGCGCTGCAGTAGTAACGGACGAAATGGTCAGACGGAGCACGAGACCTTGCGGTCCTCTCCTGTAAAACGATCCGCTCGTTCGGGACGCACCAAATCGGCTCGCGTATTGATTACACTCTCGACTCGTCCGACTTAACGACGTCGATGGTTGAAAAAAAAAAAAAATAATTACATCCGCGATCGAAGATCGATTTCTTACGAGACTCGTATAAAAAATCGAAATGAAAATGAATAAAAAAGAAAAAGAATGCTCGGGTTGATACGATTAATTATCGTCGAGGGCGATTACGCAATCAATCGACAGTTCTATTATTAATGTCCACGAATTTTGCACAACATTGTCCTCAACGAGCGTTATAATCAGCGGAGCGGCTGATAAGCGATCATTCCAATCTCGAATCGTTTATTCAAAGTATCTGGCAGCGGATCGCGCGTCGTCGGCGAAGAATTATGCGACAGCTTCGCGAATGATCGCGCATTAAGGGGATCTTTCTCGACAACTCGGCTCGCTTCTACTACCGGTAGAATACACCGGTTGTCTATATATATACTAATGTTGATGATATACTTGCCAGCGGGAGGGCGTGTGCGTTTTTTAGCTCTCTCGTCTTTGCGATCGGTAGATAATTTTTTGTTCTGTTTACTATTCACCGGCGTTTGTCACTCGTTATATGGCGATTACATCCAACTGCAAAGCGTAACACCCGGACAAGGATAAGATAAAACTTTCTTGCACACTCCGAACGACCAACTGTGGTGCGTTACGTTCCCCGTAGAGTAGCCTCGACAAAACTCTCGCGGCTCGGCGCGACGAAACGGTGTCACGATAAGCTTTGCCAAAGGCAATCGGCAATCGTCCCCTCTCGCCACAAATACCCACCCACCCCGCGCGAGAAGAGGACTTACGGCAGAGGCTCGATCTATTTACTCATCGATTCTATTTACGATCGTGCCACGATCTCGTTATTCGTTACCGAGGCGTCCAACGAGGCGTCCAACGAGGCGTTAACACGCAAAGGGACACACACGGGTAGTCCAACTATCGGTACTTGCAAACGTAACGTATCATTTCGTTCCACGTCTCCCCATTGTTCTTGGACAAAGATCGCCCAACAGCTTGGAGGCGATTGCTCTTGAATATTATTCATATCGATTGACAACATCATTCGTATCGACATTCTTTTTTTTCGTCCCTCATTATTTATTTATTTATTGTTTATGAATTTAATCCAAGTGTACACTCACTAATCTATATAATTTTATTTATTCTTTAAAAAATGAGCGATGATCCGTTAAGAGGATCGCGTCAGTTGAATTACGGCGATATTCGCCAAAGTATGATTTTTTCTTCAGCCGACACGAAAATATAAAAAAATACTATAATATCGGAGAAAGATTTGAAAAATTATTCTACCGGTTGAAAAAGAAAAAATGTCAACTGTTTTACTTCGAATCCAAGTTTAGATGTTTTCACTTATGCGCATGATCCAGAATAGACTCGTCGATGGATTTTTTCTTCGATCGGATCGGCGTTGTCCTTGCAATCATATTCTCTATTATATAAACGGAGCTTTTTTTAGTTGTTTTATTTAAAATTTTGAAAGGTACATATCAGGTATCATATACATATAATAACAAAATTTGTGATCGGTTTATGATTTTGGCGCCTGCGGCTTGTTGAAAAAAGAAATCCCCGCGGCTATATGATATACCGGTTGACACGTTTCTTTTTTTTTCAAACATTTTCAGACATAAAAGAATTTATTTACATTTTGTGTCGGCCGAAGAAAAAACCATACTTTGGCAAACATCGTCATAATTTAACTGACGATCTTTTTAGATTTTTTTAAAAAAATTTTATTTATTTATTTATTTATTTTTTTGGAGCGCCCGAGCGACACTCAAATCATGAAGGGTACATCAAGATTCTTCTTGCCATTTCCGACATACAGGCTACCGTAATGCGGCGAATTGACTCTGTGATAGAACATCATCCCCGGCCAATAAAAATTTCGAAGTATCGTCAAACTGCCACCCTGATGAAGTTGAAGACTCCAACATGCTGAAAGGAAAGCTTTTTCCTCTTAACATACATGTATCGCTAGAGAGAGAGATAGAGATTTTTTTTCACGCGACCCGTCATTGTTTTTTTTTTTTACCCTTCGGTACGTCCATATCGATGGAATCGAGAAAGTCAACGGCGTAGTTGTAATCGGGTCGAGTTAATAAATTCGTATTCCATTTTTGCTGCGGTAGACGAGCGTGTAAATATGATTTTTCGTCAACGCTTTCCGAGATAACGAGACCCTCAAATGCTAAATTTTCAATAACTTCGCCGCTCGGTTGCTTGCACCAACCTCCGCGAGGGATTATCATTGCATCTTCATTAATAACATCTACCGTAGCTGACAATCGATCTTCTTCTTTCAGTTCTTTCGGTATTATCTGGAGAATAAAAATTTTATACGCAATCCACAACGGTGAATTGGTTACTTTCATTTTTAATTAATTAATACATCAAAGAGTTTCGACGAATCTTCGTCTACTGGATTCGCGTCGAAGACATTGGTGACCGTTGATGGATCGCCCTCGAAAGCTGTCGTCGCTAGAGGAGCCAAAAATCGTCCGCATTTGTTTGGCTTTGGCATAAGTAACCAGTCCAGACAGTCGATACTGATCAATGAAAATAAAATGTTTACTAGAAACGATAAATCATGCATACGTCGATCCTATTCGCACCTAAAAGTGTCTCTCTAATAGAGATACGTAAAAAGACAATAAAAAATCATCAAAATCATGCAACAACGCAAGATACAAAACGCTCGAGAAACGCAACATTTTTTTACGTGAGTGCAAAGGCTTGCGCTAAATACACGCAAACAAGAGCTTTGGTGATTTTGACAGTTACGTTTTTACTCTTAAAAACTGCGTGTCATCTCCATCTTTTACGTGAATTTAACATTTACGTGGATTCAAAAGTTAGGTGGATTTAAACCGCTATATATAGTTGGGAAATTTGAAGAATCAGCACGCAGTTTGTAAGTAGTAACGTAACTGTCAAAATCGCCCAAGTTTTTGTTTACGTGCTTTTAGCGCAAAACTAGGTAGTTACGTAAAAAAATCGTAATTTTAGTTTCTCGAGCGTTTTGTATTTTGCGTTGCTGCTGCATGATTTCGATAGTTTTTTTTTTATTTTTTTTACGTGTTCTCTATCGACACCTTTATATTACGATACGAGTGCGAAGGAACGTTTTCTGAATTTTTTTCTGATGTGCGAGTGATGTTGACACACGAGTTGAGAAAAAGTTTTTCGCGCACGAGTATCTTCCGAAATTTTATTTCATGAGTGCGAGAAGTCGGCACTTCTCGCACGGAGTGGCATAAAATAATATACGCGTTTGCACACGATCTTCGTACCTATAGAAATATTTTTGACCGACAAGGCAATCTTTCTCGTAGCCGTAAGCTATGTGATAATCATTTCGTGCGCCATTTATTCGACCCCAGTAAAAAGTTTTACGAAAATGATTCTCGTGCTGCAAAATCACTAGAGAATTCTGTAGAAGATGAGTTTTTTCGGTGCTGATACAGGCACCGCTGTATCCCAAGACGTTCAAGTTTTCCGACAGTTTCGTATACTCCATTGCTTTGTAAAATTAAAACGAGGAATTAATTGAATTTATTTCTTCAAAGGGTAACTATGCGTTACGAGACATATTTGTTGTTATTTTTTTTGCTCGTTTAAGACGGATCAATTGACCTGTCAAGCCAAATATTATTTCATTTTCTTATCATTACAACGCGAATAAAGCACTCGGGAGTGAATCAGAAAGAATTTAACAAACGCAAAAAATAAAATTTTCGTATGTATAGTTTGCATAGTCAGTTTGCCCCTCCTGTCGCGCGCGCGCGCGCGCTCCGATTGCAGTTGGATAGCACGGAGGATAGTCGTTGACGATTACTCGCTTCGGGCGCTTGTTTTACTTTCTATATTTTTGTTCGTGCTGCGCTTACGATACAACTTCGAGTTGTACAATGTCGTCGGACGAGGAAAGCGATCAGGTCCAAGATTTGGAAGCAATTCGCGATAAAATGATGTGTTTACCGTTGAGTGAACGCATGCAGGTTAGCGCGTGGGAAGATGACAACACCGGTGTTGAGTCGTCGCGTTATCCCACAGGTTAGAATTCCCCTTGTTTATGTCACTTTCATCGGGTTGTCACGAGTTTCCAATCTCTTTCATTTATTTATCTTTCGTTTTTTTTCCCCACCTATTTGTATCGCTTTGTTTTTAGATGTGCGAGAAAAGGCTACTCTCATCGCCGCGGAAAATGGAAAGTTGGAGAATATGAGAAAATGGGTTTTGGAGGATCCTAGGTTAATGGACTGCGTTGACTTGGATAGATACACTCCTCTGCACAAAGCCTGTTACGGAAATCACGTCGAAGTCGTCGAGGTATACTTTTTTTTTACTTTATAAACAAAGAAATATTACTAATGATAACACCGGTGATAAATTTTTGTTCCGTCGATATTGTCGCTAGTAGATTTTTTCATACGCTGCGAGTTGTAGTTTTTTGCTTTATAGCGTATAGCTTTGACGCATATCCTTACGACGGACAAATTCTGAAAATGTTCCGCCGTATTGCGCTTGATTTTTTCGAAATTTGCAATCGGACGCTTTACCATTTTCTTTAATAACAAATAGTTAATTAAAAATAAGTATTTTGTTTTTGTCGTTTAAGGTTAATTAAGAAATTGTAATATACCAGTAGATTCTGAATTTTATCGAATATTTTGACAAGTTTTTGCTGGAACAAGGAGCGGACAGATTTGCCAGAACAATAGACGGATGGCAGCCAATACATTCGGCGTGCTGTTGGAACAACGTAGAATGCATAGCGACTCTGTTAGCGGCGAATGTAGACATAAACGCGCGAAGTAATGGAAATCAAACGCCTCTTCATCTGGTATGCGCGAGTTCCCGAAATTCTCCGGCGCTACAATTATTACTGCTACATCCGGACATAGATCCGAGCGTTGTGAACGACAGCGGCGACACGCCGCAACAGGTAGCAACGAGAACCGGCAAATTCTATCCGCTCTTCGAGATGATAGAGCCGGCTTTGAATCACATATGAAACGCTCTTTTACGCCGTTAAATAACAATATACGCGATTCTCGTAACTATATATCGTAACGTTGTAGGGGGCTAATAAGGCGCGATTAAGAATAAATTCTGACTCTTGTATAGATGAATTATTGTTTTTTTTTTCTTTCTTTAATAACAAAAAAAAATATTTAACTCTTTACATCTTTATCGATAGCCTAGAAATATCTCAATGGTAAATAGTATGAAATAATCACTTCTCCATATATACTTTAAGATGCAATAAACGTATCATTAGAGTACAAAAATATCGTATATTTTGATTATCACTAGAAGCAGCATCACGAGTATTGGTTGCCCCGCATACGAAAACAAAGAAAAACGAAGAAAGACAATTTTTTCAAAATAATACTCTCGTTATTGCGTTAATTCGCATTTGCATGTTGCTTCGAGTTTAAGCGTATCACTGAATTTCGAGCCGTTCTCATTCGCAAGCAGCGTGTTTAGCCACAACATACATACTATGATAATGAAACGAGGATAAAACAAATAAATTCATCAACGACTCGAGACCGATTTTTTTCGACCGATTAGAGTTCGATAAAAATAATTTGAACGTTTACATTTTTAAGACCTACATAGATAGAAGACAAAGGTTTACAGAGAGTAAAGATAAAGCTGATAAAAACAACAACAACAACAACAACAAAAAACAAGAAACGACTGGATGGATAATTAACGATTGTCGACTCGTACAAGTCGTTGTTCGATAAAATTGAGAAATCATTAAAAAAAAAACACATACACACACACACACAAAGTTACGAATTACGAGTAACGAATTGTGTATCGAATTGAATTAATTCTTGAGAAGAAATCGATATCTCCCTGTGTCACAGGGATGTTAGATTAATGAATTTAGGTGTTCCGTTATTCAAACGTTTCATTCCTTCCCATATTAGTACAGTCGAATCTTCGGTAGCGGCGTACAAGTGATGCTGATCGAGTGCCCAAGCGACCGCGATTATAGCACCGCATCCTTTCCCACCGTTGACGATTTCTCTCACGAGTCGCAAGTCCCAACTGCTCCAGAGGCTGAAAAGAGTTTTTATCGTTGTATTTTGCACAGCTAATGTTGCGTAACGAATGAAAGAATCAAGTAGACTCACCGTATAACGCCGTTATCGAGTCCAGTAGCGATAACGTTAACGGATACTCCTTCGGGAGCGTTGCTGTAGCAGAGAGCCGTAATCCTGCGTCTCGATAGTACCGATCCGACCGGTCGCGCGTTTATCGTAAAGACTCTTAATTCCGATTTATGCTCGGAACTATGTTCCGGCATTGTTTTCGTAACGTCGCAAGTAACCGCAATGTCGCCGAGAGTTTCGCTGATCGTTAATAGATTTATCGAGTGACTCGGATCGCAAGATATAGATCGCACGTAGGAGAGACTGTTGAGATCCCATATGACGATAACGCTGGATGCATCACCGGACACGGCGATGCTGAAGGCTCGCGACAGCGTAATAACCTTCACAGCGTTTCTGTGCGCAAGCAGCACAGACGCAGGACCCGTGCTGAACTCTATTTTTCCAATTATTCCGACGTTGTAAGCGTGAACGGTTATTCTACCCGATAAATGTCCGGCCCACAGCTGACCGCAATCCGCTGCCGATCCTAGAGTCGTTATCTATCATATGAAAACTTGGATTATCGTCGGATACTATATGTAATTTTTCCGTATATATTGTTGCGTTGTCCACTTACCGGATCGAAACCAGACGATTTCACGAGGGGACGCGGCGGTTGTTCTTTCTTCGACTTGAGTCTCGCAATGCCGTCGTTACCTCCCCACGAAGCCAGCGCCGCGCCGAGTACCGAAGTTCCACTCAACATATTAGTTCCTGCAAAAGTGACGAATATTCACATAATTAAAAGAGCACTCGTTCGCCTCGAAAAATGCGCTAAAACAAAATCATAAAGTTGACTTTATATGAAATAAGAAGGCGAACCCTTTTCCTTGTTGTAACCGAGAATGAGAGTAGTGCAAGTCGGCAGACCGAAAACATCTCCGGTCGTTAGAGGAACGAGCGACGCCATCGGGGCTCTGTGTTTGTGCTTCCAGCACAGCACCGGCTCATTTCCCGGAGCTCCGACGTAACTGCCCCACTTGATGCCTGCGGAAAGGTCATTTATTTCACGGCGTGCGAGAAAGCCGCTTTCTCGCACGCTTCGCTTCGCTGCGCGTGTGAGAAAACACATTTCCCGCACTCGTGAAATAATAGTACATTACGATACAAGTGCGATGAAATTTTTTCTGACGAGTGTGAATTGCAATCACACGAGTTGAGAAAAAGTTTGTCGCACGAGTATCGTACAAAATTTTATTTCACGAGTGCGAGAAATGGGTTTTCTCACACCCGCAGCGAAGCGAAGCGTGCGAGAAAGCGGCTTTCTCGCACGCCGTGAAATAAAATTTCGTACGATTTTGTACGACAAAAATTTCATCGCACTTGTATCGTAATGTACTATTAAAAATGAGTAGTATTCTTGTTCGTTACCGCGCGAATCTACGACTCACCGTCGACACCTTCGATCACTTGAGGAACGCTGTTGGAAGCTGTTACCGTAGCGACACTCTGAATAGGCAACGGATGCTGCGACTTAAAAAGCTGTGCCGGTGTCTGACCATAAGTTTTTACCATTGTTTCCCAAGCCTGACGTTCCAAAGGATCCGCTATTTGATCGACGTTGAAACCGTAATATGTCTGAAAAACATCTCCATTTTAATAGTAACACGCGCACACGTTAAACGAAAAGACTAAACGAAAATAAATCGTATATCCTCACTGCCGGATGAAAGACGTTTATAGCTTCGACGGCGGGTCTTCCGGTTTGTCGAAATCCGAATACAAGATCAATCCAATAGGATAAAACTTCGCGAACCATGTCGGCCTCCAGTGCGGCCCTATGCGCGAGAACGAAGAGACGAGCATCGCCTCGACACCACGGTGGTAGTTCGACGTCGCCGACTCTGCATCCGTTCTGTCGTATCCCAAAATTAAAACCTTCCAAGTTGAGGAGAAATTCCGGAAGATAGAAAAATTCGGGTATCAATTCTTTGACATCGGTGGTAGAGTCGCAACTCGTTAGTCTCCATGTTGTAGCGAGCGCGTGAAACGTTCGATCGGGTATGTCGAAGTTGTTGTCTGCGAACGAATTAATTAACGCGATTATTATTTAGTTCATTTAGTTTAGTTAGGCTATTGGCAGCGTAAGTTACCTTGATAGCAGAGAAACATGCTGGTGAAGGGCGGTAATCGTACCAAAAAGTGCAAAACCGTTCCAGAGTTACTGTAATGCGAACCATAGTGGAAGGGCTCTTGGTTCAGGGCGATCAAATTCAATCCCTCCGCGAGCGCCTGTTTCAGATACTGAAATTAAATGTAATCAACGACAACAAATCTACTCGATTCTTCCTCTACTCGCCTATTCGATTGATTTATCAATTTAGCGCTTACATTGTAATTATTCACGTAGTGTTGCTCGTTCTTTTTATCCTGTACCGCCATAGGACGTTCGAAATTTCGATAAATCTTGGAATTGTTCAGATCAATCTTGTCGCTCGTGTAATCGGAGAGAACGAATGGAAAAACGGGATATTGCATGAGATCGTTGTAAGAACGGCCGGCAAGTTTGTTGAGACAAGTGACGTATTCCCAATTGGTCAGCGCGCCGCTTCGCCAAAGCGCAAGAGCCTCGCCGAGATCGTCACCGGGCACTCGTCGTGGCATGTTGCAGGCGGACAATTCACTCGCAAACTCGTCCCTTTCCTATTTTCCGAAAAATATTATTTTTATCGTCATTTCGTTCTCAAGTTTTTCCTTCTTACGTACCTTTGACGAATTGAATGCCAGTAAATAGGTTCGTCCGGTAACGAGAAATATTTCTATCGCTCTTTCCTGAAGCTGATATCGTCTTCTGTGAAGTTCTCGAATGTCCTCGAGACGCCATGCGGTTCCCCCGGCCATTGCCAGATCCAAACCGCCCAAAGCGATCTATGAATCATTTTATTCCGCGTTAATCAACACATCACAATTCAGTCGATTTATCATTAATACTAATGGATAAACCTTACATCGGTGTGCAGAGGCATATCGGGATTGTCCGGAACGAAATAGAGACAAGTTTCACCGATCAGCGCTTCACCGGGCAATTCGGCACGTGGCGTTACCACTCTCGCTTGCGACATCTTACGAATTCTCTCGCTGGTGTGTAATCTCTCTATAAGCGCCGTTGCGTTTACATCTTGTCGGACGGTCATGAATAAGTAAGATAGCGGACCTTCCATGTTCGCCGCTTCTGTAATTGGGCCGATAAATAATAGTTAAAACTTTTAAGAAAATACGCTGCGTGTCGAGTAATCGAAAGGCCCCTTTACCAGGGAAAACAACTTACCCAATTTGTCCTGATGGTCCGCCATGAGAAATCGTTGATCGATCTTCAGATGACATCTCTGCAATCGTATTCTGACTCTGGCGGGTCCTTCCGTTGGATCGAGTTCCCAGCTACGAGGATAACACTCTGGAAAATACCAGGGTGCTCTCTCATGAGTCAATCTTCTCGCCAAGTCTCTCCATCTCGCCATAGCCTGAGCCTCCATCGCTCGCGAGTGTTTCAACCTCTCCATCAAAACTTTCCGTTCGCGATTTTGTTCTTCCACAACCGAACGCGTTATGGTCATCGCGCTCTCCGTCAGTTGCTTCGCCAGCAGATCGAACTTGTTGCCGATTCTGAAGAATTCATCGTTTAAAATTATACATTCTATATATTATCCACCGGGTTATCCACCGTCGTTAGACGAAAAAAATTAAGCCACCCGCCTGTGTATCGCTGATAAATTATTCTCCAACCAGATGTCCCGATCCTTCATAAGCTCCCGACGCAGCATAGCGAGTTCTTCTCCCCACAATCCCGGCGTCGCGCGCTCGATGCCTTTAACGAGATCCCATATGTTTAAAGCTTCTTTCAATTCGGCACAAACCCTCGCATCGGCGCTCGGCATCTCGTCGCGTCTTCGTAACAAATCCCAGAAGAAAACGGTGAATTTTTGTTCAACCTGAGATACAAAATTATCGTTAGATGAAAAAAAAACAACAAAAAAATGATCCAATCTACTAGATAAAATTTGTTTAAATTATCATCTACCTGAGGATGAATTTCCAATAGCGACGAAAGTATCTCACGACCCCTCGGTTCTTCCATCAATGATCTAACAGCGTAGACTCTCGTGTTATTGCTCTGATGTGGACCCAACAGCCAGACCATTATTCTAGCGGTATTTTTTCTTAATGCGGGCCTCGATGACCAGGCGCCTCCCCAATGATTCTTTCTCTCGGGTGGACTGGAAAGACCGTGCAGTAGCGTACAAAATAATCTTCTCGTCAGTTGTAATTCGCTGCTCGTCGGCGCCTGATCGGCGGTTGTTATAAATTCAACTGCCCGTATCAGGACTGTGCGAAAGCGTTCGTTGATCTCTCCTCTTCCGGGTTCGCGTACGGATGCGTTGGCACCGCTGTGCAAACTTCCGTAACTCGACGAACGGGATTCGTGGTCGCTTTGCTCACTGGACGTTGTCAGAACTGTGTGTGTGTGTAAAAAAATCACATTGAAAAAAAATCAGTCGCGCATTACGCAAAACGAAAAAACGACAACGGAGTAAAGTCCGTTAGTATTGGTGTTAATCGGCGTAATCGGTTACCGGAAGTCAAGTACGAAGCCGAAGCGAGATAAGATGCGGTGCTGCGCAATCTGAATCCCGAGTGACTGGAAACTTTGGCCATAAGTGCGTCCAATTCTCCATCGAACAATACGACCTGTGCATCCCTCACAACCGATACGCACGACGTGCTCGTTCCGCACTGGGATCTTTCCTTCAATTCGACGTGATTCAATGTCAGATGCAAATCGGCAATCGCTTGCATGTTATTGCTACCCGGTGCCTCGAGAAGACGCGTCGCTATCGCAACGAGAAGTACGTGAATGTCGCTGAATAGCGAAGCCGAATTTCCCTTGTGAGCGGCGCCGACGAGTGCTCGGGCCAAAGACTCTACTAATCCTTGTTCCAGTAGAGCTTTCAATGAATTCGAGTTCTGCCAAATTTCGTAGAAAAATTCGTTAAATGTTAAATATAAGATTCTTTATGAGACTCGCGCGTTCTTTACCTTGGCAACCATATCCGTGACGAAAGATACCATAGGCCGAGCTATACTCGGATCTGTACCCGCGGCTTTTGTCATCATCGCCAACAACGGTGGCATAGCCGCGAGCGTCGGTCCTCTCATCGCAAGACTCTCGAGAGCGACAATCAACGGTTCGCTACCGGGATATAGAGCTATTTGATTAGCCAAATGCATGAAATACCTTTGTTTTATGAATTTATTTATATCTTCGTCGTTCGCACGCTGTAGATACGTTTGGAGAACTTTTATCAAAGCTGTACGAACTCTCGTGTCCGGATTGTTCGCCAGAACGAGTAATAGTTCAGCGCGCAATACGTGCTTAAGGACAGAGCCAACTTGACTGTCCGGTAGCACGCGGAGCGCATCGCGCAGCAATAATAGCAAACCCTCGCAGACGAGACCTTGACACGCTCGTCTCTCGTCCGTCCATGTTGACGACTGCTTCTCCTGAACGAGAAATGCCGCCAAATGTCTTCAACATTTCATTCGATAAAAATGAACTCGAAGAAGAGAAGAAAAAGACTCACGTGAGTTTGATGATTCGAACCGTCGCTTGCAGCGATACCAGAATCTTCGCCGCCACTCGCCTCCTTCGATGGCTCGTTTCGACGCTCTTTTCTTCTAGCGACTCGATCTCTTTGAATCTGTCGGCAATTGCAATGATTAGTATCTCGAAGATTTCTTTTGATTCGTACATTCGGCACAGACGAATTACCTGTACGTTTGCCAAGGCTTTGTTTAGCTTGCTAGTCTCCAGGGTACCGAGCGATTCTTCCGACGAGCTAACAGTCGCTACCGAGCCAATTTTCAGATTAGTCTTTTTCTCTTCCAACGACGGCAGTAGAAAGTATATATTATGCCGCGAGTGTGTGACATAAGTTTCCGAAGCTTGATGAACGAGAACGAGATAATCGGTGATCGCTACTAGATGAGGAAATTCCGGTGGTGCGCCCATCAGCGCGCGAATCAATTCTACGACTGCGCTTCCCGTCGCCGGATCGAGTACAGCGCCAAAATCTTCGTACATGAAGTGTTCCTGCCGATATATAAATATTATAAATCGTTTTCGAACGACGAAAAATTATATTACGAAATGCATACTTTGCATAGAAGAAGAATCGTCTCGACGATTCCGACTCTGTTGAATTGCGAGGAATTGAATTCTCTCTGCGAATGTTGATCGCGCAATAGCAAAAGAAGAGCTTGAAGAAACAAATTGAGAGAATCGTATTTCGCCCAAGTTCTCCATGCGCCGAGAGCGCCTTTTATCAACTCGGGATCGGTGACGACAGCTTCGCAATTAATCGATATCGAATGATTGCCGGTGCTTATATCTTTGATGAGTATCGAGGTGTCGCAAGCAGCATCTAGTATCGCTTTGAGAATATGTTTGCCGGCGTGACATCTCGGCGATTCCAATACTCGGAGAAGAAGCGACGGACCGCCTTCCGAACGGTATTGATTCAACAATTCCGAGTCGCTCCGCGCCAAGTGAAGAACTATCGACAGCGCCAAAGCTTGTTCTTCCTCCGTGGAATTGAGCTCAACGACGCGGGCGAATAAATAGAGAAATATTGGTATACCACCGACTAAGCTGGCCGCCGGTACGAGACCTCTGTACTGCTGAGACTCGAGTTTAGCCGACGATATCGGTGCTATCGATAGAGGTGGTTGTTGCGAAACGCGATGTTCCGGGGCCGATACAACGCGAAATCCCGGCTGTCCGGGAAACAAATTTCTCACAACATTAGGATTTGCGATAGCTTGAGGATAAAGATGAACGGTGTTGGGATTCTGAGCTTCGTAACTCAGCAAAATATTGTCCTGCAGTTCGCCTAGATGCGAGTTCGTCGCGTCCATCACGGCGTCCCAGTCAATTTTTGTTTCCGATATCTTCGTCTCGACAGCGTGGCGTAGATAAGTACCACCGTAAGACTTTCGTCTGCTGAGATCAAACTTTCCACCTTCGAACTTTAGCTCGCGAACGCCGTTCAACGCGCCCGACGCTATCAATGGGGCGAAATCGGGTTTAATCGAATTCAATATACAATCGGCGAGATTCGTGTAATTTGGTCCGAGACTCGCGAGATAAAGAGCTTTCTCCCGCGTAAAAACGGGACATCGGAAAATCATCAAATTTCCCATATACCAAGCGCCGCTTCTGCCGGATCCCGTTTGCCCGAGAAGAACGCAAGTAGTTGCGGCTTTTCGTATGAGTAAACCGTCGAACGGCAGCTGGGCATTAGCCTCGCGCCATCCGTCGATCCATACCGTTACCTCGATAACTGCGCTTCGTTTGTTCAGAATAGCGTCTTTTAAATTCAATGCTAAATGATGCCAGCGTCCCGATGGTAGCATACCGTTTATCGAAGTTTCCGAAATTGTCCGATTCGTCTTGTCGTCCGGTCGCGTTAGACGAAGAATTAATTTATCTGAAAGTCAATAGTAAATCGTCTCAGTTCTTCTTACGCATTTTCGTTTATTCAATTGCTCGCTTGTGAATATACCTGATCGTAGATCGAGCCAAGTCTCCAATACCAGCGACTCGAATCCAATCGACATCAGATGAATTATCGTCGTCGGCGTGGGCGGTGACGATGAACCCGCAACTACTAACATTATTCAGAATGACATTAGCGAATGCTCTCTTTCCTTTAATTTTTTTAATAACTCTTACCTTCGCGACTCCAATTATCCGTGAGAACACCCCAATCTGATAAGCTTTCGCTCTCGGAATCGAGGGCCGGCGCAACGGAAACGGTGTTTCCTCGACCACCGAGCGACAGTCCTCTTTCGACTCTAAGCCACACGGACGCCGAGCATCCGTTTAGCCAAAGTGGCCACGAGAGTTCCGCTCCGATCGGCAAACATGTCGCGTGTACCGACCACGGGCTACATATTCCGCATGACAAATGCTTTTTTCGTAGATTTCCCACAAGATTCTCAACTTTTTCCGAACTTTTATTCTTGTTATCGTCATTCGTTTTCGGCAATGTTTTCGCCTCCGCCTCCGCGACAACCGGAAACGAGAGAATAAAATTTGGTTGTGGACGCGACGCCAAAACAAGACGAAACAACGGTTCCAACAACGGTAGAAGCGGCGGTGATTTTACTTTGAAGAACGACAGATAGGACACCAGTTCCGTCGGTGATATTGACTGTGTCGCCAGTAACGTCAGCACCTCCAATGCGGCGTGCTGCAAATCTAAAAATTCAAAAGACTCCTATTACAAATATTCGACTCTTTCCGTGTCGCCCTAAGGCTCCGTATGCCTATACTTGATGATGATACGATTCAACATAACATTTTCAATCGTACCTCGATGACCGGGATCTTTGCTTGTGAGAATTTTCTCGAATCCATTGAGTATCCGCGTTATTGCTCCGGATCCGGCAAGAGCGGCACAACTCGAAGCGCTTTCTCGACAAGTAACTGCAACCCGTCTCAGACCACCGCTAACAATACTGCCTCTATCGCCCTCCAAGCCTCTGCAAATTTTCGTCATCGCGCACACATCGCATCATTTCAAATTCCTCTCAATGAGTTAAAAAAACTGACAAATTTTCATCATATAAAAAGTGCTGCTCGACAACGTAACTTTTTGCCCCCAGAAATTCATTCGTTAATTTTTGTTGGAGTAGATATGCATTTCATACTTTCGAAAATTTCAATTTTTGTAAAATGGCTGATACAATTACACGGAAACTTCTTGAGTGGAGTAGTCAAATAATTGACAATTCTTTTTTCTTTCTCATTATTATTATATATATATACTAGAAGTTCCCCGGGCTCGCGTTCCTTTTTGTCGACATTATAAAAATGTCTCATCACCGCCGCAACTTTTCATCAACCGGCGCCGCCGCCGCTTTTTTATTGTATTTTTACTTAGACAGTCCCCTCTAAAGGTACTTAGAATATTTTCTCTCCCCTCCCCCACTCCCCCCGCAAAATATTCTAAGTCCCTCTAAGGGGATTCCCCCTTGGCCACCCCATCGACCAAAAATATTCTAAGTCCCTCTGAGGGGATTCCCCCTTGGCCACCCCATCGACCAAAAATATTCTAAGTCCCTCTAAGGGGATTCCCCCTTGGCCACCCCATCGACCAAAAATATTCTAAGTCCCTCTGAGGGGATTCCCCCTTGGCCACCCCATCGACCAAAAATATTCTAAGTCCCTCTAAGGGGATTCCCCCTTGGCCACCCCATCGACCAAAAATATTCTAAATCCCTCTAAGGGGATTCCCCCTTAGAGGGACTTAGAATATTTTTGCCCTCTCCTCGATTCCTGACACGGCGGCGGCGGCGGCGGTAACTTTATATATATAGAGAGATAATTTTGATTTTATTTCATCTGACTTTTGGTTGGTACGCAACGGTACATCACCTCCTTAATATATGTGGAGAGTAAAGAAACTTTTCAAACTGAACTTGATCGCGTTACATTCTAATTGGGTATCTACTATATACACGATCTGAAAAGCGTCGACTCACTGTTCGCTGAAATGAATAAGAAGATCAACGGCGAGGGAACAAAGCGCCGGATGAGCGTTCGCGTGGCCTCTTGGCTCGACGACCGGTCCAAGAGAATTCGTTCTCTTGGGTGTGCCGTTCGACGGACTTCTGCCTTGAATCTCTACATCGGCCTCGTAACCATCGTCGGCGGTCACGTATTCTCCGGTACTGCTGTCCTCGCCACCGCAATCCGGTAGCGCGTCGAGAGTCATCGTCGGAAGCTAGAAGAATGACGCGACTATTGTAAAATACGATAGATAGATTAGCATAACGAAAGCATAACGGCGACGTTCGTTACGCGACTCACCCTCGGGCGCGTTGGCTGTGGCATCGTTTGTTCCTGACTCGGCCTAAGCATGGAGACTCTCAGCAACGCTTCGACCAGCATGGCAATCCCACGACCGAGTTTTATTCCCGCATTTATCAATGATTTTCCGAGTTCCGTAACAACGTTGCATTCGCCTGCAGTGCCACAAGCCATAGTACACTTTTTCCATTAAAAACAAATATACCAATACGAAAACTTGTCGGGATTCGTAACATGATTAGTTACATTGGACGATTAATGATTTTATTTTTTGTTTTTTAGTTATTAACGATATTAAGAAGCTGCGTTCGCTCATTCGTATAGAGACCTCGTTGACGCGTGACGATCAACTGACCGAAAGGTATTTCGCCTAGAAATGTTTTGTACGACAGATGTGATATTCCCGTACGCATAATCCGCAGCTGTGCTTCGAGGGTTATCGATATTATCGTTGCCATTGTAATGCAAGTTCCCTGTATAGGTACGAACGGGGATTGCTTTTATTACATACATATGTAGATATAGAGAGATACTTACACAACGGCGATGTCAGGCAGCACGTGATTAAGGCCTCAATCAGCCGGTGTGCCGATTTACTTGTGTCTGCAATTTCAACAACAAAAATATACGCAACATATACGCAAGATCATGCTTTAGATTAAACGGGAACACGATACGGGATCTCACCGTAAACCGCTGTATTCTATTTTTCCTTTTAAGGAATTACTCTTATAGGAATACAGCTTAACCCCTCTATTCTTAACTTTACTTAACTTAACTTGTCGCTTATTTTAACTCGTTACCGAGATTGGGAACTGTATACAAAATAGCGAAAGGGTTCGGTCCCGTCGAGTTAAAATAAGAGGGGTTGCGCTGTAGATCGATGAGACTCGTAAATAAGAAAAAAAAATAATGATATACGCTTACCTTTGATTCTATCAGTCGCTATGAGAACAGCGAGAATTTTGAAAAGTCTCATAGCTTTCTCGGCCAGTGGATGACGAGAGAGTTCGATTCTAAAGCGCGGACTACAAAGCGCAACGCCAGCGGCGGCTCTCCAAGCGGCGCTCGCTTGGAAGAGGCAAACTTGTTTCGGTATATGTTCTTTATCCTCGATATCCTCGGGACGATTGTTTTCTTTGTCGGTGCTCATGGAATCTCTGCGCAATTTATCTTCATCGGCGGATTGAAAATTTTCCTCATCGCTGTTCTTAACTATCCGTTCGCTTTGGATTAGTCGATCGTTCAATGAATTCCCGTCGAGAAACGACGACGATTTTTCAACAATTTTATCCTTCTCCGTGTTGGAATATATATGATTGTTGGACCGACGAGGTAGCGACTCGCGGTCGTTGTTGAATTTGTTCGTTTTTGGATATTTGATTCTTCGCGTTACGTCGAGAATCTCTTCGATTCTCTCGCCGTTGAGGTTTTCCAAAACGTCGATTACTCGCGCGGTTTCCGAGTCGAGAGCATTTAGCAGTGCAACAAGCGCCGGCGCTTCGGCGACGCGAAACTCCGTCGGATCTTCGCATACGGATTTCCATATTTCCATAACGATTACGACTTCGAGTAACGCGTACACGTGTCTCGTAAACGCCGGATTAGGCAGCAATGAAAGCGCATCCTCCAGTCCATTAATTTCCGTAAATGTTTCGCACATCGGTGCGTTAACGACGAGACTCGAAATAATTGAGAGTGTCGATTGTATGAGAAATTCGGCAGTCGCGTCGTTGACACCGTCGGCGTAGCAACGCTTCGCGTTCAAAAAAGTCGGATAAAAAACTCTGAATAGCATCTCTCGACGAACGTGAAATGATGAATTTGGCGTTACTTTCAGCAAATGTGCCATAACGACATGGCACAACTTTGGATCTTCCGGTGTTAAAAGATCGGCGTACATCTCCAAAAAGTCCCATGAATAATTAGTCAGTTTGTTGCAAGTGCTGCACGTATCGGGAGCCGGATAAGCGCCGAGCTCCTTGAACAGCGTGCGCTCGAGGAGAGCGACCGATGGTACGTAAGTTTGGGGATTTCTCTTCTTGAGAAAGGCAACGACGCAGGAGAGTAATGTTTTCGGTGGAAAACAGCAGCACGTACCGGCGGCTGTGATAACTTTTATCAAACGCACCTGAAGCTCGACGACGAAAGAGTGCGCTTCCTTCGTCAAAGATGCAAGTGTCATGGATAGAGAAGAAATGCAACACGCTTGCTTCGCCAAACTGCCAACGGTCGGTTGAGCGTAAGGAACACCAAGAATATCAAAGTGATGATGCGCCTCGGTGGATCGATCGGTGCAGCATCGGTGCCTCGATCTCTGACACTCTCCCATGTGACAAAGATCTTGCCTGACGCGCTTTAATGCGCTCGTTAACGCGCCTATCATGTCGATTACTTTACGCGCCCGTGTAACCGATCGCGCTTCATCGACGCTCGGTAGATCGACGATAGCGAGTATCGTTCTCTCGACCAATTTACCATCTTGACTCTCGGTGAATAATTCAAAGAGTTCCAAAAAATCTTTCAGTTTCTCCGTCGTGCCGCGCTGATGCAGCAGGCAGTAGAGAAACGTTACGATTCCATATGTTGTCGCGAATATGAATTCTTGGAGCAACGAACCCTCCTCCGGACTCGAGACGGTGACGGGTTTGCTGCACGCATCTTCCAATAGTCTCAGAGTCATCGGTAGCAAACCGTTATGAATAACCGCTGTAGTTGGCTCGTCGGCGCGCAAAACTCGCTCCATCGCCGTGAGCATTAGTCTCGCAGCTGCTGCTTTGAGAGTCGCGCACTCGGTACCGGTGAGATTCGTTCCGTCGATACCAAATTGCAGCGCCCACAGCGTGTCGAGAGCAAACTTTAGAACTTGCACAGCCGGTGTTTGCTCGGCCGGAGTCGCGTAATCTCGTAGACCCTGAAGTAACTGTATTATCAAAAGACTCGTCTCGAAGTGACTTATTCGACAATCGAGAACAGCTTTTATACGAGGATCGATGAAATCCTGCCATGTTTTACGAACCGGACGTGGCGGCAACTCGTAGAGCGTCGCTTCCCAACGATTCTCCTCGTCGCTGCGGATAACCGATGTAAAGTATTCGAAATCCATGGGATTCAAACGTATCTTCAACGTGAGAGAACGCGCCTGATCTATACCGTCGCTCAGCATCTCGGATTCGCTGCTTTCACCTTTCGCCTCCACTTTTTCCTTCGTATCTACGCTAATTTTTTGACGCTGCAACAGTGCCGTTCTCGCGCTAGCCGTGCTGTGTTTTCTCGAACGCTTTCGCGATTGAAGAGGATCCGCGGCATTCGTCGCTCGACTCCTCGTGCTGTTCTTTCGTTTTTTGTGAGGTATTATGTCGACCGTGTCGACCGTGTCGTCGTTGCAATGAAATCTCACATAAGGATTCGCCGGCACGGGTTCGCAACCTTCCTGGAAGGCTACCGGATACAGCGCCACCAGAAGAGCAACGAGCTCTCGACCGCAGGACAGTCCTCGTACTCCGAGGAGATGCAGCACTGCGAGACAACGCCATCCTCGCTCTTCGACCAGATATTTTCGTAAACCTGTTAACTCGTCTCCGTCGTCGTTGCTCGCCGCGCATAGCTCGTGGACGTCGGACAGAAGTTCACACGCGACGAGAGTCGATACTCCACCGCCACCGACGGAACTATTTTTAAAAATAAACGAAACAACTCAGTAAATAATATTGAGCAAAATATATATATGTATATACTAACATCTCGAAACAATGGAAGATAATGAACTAAAATTCATTCTCGTCAAATGAAAATTGATTTTTTTTTTTTTTTTTTTCAATTTTACGACAATTACAAATGCAACAACGAAAAATCAGTCTCTAAGAATTTGATTTTGTTCGATCCGCAAGATAGGCGAATATTTTTTTTCCAACATTTGGATTTTTTTTTCCGTAATGTAAAACTTTACTAATTAATACATACAATTTCCCGATGAATAATAATTCGAATAAAACTGAAAGTCTAGAATTATTGTGAGAGAGAAAAAAGATAAAGAGATGCCGGCGAAAGTTTACCGCGAGCAGAATTTCCGACGATGAGTGCATGGAAAATTTCATCGGTTCGTTTCTTATCGCTGCTGCTGCTAAAGATGACGGTTATTATCTATGAGCGTTTACTGCGTTACTGGCACTTGGACAATGCGTCTCTCTCACAAAGTTGACCATTTGCGATGGACGCGAACACGACGCTCGTAAATCCGAGAATGCGTTATTTCTACCGGTGCGTACAGTATGCATTATAGTTACGAACCTCCAATTCTCATTAACTCATTATGTCATCCTAAACTCGAGAAACCTCTTTCCGCCGAACCGAACACTCGTATCCGAGAAAATTAAAGATGCCGACGCGAAACATCGAGATATTTCGATTGGAAACAAATATCGATAGTTTGTATACAAGCGCGTTACGCATTTAGAATCGAGATAAGAATTAGTAGTTCGAGAATAATACGACTGAGTGTTTTACGTTAAGACGAAAATACATAGTATATATATATAGACGTCGTAAGTAATAAATCTCTGAAAATATATATATATATATATATATTTTTTAAATTTTATTGAACATAATAACTTTGTGAAATTCGATCCCAAATTCATATGGCATCATAAATGCATCATTTTCTTTTTTTTAATCATTTTTTGTGATTTTTAATGAAAGGGAAATTATAGAATGAGCGATAAGCGTTTAACATTAAAGAATTTACGTCGAGTATACATTGCGTAGCTTTGCAATTGACTCTCGTGGTTCTCGTTGGGAAAGTACACTTGTAACAAGGACGTAAGATTTGTTTTAACCGGTTAAGTAACATCGCAAAACTGCTTTCAATCCATCAATTTTATATCCCAAGGAGGTGTGTAATCATACGTAACACAGTACCGGCAAACGAATTCTTTTACAAATCGTGACGATGGACTAGCTTTGCGATAGGGTTGCGATGATATTGTGCGTGGCGCGAATGGGATTTATACCTCTGCACCAAAGCTGATTGAACAGCTTGCAAATCTCGAAGATATTATTACGCAAATCATCGCCTCGGCATCTAAACGATAGTGTCGCGAGAAGCGAAACATTGATGAAGAAAAATTCATCCCAAGATACCGAAGATGAACGACAAATGGTAACAAAAACGTGTTGACGGGAATGGCATAGAAAGACGAAAAAAAAAAAAAAAAAAAACACACAGAAATTTCTTACCAAAATGAAAGAACATCCTTTGCGTCTCGTCCCTCTTTGACTTGAACCAGCAATTCGGCAAGAAAAATATCGAGCCATGACGATTTCTGAAATAATTCGCAAACTATAGCGGCTATATCGGCTTTAAAACAAAAGAAAAGAAAAAATTTATACAAATCGACACGAGTTGAGAAATATGAATTATCGATTCCATTATAGGTAGCTACTCTGTGCGGTGTCTTCTTTCGTTACTATACGTTTCAGCGATCGCGATAAATCATTATAAAGTATTGACGAAGCAATTGCAACGTTTATTTCGTATAGGGAGACGTTTTCCGAAAGTGTAAATAAGGTTCGCGACAAGAGTTGGTTCATCGATTCAAAAATTGCGCGTTGTAAATCGATATCCGTGTCTTTGTCACTTCATTATTATCGCCAAGGTAAGAATAATAAGAAAATAATGATAATAAAATTGGTGAAAAATATGACGAATATAGCTGTGTGAAGAGTCATTTGAATGAATTGAAAAGATATTCGCGATGGGCGCGAATTGCATTCAACAATTTATGGGAAAATCCGGACATTAGTACCGAATCACAGAGGTTGAGAATAAAATTTTGTTAAAATTTTGCGCCGATTTTTCAATAAGCGTATAGTTGGATTTCTTTGTTATTGTCACTGCGAATGGCGAGAATATACCAAAGTACTTGTAAGTCATCCGTATATCGCAAGCGTGGCGTCCATTTGATTGGGTAATTGGGTCCGTCGGGCAATAATTATACCGCATCGGCAGTGAGCCTTGCCGTTGCGACTCATAACTCGACCAGCAAAGGTATCGCGTGCAAACCCGTGTGTAAGTAAGACGTACAACTTGTAAGTTATCCCACAGAGCTTTTCTTACCGGTGTATTAGCCACTCAACGCGATGGATCTTCCAGTCATTGAAACATTAAACCTCCGATAGTAGAAAAAAAAAAAAAAAAAAAACAACGAAAAATAACTCAAACCTACCGTTACTCTATTTACTCGCGTAAAAAGACATTTATCGTTACTCGTTAATCCGGAAAATTATCATCGAATACGTATAATAATATTTATTCGTCAATAGTTATTTTTCTACACAATACGCTAAATCGATAATAGAAATTATTCTCGCGAACAGTAGTAAGTAGTAAGAGGTAAATCCACCTGAGTTACGTAAAGAAAATACAAACGCATTAAAAATTGAAAAAATGTCCAATCGGAGAATATGGGTAACTGCGTGGATAATGTATATATCGATTTATTAAGCAAACGTCGGATATAAAAAAGCAATTATAATAATAGAATATTATACGATAAACGGAGATGATTTCGCTCACCTCGTAACTCTGTGGTTCAGCGTGAATAAAGTTGTCCCAAAGTATTTGGAGTCTGTTGGACGATGCCGAAGAAGACATCGCCTCGTAGGGAGTAACTCAACCGGCGGGCTGCGGTGTTTTGGCCCTCGATATCGTAGCGATAACGAACCTTCAGCGCTCCATGATTGTTCGTTCTTGTGAGTTTTATCGGACGAGAGGGGAGGGACACGAGCCCCCCGAATCGGGTGAGTTTCTCGAGTAATCGCAAAACAAATTTTTTCCTCTCGATGATCGTTTTTTTTTTGTCACCCCTGCAATAATGAGCCACAAGTGTGTCTTTGAACGAACAGTCGTGATTTTGCCGCCGCTCTCCGAGAGTTACGAGATCGATCTTTGTTGCATGCATACACGACTCGACGAACAGACGAAACCCTCACTGCCGAGATATAGACGGCTGTTGTGACCGAGCCGTCGAGTTCTCTTCTCTGTATAGTAATATAACTTATGTAACTATCCCCCACATTCCGGTTTGACCAGTTAACGTCCTCGGGAAGCCTGAAAACTTTAACGGGGAGAGCACTAACCCTCCGGGAGTAGCGCTCGTCGTCATCGTCGTCGTCGTCGTCGTCGTCGTCGTCGTCGGTTGCCGTCAACGAATACAACGCTTAATATGCCTATCGATTATTTGTTTGCACTCACGCAAATACCTCGTGTATCATCTACGCTGTGCTAATTCTTTTTTTTTTTTTTTCTTCACTCACAATAACGAATACGAGAAGAATGTGCAACCTCGCGACACGCTTATTTATTATTATTTATCTTTTTTTTTTTTTTTTCTTTTCTCCTTTTATCGAAGTTTCGCTCCTACGTAACTGAGCGTCTCGATTTTTCTCGCTTTAAGATTTTTCTTCGTCTTGTCATCGCTGTGTATGTACGAGAAACGCATATCGCGACCGATGGCAACGCGCTCCATCGGGAGTGCGATCGCGGCGTTGAGTGAATTCTCTTATCGCGCACGAAGTACAAGATTTGTCACACGTTTGCTTCGATATGTTTGGCTGGAATCGCCTAGAGTAACGAATAACTTAAATTTCGATCAAAAGGACGAAAATCGGGAACAAAAAAAATGTAAACACCGTGCGTCGATTGGAGCGAAGGGGTTGAAGCAAATTTTTTCAATTGTTTTATAGTTGCATCCAAAGAATCCGTCGCCAACGAAATTTCGTCGCTTCGAAATACTCGTAATTATTAATTCAATTTTTCTGGAAACTCTTTGCATGTGCGTGTGAACGTTATGAAAAAATATATCGTCAAATGTAGCGGACAATTGTTATCTCGAGGGAGGAGCATATGACGCGGTCGTCTCGGCATTTGTCATTCGTTCTTGCGAACTGACGAAAGAAAGGCGGACGCCAATTTTATATATGCCGATTACGTATATGTATATTTGTTGACGATTCGCCCCGGTAAACCGATAAAACGACCATTCGTATGACGAATAATATAAGCACGTGACTTAAAAAAAAACAACAAAAAAGGTGTTAATTACTTTTCCCGAGAATCCGAGATCAGCTATTTACGATTACTTTTTTAAAATATACACAGATAATCTATAATATAAACACGTGTATTGAAATAGAGCAAATAACGTTTGATTGTTCGTTTATTGAAGTATAGTCTTCAATTCGCATAAGTTTCAGAGAATTGAGAGTGCAATTGCAAATACTTCTCGGATGGTAAAAAAATCGGTAAAAAATCAAGCATATATGAAAATATTGATTTTGCATAATAAAAATTCCAAAATGTTATTAACAAATTACGGAAACAAAAAGTTAAGCAACAAATTACCCGGCAACCTAAGTTTTTTTTTTTTTTTTTTTTTAATGAAAATGATTCGTTCATTTTTGAACGTGAATACGTATGAATTTTTTCCGATTTTTAAATACACTTTGAATTTTTGATTTTTATATGGGAAAATTGGGTGAAAGGTCGCGAAATTCAAAGTGAATGTAAAAATCAAAAATTCATGCGTATTCGGAAAAATGTACGAATCATTTTCATAAAAAAAAAAAGTTAGGTTACCGGGTAATTTGTTGCGAAGTTTTTTATTTCAGTAATTTGTTAATAACATTTCGGAATTATTATTATGAAAAATCAATATTGTCAGCACCATCATCGATATGCTTGATTTTTATACCATCGAGAAGTACCTATTTGAAATTTCCCTCTCATTTCTCTGAAACTTCTGCGAAGTGAAGACTATACGCAAGGACTATATAGGTACCTTATTAAACAATTGAATAATTTTGCTTGGACGTAGATTCGGTTACTTACGATTTCCGGAGTATTTGTTTTTATATAACAGTTCCAATAGATCGTTCAAAGGATCACTGTAATTTCACGCAGCGATATGACAGGAAAATTGTTGGCGAGATATTGCACAGTCGTCGAGTTGGAAACGAGTTTAATCAACGAGTGCCGAATTGGCTGTGGCACCAGTCGCTACTAGTAGCGATTATTATTTATCTTTCTTACGCGCGAATTCGCCGTCGCTATAACCGAACGACAAAGTTTTCGTATCACACTCGAGTCCGGGTCCCGCGGCTGTATGTCGCGAAGTAATTCGAACTTTCAGGTTCTATTTATCTCGATTAAATTCTGCAATTCGTTGCGAAACGATGTTTTAGATGTGTATATATATATAAATATATATAGCAATTGAAGTGCGAGCGAGTCGAAGGTGCTGTCTAGACTCGAATCGCTTTACGGATAATCGATGACTGAGGGACGACGAGCTTCTCGAGCGCAGTGAATGAACGACGAAGGAAAGAAAAACATTCCGATAGAAATATATCGTATAGTCGTTGTTGCAAGGACGCGAAAGGAATGACGTACAGTAAAACCTCTGCATTAGTCCCCTCGATATTAGTCCAACCTCGACAATAGTCCAAGCCGAACCTCTACAATAGTCCAGAGGCTCCGCCTACCTGCTACCTACACAAAGCAACTAATCCTAGCGTCTGTGTGCACGGCTGTGCGCCGCCGCCGAATTCAAATTTATAACGTTATGCCTACATAGTGTAGTCTTCAATCCGTGCCAGTCGATATTTTTGTTTACACTTTCAAAAAAATTTGCTAAATATATAATATACCAGTAGTAGAAGTTATTATGCATAAACTTGTACATTAAATTTAATGATTATGCATAAAAACATCCAGTACCAAACCATTGAATTAACAAATTTTTTTTACGGCGTACCAGTACAGACCTTTCAATGTGCTTCGTTCGTAAACAATAACAATAAAGAGTATACATGAGAAAAGACGCTAGTGAATAATAAATTTATTATTCCTGTGCGGTATAGTGATTTGAACACTAGTTTTATAGGTGTATAGCGATTTACATAGTTAATTTTTAAAGATATGTATAGCTTTATTGTTTGCAAGTCTACGGCAATTTTTAGTAAATCCATCGTCGATGATGAATAATAAAGGTATGATTTGGATACTGTATTTTAATCGTTACTATGACTGCTGTATTTTATAAAAACAAATAACTCGACATAACGGAACATACTTTATGATACGCTGTGAATATTTTATTGTTGAGAACGTAGTGGTGCATAATCCGTGATAACCGTTACTAACTCCTAATAGCCGCATAGATGACAGGTACTGGTGGGTGAGCCCCCACCCCACAATATCTACATTCGAGTCAAGATTGGCAAAAGTGTTAATACCGTGGGTAATGACAGATCGTCCTCATTCGATTTCGAAACGTGATTAAGTTACGAGCGAAATTGATATAACCATACTGCATATAACCTCGAGTGATATTTGACTTGCTACAAAATATTTTGTGGCACTGTCTGTCTAACGAAGAAAAGTGAAAAAAAATTAACACCGAAGTGCCGAAAGTGTGAAACGTCTGCATTCTTCGACTTCGTATATCTAACTCTATATCTAAAAAATTGTACATCTAAAAAATTCTATATCTATTCTATCCTATCCTATTCTGTTCTATTCTATTCTATCTATTCTATTCTATTCTATTGTTCTATTCTATTCTAATTCTATATCTATTCTATTCTATCTTCTATTCTATATTAGTAAAATATTCAATTCTATATTCTTCTAAATTCGAAAAATGGCGACGCGCAGAAAAAGAACAGATTTATCATTTGATCAGAAAGAAACAATTATTAAGCGATTAAAATCTGGCGAAAATGAAAATCAACTTGCAGAGGAGTTTGGTGTCTGCAAGAGGACTATTCGCAGAATTCAGTGTAATAAGGAGAATTTGGAAACAAAGATTGCCAATTTAACTGCCACGCATAAGAGCAAATCTCAAAAAAGAGTTGTTGCCGCTGAGACCAGCGTTTTTGAGAAAGCACTCTTGACTTGGTTTTTGCAAAAGCGCAGCTTAAATGAGTCAGTCTCTGGTCCCATTCTACAAGAAAAAGCGATTTCTCTGAATACAAAACTAGGTGGATCCGAAGATTTTAAAGCTAGTAATGGTTGGCTCGAGAAATTTAAAAAACGCCATGGCATACACGTTCTGTCAGTGCAAGGCGAAAAACTCTCCTGCGATACTACAGCGAGCCGCGAATTTTGTGCTAACTTTAAATCGATTATCGCCGAGAAAAATTACGACTTGGCGGAAATTTACAATGCCGATGAAACAGGCCTCTACTGGAAGTCCATGCCGAATAAAACGCTAGCAGCACGAGATGAAGTTTCTGCACCAGGACGAAAGGAGCCGAAGGACAGAGTTACAGTGCTAGTGTGTGCGAATGCTGACGGAAGTGATAAGGTGCCACTCTTTGTGATTGGTAAATCGCAAAAGCCACGGTGCTTTAAAAATATTGCGAATTTACCAGTCGTATACGCTGGACAAAAGAGCGCATGGATGGATCGAGCGCTATTCACCTTCTGGTACTCAACGGTTTTTGTACCTCACGTCCGTGAGAATATGTTAAAAAAATACGGAGAAGTAAAAAAAGTACTGCTTCTGCTCGACAACGCTCCATCGCATCCATCAGTCGACCATCTGAACGCAATTGATGAGAATTTTCAGGTAAGTTTATCATTGTTTATGATATATATAAACGTATATATTTAAAATATTTTCAAAAACGGAATAATAATTAAATATTTATATTTTTATGATTTGTTACAGGTGATGTATTTGCCACCGAATGTGACTGCTTTGATCCAACCGATGGATCAAGGGGTAATCGAAAAGATGAAAAGGATGTATCGTGGAAAAATCCTAAGAGAGTTACTCGCCAGTGAAGATGAAAATGCAGTATCAAGTTACATCAAAGGACTGAATATGACTGACTGCTGTATGAAAATCGCCAGCGCCTGGGATATGCTGTTGAAGGAAAATTTGTCGAATGCGTGGAACAAGCTGCTTCGGGGGGACGATTCGACAAATGAATGCCTTGTTCGTTCGGAAAACGTAGAGGATCTATTACACTTGGTGCGTAGAGTTCCTGGCTATGAAGACTCGACTGTGGACAGGATTGCTCCGTGGTTGTCGAGTGATCGTGACTTGGGCTGGCAAATATTGACAGACGATGAAATACTCGAAAGGTACTGTATTGTCCCATACTTATTCTCGCTTATAAACGTATTTATTATAACTGTAATTTATAGAATATTAAATTTTCATTGCCTTTGTAATTACAGGTTCGAGATAGAAGACGAGAACGCAATAGACATTGGAATAAATGATAATTGTACACCGGAGTCCAATGATGAAAATGAAGATGAGGATGAAGTTGTCAATACGTCGCCAGAGGAAGCTCTAGCTGCCTTGACAACGTATCAAAAATGGTTTCAATCTCATTGGGACTGTCAAAAAAATCATTCAATGCAGTTAGAAGAAATGCGATTTATCACAACCGAAATAATGTGGAGATCAAAAGCCGATTTTAGTTATACCGACTGAAAAGTTTAATAATATATTAATCAATAATTATAATAAAAATATTGATATTCTTTGTATTGCTGTTATTATTATAATTTTAAATATATTATTGTAATAACTTCAAAAATGTAATATGATATAAAATTAAAATATATTATTATAACAACTAATTTGTATTTTATTAATAAACATTACTTTTACTCTATATCTGTTATACCGTGACGCACTAGACTAAAGGTAATCTAGCATTTTTTACAACGATTCAATTACCTGCATTGGTATAGATTTTCTGACAAAGTATCTGTGTCGATTTGGATGCAGTAAAATAAAAATTCTTGAAATGCGAAGGAAAGTTGAAAAAATACCCGGGTGCCTGTTTAGAGTCGTACAGCCCTGTACCGACAGGGCCCTATTTAACATAGCTCGTCCCTGACAGATGTTCGCTCATTGGCTGCGGAGCGAAAGCAGAGTTACGCCTATTTTTGGACTATTAGAGAGGTTCCGAAACAGCGCTTGGACTAATGCAGAGGTTTTACTGTAGTACAAAGGAGTAAATAAAGTCGTCTTTGTCATACGGGGTTCTTCGATATTCAAGGGAGGTTTGCCGACCGCTATTCGAGGGCTCGTAATACTCGGTACGAGGTTCAATGGCCGCTCGGGGGAGGGTTATGACAAGAATAGTTATGATTCATTTAACGCGTATTCGACGATTCGGGGCCTCTCGACCTTGAAAAATAATTATCACAGTCGAGATCCCTACAATCCATTTTATCCGAGACTCGTATCGAACAAAACATAATAACCTAAAAAACTTTTCATCGTTCTAAAAATCGTAACGATTGTTAAAAACTTGTCGAAGGAAAATGTAATACAGCGATTGTTGCTATTCCGATTATCAATCTAAGATAACAAACCCGTGTGCAACGCGACGTTAAATGATAATCGCTTGATTCGTATACATCGAAAGATAAAACAGAGGCGCCATGCATCCAGAAGCGATCGGTATTTTGCAATATCATTTTCAATATCGCGCACGAAGAATTTAAGATTATCTTGAAACAGCCCGTAGGATCGCGTATCGCGAAAAAGCGAGGGATAAGACGACAATTGTTGAAAAGATACTTTTGTAATATACTCGTGCGAGAAATTTTTTCTCAACCTTGAAAAAAAAATTTCGAAAAAATTTCATAACGCGCAATCCGTCGAAAAAATTGAAACTTTAGCTATTTTTGTAGCCGTTTTTTTATTCATCGACACGACCGAAATAAAGTGCCGTGATAAATTAAATATAGAGTTTATAACGTTTTTTTTTTTTTTTGTTTCTTTTGCCTCTTCTCGGTCGAGGCTCGTCGGCGTGATTCTAATAGACGCCCGGAAAAATATTATCTTTGAATTGTCAAGATTTTACGTCAAATGTAAAGATTACTTTATCGTCGGCGGAGCACCCGTGCGTAACCGAGAGGTCCGAGTCGACTACCGAATTGTCGACCTTTCTTTTATAACGTTCCCCGACTCGATGTAATAATGTGACAGTCTTTGCGAATAACTTTGTTGCTTTATCGCTCAACGATTGAGTAACTTTGGTCGTAGGGTCAACAGGGTAGCGCGATAGTTGTGTTTTTTTTTTTTTTTTTTTTTTTTTTTTTTTCTTTAGATTAAACGACCTGTTTTGCACTTTTTCTCATTACTCGTGCAACAATAATGCACTCTCGAGCGAACTTTCCCACAATCTTGGGTTTTTTTTTTTTTCTTTTCGTACAAATCATTGCGATGCGTGTGAAAAATATTGTTTTAAATGTCATTAAATAAAGTTTATATTCGATTAAGAATTTTCGCGGAACCGGTGAATGAATTTTTCTTTAAACATTCCAGACCATGGTAAAGTGTATTTCATACACGAACGCGTCACGCATGCAGACTGAAAAACGGGTTACGAATTTAGATAGAAATATTTTTCGTTGTCAAATCTGAAGAATATTTTTTGTTACAGAACATTTATTATAATTATAATTATTTCTAAAGGAATGATAAAAAAAAGTTGCGAATCGAAAAAAAAACGTTCAAGTTTAATCGATTATTGATGAAACTGATCTATTTTGTTAATATCGTTGAAAGGAAGTCTTTGACTACTACTTTGTCTCCCACTCGAATCCTCGGACCATCAAGGCTCTCGGGTTAAAAACAGTGATAAATTCAAACGCCCGAACACGTGCAAACACTTCGAGACAGTTTGCTTATTATATACATTGTCGATCAATCTTTCCAAGCGGCTTCGCGATAATCACGCTACCCTCGTTTATTGTCTTCGTGATTCCCTCGTTACTACTATCGCATTCGAGTATTTTCCTTTGATCCGCGTACCAATGCATAATTGGATGTCGAATCGCGGACCGTCAACAAAATAAATTTATCCTCGTAAACTCTCTCTCCGGCAACGTCGTAATTTTTTTTTTTTTCGAGACATCAATAATTCATTACCATTATTATAATTAGATTCGAGACGCGAACGAAAGTAAATTTCGACGAAAATTCATGAAAATGATTCATGAAAATAAATAATTCGCACTAATATGGACAACAAGCGAAACAACACAATGTTTCGTGACGTTTGGCAAAATTGTTTAGATCAATCAAAGCGCAATTAGATTATCGATAAATATAATATTTCTTTAATTTTATCCAATTCATACAATATACGTATATATAAAGTCAATTATAAACAGTATAAACGAGTAGTAGCTGATAGCGTGACGAGCGCGACCTTCGGAGCTTGTCGTTCCGACGCCGATAATTAAGAGGACGATACTTGTGTGCTTTAACATTTTTTAACGTAAATCACAGTTTCAACTCACTCATACGAATCTCCGCCAATCGAAGAGCCTCTCGTACGTGTTGTTTGATCCACTTTATTATTGACGAACCTATGGACGAGCCCCCGGCGTGAATACGCCTGTTACGTATGACTTATAATTTAATGAATTATCGTATACACAAGATAACGCAACGAGACACTGAGATACCGCCGGTCGTTGTTATATCATTCCGAGGAATCTTTTTATTTTCCCGTTAACACGATTTTTATAACAACACTCGTTATTCAGCTACGAAGACTCCATTGACTGACAGTTGAGGTCGAAGCGCCTCTGGAGGCGAAAGGCAAGCCCTTCGTTGTGCGCGTAAGTAATTCTCCATTTGAAATATCTCGCGTGTAGTCGTGCTGCTGCTGCTCGTCAGTGGCATATTACAATGTCATTACAATCGTCGTATATGAGCTTTAATAATAGACGGATCTGTCGTTCGAATATCATATCGTAGGTCATGCAAGTTCATACACAAATGACATTTTTATATTTGCTCATTGTAGAAAAAAAGAGAACGAACGAGCGATAACCCTCGAGAAGTGTCGCGCTCACAGTGCCATCTGCTCGGCGCGCTCTATAACCGCTGGAAGACTCTTCTTTTCTCTGTGTCGCGGCGCGGGGAACGGGGAGCGGGGGGCCGACGAACGGGACGAACGGGACAAACGCGCGCCATGTTTCGTAGTGTAGGTGGTGGTGGAGTGTTGGGGGAACATCTCGCGCGATGGAATAGAGAAGAAAAAAAAAAGATTGTGTAGTTCCTAACCTCTTGGCTTACCATTGACAGCTCAAGTCAGTTTAGCACCCCGGGGGCTTTTATGACAGACACGGTGTTTTCTCGTTGCAACGAGACGAAAGCCGTTTTAGCCCGAAATGACGCTCTGGGAGAGGCTACGCAATCCTTGCGGTTGGCGAGGCGGTGCCAAACAAGTTTCCGTCGACGCGATGATACCGCTGTTCGCTGTTCCAGCACTGGCGGTAGTAGCCGCACAGGCTATTTATTTAACGCTTATCGTATTTCTATTCACGCCTGTCCTCGTTTATCATCTTCATCACAATTTTCTCCGATTCTTACCGCGATCGAAATTTTTCCTCATGTGGACCATAACGAGCGTCGCTATGCTCGGCCTGATTTTCGAATTGAGCGTTGTGCCGCTGTTGGAAATATTGCCGGAAGAAAATTTTGTTTTTGTCGCGAGTGTTGTGGGGGGTATGTTTTGCGGTTATAGAACGAGAACAACGGCCGATCGCGCCGCGCAGGAAGGCACCCCGGTTCAGGGATTGGAACTGGGCGAAGGCAGCGGAGAGTTGTGCGTTACTTGCAGAAGACGCGCTCCGCCTAAGGCGTATCACTGTCGGACGTGCCAAACTTGTATACTCCGCAGAGAGTATCACTGCAAATGGTTAGCGGCGGTAACTTGTCTCGTTCGCCGTTCATTTTTCGCGACTCATGCATATATATATATGTCTTACAGGTTAGACTGCTGCATAGGTTCCGGTAACTTGAGATGGTATCTCGGCTGCTTATTGTCATCGGCTATCGCATTTATTTATGGTTCTAATCTGACAATGACCAGCGTTTGCCATCCCTTCATACTTATCGGAACTATTCTGCTGCCGGACGATTGCAGCGACGTTTATCATCAACTGGAGTACGTAGAGGAATTCTATTATTGGCAGAATATCGTGATTTGGTTCATTACGGATTAACGAATTTGGCATTAATGAATCACTGGCAGATGCAAGAAAAAGAATTTTTTTTTTTATATAACTTATACTCTTTTTGCAATGACCGTTGGATGGTAAAAGTTGACAAATTGGTTATTATCATCTCAGCCAAAAAAATATTGCAACCTGTAAGGAGAGCGTATCCTTTCCTTTCCAGTCAAACGTGCGACTCAAAGAGAATTTTCAATACTTCCCAATGTGATCAAAATTTGGAAACAAAAAAAAATCAACTGCTAAAAACATTGTTTTTTCGTAACAGTAATTCCAAAACAGTTTTTTTTTTTTTTTTTTTTTTTTTTTTTTTTAAACTAATTGCTACATATCGAGTTGATGAGATTCAACTCGATTAAACAACGAATGGAATCTCTTTCAAGTGCAACTAAGTAACGAACCAGCGGTTGTTATCGCGCGTGACCAATAAGTAATTATTGGTGCCTTCGATAAGAGCATTCAACTGGAAAGATACAGAGTATTATTTGAATGTTGAAAGGAAAATTTGATAATGCAGGGAATATCGATAATTGCAATAGTAATGTTTTTTTAGTGTTATTCTTGTTCGAAGAGGCAAATATTGTAATAATAATAACGATAACGAATGATCGGATCGTAATAGCGAATGTATTGTTTCAGTCTCGCCCTCTGTTTCGTCTCGGCGGTCTACAGTTTGCTCATCGGCCTTCTCGTCCTGTGTTACTTCCTCTATCATTTATGGTTGCTGTATCTTGGTACAACGGCGAACGAGAGGCGAGTTTCCACCGCTGGCAGCAGCCAATATAACTACGGAATGCTCAAAAGTGTCTCGCAACTTATTTGCTGCAAGTCATAAACATCGCGTAAATTCGATGTATATACAATGAAGCGTAGGTTTATATTATTTATTTCAAATGACTGCTTTTATTTTTCTATTCGCCGCGCGGAGAAACGGAGAGACAGAGAGAGAGAGAGAGAGAGAGTGTACCTTTGGGTTGCCATTATTTTTCAGCAGCCACGCCTACTGTAATACTTCGTATCCATTGTTCGCTCAATTACCACTGTATCTCGTCTTATAATTACTATTATTATCATTATTATTAATATTAAATAACAAAAAAATCTGCACGTATCCAAGATACTCAACCGTTTCGCGACACATTCACTGAGGCAAAAAATCGGTTGAACGAACGAAATCGGCGCTCGCCGGTGGCGAAACAAATAATCGGTTGCTTAAAAGAAATAATTGCCATAGTGAGAAAAGTAAAAGTCCATTTAATTAACAATTAGTATGATTAACTAAGTACTTCTTTCGGTGAATGAAATATTTGTTTCGCTACCCGAATGCGCCGATTTTGTGGGTTCAAACGATTGTTTTTTTTTTCAGTGTTTAACATCTCGAAAGTAGCGATATTTCTCGGTTGAAAGGTTTATCGACACTCTTTTCTTTCTCGTGCACAAAGTATGTGTATATTTATTGTAACTGTGATAAAAAAAAAAAAGTAACAAAACAAAAAGGAACGGATAAAAGTTAAAAAAACGGCCACCCAACGGTTAAAAAAGTAAAGAGTTTGTGTGAATTTTTAAACGATTCATTGATATAAACGATACCACCAAAACTTCGACTAATTCTACGTAACGCTCCGATGTTCAGTTTGACTAGGAATGAGAAAAAAAAAAAATTAACATTCAGGTTGTATTGTACACTTACGAAGAAAAAAAAAACGATAGTTTATAATGCGATGTTGTAAATATTAAACGAATTTCTAGATCGGCTATCGGATACTCGAGTAATTTTTTTTCTTTTCTTCTTTTTTTTTTTTTGCAGATCCCCGTCAATCGTCGATTATGACGCCCCTGTGCTTTGGATCAAAATCCGGTACGACGCCCTGAACCAGTTCTCTCCACTTTTCTCTTCTTCGATCGCTCTCCCTAACGTCGTCCGCAATTTCCACGTATTTTCGCCATCTATGGAAATACGCGATCTTCAATCTCTTCTCAACGTGTGAATTAGCCAATTGCTCGTTCTCCAAGTCCCGAATTTTCGCCTCGACAGTTCGTTTACACCAAACTTTGAGACATCTCTCCTGCAGTCGCAATTGATAAAAATCCATGGCAACCTGACTCTGCTCGGTAGCCGATTTCGTAGCATCACGCCAATTTCTAAACGCGTACCAGAGAACGTTTCTTCGCCAAACCGATACCGATAATTCCAATTTTATCGCTCGTTGCTTATTCATTTCTAATTGCCATGCATCCAGAGATTTTCGTATCAAACACCTGTCGTAGTGATCAATAGCGATTTTAATACGATTGTGTTTCAATTCGACGAGCAACAATAGAGGTTCCATCGCGTAACGACGCAGAAGATATTTGCGATAAAATTTTTCGGCCAATTCGTTAGCGGCTCTCGATCTCTCGATCTCCCGACAGCGCCGCCTCTCTTGTTCCTCGCGAATTCTCTTGGCTTCTCGCTGAGCCTGAATAACCGAATAATTCATCATGAGTTAAACAAGAAAAACCTTTTCCGGTTGACTTTTGATCTTTACCTCTAATTGCAATCTCTTCCTATTGCGCTCTTCTTCGCGTCTCGCGGTTTCCTCGATCATTTTTTCCTCTTCCGCTTTTCTTTTGCGTTCTTCTTCGGCTCTTCTTACCCTTTCTCTTCTTGCTTCCGCGCGAGCTTCCATCCTCGTCAAGAATCTCGGTTGATTGTGCAATTTCGGTCGTTCCAGCAGCGTTTTGTCCCTTTATCAACAAAAATTATAATCATCCCCTTCGTCTCATAGTATAAGACAAAATTTTCTCCGATGTTCAATTGCCGGGAAGTCATTGACAAATGATATACTTCCGGCATATTGAAGTATAAGCGGAGCGCCAATGGAAAGTAAAAAAATAGTACATTATGCTACAAGGGAGGAAAGTGCGTGATTTTCACCGAGTGGGAAGTTTGCTGCTATCACACGAGGTGAAAATCCGCTCTTCCCGAATTGATTAATTATTAATCATTATTAATAATAATTTATTTAATTTTTTTACATTTGCGGTACTTTTCTTCCCGCTAATAAAAAATCGGCCACTTTCCGGAGAAAAAAAAAAGAAAAAAAAAAGTGAAGTACTCGTTACTCGTCGCGTTCTTCGTTACCTGCATCCCTCTTCGCGCATCAATTGTATCAAAGTTCTTCTTGTCCTCTGACCGCAGTGGGCGAGAGCTTCCATCGCAACATTTATCGTCTCTCTGCCAGCTTTTCTCGTCTCTTCCTCGATTGTCCTCAATCGCAACTCTTCAATTATTCTCTTTTGCTCCTCGAGTTTCGATCTTTGTTCGGCAATTATTTTTTTCTGTGCATTCAAACGATTTTTCGCCGGTGGCTCGACGACGTGAATCGTTCTCGCGGCCGAACTCTTCCTACTCTCGAGTCCCGATGTTTTGGTATCGTTAGTTAATTCTCGTGAAATCGACTCCTTTGCCCTTTGCGGTCTCTGAATCTTCGCTAATTTATTCTGCTTCTCGTTTATGGCATTTACGAATAGTTCGATTTTCCTTTCGTCCGACAATTCGCATTCCTCCCGTCTCTTTAATGCCAAACGCTTCGAATTTTCCATACGAGTCTTCCAAGTCTCGAAGTACTTGCGTAAACGTCTACTCGCTACGTTCTTCTGAATAGTTATCTTCAACTCTCGCAAGCGACGTTCCTCCCTCGCGTGTGCCGCGAGAACGCGAAGAGCTACTCGCAGGATCTCTCGATCTCGTTCTTTACAATCCGACGACGGCTTATCCTTTATGGTGACTTTGATACTTCCGGTGAACGCGTTATCTCCATTACGTTGCTCCGTGAGGCTTGAGTCCTCCGTTCGGACATTGTCTCTCACTTTAACCTTCAGCCTCCGAGGCGCGGTCTTCCAGAGATCATTGTAATCTTCGATATTTGCGAAGATGTCGCGCCTGCTGCACGTGTACGGTCCCCGAAATCTTGGACGCGAGGCGAAAAGTCCCTTTTCGAATTTATTTAATTCCGACTCTAACATCTCTTGTTCCCGTTTACGGTAGAGCGCTCGAGTCTCTTCGTCCATCAGTATTCTAAAAACAAAAGTGATCGATCGAATTCTATTTCCGTACTTACAGCAACAGCGCAGCGCAGCGCAGTAAACTGCGCTCGAGAATAAAAGAAAAAGATTTTCTTTTCTACTCGTATGTTTGTTAAAGGTAAAATAATTTGATTGCATAATAATAATAATAATAAAAATAAATAAATCATTAAATTTAAAACATCTCTATAAAGAGAAAAACATACGTTTTATAGCGGGATGATAAAAAAGAAAGAATACTTTCTCTCCTTTTTACGTTCTCGTATGCGATATGAGAAAGTAAAATACAATTACGAACCTTGTGACTTCCGCCAGGACAGCGCTCTGCGTCACCGACGCCGGTAGGTGCTGCTCGACGATAGTCTTGTGTCTCGCATCCATTATCAGATTCGGATCGATCCAATTGTTCCGATTAATGCTCAACATATCGCGCTTCTCCAAACTTCGAAATATTGGCACTTGCAGCATCCGATCCATCATATTCTCCACCTCCTCGAAGCGGACGCACTTTGACCCTTCCATTTGTTTTAGTTATAAATTTCTCGAGCTTATGTTTCGTTTATTGTTTTATTCTTTTTTGTTTTATTCTTTTTGTTATGCGGGGAATATTTCAAAGGATACCGACTGGCCGTTTGGGAATTGATTACTAACCGAACCTTTTGACTCACGGAAAAGTTTGTTTATGCATGTTTCGCTGTCGTTAAGCGCGGTCGCGAGGGGCTTTTACCCCCTCTACGACGATGCATGCCTGCCTGCATTTTTCGAATCGTTTACCCTCCCCATTCGGTCACTTCAATCTCCTTGTATACTCATTCATGGTGGCCACTGGTCAGGGAAATCAGGGAAATCAGGGAAAAGTCAGGGAATTAAAAAATGGTCAGGGAAATCAGGGAAAAGTCAGGGAATTAAAAAATGGTCAGGGAAATCAGGGAAAAGTCAGGAAATTTTTTAATTAGTAAGGTTGAGTAAGTAACGATACGGATCGAGAAAATAAAACAAAGTTTTCGGCACGGAAAAAAAAAATTCGCACCCTAGGGATTCTAAATCAATGAAATGACATTCACTGAAAGTGTTGATAATGAAAGTATATTTACGCACATGTATTTTGTATAAGAATCTCATTATTTATATAAGATTCTAAAATCTACCCCCCCCCCCCCCCCCCCTGTGTAACATGAAACGTTTGCCGCGAATGTACTTCAATTATCAACACTTTCATTGGATTTACCTTCGTTGATGAAGAAATATTGTTTTCCCGGTACATCTCATTGACGAGCGCTGATTTTAATAAAATGAGTTGACAAATATTTGCCGAGTACGTTTATAAAAAAAAAAAATCAATTCTGTCGTTAATCTTTTTGACTCATCTGTTATATGAACATAATTTTTATGACCATTAAATTTAGAGGTCATTTAATGATTTTTTCGCATTAACACTATTGGTTTGAATTTCAGTCAGGGAGAAATTATGATTTGGTCAGGGAAAAGTCAGGGAATTTTTTTCACTGTTTTTAGTGGCCACCATGTCATTTTTCTTATTCTTTACTTTATTTTTTATCATTATTATTTATTTTATATTGTAGGTACATTGACTTGGATATCCGGTTAGGAGCGAAAGGATTAACGATTATTTAACCGCAGCACCGCGGTGAGTTTTTATGTTTTTACTACATCCATCGATCGATCAATCGAAAGAGTATATTTTTATTTAACATGCCAATATAATAGTACAAAAGTTTAATTAAAAAAAAAAAATGCAAGTTTCGACAAAATTTTATTCGCCGATAACATTATAAATTTCGTATCAACACTCGCGTCATTTTTTTGAAGTACACATAAATTATGTAAAATACAGCGTTTGAGGAGAAAAAAAAAAATTCAACGCACTTTTATTCGCGTTCGACATACATTAATTATATACTAATTATTATTATATACACAGATAGATATTCTTTAACGATAATATCACTACGATGCGCTTATAAAATACATTTTATGGCTACAAGTTTCGATTATCCTATCGATGTTCGTACGCAACTGATTTGAATATTGTAACGCGCGATATTGCATGCCGTGTCGCACGATCTCGACCATTATTTTTTTTGCGCTCCTTGCAAAATCCTCTCGGATTATTATTTCAATCTCCATGAACAATAATAGTATTGTAAGCAAGCAAAAAATAATATTTACGCGATTTCACGCGATAGCGAAAAGAAAAATTCTCGTCAACAGTGATTGAAAGCGATTTGAATAAACAAACAAACAAAAATTTCACTAATCAACGATTTTCACAGTGCGCATAGCTTCAGCTATGTCGCATTGAAAAAAAAGCCAAACTTCTTCGCGTAAAATATTATTCGATTCCGATTTTTTTTTTCGTTTTTTTTTTTTATAAATTAAATCTTCTTATCCTCGCAACCGAGTCCGGCCGACCAGTTGCATATCCCACCAACGGGATCGAAGGAAAGTTTGTCGGGACAGGTGTATTCTGTACCTATGACCTGACCGTTGACCATTCTCGCGCAGGTAATAAATTTCTTGCACGAAGTTGGATGAGCAAAATTTCCTTGATCGAGACAACGAATTCCTCCCTTTCGCGTGACGAATAATTTATCCTTGAGTTCGGGTTTCACAACGAGACGAACATCGTCATCATCGACGTAGTAGTCATAGTCGATGATTGCCGGACGTCTCGGTCGCGTTGTTACTTTTTCAACGATTCTATCGTCGTCGACATTTCCCTTCGGTTTCTGTCGTCTTCTGACTACCGGACTAGTTCTCCGAGTCGTTGGTGCTTCGGTTCTCGGTGCAATTGTCGTACTTATCTTTCGCGTTGAGCTCGTAGTTCGCAACTGTAGTCGACCTGATCGTACAACCGACATTCTCATTTTTACACTTATTCTTCTTAGTTTTTTTTTTTTTTTTTTTTTTTTTTCGTTAACAGTTATTAAAGTGACGAAAGAAAAAGAATACAAATCGCCAATGACGAATGTTGACGAGCGAGTCTCGTGTGCGTAGAAGATGAAGAAAAACAGATAATAGAATAGACAAAGTGCGAAACCGTTAGTGGCAAAATTAGATACACAAAAGACAAACAAGAATACCCGTGGAGATGCGATGACGGAAGTAAGGTGAAGTATAAAGTAGTTTATGGCGGATGATGACGAGTAGTAGAAGAGAGTCTGGACGGGATACGTAGAATCGTAGTAGAGCCAGAGAGCGCGAGGTGCGCCAGGTGATTTTTTTGTTTTGTTTATAAAGTTAGTTCAATGATGAAACACAACGTGGCGGTTTTCAGCTGAGGAAAAATCAGTTGTTCAATTAAAAACTTTCAATCGTATCCGAGACAAAGTTTTCACTTCAATTATCATAGTCGAGTCAATTTATTAATGATTTTTAATCGTTTGTAGCGCAAACCATTATACCGAACGAGAATTACATTTAAATTGCGATATTTCGTTAGAAAAGAAGGTGCGATAGAAGAAAATAATAATGACAGAGCGATTGTATTGCGATTGGACAAAAAACTAGCACCTTATTGGAAATAATTATCGAAATAAATAATTACCGATAGTAGCCGATGAACGAATTGCCGGCGGATCCGCGAGCGTTACAGCAACTTCCTGCGCTCGTCCGCTTTGATCATCGGTTTTTATATCATCCGCTGTAACCGGAACATACAAAAAAATTATTATAGTTATAACTTTTGTCCAAAAATAGTACATTACGATACAAGTGCGATGAAATTTTTTCTGACGAGTGTGAGTTTGCAGCACGAGCCGAAGGGGAGTGTTGCAATCACACGAGTTGAGAAAAAGTTTCTCGCACGAGTATCGTACAAAATTTTATTTCACGAGTGCGAGAAATGTGTTTTCTCACACGCGCAGCGAAGCGAAGCGTGCGAGAAAGCGGCTTTCTCGCACGCCGTGAAATAATAGTACATTATGCTACAAAGGAGGAAAGTGCGTGATTTTTTATCGCGTGAAAATCCGCTCCTCCCGTGTGGCATACGATACTTTTTTTTCCCGACTATGCTAAAATTTACCAGATTCGTATGCCTGCAGCGGCGCAATGGAGCAATTTATATATAGGATGAAAAGTACAAAAGCGGGACCAGCTTTTCGCTTGTCAAGAATCGACAACTTTCCACCCGCGTTGCAGGCATGGAATACGTAATCGGGAAATTTACTCTTTTCGTAATCGGGGAAGCGTAATCGGGAAAAAAAAATATATATCTTCGGAAGAATCTGTTTATCGTTAACTCACCGGATGGCCGAATCTTGGAGAACACCGGAGTTTGTACGACGGGCAAAACGATCGGCGCGAAATTTCCCGGAGATTTAGTTTTTGTTCGATTGATTCCATTATTCCGCACCTGTGCACCCGGTCTTCGCAAGAAAGTTCCCGAACTCTTGTAAACATTCACCTGATTCATAGACAATTACAACCGATTTTTTAATTAATTAATCAGCATCGGCGCCGTAACATTTTTAGCAGAGCAGATTGCGTTATTTAGTTATTCAGCTCGCAAAATATTAGATTGAAGATAGAAATAGCATAAATCGTACAACGCGCCTAAGAGTTGTTAAGGAAAAATTACTAGAGACTAGACGCGTACAGTAGCTATAAAGAAGAGAAGCGCAGCATATATATATATGTATATATATTGACGTCGTCTCCAAACGAGTATAAAAGGAAAAAAACATTATTCACATAAACGCTTGAAGGATCTTGTATGCAGATGAGGCTTGAAGAGATTTTTTTGGTTGTTTGTTATTTATCAGGACGAAGCTTTCCACAAGAATCGTCAGACTCTCTCGTTATTCGTATCGTCACACAGTTCGCTGTGTCTTACATACGCACTGTCGCGTATTTTTTTTTTTGTTTTTTTGTTTGTTTGTTTTGTTAATGCGAGGCGCTTACTCGACGTCAGTCATTCGAGTCGTCGCGACCGTTGTCGAGTAGTATGTATTGTTTTTTTTTTTTTTTTTTTTTTTTTTTTTTATTATTTTCGTTTCATAACCAACAGTTATAGTATTTTTAGAGAAAAAATCATAGGCTCGATTGTCAGACAGAGCCACTGTGACTGCCGAGGAGGTATATATTGAAGACAGAAGAGCACAGTAGGGCGGAGAGACAGCGGGCGTAGAGGTAAGCCACAGTAGATGATCATTCACCCAAGAAGAGCCGATTTATTAAATCACTATTCGCACCGACAGTCGTCTCGGTTTAGTCGAGACGCTGAAAGATTGGGAGATAATAGCATCAGGCGTCAGTAGTAGTAGTAGTAGTAGCAGCAGCAGCAGCGTTAGCATTTCCGCTAGTCGTTCGTTTACTTTTTGTTTGTTTGTTTTATAACTGACCTCCCCACCGGTGTCCTCATTCGCGGGTTCGTGATCCTCGATGAACGAGGAGCCAATATCACGAAGGTTCACGAGCGTCTGGTCGATCATCGCTCGTCGAAAGTCACTCGTCTCGGCGATACTCTGGTCGTCGGCCTCGTCGCTCCTCGCTCGTTTCACCACGATCCTCTTTCGCCACTTTCTCCTTCTCGTTCTCTCACTTTCATTCGAATTCTCGTCGCTCGAGGCTCTTAAACTTTGCATGGTCGACGTCGAAGTAACAATTTCGGCACGCGGTCTACCGCGATAAACAACAACTCGGCGTCTCATGGATTTGGTAGAATTTATCTTATCGTCGATTAATCGATCGTTTTGATCAATCGTATGCTTAGTGTCCTCGATCTTCGAGACATTCCAATTTTGTGTACTGTCTTTCACTTCCGCCAATCGCGTTTTCGTCGTATAATGTTTTTTCTCTTCGTTTGCGCGTTCGTCAAATTTTATAGAATTTTTCTTCCCCACGGCCACTCGGGTATTTATATTTGTCAAAAGTTCTGGTGGTTCGCTCGTTGAAATTATTCCCACAGGTGGGTCGATTGGACGCTGCCGATTTTTCGATTCGGTCGCCAAACGACGACGCACGACAACTTGCTTCACGGGTCTCGTGGTCACTCCGGTATCGTCGGTGATCGCGGCGAAATTTGTAAATCGCACTCTGCCCCGGCTGCGCTTTATCTCGCGTTGTGTTACGGGAGTTATTGTATTCGACGAATCTATCGTTGGATAAGATTTTTTTACGTTTTGTCTTGCGATCGTAGTCCTTCCGGTAATTACGCCGGGCGGCTGCATCGAGGAAAATTTCTCCGTCGTTGATTCGGTCGTATTTTCGATTGGCGTTTGAGTTGGAATCGTCGATTTTTTATAAATCGTTCCGGCTAACGTTGCCGAAATCGTTGTACTCTCGGCATCGTTCGTCTCCGTGACTGTGCTATTTTCCGTATTCGCGTAAACTTCCGTCGTCGATGGGAGTGTCTCCGTCATGTCGTTCGAAATATTTATGGATTCTGTTTTATTTTCCTCGGTGCTGTCCGTGATGCGGTTTTGTTCTTCGTAACTCCACGGTCTCGTCGTTTCGGCGAAGTACGGCGTTGTCTCGGCAAGGATTTTCGTAAATTTCGTATCGCGTCCGCTGGACGCCTCCGACGATTTGGTTATCCTGTCGTAAGAGCCTTCGGTAGTCGTTGCTACGCTACCAATTTCAACCGACGATGTTCCAATGTACGAATTACTTTCGGTCGTTCCGACGAAATATGTATTCGTATAATCCGCGGTATATTCGTCGTAATTCTCGGTTGATGGACTTGTAGTGAAATCTTTGTCAGTTGACAATCCAATTGTGAAATCCGATTCTTGCAAAAATTTCGTACTTTTTCGCGAATCCTCGCTGTACGCATCACTTCCGATTGTTTCGATTGAATTCGTACTGAGATTTTTCGCTTCCGGAGAGGCGCTCGTGTAATCGATCGTTTTATCGGAAGACTCGGACCAATTCGTAGTGAAAATCTTTTCAGTTCCCGAATCTATTGATGTAGAGTCGGAATCCAAGGATTTTGTTGTTTCAAATTCGCGATCGCTGCGCGTATCACTTCCGGATGTTTCATCCAAGTTAGTACTGATTTTTATCGCTTCCGGCGTCGCGCTTGTGTAATCAAACGCTTTATCGTAAGCGTCGGGCCAACTTGTCGTAAAAATCTTTTCAGTTGCCGAATCTATTAAGGTAGAGAAGAAATCTAAGGATTTTGTTGTTTTCCGTCCGCGATCGCTGGAAGCATCATTGTCGGTGCTTTCGACTAAATTCGTACTAATTTTTTCCCCTTCCGGAGCCGCGCTCGCGTAATTAATCGTTTTATCGTAAGTCTCAGCCAAATTTGTCGTGAAAATCTTTTCAGTTGCCGAATTTATGGATGAAAAATCGGTATCCAACGATATTGTAGTTTTTCGTTCACCATCAGTGTTCGGCGAATGGCTTACGATAGTTTCGATAACATCTTTTTTCAAATTTTTCTCCTCGTTGCTCGGCGATTCTTTTTCCGAATTAACCGAATTAACGGTGGTATCATACATTTTTAACGAATTCGCCGTTTTTCGGTGATGATCTCTGCTTCGCACGGACGAAGTATACGAGCGTTCGGTGTTTTCTTTAGTTATATCGTGTTTCGTGGATTTCTCACGAGTCTCGATTAGCGTATCACTCTTCAAATGATCCCGAAGGCTGACTTCTGTTTTCGCAACGGTAGTAAAACGAACTCTGCCTCTTTTAATCGAGTCTTTGTAGGTTGTCGCCTGTTCGTTTACAATTGTCGTTCTTCTCGGAGAATTTTTACTTTTCAACGTATCAACAGTGACATTATCATCAACGAATTGTTTGGTCGTCGGAAGAGTTGTGCTTTTAACAACTTCGACACTCGGAAAGTTTCGATACAAACTATTTTCCGACGTGTCCAAACTTTTTGAAACTTGTTCAATAGCTCTTTCGCCATCGCTTGCCGTTGAATATTCAGTCGTCGTAACTTCCGTTAAAGTAGATGGATTCGTCGCCGCTTCGACGCTACTTTCTTCTTCGATTATCGTCGATGGCGCAAATGTACTCGACTCCGTAGAAATTGTGACTGTAGAAATTAATTGAGGCGTCACAGTGCCCCGCGAACTGTGTCCCGCGAATGTCGAGATATCGCCGAAGGAGTCGATATCGTTGGTTGTTCTCGTCGACGACGTTAAAATTGTACTCGATTCCGTTGTTCGATCGTCGATCGTAGATATCGATTCGGATGTTCCCGTTTCTGCTACGGATGTCCCGAGATGTTGCAAAGAGTCGATACCGTTAATCATTCCCGTCGTATTCTCCGATTCCTCTAAAGTCGTATCGAGACTCTCGTAGGTCGAGCTTTCGTCGGCAACGTAAGAAATATCTTTTGTTGTGAAATCCGTTTTCTCAGTCGTTTCATCGAACGCTTCGGACGGAGCTGGCGGCTCCGTCGTAGTAGAATTCGTTGCTGCAACCTCGGGAGTCGTTGAAATTTCGAAAGAGCTTTTAGTTACGTAAAAACCGCGTACGACATTCGGGGCTTTCGATGGGCTCGACGCGTTTCCGCGAAACGTTGTGGCTCTCGATGTCGTCGTATATTCGTTTGTCATATTTTTATCATTCTCTCGAAGCCCGGTAGCTACTTCACGAACTCGAGTTCTTCTTCGCGCTTTGATTATTCTCTGCCTGCTGCGAGGTTTATTTCTCGTATTAATATTGTCAGTAGCGGTCGAAGCCGTTGATGAGTTGATTCTGATCCGACGTCTTCTTGGATGTGCGGCACGATCGTCCGGCAGCTCGTTTTCCGAGCTGATGCCATCGAAATTTCCAACAGATTCGTTGCCGCCGTTCTTTTCACTCTTGTAATCGCGTTCGAGGACTCGAACTTTGAAGACAGGCTTGAGAATAGCAGAATTTATTTTGCTCTCGGGCACTCGAAGAATCACCAATTCGCCCAATTCTTCGTCCTCCGAGTCGTCGAGAATTTTCACCGGAACTTCGATTCGTCCGATCGACTGTTCGTTATCGATTTTTTCTTTATCTTTCGCGATTCCAAAATACTGCATCTCGGTGACAAACGAGGACGACGAAGACCGACGCTGAATCTCCTCGGATCCGAGAATATCGTTGTCAAATATTTCTCTCTCCGGGTCGCGCGTATCGTTGTAAGACGTTCGATTTTCGTCTTTGAAAGTCGTCGGATCGATTCGCTTGTCTCGCAACGCGTTAACGTCGAACGATGTAAACTTGGCTATCGACTCGGTTTGCGTGGGAGTGTAACCGACGAGCTCCTTCAGGGTTGGTAGCCCGAGAGTCTCCGGGTCGACCTGAAAATCATAACGATACATGACGGAGTGTTTTTACTTGTCCCACTTGAATTTTTCCAAGTCAGCTTCTCCCGTTTTCTTTCTTTATTGTTTCAGTGATTTCTGTTTTTCTTTTTGTTGATGTTGTTGTTGTTGTTGTTGCTGTTGTTGTTGATGTTGTTTCCTGAGATTTTTGCGTTATCTCTCAAGCTGGTTTTGCGTTACAGATATATAGATTAATATTTATGGTAGTATATGCGATGTGTGAGATATATATGAAGCGAGTGAAGAGAGATCGCGAAGGAGCGTCGACGTCAAAGGTCGAATTAACGTTCCTAATATCATTTTATCAGTCCGTGACGTAACATCATTTTTTTTTTTTTTTTTTTTTTCATTCGTTTCTCAATTATTATTTTTTTATACACATATACATATTTATATATATTATTTTTCTGTGATGTATTTAATTTTTTCGCGAACTGTATACGTTGCGCGCATAATTATTATATACAATATTATCGGCATCTTTTTTTGTTTTGCCGATGAACGCCGGATGATTGTTTATGGGTTTATCGAGGACGATGATGCGATTGTGAAATGATTTGTTTTTTTTTTTTTTTTTTATTATGACGTTACGTTCGAGAGTCCCTGGCTATCAGATTGCCGAAGACGGACTCGATCTCTATGGTCGAAGATTCGGCCGTTGGTTCGGTTGTTATCCGATTGCGAGCCGCGAATTCGCTTTCGATCGAAAGCGTCGATAACTCCGATGGACGTTCCGTCGATTCCCGTATCTCATTGTAAAACTCGTCTATAGCACTTCTCAAACGACTTTCTTTCAAACTGTGAGTAGTCTGCACCGGTATTCTCGTCGTCGAAGTCAACGACGAGTATTTCGTTTTAATGTGAATTATCTGCCTCTCGGTTGTTCCCGACTCGACGACGGACGTGACGAGTCTCGTGATTTGTGGCTTGTTCGACGCTGTCGTGAAATCCGTTTCAACGAAATTTTCATTATCCAAACCGGAACTTCGCGATTCCGTTTCCATTTTCGATGTTTCCTCGTAAATCGGTGTCGTTCGTTGCGACTGCTGTTTTCTCATTATCGCATCAGCCACGTAATCGAACTTCTTCGCTGGTATCAGAGTCTCGGTAACTGTTTGCTCGGTCGTGCTGCTTGTGCGTTTTGGATAAATGCGCGTCTTCGCGTTCTGCGTCAACCAGAAGGCCGGCGTTAACTCATTTTTTTCGGCATTGGATCGATCCTTTTTCGAGATCGGTAACTTGAATTTCGGCTCGAAATCGGTATCATCCTTCGACAAATGTTCCTCCTCCTCCTCCTCCCCTCGTATATTATCATCGTCTTCCCTGTTGTTACCGAAACGCGTTCTCGGTTGACGATAGTCGATGATTTTGAATTTCGAAGCCGCGTTCTTGATCTTCGGCTCCGCCGATTCCTCCGGCGAGGAATCGAAGATTGCTTGTGTCGATCGTGGAATTTGTGTCGAAGTTCGATCATTTTTTAGGGACTGCGGTACATGAAATTTCGGGCGCTGGTCGGGTCTTCGATAATTTATCTGTACAGGCGATTTCACATTATCATCGATATTTTTCCCTTCGAGATCGATCCCCGAGTCTTCCTCGGTTGAATAATCGGTGAAATATTGGCTTCCCGTGGATTCGGGAATTTGGGAAGTTTCTTCGAAATAATCGGTGAACAAATCGGTCGAAACGACACTCGGCGCGGTCGGAGGTGTCGTGTAGCGTTTCCAAAAATCTTCGACTTCCCCGCTAATATCGGAATTTCCGTTGTCCCTGTCGTCGACGTTCTCGACGGGATCGTTAAAGTCGGTGTCCTCGTGGAATTCTGCATCCTCTTCAGCGGCGATCGTTGAACTCGTCGTCGACGATACCGGACGACGACGGACGAAAAGATTTTTTCTTCTATTGGAAAGTACATCCAAATCGTTTGGTTGAACCGGTTTTACACGATCCCGCGACCTCGGGGCTACGAGACGTCTTCCACTAGTTGCCGGCGTGGCGGTCGGACGCTTTCTGACGAATTTTTTCCGAATGAAACGCGAAGTCGCGTCCGTCGAACTCGTTGTTGGCGCTATCGTTGCTCGAATCTCCAGAGTCGTCGCCATTGAACTTTCGGTGCTGGGAAATTCAGTTTCAGTCAAATCATCGGTACCAATTGTTGCTTCGGTCGGGATATAAGTATCGGACGCTTCTGTAATTAAAGTCGCATATGATTCCGTTACATTGTTACTCTCCGATTCGTCGCCAATCGTTTCGCCGATTTCTCTCGTAGTCTCCGCGGCTTCCGCTCGATACGTCGATGAATCGACGAGTGTAGTTGGAAAGAGAGTCGAAATCGTCGAATACTCATCCGTTTCGTCACTCGAAGTCATTGTAAAATCGCTCAACGTCGATGTATCAAGTTTAGACTCTCGAAGATCATCTTCGATCGAAACATCCTCCGGGCTTTCATTCGCCTTCTGGGATTCTACGATAATCGTAAAAGGTCTGTTTGTATTAGAAATTTTAATATCGATACTTTCCTCGTCTCCCTGCGCTTCCGGAAGCTCCGGAACCTTCGAATAACTCTTGGCAGTCGACGATCGTGAAAACAGACGAGAATCGCGTAATTTCTGATCGTTTTTATCGAAATGGGTATTAGCCGGCGTGGGCGTCGATTCGTTGGCCAGAGGACGAAGACGTCGGACGATTTTTCGTCTCTTTGCGCCTTGATTGCCGTTGTGAATGTTTTTTTCTTCATCGGAAAGCGTCGCGACCGCAGTAGCATTTGATGATTCTACAGGTCTTTTTCTTCTCAGCACTTTTCTTCTTATGGGTTTTTGCGTTTCATCGACTACCGTAGAACCGGAACTCAAAGTGGTCACTGCGGATTCTGTGTAATGGATCGAATCCATAGGCAAAGTTGTAACCTCTATTGTAATTCCATTTGCTTGAGTCGTTAAATTTGCCGAAATTTCATAATCATTAAATTTCAAGTTTGTTTCACCACCCTGGCGCGATTCATTTGCCATCTCGATTGCGAATGCAACAGTCCGCGAACTCGTCGATTCATTGGTTAGTTCGTTCGCTTCTTCGGCATTCTTGTTGTCGGCAATTTTTTTCGAAATTCTTATATTGGTAATTTTGTCAAGTGTTTCATCGGAATTACCATTGTTTCGTGAGTCGGGAGTTTCCTCGGGGATTTGTTGAGATATCCTTATTATGGGACTGTCTACGAGATCGTTGTTCGTTTTTACTAGGCTCGCGGTGGTTGTTCTTGGGTAAGAAACTCTGCCGTCTATTCCGCTCGACTTCGTCACAAATCCGTCATCGTTTGTCGTTCCGATTGTCGTTGTGGATCTGAATCGTCCTCGCGAGATCGGTAATACCGAGTTTTCTTCCGAAAACGTGTATTCCGTAGTTTCCGGAAGGGCGGACGTTGCAAGAGGATTTCGTCTATAAGGATCAGAGTTTCCGGTAATTTGTCCCTCGCTAACTCCAAAGTGTAGTGGTGGAGTGTAACGGCTGACGCCTCTTCTCGTTGACGATCTCGACGTACTAATCGCAATATCGTCGTAATCTTTTTTTCCATCGTCCTCGTGATACTTCGGGCCATCGTCGGGAATCACGTCACTCGCAGTTGTTAATAATGTCGACGTTGTTTTGGATCTCGCGCGACCACGTAGCCGATAAGCGTTCGACGACCGTGCAAAGTTTCTCGTTGGTCTACTACTCACCTTTGTACGCGATTGCTCGGTCACGGGAGCTGCGGAAGACGTTGAAGTCGTCGGTCGTCCCCTTCGCGGAAAACCGAATGGTCTCGGCTGCAGTGCAGCTGCTATACTCGGTCCTCTCGTAATCGGTTCCAAACTACTTCCGGCTGAACTCGACGACGACGACGACGACGACGACGACGCAGCTGCAGTTGTGAATAAAATCTCCGTTGCCGAATCCTCGACCAACTGCAACGACGAATCGCTCGTCGTCTCGGAGGTCGTGGATTCAATCGATGATGAGATGTGTTCCAACGTGGAAGAACTTGACAACTCCGACGTCGTCGACGACGAAGGTGCCTCTTGGATTTCTTCCGTTACGGGAACAACTTTTTCAGTGTTTGTTGTTGTCGTCGTCGTCGTCGATTCTGTTGTAAAATCATTTTCCGCGGCCACTTCCTCCGCTTGGTTTTCCTCGCTGTTTCGCGACGTTGTACTTCTGAAGCGTTGGATATTCGTGTATCTGAAAGTCAGGAAAGATTTATTTCGTAATGTGGACTCTGCGGCGAGCAAAAAAATTGCAAGGGACGTTTCGTTTCGTTAAATGATAATATGCGTCGAGGATATAAACCTAAACTTCGGACTTGAAGATTCTTCCTCGTTCTCGACAACGCGGTGCCTGTGACGCGGCACGGTATCTTCCTCTTCTTCGCCATTATCACCGTTCGTATCGTCATCCTTTACTTCAACGTCGTTTTCGCTCCTGTAAAAAAAAAAAAAAAAAAAAAAAAAAAAAAAAACCGATCCCACAATCATTTCGTGAGCTACCGATCGACGCAAATACGATTTCGGTATGTCCATTAAAATTGTTCTTACGTGGTTGCGGATGGACGGGTACGACGGATGTTGACATAACTCGGCGTTACTCGCCGATCGGATGTTTTTCGTTGCGGAGGATCACTGACCGCTTGATCCTCCGACGAGGCAACGTCCGTGTTATCATCGTCGAGCGCGTCGTCGATCTCTTCTTCGTCATCCTCATTCGGAGACTCGCTTGTTGGCGTTCTGAATCGTCGAAAATCGATGGATTAAAAATTGACTCTAAAAAAATACACAGAACCGGTAGATGTTGTATTCTCTCACCTGTTACGTTCGATGGTAACGTATTTCGGTTTGTTCGTTCTTCTAAGAATTTTAACCTCCGGAACATTGTCGAGACCCTCGAATTGCGCGCCTCCGGGACCATTAACAAAACCAATTCGGGAATTTTTCGTTATTCCTCGATCGGATTTTTCACCGTTCGTAGACTGTGTAGTAGTCGACAAGGAGCCCAGAAAGCTTCCAGCATTTCTCGTTGCTTGACGATTCAACACTCGTTCGTAAAGACTACGACTTATAGTCGCCGGCGTCGAGCGTCCATTAACTTCCGTTGTTCCGGAATTGCTATCCGAATTTTTTTCCTGATAATTCAATTGTTTCTCCAGCTGATCGATACCTCCTAAAATCATTCAATTAATGAAATAACAATTTAATTTTTTTTTTTCTTTAGATATTTTCTTGATTCTAATGCAAATTTTCATGTCAGGTAGGGACACTATAGGTATACGGTAAATCCGGAAACATTACAACGAAAAAAAATTTGAAATAAATTTTGTTTTATCGACGGCTTGAAATACCTGCTTTCCGGATGAGGTCAATGAGTTCCTTGATAACGCGGGGATCCTCTTCGTCCTCGAAACTGGTAACCCTTTCGGAAGTACTTTTGTACATTTTCGTAGAAGCAGCAATCGTAGTTTCAGTCGTTGTGGTAACAGGAGCTGCGGTAGTGGTACTGGTAGTGGTTGGTCTGCTTCTATTGATGGTCTTGTAGAGAAGTGGTTTTGCCGTCGTTGCAACACGAGGTTCCTCCTCGACTTCCTCGGAGTCGCTGTCCTCCTCGTCATCGTAATACTCGTACTCTTCCTCAGTTTCGGGTTTCAACGTCGTCGTACGCTTCGCCGGTTTGTACAAATAAGTTGTTCGACTTGTCGTTGTCGTCGTTGCGGGAGCTCTCGTCGTCGTTACGATGCTCGGCGAAGCTTTAGCTTTCGGACATACAACGTTGCGGGGATAGTCGCAAGAATCCGCGGCTTTGTTGAACACCAGACCTATAGTTTCGCGAGATAACGACAAAACGCGCGTAAGCTAACGTTCTTAAGATTTCATCGTTGAATTTAAAGAAGAAAAATATAATTACCCGAGGGACACGTGAATTGATGACCTACAATTCCAAGACCGCTTGGGCCGCTGTCCAGACACCAAAAATACTTTTTACAGTCACGGGGATGCGAGAAGAAACCCTCGTCTTCGCACTTGAAATCTGTTGTGTGATAAAAAAATAATTTACCACTTGAAATATTGGGGCAAAAAGCAACGGATGGAGCCTTCTGGAGGATTTAGAATTATCAGAGTCCAAGATAAACTATACAGTAAAACCTCTGCATTAGTCCCCTCGATATTAGTCCAACCTCGACAATAGTCCAAGCCGAACCTCTACAATAGTCCAGAGGCTCCGCCTACCTGCTACCTACACAAAGCAACTAATCCTAGCGTCTGTGTGCACGGCTGTGCGCCGCCGCCGAATTCAAATTTATAACGTTATGCCTACATAGTGTAGTCTTCAATCCGTGCCAGTCGATATTTTTGTTTACACTTTCAAAAAAATTTGCTAAATATATAATATACCAGTAGTAGAAGTTATTATGCATAAACTTGTACATTAAATTTAATGATTATGCATAAAAACATCCAGTACCAAACCATTGAATTAACAAATTTTTTTTACGGCGTACCAGTACAGACCTTTCAATGTGCTTCGTTCGTAAACAATAACAATAAAGAGTATACATGAGAAAAGACGCTAGTGAATAATAAATTTATTATTCCTGTGCGGTATAGTGATTTGAACACTAGTTTTATAGGTGTATAGCGATTTACATAGTTAATTTTTAAAGATATGTATAGCTTTATTGTTTGCAAGTCTACGGCAATTTTTAGTAAATCCATCGTCGATGATGAATAATAAAGGTATGATTTGGATACTGTATTTTAATCGTTACTATGACTGCTGTATTTTATAAAAACAAATAACTCGACATAACGGAACATACTTTATGATACGCTGTGAATATTTTATTGTTGAGAACGTAGTGGTGCATAATCCGTGATAACCGTTACTAACTCCTAATAGCCGCATAGATGACAGGTACTGGTGGGTGAGCCCCCACCCCACAATATCTACATTCGAGTCAAGATTGGCAAAAGTGTTAATACCGTGGGTAATGACAGATCGTCCTCATTCGATTTCGAAACGTGATTAAGTTACGAGCGAAATTGATATAACCATACTGCATATAACCTCGAGTGATATTTGACTTGCTACAAAATATTTTGTGGCACTGTCTGTCTAACGAAGAAAAGTGAAAAAAAATTAACACCGAAGTGCCGAAAGTGTGAAACGTCTGCATTCTTCGACTTCGTATATCTAACTCTATATCTAAAAAATTGTACATCTAAAAAATTCTATATCTATTCTATCCTATCCTATTCTGTTCTATTCTATTCTATCTATTCTATTCTATTCTATTGTTCTATTCTATTCTAATTCTATATCTATTCTATTCTATCTTCTATTCTATATTAGTAAAATATTCAATTCTATATTCTTCTAAATTCGAAAAATGGCGACGCGCAGAAAAAGAACAGATTTATCATTTGATCAGAAAGAAACAATTATTAAGCGATTAAAATCTGGCGAAAATGAAAATCAACTTGCAGAGGAGTTTGGTGTCTGCAAGAGGACTATTCGCAGAATTCAGTGTAATAAGGAGAATTTGGAAACAAAGATTGCCAATTTAACTGCCACGCATAAGAGCAAATCTCAAAAAAGAGTTGTTGCCGCTGAGACCAGCGTTTTTGAGAAAGCACTCTTGACTTGGTTTTTGCAAAAGCGCAGCTTAAATGAGTCAGTCTCTGGTCCCATTCTACAAGAAAAAGCGATTTCTCTGAATACAAAACTAGGTGGATCCGAAGATTTTAAAGCTAGTAATGGTTGGCTCGAGAAATTTAAAAAACGCCATGGCATACACGTTCTGTCAGTGCAAGGCGAAAAACTCTCCTGCGATACTACAGCGAGCCGCGAATTTTGTGCTAACTTTAAATCGATTATCGCCGAGAAAAATTACGACTTGGCGGAAATTTACAATGCCGATGAAACAGGCCTCTACTGGAAGTCCATGCCGAATAAAACGCTAGCAGCACGAGATGAAGTTTCTGCACCAGGACGAAAGGAGCCGAAGGACAGAGTTACAGTGCTAGTGTGTGCGAATGCTGACGGAAGTGATAAGGTGCCACTCTTTGTGATTGGTAAATCGCAAAAGCCACGGTGCTTTAAAAATATTGCGAATTTACCAGTCGTATACGCTGGACAAAAGAGCGCATGGATGGATCGAGCGCTATTCACCTTCTGGTACTCAACGGTTTTTGTACCTCACGTCCGTGAGAATATGTTAAAAAAATACGGAGAAGTAAAAAAAGTACTGCTTCTGCTCGACAACGCTCCATCGCATCCATCAGTCGACCATCTGAACGCAATTGATGAGAATTTTCAGGTAAGTTTATCATTGTTTATGATATATATAAACGTATATATTTAAAATATTTTCAAAAACGGAATAATAATTAAATATTTATATTTTTATGATTTGTTACAGGTGATGTATTTGCCACCGAATGTGACTGCTTTGATCCAACCGATGGATCAAGGGGTAATCGAAAAGATGAAAAGGATGTATCGTGGAAAAATCCTAAGAGAGTTACTCGCCAGTGAAGATGAAAATGCAGTATCAAGTTACATCAAAGGACTGAATATGACTGACTGCTGTATGAAAATCGCCAGCGCCTGGGATATGCTGTTGAAGGAAAATTTGTCGAATGCGTGGAACAAGCTGCTTCGGGGGGACGATTCGACAAATGAATGCCTTGTTCGTTCGGAAAACGTAGAGGATCTATTACACTTGGTGCGTAGAGTTCCTGGCTATGAAGACTCGACTGTGGACAGGATTGCTCCGTGGTTGTCGAGTGATCGTGACTTGGGCTGGCAAATATTGACAGACGATGAAATACTCGAAAGGTACTGTATTGTCCCATACTTATTCTCGCTTATAAACGTATTTATTATAACTGTAATTTATAGAATATTAAATTTTCATTGCCTTTGTAATTACAGGTTCGAGATAGAAGACGAGAACGCAATAGACATTGGAATAAATGATAATTGTACACCGGAGTCCAATGATGAAAATGAAGATGAGGATGAAGTTGTCAATACGTCGCCAGAGGAAGCTCTAGCTGCCTTGACAACGTATCAAAAATGGTTTCAATCTCATTGGGACTGTCAAAAAAATCATTCAATGCAGTTAGAAGAAATGCGATTTATCACAACCGAAATAATGTGGAGATCAAAAGCCGATTTTAGTTATACCGACTGAAAAGTTTAATAATATATTAATCAATAATTATAATAAAAATATTGATATTCTTTGTATTGCTGTTATTATTATAATTTTAAATATATTATTGTAATAACTTCAAAAATGTAATATGATATAAAATTAAAATATATTATTATAACAACTAATTTGTATTTTATTAATAAACATTACTTTTACTCTATATCTGTTATACCGTGACGCACTAGACTAAAGGTAATCTAGCATTTTTTACAACGATTCAATTACCTGCATTGGTATAGATTTTCTGACAAAGTATCTGTGTCGATTTGGATGCAGTAAAATAAAAATTCTTGAAATGCGAAGGAAAGTTGAAAAAATACCCGGGTGCCTGTTTAGAGTCGTACAGCCCTGTACCGACAGGGCCCTATTTAACATAGCTCGTCCCTGACAGATGTTCGCTCATTGGCTGCGGAGCGAAAGCAGAGTTACGCCTATTTTTGGACTATTAGAGAGGTTCCGAAACAGCGCTTGGACTAATGCAGAGGTTTTACTGTACATATCTACAATATAGATAACTCTCACCGCTTCCGGGATCGGGAGTCGTCGGTGGTTCGGGTGTCGTTAATTTGTTGCTGAACGATTCCTCGTTCGTCGCTTCTGCTTCTTTCTCGACTTGTCCTCTTCGAGAATTGTGTTGCTGTTTTCTTCGTCCACCGGAAGACGAGCGATTTTTCGATCGCGACTTGTTTCGATTTCTCGTTCTCGTGTTATCAATACTTTTAACTGAATTCGTTTCTTCTTCATCCTCGTCGTCGCTGTCATCCTCAGGGTTATTGGCTCCGCGTGCGTTAGATCGACCATTCGATCTCGACGAACCGATTTTTCTTCTCGAAGCTGACGCTTGAGTAGTCGTGCGTCTGTTACCCGGACTCAATCTTCTGCCGATAGTATTTCCCTGAATTCTCTGACTCGCTTGAGTTCTTGTTTTCTTTCTGTCGGAAAGCTTCGTTTTTGAACCTGAAGTACTTTTTCTAAAATAGCATAATAAACGATTTTTATTTTGTGAACCTGAAGCACTTTTTCTAAAATAGCATAATAAACGATTTTTATTTTGTGAACCTTAAGCACTTTTTCTAAAATAGCATAATAAACGATTTTTATTTTGTGAACCTGAAGTACTTTTTCTAAAATAGCATAATAAACGATTTTTATTTTGTGAACCTGAAGCACTTTTTCTAAAATAGCATAATAAACGATTTTTATTTTGTGAACCTGAAGCACTTTTTCTAAAATAGCATAATAAACGATTTTTATTTCGTGAAACTGAAGCACTTTTTCTAAAATAGCATAATAAACGATTTTTATTTTGCCGGAAATATCATTCGAAAGCTGAGCGATATAAATTAGGTATGTATGCTCACTCGTCGCCGGTTAGCATAGCTTCCTTCGCCGCTTCGATGAGCGGATATGGCCGACCGTGACACTTTCCACGAAAATCATCGTTGTCTATCGACCAAAACATTATACCGCCGAGATTTTTTTCATTGACGTAACGCGCTTTGGCCCTAACTATGTCCTCGTCGTCGTAGCCGACCCATTGATTCTCTCGAAAGGCATAAGGTCCCATAGCACTCGGATTCGGTTGCACTACTTCCCACTCGTCCGATTTTCCGATACTTTCACATATCTGTAAAGTTCAATATCGCCGTTTTTTTTTTTTTTTTTTTTCCTTCTTTTTCATAGATAAGAATACGCGTACGTCTACGCGTTTGATAACGAAATACCTCGTAATAAGCGAGATATCCTTTTTCTCGCGTAGCGTCGCCTTCCTCGCCAGGTCCATCGGCCGGTGCGCCGATCTCGGTAGCCTCTTCGTTGAACAAAGTGTAAGATCTTCCGTAAGTCGGTATACCGAGTACAATTTTTTCCGATGAAGCTCCGCTCTTCAACAGATGTTCGATCGTATAATCCTGTGGATTTCAAAGATACATCGAGTAAATATCGGCGGAAGGAGTAAAAAAAAAGCGTTTGGCGCGCGTCTTTACTCACGATCGTTAATTCGGTATCGTAATTGTACTCGTTGTCCTCCTCGAGAGGGTATAATGGAGCGTGATGATTGACCGCAGGTTCGAAGGCCGAGTGATAGTCGTACGATAAAAGATTTATGAAATCGAGATAATCGTTCAACCGGGGAACGTCGTAACCCTTATCGATGTACTCGATACCCGCCGGCACTGCCATTGATAGCAGTAACCTCGGGCGACCGGTCTTCGAGGATTCTCTCTCGAATTCCTCTCGCAATTCCTATCATTCGAAATCGTCGGTTATATTCATCGCAAATTTCACTGACCGCAATATGAGAATATTGCGCAAAATCGATTATAGTTATTATAGAGTATAAGAGAAATAATAATAAATCAACAACCTGTACAAGATCGGCATAATTCTTTCTATCCCGAGGCTTTCCACCGTCCCTGAACGCGGGATATTCCCAGTCGAGGTCAAGACCGTCGAAGTGATTTTGTCTGAGAAACTTTACCGAGTTCTTTACAAACTCTTTTCTTCTTCCCGGATCGGCGACCATAGGTGAAAAACGACTGGAACCCTCGTTCCAACCCCCAATTGCAAGCATCGTCTTCAAATTTTTATTGTAAGTCTTGAGACCCGTAAATTTTGCATATCCACCTTGAGAATCGAATTATTAATAAACGATAAAATACATTCTCACTTTCTTATTCAATTTTTTTGTTTTATTTATAACTTTCCCACCTTTCTCGATGTCTTGATACTTGTCGAAAGGTTTCAGAGTGTTTTCTTTAGTGAAACCACCGAAAGCATATATCAGATGCGTACACAAGTATGGATTTATATTTTGCGGTGAAAATTTCGCTGTTCCCGGCCTGTAGACTGACCAATTCGTATAGTAACAGACGATTCTTTGCTCGGCGTTTACTGAAAAAAATCAATTATCGTCATTTACTTTATTGTTAACTTTGGATACTCTATACTATATGCCTACTAGTCATAGACAACAGTGGTTAAACGGGGAGCGATAATATATTCCAAATCCCTCTAAAGAAAATGAAAAAACTAAGTTTCTCTCTGAATGGAAAGCCTTTCCTTCCACATCTCCTTTTTCTCCCCTTCGGAGACTATTTCGAGCCGAAATCTCTCTTGGAAACTTGAAATATTTTCAGCTAAGGACACTTTTTTTTTTTTTTTTACTTTTATTAGAAAATTTTGCGAATATTTTTGCTTCTTTCTCCGCCGCTGATCACCGTGGCGGCTTCCCTCAATTCCCTTTTAAAGGGACTTGGAATATTTTTACCCCCTCCCGCGATTCTCGTACGCGGCGAAATCTTCTTATATATGTATATAGAGACTATATAATTTTCTTTACTGTGCCATTTCGTCAATGCGTTAATTATCCATATTAGTATAGAGTATCCAACGTTAGTTAACTCTAGTAGAGTTATATTTTTTGCCAGTATCGAAACACATGCATGTAAGTGAGTCGCACGCATATCGAGAGCGAAGCATAGAGTACGTAAATGGCCGGGAGTGAAACTATGCTTCTCCGACTAAGCCGACTGGGAGAAATTGAAAACTGCGCTGGACTTTCGTTCGTCCGAGGCATTCGAGTTCTCGGGCAATATTATTAGTTTTGAAGAAATAACGTATGTTGCACATAGATTATTATAATATAATACGCCTAGCATGCCGCGTGTCATTAAACAAACGAGCATCCGTTCGCCGATGATATAAAAAAAAAAATATATATATATATATATATATATATATCAAAAACACTCGACAAATTGACTAAATATGGAGGAACAATTAAGGATGCATGGAATAAATAAAAAGAATAATAATAATAATGAGAAAATAAAGGAAAGAAAGAGAAAAGTTTTGTTAGTTCGCGTCGTCGCGAGTTTCGATTTCCGCGATAAAAACTTTCCTTATAGCTGTGGCTGGTTCGTGTGTAACATCCGATACGTGTTTGGCGGACGCGTAATAGTGGCCACAGCGCTCGAACGCGTAGGGAAACTCGAGTAGCGAGTCCTCCTGTACAACGAAGTAAGCGCGAGTTTAGCTCTTGCGCCGAGAGCCTTACGATCGAAAATGCTTTCACCGTCGCAGTCGATGTCTCTTGGCTGGCCGAGGTCGTCCGAGCACCCGGTCGAGAAAGACGGATTAGCAACGCAGCGCCGCGATATACGCAACCGCGTAGCCGAATTTGGGCTCTTGACCCAGGTAACGCTAGTAATGTCGGGTGAAACTACTTTTCACCTGTCGATTTGTCACTCGAAAACGAAGCGATAGAGATTGAGAAAGGAATGTAAATCCGCGAACGATCGGAATCAATCGATAATTCTGTATCAATGAAAGCTTTCAATCCGCAATGTTGTGAATTATTATTTTAATATTTCATCGAGCGGTTTAAAAGATTTCGTACGCTATCGAGATAATAAGAAAATTCATACGATTCACGGTATTGTGAGCTTCAAGTGTGAATTGCAATTTGATTCAACAATACGCTATAATGCAGAATGAAATTATTCCGTATCTCATTGTTTTTGTTTTTTTATATTCCATCGTCGCTACGAACACACTATAGTTTTCTCGGTTTCCGAACCACGCGAGTTCCATGGATGATTTCATAGAGATTTATCGAAAGAATACCGCGCCACGCGAAACTTGCGCTTTTTTTTTTTCTCACGATTATTTATCTTAGTTATGTGCGTTATATCAGCGTAAATTCCCTCACTTATGATTGACGTTAGCGATGTTACCGGAGTATACACGGCAAACGTAATTACGAGGAAGAGCTTCGCATAGCTCTGGTTAATTCCGGCAGTCGGCTTACGCGCTCTTATAACCCACAATCGTTACCGACGAGTCGAGTTACCAAGTCGTTCATTTCACGACGATGGTGGCTCTCCGACTCGTTTTTCGAGACGATCGTACATACAGCTTTCTCACAGGAAGTCGGATCGTTGCGAGAACTTTGCTGCACGATAATACTTATGCGCAGAGTTCGGAGACGCAAAGTCTCGAAATCTTCGAAACTTCGAACGCGAGGCGGGCATCTCAACTCGACTTTATTTTTGCCGCCCGGATGCCCGCGGGGATGGTTTCGCTCTATTTTGGCATTTTTTTCCCCACCCTTACACGCGCGTACAGTGCGCAACGCAAATACTGCCTTATGAACGCCTCTCCAACATGCGACACATTTTTTTAATCCAGAGGTCGAGCGATCCCACCTCACAGCCCGACTGGATGTGAGTTTCCGATACCGGAACCACCGCCATTGTACATCACAATAACGCCGAGACTTTTGTATGTTTCTTTTTCTCTTTTAAACTAATAATGCATATCGATAAGAAATAAACATTAAAAAAAAAAAAAAAAAAAATGTTTTCGCTCTATACCTTTCGAAATTAACTAATCACGGATTACGAACTGTATACAATTTTTCTTTAATCTACCGATTTCACAATTTGCATCACGATAAGATTTATCGCGAATACTAAAATTTGAGAAAATTCTTCTTTTAACATCCGGGAGATCAACGAGTCGACGAGTCGATTTTACTTTGGTGTAACGATAAATATCGATTCGATTATCGATCTATCATTTTTTCTCGAGAGTAAATTATTGTTATTTGTATATTTATATTCGAGTATAAATTGCATTGAATTCGGTATTTAGTTATGCCCGTGGCATTTCACGATCTCGTCGGATCGGTGGACGTTAAGTCGAATTATTCAGTTACCACAACCGCGTGGACGGGATAATACGACGAGCGGAGAGACGAGAAAAGTAGTTTTCAATGGAAGGTAATTTTGGAACATTATAAATAAATATATTATTTGGCCGTTCTAAATGCGCGAGAACGGCATTCCCAAAGAACTCGTTGAGAACCTTTCTCCTGACGCCGACTCCTCCGGAAATCGATCGCATTCTACCGATCGATCGAACCGCTAAATATATAAGTACCGGGAAAATCCATTCGTTAACGATCGTTTGTTTGGACGTTGTTACTCTCAGTTGAATTTTACGAGCGTTCGGAAAGCCCGAACAGACCGATTTTTCATAAAAAATCATTCTTTCTACCGATCACCATGGATAACGACGCTTTCGCGTTATTTGTTTCGGTCTCACCGACGAGGTGATTTCGACATCGGCACCGTACCACCGCTTCGTCGTCTTCCCTCGGGACGTTAAAAAAAAAGGTGTGGTTGGTAAACTGTCGTTCGTAATTGCGGGTGACGGAAGCCGAGAAGCGAGAAGGAGTGTAAAATTTATCATAGTATCTAATTTGATTCATGGAATTATCCATTAATACGCCATATTTCGCGCGACAATACTTGCAATTTATCGAGGAAAAATGTTAATTAAATTTCGTGAAAAAAATCGAAAAATTCGCTGTTTCGATCGGCTCGACGATTTCCGTCTTATCCTCTTTGACTGTACATAGAAAGCAGAGCTTTGCCGATGAAAAAAACAACAATATCGTACTACCATTAATTTCCGAACAGGTGTTCTCGCGACTAACGTGTTACAAAGTAGAAACTTCTTTGCAATAGGAAAGATAATTACAATGACCTCGGGCTATAGAGAAAAGAGGATTGGGTTATCCGTACCGTGACCTTAATTCATGCTTAAGAAATTTGCGCCACACATTTGAGATTTATATGTATATTTATTGCAAACTCACCATCCTCGAGCGACGAGATTACAAGGGCGAACCAGAGGAACAGCGCCGGTATCCGTGTCTTCTGGATATAACAACAACAAAAAATCATAAATATAGATATATACATTAATGTAAAGGTAAGAAACATTATGACGCAGTTATTTGCCGTCGAATTAGTTCCGTCAGATTCGTGTGCGCGACTAATCGAATCAATGACTTTTCAAATAATCCCAGTCGTTCGAGTGAAGGTACGAGTGAAATGTTCACTGGCACGGTACTTTCTCACTGGTCCACTGACCCTCTCATTAATCGTAAACTATGCGACGCTTAATTAACCGATACACATACAGATGTTTTATTTTAATACATTTTTTTTAGCTTTCCTTTTGGATTTCCATTAACGGCCGCGAGTTTTTTTTAAATATATATCATTTTATTTAATACGTAATACATGTGTGCCATGCCACAGAGGTATGTCCGAGTTGTCGTAAAAAAAAAAAAAAAAAAAAAAAAAAAAATTGCACAAGAGATTCGGTGACGTTCGCGAAGTATCTCTCGGGCAAGTTGCATAGCACCTTCAGGAAACGACACGCCTCGTACACATCGTTGCAACTTCCGTTATAACGCATACAGACAAACGTAAAATGTCCGACGTTCACAGGAATTGTCGATTATTTATTTATGTAATTCGCACTCTCGTTAAGTGCAACAACGTGTACTCTACGCGATCGGTGAGTTTCGAAATATATGTATAATTTTTCTCTTACTAATTGCCATATGCGTATAAAATAATAATCACACTTGCCGAGAATTGTTAAAATTTACTTCGATGCGAACGGAGCATTAATGCGGATATGTGAGGTTATGTCTCGTAATTTTCATCAATTGTTAATAGAGTCACGTACGAGGAAACGTCCGAGTGATACGTGCAATCGCCGAAACCTCAAAGCTTGAATCGCGCCTCTCTGTGTGTTCAACTATTTAGTCGAACAGGAAAGTTCGATGACCCACCTCCGCCGCGAGTCTCTGTACAGATTTTGTTTTCTACGATCGTTGTTTCTATATTTCCTCACAATTCTCGCGATCTTTTCTGATCTATTTACAAAATCGCTCAACGTCGTCGTACAAAAGTTCATCGGAGACTACAATCTTGTCGGGATGAATAGCAGGACTCTCATTATTGGCATTTCTCTTGGTAGGACATTTATTACAGAAATAGCGAAGAATGTATCGATATCGAGTAGTTACTATTTACTTGCCTATCCTGTGCGAACCGGCCGAGTTCTACACGCCCTCTCGGTCTCGCCGACTCGTAATTGGCTTAATCGACGCTGCGCCATTCACTTCTCGCGATATCCTTCCCGAAAAAAGGAATTACCACTTCGCCATGCGGTTCTCGACGCGGTTGACTATATACGCAACTTACTTAAAATTCTCTCGCGTGCGATTGAAACTTTGTGTCGGATCGGTGAGATTTTTATCAGATCGAAGAATTGTCCGTTTATCATAGAGGACCTTTGATGATTGTTCATTTCATGAATTATAGCTGTTCTCGTCGATCGTTTGTACAAAATATTATTAATAAAAGAGACGAAATGTACGGAGAGGCCGTGACACACAGAGACAGCCACTCCTCCGTTATGCAAGAAGCTCGTGTGTATGAAGAGAAAGCACGAGAGAGAAAGAAAGAAAGAAAGAATGAAAGAAAGCCGACTAGCGACTCGATACTCGTAGCGACTTTCTCGAGAGCCAAGTGTTTCGGTTCGAACTCGCCACGGAAAACGTAACGCTTATGTTACGTCGACTCGTGACGATCAATTAGCTAATTGTAAACCAAAAGATTTAACGAGCCGATCTCAAATTCCATTGCGACTGCGCGGCGTGAACGCGCTGAGACGCGTGTCGCGCAGTGATGAGAATTTAACAAATCCCCATGGAAATTAAGATGTACGAGAGATATACAGGATATAGATTTTGCCGCAAGGTATATAATATATATTCAATATTTTATTCAAACGGTATTATAACTTTTCAACTAGAAAATTACGCGGTACTTTCTTCTCGCCGGTATATAACGGCTTTATACCATTTATAAAAATTCTAGCGTGACAATTCGCGGTATAAAATGCTAATGAGAAATTATTATCGTTCCACTTAGTCGTCGTCTCTTATGGAGAGCGTCGTTCGTATAAAATAACTATAATAGTATTACGAGTCTTCGAGGTGTGGGAGTTATTCGCGATAGATGGATAAATGTATTTATTCACCTATAACAGCGGGATAGCAAAGAGGCCGCATTCTCCGGCGAATGTATTTCGCTGCCACGAGTTCGCCTCGAGCGCACGAACTGCGAGTGAACGCGCGCGTCTGGCATTTCGTCGATGTACAATGTGTACCCATACGATGCATATTGCATCCATCTTTCTCTATAAATCTATGCATAGTTATGTGTTATTAAGATTCAGAACCGAAACTCGTCGACCCTGATCCCATGAACTTTCTGTATTTTCGTCAATCGAATCGACCGAATGAAAAAAATATCAATTTTTTGTCAGACATTTTGTTTACTCCCGCCAATAATGTAGTCGGAGACGCGTCGTAAGAATTGGTTAGGGAACTGTCAATTTTAACACTCGATTACGTACTTTCACCGGCAGCATCGACGTACCGTTAGATCGAGATTCCTACGATTGACCTTAAGCGCTCAACTTCTGCGAAATATCTATTCCGGTAGATCTCGCATTATCCAAACAAGACTTCGAAGGTTCGTGACTTTTATCATAGGCGCATTCCAATAATAGTTTATTCCGTAACGATTTCGATGAATATTATTTTAAAATATCAGAAAAAAAATGTATTCTGTGTCCGGGGAACGTGTACCCTCGAGCGCTGAGCCGTGTGCGACGAGTCTACAATCAAATTCTCAAGGCTGAAGGATGTTCATTTAAACAGCTTACTTATCGACAAGCTATTACAAAATCTCAAAATTATCAAATACTCTAAGTATAAGTCAATTTTTAAAAAAATATATAGTTATTTAATTATTGGTGATTATTTCAATGATTTTTTAGTTATCGCGGCGTCCTGCGGCACACGCGTCGAAATTTGTCAAATTTAGAAAAAAATTAACCTAAAAAGATCGAATAAAAAGTCATCGTTACAACAACCCGAAGATTCAGTTCCAAATTTAATATTATTAACATAGAAACGAGAATGCAAGATTCGAGAGGTGACAAGATCGCTCGGATACGAGCCGATTAGCGAAATAAAAAAATAAGGGGTAACTTGGAATCTGTTGGTTGTCCCGTGTGACTGGAACCAATGAGAAAAAAAACATTCCTCCTGTCTGAAATGATCCTGAATAAATTTTTTTCGCTGTCGCGCTGCTATTAGGGTCCGAATAATAATTCAGACCACCTTTTTTACAACCATTTTGAATACCTCGACCGAAAGTTGCTGCGCATAATTGCACTTTAGAGAGAACCTTTTTTCCGTGCTGGTTTTCGATAATAAACGAGAGAAACCGGCTTTATTTTTAGAATTCACGAAAGCGGGGGGGGGGGGGGGGGGGGGCGCTATGTCAAATAGTTTTTCGGACTCGAGATAAACGGCAACGAGATTGCATGGATCGGTCAGTCTTGTCCACCCGGTAACGATGACCGTGCCGGGGCTCACTTTTACTTTCTCAAGGAATTCGCTGCCTCAGGCCCCCCCCCCTCCCCCCAATGTACTCTCTTGCGAGAAGACCGTATCTTTAACCGATCTTCTCAGTCGCGATTTCGTTGTTATCTTCGAATATAAGACATTATTCGACAAGAAAAAAAAAAAAAAAAAAAAAAAAAAGGTCCCACCGCGAAATATTAATTTGCATCCCTCTAATACGCACAGTTCGAATATTCAATTAACAGAGTGTCGGAGCAGAGTAAATTATCGATTGTGTTCAAATGGAAGTTAATTTTATGCCGAGAAATACTAAAGATAAACAAGAGGGTAAGTGGTCGAAACAAGTCGTGCCCTGTGAGAGGATAAGAACGGGTCGAGAGTAAAAGTGACCGGACGGGAATGATAATGCACGAACGTAAAACGCGCAACGGGTTAGACGTTGACGCGAAGAAAATAGAAGATAAAAAGAAAGAGTGAAGAAACGAAGCCGAGAGTGAGCATTGGAAGAAAGGGCCGATGCGATGTGTATATACGCGTATAACAGGGAAGAGCGCATGCCGTACAATAATGCCGAAGCGGCCATCGCTAAAGGTCAACCAGCTGACCGTCCTCGGTCATCGTAGCTTTTTATTTTTCGTTACACGTGACAACTTTTCTCTTCCCAGGCATCTCTTTCCCTTTCACGCATTCGCACTCTTGAACGGTACCGACCGGAATCTCCCGAAGGTCGAACGCTGTCGTTAATAAACCGGAGAAGGCCGCTATCCAATTTATTTAACGACGAAGAATTTTCTCGTTCGTAAAAAAAAAAAAAACATTCCCTGTGTATTCGATCCGCGAGTATCGTGTTTTATCATATACAACGCTTACAAAAGACACTCAAGTATCTTAACTCTAAACACCACAAACGGGTCTGATGAAACCTTTTAAAAATACGCAAATTTAAAAAAATGCGTTTTAGTTATCTTGAAAAAACGTGTAACTGCTAAGTGATATTTGTTATATCTATATTGCGTCTCGTCAGACGTCTTCCGCACATTCTGGTGTTTCGGTTTCACTACAATTGAGCGAAAAAAATATTCTTTTTGGAAAAGTTTTGTCATAAAGAATACACTCGGTCTCTAAAAATATGTGCGCTTTAGGGAAAAAAATCATTACGTTTTGTCGTATTATATGAGTGATTTTTGCCAAAGGGCTGATATTTTTTGGCCGAATAGGCCATTCGAGACTCTCGCCAGCGAAGCCGGAAGTAGCGTCTGAATAAAATAACGAATTGAAGAGAAAATAGATCGGCATGTTCGGTTGAGCGAATTATCATAATTAATTATTGGTATCGGGCGTATCGGCTGTATCGGCGATATACGGGTTGAAGAACTGGATAACTTTAGTGAGAGTTTATGAATACCAATAAGCACGATATAGCATTAAAAGAGAGGATACACAAGCGAGTTTCGGAACTGGTAGATTTGGCAGTACGTGCCTACGGCTATAGTATACCCGCCCAGCAGCGTCATGTCATGAGGATCGCGAGAAGCAAACGATACGGTTGCGCCGAGAGTTCTCTCGAGAGAGCTGACGGCTGGTTTTGCAATCGAATTTATTGCAACACTCTCGCCCCCCCTTCTCAAAACTCACAGCCGACAGAGTCGGGCCGCATATTCGAAGACGGAGCGTAGAGTAGAAGTTTTCACACCGTTACGATATAATACAAGTGACTTCTGTTTGCTTACAATGATTCTCGGGATACCATTTTTGATACTATAACAGAACGAGTCTCTCGGGTTTTCGACTCGAGACGAAGGTATTATAAAATCTCATTACGTGATTATTTTCCTCGATTCCCGCTTTAATTTCGTATTTCGAGATAATTCTTTATTGCACATGGCGTACACGTTGTCATGTACTCTCGAGAATATTCAATTTCATGCAAAGGACGAATTTAATTCGATGGCGGTTTATACATTATTGGCGAAAACCGCGACGGGACGGACAGTATAACGAGCCATAGCGGTATATGCATGTTATTTATTTCAAGGCTAGCAGAAAGTTTCATCCGCTAAGGGAACTATTGTACCGTTTACTAGTATATATCCGCTGGATCGCGTGCCGCAACGCATCTAACGCGAAAAGTAAAACAGCCTAACCTTCGGACTCGCTCTCTTCGGCCTCGTAAATCCGAGGACGAGTTTACGAGATCTTTTATTAAATTAAAGAATTATTCGATATTACGAATATAAAACAACAAGAAAAAAAAAACATACATAAATTCTTACCCAATCCATTATTGCGGAAGATCGAATCGAAAGAAAAATCTTTCTCCAGTCGTCGAAGTTGACGAGCCTTTTGCGGACAGAACTGACCTTTCAGGATGCGCGCATCCTGATTCGCGAAAAAGGGCACTCGGTGCGTTCACCTCACTGTTATTAGTATATCTCGTTGATTTCGTTGAAATAACGAAAATTAACTGGACTTTCGAGTTTTTTTTGTTCTTTGCAAACGAATACGAGTTGCGAGCGCGTCGCGTGAATAAATAATAATAAACTTTTCGAGTGGATGAAACTTGGCAGTCGCGTTGACCGGTACGAAGAATTTTTTACCGAACCGGTAAGCCGATCTCCTTCGCCTTCTCCAAGGTGCTGCACGGCACTGTTACTTTCATGGGTGTCGATCGCCATGTACAACTCCACCTCCATAGCCCCACCAACCGGAACGCGCACGATTCTCTTGGCTCGCGTTCTCCATTCCTTCTCCATTTCTATGGAGCCTCTCGGTCGGCGTACGCGGATCCACGAAGGTGTAACGGGGGAGGCGAAAGGTAGACATGTCTTCCCTTTGGTGTTTACCGCGACTCTGCATGAGAAGCCGGCCGGGTCATCGTGTATGCAAAAGATCGTAGTCACGTACCTCGAGTCGTACGGAATGTAAGCGCACAAGCGCACAAGCGGACAAGCGCAATGCGATTTTCCGTATTCGTGTCTCAACGCTCTTCTCGAAGGGCTTCGATTCCCGAGGAAATTTTTACTCAATGCCCTCCCATAATTCGAGCTTTAAAGCTTCTTTCTCTAGAAAGTTAAGTATCCCCGTTAGACGCTTATTCCGTCCTTATATCGTACGCGCGTAATTGTAAGCTATCGCTATATTTTCCAATGTACTATACTACAATGGCTCATCATTATTTCTATCTGCAACAATATATCGATGCTAAAACACATACTTATATACCTTTGTACGAAATCATATCGTAAATTAATAACCAATGAAGACAAATGCTTTTCATAGCTTTTGCCTTATTATTCGTTTGAAACAATATTAATTGCTGTATAATACGGCGCGAAATCAAGTATGACAAATTATTCGCACAATTTGCTTATAAATATTTAAAACTACGATCGAGCGATACGCAGACTAAAGTCCAGTCGGCTTTGAATTCAGGAATGAAAGACGTTTACTTCTCTGCTCTGAGAAATCCGAGGGAGTAAAAGCCCAGTTACATGCCATTATCATAGGCGGCTCGCCTCGAGACTACATATTTCGAAGAGAATGACCGACCAAAGGAAAAGTTCGCGAACGTGATGAGAACTTTAAAGTGACGGACATCGAACGGAAAGTTGTTGGCTCTCAATCGCGTTCTAATGCATTCTATTGTTATGAATGAAAATTGCAATTATCATTTTTAACAATTTCTTTTATTTTTTAAAGCGAAAAGCGTTTTTTTTTTTTTTACGTGTACACAATATCGGTATATACCGGATACAGAAAATGGATCTATTTACATTATCGGCCATCAATTGAGATGATAGAAATAAAATATATAAAAACATTCGCAAATAACGGTGTGTCGCGTCGACTCTGTTTCTATTTTTACACATCCGAAATTCTCGTGGTTCACCAAGTCGTTATCGGGACACGTTTCATTCCGCGGCGAGTCCCACACTTTCAGGATCGAGTGTCGCTTTTTTGCTTCTCTTACCGGTCGAATCTTCTGAAATGCAGAAACATAAAAAAAAAGATTAAAAAAATATAGGCGCCAAACTGTCGGGAATAACAAGTGTGGCGCCCGTAGGATGCGAATGGAATTCACGAATACCTTGGTGAAAATGTTTTGCAGTTCGCTTTCTAATGTCTTCAACGTCTTCCTCGGCTTGTGCCCATTCGAGGACTAATCTTCGACCGTACAAATGAGTACTCTGACACAGAGCCTTGAAAGCCCTCTGAAATTAATAAGAGATTAATAAAAGAAATTAATACGCGAACGGGCGGTCAATAAAATTGGCAATAAAGAGAGAGAGAGAGAGAGAGAGAGACGAGTTATGAAAAACGTTTACCTTGGCATCGCTCTTCGTGTAATATTCGACAAAAGCGAATCCTCTATGTTTTTCAACGCCCACCAATTTCTTCGGCAATCTCACGGCTTTGAGCTCTCCGAACGCCCTGAAATCAAACGATTATGATGGATCGATAAAAAAATTTCGATCATTAACTCGTTCTTTTTCTCAACAACTCACTTGAATAGTTCCGTTATTTCACTTGCATTCGCTTGGAATGGAATGTTCTTTATCAAAATTTTTGTTCCCGTTTGCGGCGTTACTTTGGAAGTCTTTTTCGTCGTTACTACATCAGTCCTAAAATATTGAGAAATAAATGATTCAATATTAAGTTTTGTTGATTTTGGATTCCTATAGATACAATTGTCGAAAGTGTACGACGGTACGAACCCTAAAGTACGTTCGGATCTTTTGAGTTCAAGAGTTTTCTCGTCCAACACGGTCATTTGCAATTCTTTGAGTGCGCGATCAGCGTCCATCTTCAATTTGTATCTTACAAAACCGTAACCCATCGACAACTTTTGTCCGGAATTATTCGGATCTTTCTTCGTGGCGACCGTCGCGTAGTGAAGTTTGCCACATTTTGAAAAATACTGAAAATCGAAATAATATAGTTTAGTAGCCGCAATTTTCAACATTTTTAACATTCGATAAATTACTTTTTTCAGCGACTCTTCTGTTGTAGAAAAATTCAAATTTTTCACGAAAAGCGTTGTATCGGGTTCTGGTTCTTCCTCATCTTCGTCCTCCTCCCCTTCGTCCATTGGTTGTATTTTATTCTCTTTATTCTCGATAATACTCGTTCCGGTGTTAACGCTTTGCGCTTCTTTGTCGTTCAATTTTTTCGCGATTGTCGTGAAACTGTTGTCCGGCGCCCATTCGAGATAAAGTGGCAAATGTTTGAATTTCGTATACGCCAATTTGGTAAAAGCCTTTCGAGCTTCGGACGGTTCGAGAAATTCAACGAGTGCTATCGAGAGAAATTTAACATGTTTATCGAATAAAACAAATATTTAAATTTGTCAAAAAAGTAAAATTTACCTGTGATACCCGATGGCGGCATAACAACTCTACCAAGTTCACCGAACTGTCCGAACTTTTCCCGTATTTCTCTGACGTGCGTTTCCGCCGGCAAATTCTTTATGAGTATTACATTCCTCGATCTCTTATCCGGAGCCTTAATGGAAATTGTTCATATTATTTTTTAAAATGTTAATAGACTTTTTTGCATTGCGACAGATTACCTGATTGAATGCGTCCAATCGAACTCCGTTCTCCTCCAAAAATTTCCTCGTGTCTTGAACCAGTTGTGTTTCGCCGAGAGCCAATCGCACAGCGACGCTCGTACCTTTGCCTCCGTCTTCCAATACCTACGATCGGTATTTACATTTTGAAGGAACCAAAAAAAAAAAAAAAAACGTTGTATGTTGCGAATCGCAATCGCGTCTTGGTAATGCGAACCTTATCTTTTGTCGTATTGTAAGCCGATGCAATCGCGTCGACGACAGCATTCTGACCGAGAAATAGGGTGTTCCAGTTGTGAGCGGAACCGGCTGTAGCTCTTTTCTCCAATTCTTTCTTCTGTTTGTAATCCAAACCCTCTGAAAGTAGTTTACACGTTTAAAATTGGAAAGTTTAGTTCATTTTGTTTCGATGTCTCTAAGCTACGAACGTACCTTGTTCGAGAAGCTCTGTCGCCGATGGTTTAGCTTTGCCCGGTAGTAAATGCAACATTCTACCATCCACAACCGAACCATCCAACTCCGAATAAGCCTTTGCCGCGTGTTCCGGCATCATGAAAGTAATCGTTCCAAAACCCTTCGGTTTTCTCGTCGTCTTGTCAATGGGTAAATTTACTTCCGCCAGAGGACCTGACAATGTTATTTCACGAATGATATTTAAAATATATACAACAAGAATACAAGAATATTGATAATTGCCGGCAAAAACCGTACCATATTTCTCAAAGAGATTTCTAATGTCATCCTCGGTCGTTGTGTACGAAAGATTTCTAATAAACATTCTACCGGACTCCGCAATGCTTTCCTCGTTTTGGAGAGCATCTTCCTGCTTTTTCCATCTGGGATTTGCGTTATTCTTTTCCTCGTTTTTCACACCGTCAATTTCTTCTTTCTCCTCATATTTCGTCACTAACAATCGTTTTCCCTCTGTACGAAAAAAACAACAAAAACAAAAATTGCCGATATCAGATATGAAAGAAATATTTCTTCGGGAATAAAAATTTCGATAGTATGTCATATTAATTTTTGGCATGAAATTACACCACTAACAGCTGTTTTTTTAATTCGATAACTTTGCAGTTGATACTGCGGTACTCACCTAGAAAACTTTTGTTTTTGTTCAGCGCCTGATTCATTATTTTTTCAGTCTTAAAGCCTACATAAGCAATTCCCTTTATAGTTCGAGGGACACGTATGGATTTTGCTTTCAGAGGATTGAAGAATTGTTTTATATGCTTTTTCTTGTGATTAAATCCCAAACCGCGAACTTTGACCGTAAAAAATTTCTTCGGTCCGTGTCCAATTTTATCCGTTGATTTTTTAATTTTAGCATCTTCCTTTCGCTTTTTCAACGCCTCCATGTATTCGAGATCGGATAATTTTTTATCCGCGATTTTGTCCCCATTGGGAATATCTTTGTTTTCGTCTTCGGAGGCGGAGCTATCGTCCGCCTCGAGATTTTCCGCGTCATCCTCATCCGAATCGTCGGCCTTTTTTTTTACCGCCTCGGAAGGTGCATCGGCCGCATCGTTGTTCCAAACCATTTTAACTTTAGCGCCGACATGACTCTCCAGAAATTCGCCGAAGAGGGGTTCATCTTTGTGCTGCGAATAGCATAACGTATATCATTGGAATATAAAAGTGATAATTCTAAGTAACAATGGGAGGTAAAAAACAACTTCGTTAAGGTACTGTGGAAAAGATGTCGATGACTAAAAAAAAATTTTAACAAGTAATCGTTGGATACCTTTGCGAGAGCTTCGGCAATCAAAATCTTTTCTTTTTCCTTCGATTCTTTTTTCTTTGACTTCTTGGATTTTTCTTTTGTCTTATCGGGTTTCTCTATGGTTTTTGCGTTTTCATCATTTTTGGTTAATTTCTCATGCGCGGAACTATCGGCGGCATACTTGCTCCATGACTTGGGTTTGGAGGCGTCGCCTGTAACATTTCTCTGCGGAGTTAAAAATAAGATCTTTGCAACATCCGATGTGAAGAAAATCAAAGAAAAACTATTGTTCTACCTAAACCGACGCACGACTCGACAGAGATTCTTGAAGTGTCTATGCAAGTTTTGTCGAAATATGTAAGCGCGGCGCTCGCTTGTTCCTCAGTTTTAAAGCCGACGAATGCAAAACGCCGAAATTTCCCATCCTTTGTGTACTTCAATTGTACATCGGTGACGATACCCTTTTCACTGAAAAGCTCCTTTAATTTTGTATCCGTGACCTGGGAGTGAAAATGCAATCGATAGGTTAGCAATGTTTGATCGCGACAAATGGAGTACATGGTTACACTCTGTACAGTGTACTTACGCTTTTCGGCAAATTTTTCACTATCAGCCGCGACATTGTTTACTATCGATTGATAATAATTAATAATATATCGAGTTTATTGCGGAGTAAATAGTGCCATGTGCTCATATAGGGCATAGGCATTCACTTTCGATAGCGGTTACAGCTATAGCTCTAGTGGTGTTTATTATACAGCGCACATCGCGACGTACGGACGATCATCGAAGCAGCGGTACGCTGTAAACACCTGACTTTGAATGCGTAAAGCGCCCCGAGATGATCGGCCGTAGATACTGTAGATAGTTACTACTAAATACAGAATTCCTTCGGTTTTACTTTGAAAAGAAAAAAAAAACGCCTGGGGGCGATATATACCATATACCGCGATGGTATATATCTGAATCACGGCGTATCGATTGTGCGTGTTTCACAGAGTAAAGTAGAGAATAATAAACCAAACGTGCGCGATGTCTCGCTCCTCGAGTGTTCCAATTGCTTTATCACGAGAAAAGTGTTCGATTGATACCTCAGTCGAAGGCATGCAGTGAAAAAATTATATGACTCGAACAATACACATTAATGGATTATTCGCTGCGTGGGAATTTTGGGAGCGATAAATAATGAGAACGCTGGCGGTATTGCCGGTGTCGCGCGTTGATACGCGTACGGCATGTACCGGCCAATATCGTTTGGCTGTCGCGCGGGGTAGCTGTCGAAAAATGCATTTTTGATTGTTTTCGACTTAAAAACAACGTTGAAGCTGTTTGTTTGCCGTACGGGTTAATGGACGTTCCTGGGTGCTTTGTAAACGTAAGGGAGTGCGGTCAGCATCGCGAAATGTGTACGTAAATATCTCGGACGCAAGTAAAATACACTGTTCAATGTATATAACCTTGTCATTTGTCAGCGAGGCTGAAGGATGACATTCACAACCAGTAAACTAAATTATTGCTGAACAGTTGCTCAGTTCGTCCATGTTATTGTTTTTCTTTAACATAACAAAAATGTATGCCGGGGTTTTGTTTGTTGAGAGTTTTGAAGTTTGTGCTATTCTGCTATGTGAGAGTTTTTGAATTAGCATCTCGGCTGCGCGCGCATATTCCGCCACAACGAAGTTTTTGAATCAAAACATCGTCGCGTGTCGCCCCGCGGTCGGCTCGTGCGGGATTATGAAGGTCGTAATAATGTTGTTTGGACTTTGACCCCTTTTTCTGAAGTATAATATAGTGTGTACAGGTAGAAATAAATATAGTTTAATAGGGAACAGTGTGCAATTTATTATGACTACTCTTAAAGACGGCCATAGCTCGACTGGGCGCGAGAAACCATCTGGCGAGAGCGCTAAGTGATTCGCACAGCAATATGCCAACATAAACGATTAATACGTTACAGATTCCCCCTTTTTTAACATTGCTATAATTATAATAAAAATATGCACGTATTATTAAACAACAAACTCAAACAAAAAGCGTACACGTGACCAGCCCTTAACAATCGAACTTGATTAAATAAATTTACAAATTCAGTCTTTGAAACGGGCATAATGACGCTTTTTGCTCTTTGATTAACATTCAAATTCTCGTAATGAAAAACACCATTTCTTGCGACTGACGAGTTTTTTTCATATAAATAAACGATGGATTTAATATTGGTGATATTAGTAATATTAGTGAGTAGCAAATACTGTATCATATACATTCAATACAAAATGGAGTTTAAGATTAATAATGTTCTATGTATATTATAATTCCAGACCTTCCTAATTTTTGAACATCAAACTCGGATCCTCAGCAATTGTAAAAATATTATGTGGCGTGCTGCATGGATCAGCATTTCACTTGTTTCATACTATTCGAGAATGCCCTGTTAATCTACTCCTGTTGTGTTCCTGTTGACTCACATTTCAGGACCCTGCAAAACGTTACTATTCTCAATGATGGGCCAACATGGGTCGACATTAATATTTTTCAAAAGACTAGTTATCATATTTGAGACCGTTGTGCAATTGTTCTAATTCGAGTAACAGCATGTTCTATCCATTGAATTGCGGCCCAATCCTCCAATCCTAGGCGTTTCGACAACAGCCGTTTGGTTCTATCACTCCAGACGAATAATACAAAGATTATCAGGCCTTGCACGTGATTTGGAAAGAGCAGAATATACGAAACATAATGCGGAAGGTGCAATCTCACAACAAACGGTTGTATTTCGGATAGCCATGTCATTCCCATGATGATGAAGAGTTTCAGATAAAGATAGAATCTGTAAGGAAACGCATATATATTTTAATTAGTGACTGAGACATTGGGAGATGATGTACCTTTCGATCTGATAAAATATTATTACGTCCTCCGAATTTATCGCGAAATTTAATTGCCAGACTGGTCAATATTCGTTGTGTTACATATAATTTCTTACAAAATCCTCTATTTAGAGATTTAACGACTCTATTCATTTTTAGAATTTTTGGATTTATTTAATAGATTTTATCCGAGGTGCAATATGTTCCCTCAAAGATTTTGAAACAAATGATTTAAATACACGAAAACAAAAAAAAAAAACAAAACACAACGAATATTCATCCATTCGCACACAGTGTTGTTATTCTGCTATACCTGCTTTTTTCGTCGTTGTACCGTCGACTCTCACTTCCTTCGAGGCATTGAGCCGTCGCCTTCTTTTGCCCGGTTATGTTTATGGCTGCTAATGCAAAGAAACATATATTGCATGCTATGGTAAGTGTCATAGGACCCTCAAGATACACTGCCGTTTCAGCTTGGCCTACAATAAAAAAAGACACTGTATACGAAGAAATGTGTGAAACTCGATAGAAACGGGTGAATAGTAACCTGTCAGCCAGCAACCTGTGTGTAATCCCGGTTTTATTATCCCCTTCGGCACATTAGGAACGAACTCTATGATTAAGCCAGTTCCGATTATCAGCGTTGGGATTCCCCACGCGTAAATCGAATAAATTATATATTTTTTCCGAGGCGATTGTTTCGCGCAATCGCGCATCGATCTAAATACCCGGTAAGGAAAATGAAAAACGGTTATGTTCACATACGTTCGAGCGGCAACGATTCTATGATTGTTATAACTCACCGGAAGGTCCACCAAATATCAAAGGACATGACATTCAGCCAAAAAAAAGTTGTCAGAGTTGCAAAGTGCATAGGAATCACTGGAAGAATACATTTAAATATGATTGATATGAATAAATAAGATATGTACGAATATGCGAAAGCTGTGAATTACTTATGAAGGGACTGCAGGAGATTTTCGGGTTTGTAAAGATGACTAGCATTGTCACAAAATACCCAAAGCAACACGACGTGTAAGTCCGAAGAATTAATCCATGAAGATTCTTCAATTCCGGTAAAATTGTATAAACGACGAATGTTACCATGAGAAACGGTAACGATATGGACATCGGGTAGACGAAAAATGGTAGATTAGTAGAAAACTCTCCAAGGGCAAGTTTCAAGTTCGTTACCAAGTCGAAGAATGTTTCGCAATCGGATATTACACTTTCCGTTCCGTCAGTTGGATGTGATTTGAAACAGTATTCTTTAGCATCGAGTCTGCAGATGAGACCACCATTTATCGAATCGTTCATGAAGGTCGTGTCATTTCCAAATGAATACGTTGAAATGTTGTTCGCTGAATTGCAATCTGAATAGCAGACAATATTGCCCGGACAAGGTATCTGGTCACGGAGGATCAACTCCTCCGGGCCAATCTTCGTGCCCCTTGAGAAATCGACAATCTTTGGAAAAATTGTCTCTTTACTGGAAAAAGAGACATTCCAGTGGCACCTTGCTGCGGAAGGATAGACCGTGTCTTCTTTGCAGCATATGGAAAGACAGGGTCGACCGCTCGATATGTTCATTGTTAACTGTCACCAAAATTCATCCAATATTACAGACATCGATCTACAGTAGCGCAAGTATAAGTATTCCAAGTATTTATTTTACAGTAATTATAAGCGTTCCTTTCGAAGTTTTGTTGCGTGTGGTTTCTTCATGCAAAGTGTACACTTTTCCGACTGGCGTTCACAGATTCGCAATGTTATATAATTTTTTCTAGCAGTACCGCGTCCGTAACAATCGTGCGCGATAAAAATAGCAAATACTACTTTTCCTCAAGCTAATTTTTTATTCGATACGTTCGGTCAGTTTTGAGTTGTTACGTCCCGGAGCGGTCTCGGGATACAAGTCAACTTCTTCGCGAGAAGTGCGAAGGGTTTATATTTATTCTTAACGTACCTATATATCCTTTCTGATCTACATCCCGTACAGGGCGTTTCCCGAGATTAGTTGGGTCAGAATATTTAGTGGCACACAATTTAGTGGAAAATACGAATCATTATTTGGAATAAGAATCAACCAGTACAGTATTAATTAATTCTAGATAGCCGGCAAGACGCACGCACACGAACTCTCACACACGCCCTCAACTATTCTACTTACAGTACTCTATTCTCTTGTGATCCTTCCTCCTTTCTTCACTCCTCACCTCGCTACCACGTTCTCACGTTCCTTTATATCTATCTTTTTATTATTACTGTTCCTAAACTACAACTGATTTTATATAGTTCGTGACAAAAAACTATAATACTTATTGTAGCACGAGCAGGCTTATCGTTGCGACGCAAAACACTAACTTGACTCCTTTCGACCTTATTGACTTTTGTACGATGTGTATAGACCGGGGATTTCCGAAGGAAGATTTCGAGTTTACTATGCAGGAGCTGCGCGAGAAGTTTATCCGAGATCAGCTTTCGCTTTCGTTGTGTGAACGGGACTGCTTGTCCCCGGCCCGATCATCCGCCGATCTCGCGATCGAAGAGTGGCAAACCGGGGAGAACATTGCTATGTTAGCTTTTTTGCGCTTTATATTGAAACATGATAAAACGCCTCGCGAATGATATCAAAGTCGTTTTCGCGATGTCCAACACCCCTCGCTGAGCGTGGAGCAACGTCAGCTAACTCGCGATTTGTAATCCACCCAATACCATATATCTATCTATTTTCGCTGACCACCAGCAGTACGACGTACGATTCCGCCGGCCAGCAGTCAGCATGAAATTACTCGGAATGAATGCGATGGGAGCGTCTCGAGTTGCGGTGGGAACATTTTTAAGATAATTTTCGTACGCGGGACGTTTTAAGGTTTCTTCTAGTCGGTTGGCGAAGAGACGCGCGCAAGGAACAAGACTCACGAGAGATAGCGATTATTTCGTTTTATTGTAACAAACGTAAACGCTATCACTTGATCAAATGTAGACCTGGGGAGTATACAAATGTGGTACAGTCTGCGATGGAGGCAGCGGAATTTGATATCCGCGATAGATTCCTAATGACCTATCCGATTGTCGATTTTTGCTTGGTACAAGCAGCCCACTCAAATGGTCTACTTCGGACGAGACGCCTCATACAATTTGGATCGAACTTCACTTAGGTAAGTTCGTTCAATCTTACAATTAAAAATAACAACTCGGATTCCAACGTAAATCATCGACATAAAACAGAATAAAATAGTTCAAAAATTCTCAGAGGGCACTGTTAATCGGAAAACCATTATAACTTCTAAAGTTCACGAACTAAAAGGTTGAAACTAGATTCAATCGATTTATCTCGACAATCTGATACGGATCTCATGATACAATTTTGAATCGGATCTGCCACGACATAGATAATATAATAAAGATTTCAAAAAGTACTGGGAAGAAAAATAAAAAATAAATATAATCTTGTGTAACTCATCAGAGTTAAAAGAAAATAATATCATATTGATTAGACTTAATTTAGAAGGAAAAATATTTGTGTCGTCGCTATCATCATCATCATCACTGTAGTAAAAATCACAGTAGTAAAAAGTTGGTTCGTCACGATATATCGCAAATTATCGAAAGTTCGATATATGTATTGTTGTCGGTTTATTCGTGCTGTGATTGGTCGAGATTTGACTGGAGGTTTCGGCCGCGCGCAGCGCGGCCGTAACCTCCTAGTCACAGTAGTAAAAAGTTGGTTCGTCACGATATATCGCAAATTATCGAAAGTTCGATATATGTATTGTTGTCGGTTTATTCGTGCTGTGATTGGTCGAGATTTGACGGGAGGTTTCGGCCGCGCGCAGCGCGGCCGTAACCTCCTAGTCACAGTAGTAAAAAGTTGGTTCGTCACGATATATCGCAAATTATCGAAAGTTCGATATATGTATTGTTGTCGGTTTATTCGTGCTGTGATTGGTCGAGATTTGACGGGAGGTTTCGGCCGCGCGCAGCGCGGCCGTAACCTCCTAGTCACCGTAGTAAAAAGTTGGTTCGTCACGATATATCGCAAATTATCGAAAGTTCGATATATGTATTGTTGTCGGTTTATTCGTGCTGTGATTGGTCGAGATTTGACGGGAGGTTTCGGCCGCGCGCAGCGCGGCCGTAACCTCCTAGTTCACAGTAGTAAAAAGTTGGTTCGTCACGATATATCGCAAATTATCGAAAGTTCGATATATGTATTGTTGTCGGTTTATTCGTGCTGTGATTGGTCGAGATTTGACGGGAGGTTTCGGCCGCGCGCAGCGCGGCCGTAACCTCCTAGTCTTAAAAAGTTGGTGAGTAACGATATTTTATCTCGAAAGTATCGAAATTCGGTATATTCATTGTTGTCGCTTTATTCGTGCTGTGATTGGTCCAAAGGCGCAGCAGCGCCAGCAACCAGTCGGCCGCGCGCGTCAACGCGCCTAACCCCCTAGTCCTCCCGTAAAAGTTGATGAACTCGAAATGTATCAAAATTATCGAATATATCGCAACTGTAATATATTGTATGATATTTCGTTCCCTCTACGCTCAAACGGCGACCCGAACAGACGTATCTGTGTAATGCGCGGAATAATAAAGTATCTCTATATCGACGTATATATTGGAAGTATTTATTTAAACGTCCCGATGCAACAGCAACTTCGAGATTTTTATATTGAAATCCATTGTTGTCGCTTTAATCGTGCCGTGATTAGTCGAGATTGGTCGCAACGCGCCCGTAACCTCCTAGTAACTTCTAAAGTACATGAGCTAGAAGACTGAAACTAGGATACTGAAATCATTGATAAATTTCAAACTTGTCGTCGGACAGTGTCACTAAAGAGACTAAGCATTTTTTTTCCGGTAATTAGGGGGGTTTGAAAATTGGCATAGATGACCGTCGAACGGAAAGAAATGAGATGATATCAGTCGCATAGCTTGCGGAAAGCGTTAAAAGTACGTTAACCTACATGAGTTATGAAGAAATGGGAAAGAATCGAAAAAATGCACAATAAACAGGGTTGGAAAATTTGCAAAGGTAACAGGCGAATGGAAACAAACATTATGGAATGAGCCACATAGCTTGAGGAAACGGGAAAATAAAGAAAAAAAAAAATGGAAGGAAGCGCTCTGGCGGATGTGCCCATAGTTTCATTCGATCTTTTTCGTCGAAATACATTGAAATATAAAATTTGAACACAATCGAATTTCTTCCATGGGTCTATAGAGGAAGAGGAAGCGGAAGAGAAAGTCGTCGGGTATTCATAGGTACTGAGGAATATTGACGGGTATTTTTCGTGCAGAATACGAATCTGATGATAGATTTTGTCTAGAGACAAGATGGAACCTCCTACGACCTAAAAACCCCGATTTCGATGAATTTTTAAGTTTTGGAAAAGTACCCATCAAAAGAACGGCAATATCTTTGCTTTCCAATGGTTCTACAATGAAAATGAGGCCTAGCGTGTTGTACGGGAAAAAATACACAAGATAGGGTGACCAGGGAATGGCAGAAGCGATTCTTGATGCAGTTTCCCGGTCGGGAAAAAGTCAAAACTTTAAACGCGTTTTTCTACTCTTCAACGATCAAATGCGACGTTTTGTTATTTGTATGCTGAATAGTATCGCTTAATGATAGTGTTCTTAATAATATTTCCGGACAGAGGCGCAATCAAGGTGCGATATAAATTCGCGCCGCGTAATCCCTCGCGTTCATAAAAGTCGTATAGGTTTCGTATCGGCGAATTGCGAAGGCGCAGTTCGTCACAGCTCCCTCCTATATCTTCACTGCTATTGGTTCAGTTCTCAACGCTAACATTTCGCTCAATTTTCATCTATTTCTGAAACAAAACAATTTGTTTCGTCAAAACAATGCCGCCGCCGCGATGTCGTAACGAATGCCAATCATCGATGACTGGCCGCCGACAGACACAGTATTCTATCTTTGAAACATGAAGTTTGAAATAATAATACTCACCTTGCAATCACCTCGAAAAAAAATCGATATGCGTCAAGGTATATATCGAAAAGAAACCAAATTGACGGAATAACAAATAAATTTTCATTTCTATAAGCATTCAATATATAGTTTTCTAATATATTCTATAGTACATAGTTCGTAATATATATATATATTTTTCATAATTCTAGTATGTGTATTTCTAACAAGTAACTATAGAAGGGGAACGAGGAATAGGTGCTCGTAGAACGTATTTTCCGAGGGGGAAAAAAAACACTGTACGCGCGGGCTAAGATTATATCAATTAATCGCGGGACCCAATAAAAATTAATATAATCGCCACAGTCTCGAAACTGGCGCGAGGTTTCGATATCCGCTAACACGACTCGAACACGCTACATCAGTCTCGGTCATCGCGACTATCGAAGCTTAAACGATATCTAACAAGTTTTTGTTATTCATTTTTTTTTGTCTTTTGCGTGTATAAAAATAGTTTGCATAGTAAATCTCATTCAACTCGATAAATACTCGTCCATCGAAAATAAGCAGACATTCGTCGAGCGATTCTCTCGATCCTCGGCCACTGAACGTAGATTACATAAGCGCGATGATTAAAAACTTTTATTTTTCATAATTAAATTTAAAAAAAAACACAAAAAGGATCTTAGTTTTCATTAGCATAAAAACGAATTCACCGAGTTCTCGAATATAAGAAATTAATTCAAATCGGTTATTTTTTTGTTTTTTCAACGATTTCGAAGAAAATATCTCGCTGCTTATGAAAAACTCATTTCGGCACGAGAAAATTCTTGCGAGGCCCGAAATCAACGTGTAACACACCATTATCATAAAATGGAAGTATATTACACTAAATAGCACGCTGATTCATTTTTTTGCATATCGACATCGTAAAGTTGTAAAAAAAAACAGGCGTATTGTAATTCTCTCAATGTTTTTTTTTCTTTATACCATTCACTCGAAATGCCGTACGTAATTTACAAAAACGACGTTGACTTGATTCACAAGTTCCATACACGCGGCAACGCACTCGTTCTCTATATCTATTCAACTACTATGTATAGGGATACATTACAGATTGATTATCATTTTATTCGGTGTACGATCCAACAGAGATTTCTCGAAGACTCTCCCCGAAGGATCGCACACGCACATTCATAACTATTCACAACCGAATGAGGAGACGGGTGAGAAGCTCGATAGATCATAATAGTCGGAGCGGAAAATCGTTAAACTAAAAAGCTTTTCTTTATTCTTTTTCTTGCTTCGGCTACTTAAATAACTACACCGACGAGAATCGCGTCTCTCTCTCTCTCTCTCTCTCTCGTTTAACAGTAAATTCGAGGTATGTACATGAAAAAATAGATGAGTAAAAATCATTCATATAGGTCTTCTCTTTCTCTTTCATTGTTTTTTGGTTTTAACGCAATATACTTTCGTCAGTCGAAGGTTATATCGTCGTCACTCGCAGAGCCCGCGGTTTCAAAATATATAACAATAACAACGCGAAGTGGACGTGATTTTTCGAGGATTTTTTTCAAAACGTTTGATTTGTGTGTGTCTGTGTGTGTTTTTAATACGAGCGTTATACGCGCGCGAGTTGACGAGGCGATAGCGTTTTTATCTTTTATACGAAGGCCAGTCCGGTGCCATTGTAATTTCTCTCCTACTATCTCGCCGGTACTGTCGGCATTGTTTCGAGAAAGTCGAGTTCTATAACGGTTTCCAACTGCGTGAGGTTGAGCGGTCCGTGTGTGTCGCTCGATTTGCGACTCAAAGTTGTGAAGAAATGATGAAGATCCTGAAGTGAGCGAATTTTGCTCGACGTAAGGAGAAGTTCGCCGGGTTGCACGGGCCTTGCGACACTGTCGGTAAACTGTAATTCACAAAATTGTGTTTATAGTTTCGATAAAACTCGTTTCGCGTAGAGGAGACATGAAAGTTGGCACAGACGTAGAAAGACGAAAAATGATGCTTTTTGTTAGCCGATACGATATTTGGATGCGATCCAACGTAGAAGCCGTCGCCGGCGGTGTTATTTATAGCATACAGCGCACCGCTGCTGTGGGAAAATCTTTCACTTCCACGTCGAACGGCGTATCGAGAAAAGTGTCGCCGATTGTACAATAATGTACACAACATTGTACGAAGGCGAGAGATTCCGAAAATTTTAATAATTCTATTCGAATCACGAGCGCTGGAGGTATTTATCGATTTATCAGTATCTCGCGATTATTCAAACTCACTTCACTTTTTTGTTTAAAAAAAAAAAAAAAATTTATTCCCGTGTGAGAAGATTTACGAGACTATTTCGTTACAATTTTTTTGTTGTTGTTTTATCTCTATCGATACGTTTTTTTGACTTATCAAATGTTTATTTTGCTCGATTTAAAATTAAATTGCGAGTTTATGTATTGGCGATAAAATGAAATTTGTATTATAGATATATTTTTTTAAGATCGATTTTCTTCGGAATAATTACAACTGCCAAAGAATATTGCCGTTTGTGAGAGCGGTTAGCGTTCATTTGATGATTGAGTTGAGTAAATAGCGCTGATTCATGAGGGGTCCAATCGAATCTACTGGTGCACAGAAAAAAAAATACGAATAAACTTCCGGTTGGGAATAATTAAGAACATTATAACGTCTCGCAGGAGAGTGAGCGAGAAAAAGTATACGATGCCAATTAAATACGATCGCTGACAATGAGCGTAGGAGAGATCGTTGGATCGTGTATCGGCCGTTAGTGGAAAATTGACCAGTGACATGGCTGGAAGCGTCGCTTATCTGCTTTTGCTGCTTGTCACCTCAAATTTAGCCCGTAAGTATAAACAAATTTACTCCCACTAATTTATTATTTTTATAAAACGTCGTATCATAAAAATTAAAAAGACTTTACGAATTCGCGTTTAATCGAGAGCGTAGAACAATTAATTCAACCGTTTCTAGTCACGACGAAGGTTCATTAAATTTTTCTCATTGGACGTGAAATTAACGTGTTTAAACCTATCAACGATCGCCGTCTATAATATCGTTGTTATTCGTTTAAACAATAATTGTATCATTATTGTTAAGTCAATGATTAAGATGTTTTTGGATCGATCGATATTCGCGACGGAAAATTCGGAACTAAGGGTTTGTCTTATAAAATCGTCGCGCTTAGGCTCGACATTTAACAATCGGCAAATGTTTGCAGAAACAAAAGAAAAAAAAGTAGAATTCTGCAGTTATTATGTAGAACGCTGAGAATGGCCTGTGGAAAGCATTGTTCAGTTTCTTTGTCGCGTCTATCAATAACTGTTGATATTTTCGAAAATGCTGAGCAATGGATAAACCGCTAGACGAGTGCGAGTGCTTTCGTCTTGCGTCCCGCGCCACTCCGGTCGGGGCCGGGGGACGATTGCCCCGTAACCCCTTAATTACCGCTAATTGGCATTGATTGCCACGAATAAGGTGAATAGAGAAGGTCGTTGAATTTTTTTCAAACTCCCGTGCATTCGGTTCCGCGAGAATTTGCAAATTTTATAAAATCTCTACGATAATCGAGTTAATAGACAAATACTTGTTTCATAATAAATAAAATGAATGTATTGTTTTGTCTTTATTATTGCAGAATACAACGACGACTCTGATTACAATGATTTCGATTTCTACGAGAATCTGCCGTCGTCCTACGAGCGCAAAGCGAATGAAAATTTTCGCTCAACGGGACCCGACGATTTTTACATTATAACGGATTTCGAGGATCCGGAAGTTGTTCACGCGCCGTCTAATTCGGCGATCGAGGATATTCCCGCGGTAGAAAAGATCGCGGATATTCCAAAGAAAGCTCGCGAACGACAACGCGATTGGTACAAAAGATCGGACAAGATTTATCGTTACACGAAACATCGAATTCCCGGGTACGACTACGACGAACTGAATTTTATGGGCGGCCGGAGCTTTCAGCAATGCGATCAAAAGTCTATATGGACAAACTGCGTGTGTCAGTTCACTTGCTACGAACCGAATATCGTCGATTGTTTCACGCCGTGCCGAAGCGGCTGCGAGTGCAAAGAGGACTATGTCTTCGATGAAAAAACCGAGCAGTGCATATTACCGGAACAGTGTACCGATGTCAAGGATTATCTCATTTATAACAAGTAAAACTTTCTCGACGAAATGAAATATACCTTCTCCAATCCTTAGTTTTAATTTTGTCGCTTTTTTCTTTTCATTAACCTTCGAAGGAATGTGAAAATATCGCGAATGGTTAAAGTTACCCCTAAGTAATGGTTAAAGTCGAAGAAATATTAATATTCCGTGGGGATTTTTTGTTTGCGTTATCGAATTGAAAATTGTATCGAGATTACCTTAAAATCCATCAGTTTAGCGATTCTCGTTATGTGCGGCACGAAATCCGAAGACAAATTATTATTTTCCGTTCCACCTGCCGCGGCGTCGCCGACGAAGGCCCAGCGGTACCTGTGTCGAGGGTTAAAGAGATTTAAATTTTTTTTTGCTGTTTCCTCGCGAGAAAATACGTTACTTTTCGAACTGTCTTTGGAATGTTACATTTGGAACTGTGGCAAACGATGAGCGGGAAGCAGTAACGCGAGATCCAGCAGTTTCGCAGCCGCCAACTCCAACTGTAGCCAATGGGGATGTCCGTGTGCCTGCAATCCATTACTCGCGTTCACCGCCCACGATGAATCCAACGCCGACAAAAGTTTTATGTGCGAACTGTTTCGACAAATAAAATTATTCATTCAACGCAATCGGTTAAACATACGAATTCACTTATTTTTGCAGGATTCGAAAACAGACAAACTTTTTCATAAACTTTTTCGACTTTGTCGCCTTGTTGCAGTGTTGCAGCTTTAATGGTTATTCACAGAAGCCGTGAAGCGGTGATTTTTTATAAAAAAAATTAAATTGGGGGAAAAATAGTCGACGGATCGGTAATCAGAAGAAAAACAAATTGACTAAATTTTTTTCTTTCAAAAGCAATTTTCCGAATAGCTGAAGTTTTTGAAACTATAATTCTAATACTATTAGCTTCTCGCTGGAAATTCCGAAAAATCTCACTGTATTTAGTGTTCCATGGAAAATATTATACAAAATGGAGTCGGTAAAATGTTTCTTTTTTTTTTTTTCGTCACTTTTGGGATAAATGCTGTTTTTTGTATTCAGCACGATAGGAGGAGAGGAAAATACTTGTAATCCAAGTTCAGGGCGTATGCTTCGGTCAAATGAGTGCGAAAATGCAATACAATGTCTCATTAGTTTTTTTCTTCTACGTAAGTTTGCCTCCCAGATATTTTCTTTATTATCCTCATGATGTATAAGGTTTCAAGTTGATCTGTCGGATTTGATTCTGTCTTTGGCACCATTGAGATATTCCACTGCACCTTTTTTTTCTACAAGCTTTCAGATGTAAATTGGCGTACGGCGGAGCATCCGTACTATTGTCTGTTTTTTTTTTCATTGCTTTAAGGAAAAACTGTAAATGAAGTATCGATACTTGACGGGATTCAACAATTTTCAGATTCGCGGTGTTCAATTTGTTCTTATCGATAACAAAAAAAATGCGATGTGATTTTTTTTCACCTATAAAAAAAAATAAAACGCATTTTTTGTAAAGCAATAAATAGCCAAATGGAAAAAGCCGCGCCGCATGGTGAAACATATATACATATATTTTTCATTACGTGATTTTCATTACCTGCTCTGACGACTGGCGTCCCAACCACCAACCAACCAAATCATTTTTTGCGATGTCACCACAAATCCCACCAAATCACGGATATGCCAAAACAGAGCGAAAAAACATCACATGATTAGGTAAAATCATAATCGTTAGTTGGCACATTCGCAATGATACACATTTTTTTTTTAATAAGGAACAACAAATAAAGACCTCATCGTAAAGACGTGTGAAAAATTGGACAACTCTGGCGAACTTGTCAAATATTTGTTAGTAATTTTGAACAAGAAAAAAAAAAATGAGAATTAGAATGAAAGGAAAATAAACGTTTTGGGAAACGTCCAAGTTGGATGGAAATTGCGAAAAAAATCTGTGACAATACGATACGCAAGTTGTTAATGAGTCTCGAGAATCCCGAGACGAAATTAAATAATCTTCGCCAGCGAGGACTCACGACGGTCACATTATTACGGTTAGTTGATTCAAGCAGTCATCTACGGATTAGCGATAATACCGAAGAGATAAATACCCGTGCGAGGCGATAAGCTGATTTGAAAAAAAAAAAAAAAAAAAAAAAAAACATGTGAATATCACACCTGAATTCCTCGGAATCGGTACTGAGTTCTTGTTCAATATGTAGAAATACTTGAACCAATTCGCTGACTATAACGGGCCACAGGGATGTCGCGTGTTGCGGCGAAATTCGCAGCAGTAATACGCGAAAGCACAAGAAAACTTGCGCCTGTATCGATGGGATAACCTGAGGTAAACGAAGACTGTCAGCTAGACGTTCTGCGAAACAACAATTTTCATAAAAAAGTTAAATTAAATGAATTCAATTGTTTCAATTTTTGTTATTTGATGTTAATTAATTCAATGTATTTAGTACCTTGAATTTCGGGCATATATTTGTGATACTGATCCATCTCGCTGCAAAATATGACGAAAGCGAGTCTCTTGAGAAGCTGGGCTCGCTGTTCGTACTCTTGTTCTTTGGACGAAAAAATACTGATACCACTGCTTTGGGCTATCGAAACTCGATCTGAAATTTATCGGAAACACGAGTTAATGTTTTTTTCTTTTCTTCTTTTCTTGTAGAAGAATTGACGGAACGAAAATGTTTTTAAAAAAGATTGAACGAGCGTTCGATTTTTACTCATGAGATCTCGGAATGTCGTATTGTCGTGTGTCATAAGATTATCGATTACTGTCCTCCAATAAGGCAAACACGCCGGTGTCATCTGGAAGAACGAGGGATCCAGCAACAAGTCGAGAACATCCTTACGCCACGCCTTTCTCGTGTATTGATAACTCGACAATGAGCTCAATAGTTGCGAACAGGCAGTAAACGACGCAATGTTTTTGGTTCTGAAGAAATTTTCGCGTTATAAAGTAATTACAATTTCGATGAGAATTTAATAAAAAGAGATTTTAAATAAATAAAAAAAACGAGTTACTCACGTATGATTTTTCAGGTACGGCGTAACATTGTACATGAGATTCGTCAACAGCGTAACGACTCGTTCTTTCTCCTGGGAGCCGTAACTAACGTCAAGCAGATGTGCTAAAATTTCGGCTAATACAGCCTGCGCTTGAACACTGAAGGCGGAATTTGGTGGCGTTCCCGGTGTTACTGCAACGTTTAATTTGTAAATTATAAAAATTACTCGTCTTTTCGAAAGTAGAATTTTGATAAACTTATAATAAAGCCGAAGCGAGAGAATAAAGCAACGAATTATGATCGACGGATCAATAATCGTCAAGAATTTTTTTAATCGCGAATAGCCGATTCGCCGTATCGGCGTTTAATCATCGAGATCTACGCACCAGCACCAGTTTTGCCCTCTTTACCTTCCGTTGATCCTTCGCTAACGTCGAGGACGTCTTCCCGGACAGCCAAATTTCTTCTTAACCACGTCGTTTGTTCCAAACACGCGCCAGCGATTTGCGAACACGACTCGATCAACTATAAAATAATTGGATAACAGAGAATAAAATATTTTTTAACATTTGTATTTAATCGCAAATGCGATTTGGATACCTTCGCGGTGATATCCTGCAAATCTCTGATGTCCTTTTTCTCTAACATCGGCGGACACTTTTGAACGTATTCGTTCAATATAGCAAGAAGCAAGAACTGCGCGGGTGCGGTGAGCGACAATCCGTCCTTCAAAAGACCGAGAAGCGATCCCCAAGACTCGACCAGCGACTGGGAAGTGTTGCTTTGCATATAAACGTAGAGAAGTTCCAAAACGGAAACTTCCAATGAAAAATCTTGTTTCACACCGTGAATCGGCGGTGGAGTTTTAATCACATGATTGACCGTTTGAACGAGAGTATCGATGGGCATAACGCGTATCGCACTGACGAGATGAACCATCACTTGTTGATTGGGACACGCTTCGGGCAAAACCTGAAAACGGAATGAATCGCGACGTTCCTAATCGGACTTGATTTTTATTCGTATAAAAAAAAAAAAAAAAAAAAACAAGACAGTTAAAAAAATGCGAACCTTTTTCGGATTGGCGGATGGTTGGCGCCTTTCGTGCCACGCAACTGCAACCGCAGCCAAGAAATTAACTCCGTGATGGAAAGATATTGGCGACAAGAGTTCGAGTAACTGATGTTTCACGACTCTCGGACTGCCGACGACGCAACTCGCTTGTTCGCTGTAAAACGTCGTAAAAAATCATGGTTAATCTTTAGCGATGAATAGGCGATCATTATAGGTTTTACAATGTGAAATTGTAAAACCTGTAAAACCGAAAAAAAAAAAAAAAAAAAAAAAAAAAAAAAAAAATACGTTATTTTGTTAAGTACGTTAAGTTGCTTGAACGAGAAATTAGGATAATTCACGCGGTCGAACTCACTTATCTTTGGTGACGAGTACAGCTTGCCACAGAGCGGATAACGAAGCAATTATCCTCGGTAAGTGGCTCAGCGCTGTTCTTCTTGCGTGCAAATGTTGCTCGCTCATGGCTACCTTATCTTTCACTCCGGACAATTCCTTAACACAACGAAACGATAGAAAGATTTTCAAATTTAAATAAACAATGATAAATAATTCGACGACTCACCGGCGACAGTGGACTCGGTGTGAAAACGTGAATAAGATTGTTAAATATTTGTCCGGGATTAGCGCCGGGTATGCCGGTCTGTATGGCACCGCTGAACGGTTGATTGAACGAAAAACCAATTTGTTGCGAAGTATCGAGTAAGCAGTACTGAAGCAAAAACGTCAAAGCCTCGAGATGGGTGACAGTGTAGTCGGCCGGTAAACAACATTCGACGCTACTTATGTCGTGAAGCGGTCGTGTTGCCGCAATCGTGGCCTCTTCCGTAACGTAATACGAGGCGAGATGCTCGATGTTGCAGCACAATTGGTGAATAACCGATGTTACAACTTGAGTCAGAGATACACCCATGTAAGGTAAACTCGACGTGACCAGAGTCGTCCAATGTTGATGCAAATGTCGCATGTGATCCTATAATGAGAAATAAAAAATAAAATGAAAAATAAATCCATCGGGAACTGCGATTTTCAATATGAATTCGAGTAAAAGTTTGGTAAATGCCACCAATGCGGTTACCCACCAATTGCAATGCACTCAGAATACTGGCAAGGAACATTGGTTGTTGAGGAATCGGAGCGCCGGAAACGTATTCCAAACTATTGCCAGCGAGATTCGGCATCGATCTCGTGGGAGTCGTAGGAGTCGGTGGTGTCGCCGGTACAGCGTCGTCGCCCTTTTGCGCTCCGCATTGATACTCCAGCATTATCAGCGATAAAAGTAACCTGCGTATCGGGAAAAAAAAACAACGCTTTGAACACATTGCTTGCTGTGGAACTAATTTTATAATGTTGCGAAGCTCCGAATTTCGGAGAAGCGTTACCTCAACAATTGAATCTGAAAAGCTTCGGTGTGATCGCTCGATCTGTATTTGCATTTATTAACGTCGTTGTCGGTAACGGGATCGTTGAACAGAACAATTTCCTCGGTAAACGTGAATATATCTTCGTTTTCCTTCTGCGCATTTTTCATGTTCAGGACACTCGATACGAGGCAGTGGAGGGCAATTTTTTGTACCTTACACTTGGTCAACAGATCGACGATGTAACAACTGAATCCTTTGCCCGAGTCGCGAACTATCGCGATTAGTTCGGAAAATATTAACGTCAGAAGTTCGGCACTGGCGAGTTGTACCTGTGAAATAGCATTTAATATTTACGAGAAGTGAAAGGAAAAAAATCGCAACGTTTTACAAGAAATATTTCACCGACCTGCCTGTTACCGGAAATCTCCTCTTGCGTCAGTCTCATTTGTCCCAAATTTGGATAATAACTTCTGACAAAGTAAAGGCACACGATTATCAGAACCTCGAGATACATACTGCTTCTGTACGTTGCCATGAACTTGGTGCTCGCTACGTCGCCGTAAAAATTTCTACCTAATACACTTTTTCGGTGTCTCGCGAGTAGCGTAAGCAAAGCGGTATTTTTGCTAGAATTCGCGGCTCCCGTTGTCGCTGCAGAGCACAAAAACATTCTTGTATTCGTGATCAATTCGCTGCGCAGGGTACGCAAAGCGTAGAGCGTTCGGGTCGAGTCGTAGACACCACAGTAGAGCAACATATGCGAATGAAGATTATGCACACCGACACCGGAATTTCGTTTCATTCCGTTGTCCAGTTGGACGGATTCGTCGGTCTGAAAAAAAAAAAATATATATATATATATATAAAATGACTAATGACTAATTAATTGTTTTTTTTTCGTTTTTTCTTGTTGCATTTAAATTAATTAAATTATGAACTGACCGCTTTAGTCGGCTCGACGTATTCGCACATCTCCAAAACTTTGTCAACAACATCGTTGAGAACTTCTTCTACGACGCTTATGCCGCTGGAATTGCTAAAGTATTCTTCAGCCGTTGTGCTGAGATCGAGTTCGCCGTCCTCGTCGCCCATCGTCCAACTTGGAACTCCCGCGGCGTCAAAGTTTCCCATAGTTTCCTGCATGTCGCCGTATCCCGGTGACGAAAATTCATTTGTACTTAGATACTTTCCCTTTAGTATCGTACCGGCAACTTCGCGCGATCCTCCGGCAATCAGCGAACCAACGGCCGCTTCTTTCTTCGTCGTTTTTGAATTGATCGTTTTATTGGCTGTTTCAGGACTACTGGATTCCAAACTATTGGTTATCGAGTCCAGAGAAGAGCCCAATTCCTTATTCAATCTCCTCGAGTCGCTTTTGTCCTTCGTTCGCGTACTCGAATTGGCCGATTCAAAAAGACTTTCGTCGAAACTCGCTATCGATCCTTTTTCAAAATCCGGCTTTTTGAATCTCGTCGCGTTCTTCAATAATTCGACGGGGAGACTGGTTTTTTTCGCGCTCGATATAGCGTCGTCTTCGGTCAACGAATCGTTCGATATCGCATTGCAATTAACCGACAGTGGATTAACGAAAACTGATATATTACGATTGCCAGATATGCTCGGCGGCACTTCGAGTTCTTTCATAAATTGATTTCTCTCGGTCACGTATTGATTGCCACTGTCGCTTGTCGCGAGTGTAGTTACGGCAAATATACGCTTTACTTTCACGGGATTAATCGGCTTTTTCTTCTTTCTCCCTTTGCGTCCCTTTTTGTCGTCATCGGCGCTGTCGCTTACGTGATATATAACGTTACCGTCGACGGAACTTATCGCGTAGATCTTTGCCGCTCCCTCAGTGTCGTCCTGCACCTCGGATCTCTCTTCTATCGCATCCTCCTTCGTCAGCACTGTGTTGCTGTGCTGAATGCTAACGTGCAATACGCTCATCCTACACGTCGACGAGTCGAGAAGCATCGTCAATACGGGATCGACGACTCGCGCTATGTCGCCGCGTACCAACGAGTGCAAAAGCCAGGATTGGGCGTGAAGTTTAAGCGGCGAGTTGTCGGCCAGTTGAAGATTGTCGAGCATTTTTAGTAAAGATCTAAAAAAAAAATGAATAAATCAGTAGAAGTTGAAGATGGAAGGAACGATGAGAAAAATGTAGATACACCTTTAGATACTAACTTGTCGAAGATCCGCAAACATCCTCTGAGCCTCGGATTCGTTTCGATTTCTCTTCCGAGATGCCACAGTGTCGCGAATCTATTGAACGCTTCGACTCTCTTCTCGGGACTCGTACTCGTCAACGCTGAGCCCATAACATCCTCCACCGCGTCACAAGTCGAGTGTAATGCGTGATGCAACTCGTGGATAAGTTCGACGCAACGCATGCGATATTTGTGTGCCGGAAGTTCACCCAAATGATGCCACAATGAGTGCGCAAGTGCCTGATAAATAATCCTCGTTATAGTTTCATCCAAATGAATTAAATTAGTAAAATGAATGAATTAAAAAGAAAATACCAACTTGAAAAACATTGGTGTATTGTCTCATATACGAAACGTGCCATTGTTTCAAAAGAGGAACCATAATAACCGTCGTAACGCCTTCGCCGCTTTTCGGATGCGGTTTTATGTCGCTGTGAGCCTTCGATAGAGCGATAAGATCCAAAAACGTCGCGATACTCGTCAGCTGTAGCGAGGGTTGTCTCCCGAGCCAACAAGCGCATACGACTAAAACTTTAAGCCAATCGGGCAAAAGAATTTTGCTTCTCGGTTCCTCGATGTCGTTAAAAGTCCCGTCGCCGGGAAGAAAATACGTGGGAAACGTAGAGAGTTCGACGAGTAGCGTCGAGGCAATTTTTAAAACCGCTTCCCAGTCGGTCTGTGCGACGGATTCGACGTAAAGATGATAGAGAATTCCCTCGTAGTGCTTCGACTCCGTGGATCCCGACAATTCCTGATTAAAATATCCCGAGTCCTCGAGATTCAATCGCGAAGTCAACAATACTTCGAGTTGTCTCGTGCGCTCGTCGACGCTCTCCTTGGGACAGGCGATAACGAGATCGTCGAACATCTCCGTCGGTGTTCTTTCCCGTCCGAGAACCCGTTCGCTGACCAATTTAACGTAAAACAGTTTGTATTGTCGTAAACATTTTTCCAGCATCGTGTGTTGCGCCTGAAGAGCCGGCGATGGACCGCGACTCAGCGAGGTTGTCGAGCCCAGTGGACTATTTCTCGATAAATTGTTGAAGAGATATATCGAGTCACGCGGCGAGTTCGTTACGCCGTTACGATCGGTATACTCGACGCTCGAGTCGTCGACGCTCTTTGCACGCGTCTCATCGCTGCTCACGACTACAGCTATGCTCGCCGCATCCTGGCGTATCTCCAGCGACGTATCGTTCAATTTTGAGATGCTTTTGCTCGATTTTTTTCGCGATTTTTTTTCACTTTTCTTCGGCGCGCCGCTGGAATTCGCTCGTCGACGGGGACTCGGACTGCGATCGATGAACGAGCTGTTCGGCGTTTGTGGTTTGTTCAACTTGCTGTCCGATTGACTTTTCTCTAAAGGAATCGTGGCGATCAGATCGCCGTCGTTGAGAGGAGTTGAGATCGTTCCCAGTGTTACCGGAACTTCTATCTTCGTTTCCAACTCGTTTTTCTCCGACGGCGCGATAATCGTCGGCTGTACTTTTGACAATATTTTTCCGCATAGATTCAGACTCGTTGCTATCTCGACGGGCGACAGAACGTCGAGTCTATTCGAGAGTTTGTTTATTATCTCGTGGAAGAGACCCGGAAGATGTTCGCACGGAGTGTCGACGAAAGCGTCGAGCGAAACGGTCTCCAAGAGAAATTCCGTTAAAAGACAAACTTCCATGAGATCCGGCATTCCACTGCCTACCGGATGCAGTGCGGTGCTTGCGCTGTTCTCGACGATGAATTGTACCTTCATACGGGATTGGCACGCTTTGTCAAACAGGTAACCACAGTGAATCCATACGTATGACGGTTCGAGAGTCGAAAACAACAGATTCGCCGATTTTACGACTTCGTGAGATTTCAATGGCTTGTCGCTTCCGGAACAAGCGTTGTAAAATGTTCTGTGACGAAAAAAATAACACCAATTTTAGAGTTAAGAACACAACTCGAGAAACTGTATTAACACCCATTGTACAAGTCTAATTCTCGTTTCTCATCGAATGTCAAAAATTCGTTGATTTTTCTTACCTAAAAACTTCGTAAAGAATATCATCGAGTATAACGGGTCCGATGTCCGGTTTGTCCAACAGCGATACCAATATTCTGTAGGGTTTCAAATCCTGCGGGCTATCCTCGCATATCGTTCTTAGTGTCGATTTGATAGCTTCGGTTAGCATATTCTTCGAATACATATCGAAATACGTGGCGGACGCTTCGGCTGCAACGGGATCGGCCTTTTTTTTCAGTATCGACATGTTGACCTCGGTGCCGAGAAGCCACGCGAACAAACGTCTGGCAAAACAGACAAATATTTCGTATATTCAATCTTTCGCTTCGCATTGTATTTTTTTTTTTTCTTTTGACGATGCAAAGACGATGCTTTTGAAAACGTTCTCGTTGTCTCGCGTTGTCGTACCTATTGAGACTCATGTCTCTTCGCAGAATCGTGACAAGAGCCGCTGTTAGAAGCGATACCATGTCGTCGTAACCGAGTTGACTATTGTGAACCGGAAAGCCAACCAGCAGCAAGTCCAGCGCGCTTCGTTGAACGAGTACCGAACTGTCGTGAACGCCGGCGCACAGTGCGCTAACCTGTATCGTTAAATAGTTATAATCGTTATATACATTTAATTGTCAATAATATTGATTTCGCGATAACGGCAAATACACGAATATTGCAATTTTTATTTTGCAGGAATAAACGACAAATCGATAATCGCGGAAATTTGACAAACGATTTAGGAAGCTTTGTCAACGACAATAGTATATTGCGAAGAGAGGTCTGAAATCACACGAGATGAAGAAAAGTAGTTTTCTTCCCGCTGCGTTACTTTTCTGCCCGCTGCGGTACTTTTCTGCCCGCTGGTCAAGAATCAGCCTCTTTCCACCCGCGTTGCAGGCATGAAATATCGTCATTTTAGCGTAGTCGGGAAAAAATAAATGTTAACAATAAATATGTCAACGTCAGCGATGTACGGTTGTAGTTTCCAAAAGCTTTCGAGTCCGATAAAATTTTTTAAATATCACCTCCAATCGGCGAAACATTCTCGCGTATCTTATCACCGAACGTTACAATCATAGCCGCTATGCCATATATTATCTTGAAAGCATTACTCACGTTGGGGGACAATACTGGATAATACTGACGTAATACGCATACATATTCTCGCAAACTATCGTGCGCCGACTATCGACGTTTCGTTTACAAAGCTTCGAGCGATTGCAGATATAACGTTGTTGGAGAGGAAAGGGAAAAACAAATGTATTATTTCTAGTTGTTGTTGTTGTTGTTTTTGTATACTCACCATGATGCCTATGTTTGTACCCATTATGTACAATTGATCCTCCATCGGCAGTTTCTTGTTGAAATGCGCCAATACGAAGGATATGGCTGGCAGTCTGATTCCAGAATTTGATGCTAAACAGTCCCACAGACAGGCGTAAAAATGTTCGGCTCCCACACCGTCGCAAACTTTTTCCAAAAGAGAATTTGTTCTGTGGCAAAAAAAAACACACGCAAAGTTAACATGACTTTTGCAAATGAGATCGTTGTGAAAAAAGGATTCTGCGAATGACATGAAAAAAAGTGTTGAATTAATTTTTCATTTCGTTCAACTTGAGAAGATATTTTCAAAAGATTCCTTGGGATACTTTTGTCAAGAATTCAAGCGTTATTCGAGTTTTCGTAGTAAGTATGTTAAGTTTGATGAGTAGTTAATTTTGACCTTTCAAAATGATCGGAACCTTCTTCCAATCCCGGCAATACGCCGCTGAGAAAACCGCTCAATCCCGGACGGAGACGTTCGCCGAGTGGGACAAAGTGTGTTTCGTATACAGTTAACAATGTCGGTCTCACGTTCATTGCGGCATGTCCGAGCAGCGGAAAGAGACCTGAGAATTAATTACACAACCATTCCCTATTAACATTCAGATTCATTGCAACAAACGAGAGACGTTATTTTTCCAGCTAAACAAAACTAAAAAACTTACCGGCGCTGTAGATAAAAAGTTCATGACTCAATCTGTTGGTTCCCATACATTTGAAGATTACGTCGTAAGTTTCCAAAGCTTTCAAATGCACGCCGGACGGTAGAGCCGGATGCATGCATTGCGCCAAACGCTTCGATATTTTTATTCGTCTGGGAATTACTGGAAATTTCATGTGACTCAGGAGAACTTTGTTGAGTTTGCCAAGGGCTGCTATTAAATCGGCCCATTCGCTTGTGTATTCGAAATTCTTCAGCGCCTTGTCTACAGCCGAGACGTAACTGTGGTAATGAAAAAATAAAAATTTTGGAAAATATTGGAAAATTTTGGAAAATATTGGAAAATTTAGGAAAATTTTGGAAAATATTGGAAAATTTTGGAAAAATGTCTCAACTTTGATACGGTCTTGAAACAAAAAAATATCAACTTACACTCGGTACTTGGAATCTTTCATAAGTTCGTACTCCTCCAGCGCGATGGACCCCATGATTGACGCCTCCTTGTGATTTCGTTGGCAAAAAAATGTATTTCTTTTGTTTCTCCACGTTTACATAATAACAAATTTTTGTTTCCCCCGAACAGCGGTAAACTACTGAACAGCACAATTATTCCTCATCTGTTTCGTAGCTACCGCGTTGTTGTTGAGTCTCTGTAATTCACCGTCTCGCAACCTACAATGATCACAGTTGTCAGATAAAAAACAACAAAATTAGCGTCACGAATTACATACGATGTCACCTCGAGGCCCGCGATCTTCGTTCACTGGTTTACTCGTCGCGGAAAAAAAAACAAACGATAACAACCAGCCGCACGGTAAACAAAAATGATCGAACAAAAGTTTTCATTGTTAACCAACATATGTAACACAAGTGTCAACAGTAAGCGCAGCTGACACGATAGTTTTAATCACGCACGCAGAAGACGCGCAACAAAGTTAAAAAACCGCCGACTAGCGATGACGTTTTCGTGTCATCGAATTGAATTGTCCTCGACCGATGGCTCAAGAGAGCTTTGCAAATGAATATTATCGTGTTCACGGACGAATAGCTACGTTGGCTCGTGCATGGATACAATATCCTACTTATAGAAGCTATATACACGTCTATATAGATATACGTTGGTATATACATGCGCGACAGTGGTTGCTACGTGTGTATACTGTATTTTTTCACAAAGCGTATATAACATCTCGTTGTAACCGTAACTATATATGTACATCGAAGAGCTACTATTTACCTCATCGTTATTGACATTAGCCCAACTCTCGGGATGTGTCAGTCAATCGGTCAGCCTGTGTACTCCGGCAGTCCAATAGAAGACACTGCTGCACGTCGCGATAGTTTAAAGTTATAAAGGTTGACAGAATCGCAAGAGGGTTAACGAATGGTCAAAGGTTCGCGATCTTTCGATCAGCCCTAATCTTCATACTCGTACGTATTTAAACGCTTTATCGACTTTACGACCGCACAGACGTGTTTCGTATACTCGCGTGAAAAAAAACTTGGTTGATTCTCGGCTTGCTCGCTATTGCATATACGTGTGCGCGCGCGTTACCGCAAAATCCACGAAACCATGAACGCAGTCATCGGGGAGGGGAGGGGGGGGGGGAGACTTCCTCTCTGTTACACTACCACCGATAATCTTCGACCAACACTTCCTTACCTGCGATTCGCCGAGAACATTGGGGAGACTGGCGAGATTTTGTTACATATTACTCATTAAACACACGCACACACACGTGCTTCATGATGGCTCGTGTATGCCAGCTGAGCGACTATTCCCGATCACTGACCGAAGATGGCTGCAGAGTTATTTACCGCTAAACGGAATGCGATCATCAAACGTTAAATTTACGGCTAGAAATAGACAAGAGGATAACTAACAAGAGCTCTAATTAACTTGGAATCAATCGCACTATTTTACTATTGCGATTTATCTTATCATGCTGGTCAGCACTTCCGTTTCATATTTGAGATAGAGGGGAGAAAATAGTACACAGGATAACTTCCATTTTTTACTCTACGCGACGATACAGGTCACACATCCGGTTTGCATTTGCCGCGTTAATTTTTGCTGAAATTATTTATATCGACGTTAAATAATAATGAGGCGAGAAATATATGATTTTACAGTTGCGAAACATTCCATGAAAATATGATAATGAACTGATGATATTTAGATGTCAATAACTTAATTCTGTGCGAAATAAAATAATTCAATTTTTCACGTGTGTCATCGCGAAGAAGTGTGCATTCTTTTCTCTCGATACAAACGGGTGCGAATCTGTAATTAAACTCGGAGGTAAAATTCGACGAACGAACTTGACTTAATTCGCTCTCAGTGACGACAGAGGTCGTTGCCTGACAATTTTTCGATTGTTTGTCATGACGCACTTTGCCACTCTATCGTGTATTATCGACATCGTGTCCGAAAGTAAAAAAAAAAAAATGAACCGCCGGTCTTCGTCGACGATTTCAAACGAAAACATCATCAACGTCTTTTCGTAAATAAAGATATTTGCCGTGTGGCAAAAGTAGAAGCACGTGTACACTGCGGCGCGCTTTGTCTGTGTTTTATTCGTGATCACGTTGCGATTCGATGCTTTTTCTTCGACGATTGCAAAACTTTCGCAAAATACGTTATCGCTCGTTGTTTTGATTGGATTTTACCGTGTCGCTCCTCGGATCGTTTTTCCTCGCCGAATTTTACTCCGAAAACAATAATTCCGTTTTTACGAGTGGTTCGACTGTGTTTCGTGTTTTTACGCAGGTATTTCATTTAACGCGATAAGAAATGGTTACGGAAGAACAAGAAGCGAGCGGTGGATTAGCATCGGAATCGATTCCAGTGCCGCAAATACGGAATTCGTTGCAGAGGCCATGCGAGGAAAGGCTCAATCAGGAGGGAAACGTGTCGAGGCGAAAGCCGCGTCTTCGAAAAAAAGCTCTTCACGCTCTCATTTTAAAACAAATGGAATTTTACTTCAGCGACGCTAATCTCAGCAAAGACAGATTTTTGGGAACGCTGATCAAGTCCGATCCTTGTAAGTGTCGCAATGGAAGAATTTAATAAAAATTTAAACAAAATTGGCGCAATTTAAATATTGAAAAATGTTTTTTTATTTTTTTTTTCAGACGTCGATTTGAATGTCTTTTTGCACTTCAACAAGATAAGAGTCCTGACGGACGATGTACACAGAGTTGCGAAGGCTCTGAAGAGTTCAACAATTCTCTCGCTTTCTGATGACGGCACCAAAGTCTGCAGAACAACGCCGATAAATCCCCGAGACGACTGCGAGGCGTGTACCGTTTATGTTCAGGGATTGGCGAGCGACGCGAATCACGAGTGGCTAAGTAATTTGTTCTCGCAGTACGGCGCAATTGCGTACGTTTCCGTTCCGCGCTACAAGAGCAACAGAAAGATCAAAGGATTCGCTTTCATTGAGTTTGACAATGTGGAAGGCGCCGACAAGTGTTTGGAGGTAAATTCCTAAACATCCTTTTTATCTTGACGATTTTTGCGGAACAACAATTTTGGAGGCTTAATAGTTTGAATGTTTAATTGGTGAATTTTTTTCAGGCGTTTCGAGAAAAAAATTGTACGCTGCCGTCCCACACAGCGCCGCACGAGCTTCTCAGCATAACGACTTTCACCGAGGATGAACCTCCGAGTGAAATGATGTCGATCGCCGAGCCGCCGCCGCCGCCGCCGCCACCACAACCGGCGCAGAGCAGCCCAGCGATCGCCGCGAACAAACGCAAAGCCGAAGATTGCGCGGACGACGCTAGCGAGGACGACGCGAAGAAATCGAAAAAAAATCGAGTCGAAGAAAACGACGTGGAAAAAGTAGCGAGCAGAGCGGCGATACAAGTTTCGCAAAGCGAGGAAGAAGGAACTAAAGACGAGAGCGCCATGGAAAACGAAAAGAAGAAGAAGCGAAAGCGAAAGCGTCGAAGCAGAAGCGAGCAGCTCGATGTAACCGATCTCGGATTGCAAATAATGGCTAAACGGGATTGGAAACAATTGAGGAACAAGTATCTACAGTTGCAACGAAACAAAATGAAAGAATTGAAGCAACATTTGCGTAAAGCCCGATGGAATCAATGGGGCAACAATCACGATCGCAAGGACAGAATGGAGAGCGAGGAAAACGACAAGAAAGACGTCAAAGATAAACTCGAGACTTCCGGAGCGAAATTTTCTTTCACGCCCGGCGTTATCGTCAAAATTCAATTCGATGAACCGTGTTCGAACCCTAAGAATTTTAAGGTTTGTATATCAATAATACAAAGCAAATTAAATGAAATTTCAATGAATTATTCTTAACTGTTATTTACACGACGAAACAAATTGATTTTTTAGCTCGAACTCCGAGGTGACACAGCGATAAAGTACATCGACGTGCAAGAAGGTTCGAGCCGAGCGTACGTTCGATGCGACAATGCCGAAGCCGCGAAAAGCTTCGCCGACAAACACTCCGAGGAAAGGACTCTCAGTATCTTGGATGGAAAAGAGGAAAAACTTTACTGGGACAAGATGTCGCAGGATCGCGAAGAAAAATTGAGCAAAAAGGATCGTGTCAAGCAGAGGGGTCGCGACAAATTGCTCAAGAAAGCGGAGAAGGAACTTGGAAAGCATATAAAATTCGATGAGGTGTAAAAAGTAACGAAATACGAAAAAACAAGAAATAAGATTAAATAAAAACGCTTAGATTCGTATTTGTGGAACAAAAAAAATCATCTTTATTGTGTAATAATAAAGACACGGACACACGGATATTGTCATACTTTGATCGTACAATACGTTTCTTCTTTCTATTTTCATCTCGCTCACGATGCGGCCTCCGAACGAGAGAAGATTGTCGAGGAATGTTCGCGATATCTTTATTTTTCATCCGCTCATAGTCGCGTTGTATCAATGTCGCACCAATGTCGGCAGACACGGGACGACTCGTCCGTCGTTGAATGTGGCCTCTTTTTTTTTTAGTAAACATTTCTTTCTGTATATGAATAACGCGAATTTTACCATCGACCTCTTCCTCGTCCTCGACCACCGCCACCGCCACCGCCGCCGCCGCCGCCTCCACGACCAAAACTGCCTCCTCGACCTCTAAATCCGTTGCCACCGCCGAAGGAACCGCGTCCACCACCGAATCCACCGCCTCTTCCGCCGCCACCTCTACCGCCACCGCGGCCACCACCGCCGCCTCGACCACCACCTCGTCCACGTCCGCCTCCGCGACCAATCGCTCCTGGAGCTTTCGGCAAAAACCTCTGGAGTGGTAAAAGCTTCGCGGGGTCGATGTAGAGCTGTTTAAAAGAAATCAAACAAATTTTACTGTTGCAGGTACGATAATGAAAGTTGAAATTTCAATGATTTATGTGATTAAGTCTCACGCCAAGTTTTCGTAGAAATTTTCCATTTTTTTTTTCATACTATGTTTCGTATTCAACACTCAAAATTTCTTAAACGAATCTCAATAAGCTTTCTGAATTACCTTAGTTGCTTTCTCGAAACTTGAGGCTTTTATGTTTTCCGAAAGTTTTATCGACACGTAGTAGTCGCGAATGTTGCCGAATATTTCGTCTATCTTTCCGATCTGTTGTTTGCCCTCCGTATAAATCGGAGCATTGAAGTAAGGCACGTCCTCGATGTCAACTTTTGCCACAAGATCATTTTGCACCGTCCACTCAAAGTGGCATAGCGGCGTTACCGTTTCCGGAGGTCCCTGATCAAACCCCCTGATTCAACAACCAAAATTATTATTTACCATTTTTTTACAGCAGAGATGTAAAGATCGTTGCAAACAACATTGGATCAAACATTTTTTTATTTTATTTAACTACTTTTTCTTTTTTTCTCAAAAATATCATCCATCAATTAGGCATATTAAAGAAAATCATATATTGTTTATTTTTTATAAAATTTTTTAAAATATAATTCATTATCGGAGTCGGTAAATTTTTTTAATTTTAATTTTTAAATTTAAGTAAAGCCGGTGTAATTAAAATTTACCCTCTACGATCGCCGGCCCCGCCACGTCCGCCTCGGAAACCACCGCCGCCTCTACCCCCTCGGAAACCACCTCCGCCTCCGCCTCTTCCAAACCCACCGCCGCCGCCGCCACGACCTCTAAACGACATGTCAAGCGAGATAGGGAAACCTGTAAATAACAAATAATATTTCTAAACGCGGAAATAAAGTTTAATTACATTTCACCACGCGTTTCGAGTTATTTCTCGATGATCTACGAAAAAGCACCATTTTTTTTTAGGTTAGCTTTTGTTTCGTGTAAATAACAGACGGACGTCAAATTCGGAAACGCATGTCATTGTTGGGATTTACTAATTGTTCAACATTTGTTTTTCTTTCCCGAGGTTTGGTGAATTTTTTACTGCGATTATGGGATTTAATAAAGGAACGCGTGGGTCCGCGTGCTAACCTATAAACAACACATGTGTACGGCGTGACGCGGAACTTGATGTTAGACGCTAATTTACGAGTTGAAAATAATGAGAATTGTCGAGAATTTATTCACAAATACGAGATACTCACGAAAATATGATTGCCGGCGTCGAGGTCGAGGTTTAGATAACTGATAATGGTACAATAAATCGACGATGTTTTTTTTGTTTTCCGGTAAAAAGGGTAAAAAGCAGCACGATGCTACGCTAACATTCTTGCCACTTTTGAGCCGATATTCGTCTGGAACACGCGGATGAACTAAGCAAGAAAATACTGACAGCGCCACGCTGAGTCAGTCGGCAATGTCAGTAAGAAAGGTAAGGAAGGTGTTATCGAAATTATATTGTTCGTTTTGGACACGGGGAATTACCGACGGAGTTGCTTCGATGGTAACAAATCGCGATACGCGATCATTTTTTCAAAACATAATCGAAAGGTTTTCGCATATTCGTAAAAAAACATTAATTCAAAATTTCACGCGAATTACTATCGAAGAAAATATCTCATAGTACATATTTTCAGCGGAAAAAAGTTGCGCAGTAGGGATTACCTTGGGAAGAAAAAAATAAAATTTCACAAATGTAGGTTGCTTAAAAACAATATTCTTATTTATTTATCACACACCAATATACAAAAATGAACCGTATTAATATCAGAATATAATATACTACTAAAAAAAAAAATAATCAAATATATTTAATAAAGATATTATCCGAGTATCTTACAAGATTAGAATGATGCTTCAACTTGGAACAAAATCGTCTACAACATTCTTCACAGTTGGCACAGAAATTCTGGTAGAAAAAGATCGTGTTTTTTTTTTCTTTTCTTCTTTTTTTTCTACGCTCGTCTAGTATTCGATTATAAATAAGTCATTAATTTATTTCGATTCTTAAAGTTTAAAGAGTTCCTCTAATTAGTCATGAGTCAAAATAAGGAGTCAAGTGGATTTTTTTTTTCCTAACTAACGCTACAACATCGCTCCCGAACGTTCTGCCGATCCCTCTGGGGGATTCCCAAAATAATTCGTCTCGATCTAACGAATTATTATTTTTTTTCAACAATCCCCTAACCGCGAGAGAACAGAGACTCTTCTCTTCGGTAATAAAATAATTATAGCGACTTGGCGAGCATGAATTCAATATATATAACTCGTTCGTTTTTATTTATTTTTTTTTTTTTACCGAACGCGACTTTTTTTTCATTCGCCGCGATATTTTTTTTTTTTTTTTTTTCTTTTTCTTTACGTTTCGCTAATATCGCATTGTTTTCTAATTAAAAACATGGAATGTAGCCGTTTATCCATTTATACCGCGAGATAATGTATGATTATATCACAAGAAAGATTCAAATGTTCTGTACATATTTCTCGGAACATCAAATGCTCTCAAGTTTGTGTGTGTGTTTTTTTCCATTTTTTTTTTGTCGTTTTTCTGTTTTTTCTTTAACTTAAATTTAATATATATATATATTTATATATAATATATTTATATAATATATAATATCTAAAGTTTAGTTACAAAGTTAGATATGTCTCAGGTTCACCTGATATTGTACTTGAAACGATTTCAATGCGCCTCCGTTATAGCACGATTCCGAATGCACATTCAATGATATCCCCCCGTCTTTCTTCACTCACCCTCATTTGCTTTTCAATAATACCGCTATATATAATACGCATGTTTTTTTTTGTTGTTTTGTTTATTCTCTTTCCTTAAACACTTATCGTCTTGTTTACCTTCCTCCGAGCCCCGCAATCACACGTTTCCAAAGCCCATCCCCTTAAAACTTTATTCATCGACGAGATGAAAGAACGGAAAAGAAAAAAAAAAAAAAAAAAAACGAAAAAAAAAAGGAGAAAAATATTGGCACATATCAAATGGCAAGTTTTTTCTTTCGCATTGGCACAATTATCGCAAATGTATATAGTTAAATGTTTATATACGTGTGTGTAAAGTTTCGATTGGAGAATTCACATGAATACTTATTTGTTATTTAATTCGTCGCCGAATGAGAAAAAGGTGCTTAGTTAGAGCTTTGCGTGCAGAGTTTGTGAAAAGGAGAAAAAAAATTAAAAAATAAAAAGAAAAAAAAATTAAAAAAACCACCCCTAACGTTTCGTTTCTACGTGGTTACAATAATCCGGACTTTTTTGTTAACTTTAAAAACTGAGCATTAGGGATACACAGTTTATAAATACTTGTTTTTTTTTTTTTTTTTTTTTTTTTTTTTTTTAAGCCTCGGATGGCCGATGGGCGAGTAAAGACGCGCGTGTACTCTGCTCCGACGTTGCACGATTATTTATTCGCGAAATCGCGTTGCCAAAGAGCAAAAAGCCGTTTCTGCCGTTGGATCGCGCGATTTTTGTCAACGTCATCATTTTATTGAAATAAATTCGAAAAATCTAACCGAACCGAAGAAACTTTTATCATAGCGACATTATGTGAAATTGCAGAATTATCTACGTGGAATTAAAGTTTATTCGACACGAGGAACGCCATTGGCTGACACTTCGCGATCATTCGTATCTCGAAAAGATCAATGCACCGGAAAGAAATTCGCCAAAGGAAAAAATTGTCTTTAATTTCAAATATAAAAAGATTGCAACGTATTATTTGAAATTTTTGAATTTTGTAAAAATACAATAAACAGCTCGGGCCAATTTTTGCATTCCGGGAATGCGGAATGTTTTTGTTTGTTTTTTTGAAAAAATGCAATTTGCCTGTCGACGAGGCGAGTGTTTGCGAGGAGGTAAAAGCAAAAAGCGCGTCCGTAATGGTAAATGAATAATCGTGAAGGGAACGATTTTAGCGAGTTTGGCCTCTCTGCTTCGTCGAGACTTTATACACAATTTTAGAGCGCTATAAACACCAAGCGGTGAATAGCGGTGAATCTCACTATTTACGTTGTTTTTTTTTTTTTTTTTTTTTTTTTTTTTTTTTTAATTTATTTATTTAATTTAAATTTTATTAAATTTTGTTCGTTTTTTGTCTCCGTTGACCAGCCGACCTCCACGTGCCTCACGATTTTCAATGCATACGCGTATACATAACATATACTATGTATCCGCTTACGCATAACGAGTAGTAGTAGTTGTAGTTTTAGCTGTAGTAGTGGTCCAATGTCTCCGTATGTGTATTTTCATTAGTGTTTTTTTCTTCGTTTCGCGTGTCTTCACGATCCATCAATTGTAGGGCCACGAATCGATAATCGATGTGACAACGTTGGAGGTTGGCAGGTCTTCCGGGCGTCACTTCTTCATGTCGTTCATCAACGAGCCATCCTTGTTTTTGTTCGCATCTAAATTCGACTGTTGACTGCTTGTTACACCGCTTCCATTTCCCGGATACATCTTCTCGAGATGGTTCAGTGACTCGCTTAGGAACTTCTGCAATTGGAAAAATCGAACAAAATTAAATATTGCAACATTTTTTTCAACGTTTTACACACTTTTTTTCTCTCATTTTTTTTCATAATTTTTATATTTAAATAATAATGAAATTAATAGCAGATTTATTTTTTTACCTGTATCGCCGTGAGCGCTGCGACAATCGCTGGGCTCCCGAATCCGTGTGATATTAATGAGAAATTCGTTAGGTGTCTTTGTATACTCGGGTCTAAAATGTGAGGTGGCCGCGTGTTGCACAGTGGCGATCTGTCTTGGTTCAAAAGATCCATCAGCTCTTTGGTGATTTGTCTTAAAACAACAACAACAACAACAATTATTCGAAAAACCGGAGTATTTTATTCGTGAGGAGATAAAGCCGCCGCGGCGTCGTGCCAAACGTTATATCGGCTAAGTTGTTACACTGTATTGCTTACTTGGTCGCATGAAGAAGTTCTTTTCTCCTGTAGGAATCCTGCGGCTCGCAATGCTGCCGACTGAGGTATTCGGCTACTTGTTTCGCCGGGAACTCCGTCTCGCAGACGTACCCAAAGTCTCTCGCAAGGTGAATAGCCTCACCTGAAACAAAAAACGTCCTACTTTCAGCGGGTACGGCTCGCTCGACGGGGACCTCTCCTCTTGTCCTCTCGCGTCGTTTCCTTTCCTTTCCTTTCCTTTCTTTATCCCCAACCCTCATCGAAGATATAAATCGTATCGTATTTTTCGATATAGGTACGAAAATTAACTATCCCTGAACCCCGATTTTTTTTTTTTTTCTCGACGATAAATCTTTCGAGTTTAAAATCGCTCATCGTTCGATCAAACCTTTGACGGGGTTACGCTCCGGCGGTTCGAAAACTGTGTTAAAAGTTTCATTTTTTTTTTTTTTTTCCCGTTTGCCCGTTAAGTTCTCAAAAATTTGCTTTTGGAATTAGTCAAGTATCGCAAGCTGTACAGCTGCGCAACGCGAAGGAATGGTGTCCGGTAGATAAAAACTTTATTTATTTAATAAACAAATATAAATGAGAATTTAGTTTTTCTAAAAAAAAAATTTTTTTATTTCATCGTATTACCTGTTAATGCGAGAAAAAACAAAAGTACCTGAGAATTTAGGATCGTTCGAGTTGTTTAAGAGACCCGATGACTTAATTCTCTTTTCGCTCATTTTCGCTTTTTTTTTTTGTTGTTCCTTTCGAAGTCGCTAAACGCCTCGGGCACATATGTTACTACTACGGGGCTTTCTCTCCTTTCCCCTCGATGCAGCTTATAATTACGCGCGCGTTCGAACGCCCCTCCTCTGCAACATGTTGCCGAACGCGTACCGATGCCACCCGCAGACTTTTGCGCGGTTCAACAGCTTCGTCGTGTGTGCGCTCACGCGCACGCCTCGAGCGCCAAAACTCAACTACGCCGTGAGGCGACCCGATCATCGTCCCACTGGTGTACCGCCCGCGGCTAACGAATTATCCAATTTCGAACTCTCACCCCGTTGTCCCGCTTGGACAGTCGATTTATTTCGATTTATTTCAGTTTTAATTATTTTTAACTCGAAGTATCTTATTAATTTCGGCTTAAGCCGAATCGCAAATTTTTTCCTTTTCTTTCGCTCTATTATAAATTATCGTATAAATCGACAACAATACTTTCGATTATTTCAAAATGATGCATTTTTTTTTTCGGCTGCAAGTAAATTTTAGTGGAGAAAAAAAAAAAGAAATTTATAAATATAAATATATAAATATTTTTTTAACGACGACATCTCGATCTACGACCGAACTTTTCGGACAAATTTATCACCAAGATTTTCTCGGATAATCGCTGTTTCAACGAAAAGTTTTGTTTTAACGAACGCGCAACGTGAAAGTGCAAGAGACGAGAATTTATGCGACAGCAACTGTTGGTACAGCGGCAGCAACAGCGAGCAACAGCGGGCAACAAGTGCCGGTCAATTGCGCGTGTTCACGGAGAGGAATCCGGTAACGAGGTCTTATATGTATTTCGAGTTTGGCGTCGTGCACGGTGTGTCGCAGACATGAAACTATAACGATTCATTGTCGAGAGTTCGAGAAATTACAATTGATTCCTCTCGACGAAGCGCGTTACACACGTTTTTTTTTTTATCCCCATCGACTACTTTCGTTTTTTTTTTTGCGATTGAACGCTCGGAAAAATGTCAAAAAATAAACGAAATGGGCAAAAGGCATCGGATATACATTAATTGCATAAAACTTTTCATTTTAACATCGCGAATTTTTAATAATGAGGCGAAAAAAAAAATTGCAGATTGCATCGCTTAACGACGAACCCTCGAGAAGCCTATTGTTAGAACGCAAGTGAAAAATCCTTTTACAGCTGCTAAACCTCTTGTTATATACCAGCTGAGTTATTCACCGGAATCGTCCGGCAACACTTTGTGCCACGAACTTCGCGAAGAAGGAAGTGCCCACGAGGGAGTTTCAGCATCTCTAATTTTCATGCAAATCTCCGTAGTCTACGTTTGCAAGTTGCAAGACTTGCGCGCGTGCAGTAGCGACCACAATACTCAAATTGAAGGTAAGTGCCTGAACTAGCAGTGCGAAGGCATCTGGCGTATTCTCGAAACTCGCTGAGAGTATTATTTAGACAATATTGCATGTTGCTCTCGTGTACTTCGAACCTCGTTTTCTCAACTCGAAGAAAACTCGATTGAGTACAATTTACCGCTATCGCGAATAAACATGCGCGGCGGATGTGACTTATCAATTCTTAACATTTTCGTTCGCATCGTAGGTAGCAAACAATCTTCAGTCACTCATTGCAAACTTTTTTTTTTATTATCCTAAATTTCAGAAAAATTATTATTTTTTTATTTTATTTTTCAATTTTTATTCCGTAACGGAAGACATTGTTTTCGTCGTCAAATTATTTTTCAAATTTATCGAATTTTCAATTATACTTATTAATTTTTTATGAATTTATATCATGAATCATTAATATTAATTAATTAACCCGTCACTTATATTATTATTATTATTATTATTATTATTATTTATGATGAAGATAATAAATAATGCGAAAGCAATTGCGACATATTGGTTCGTTGTTCTCAGTTTCGTTGATCCATCGTACGCTGAAAGTCCGCGAATCGTCTCGTAAGGTTCAAAGCTCCATGCGAGTGTCGGTATGGAATTTCATCGACGATAATGCCGATCGCGGTTGCTCGCGGTTTGGAAAGCGGCTTCGAGAATTTATCCTTCCCTTTTGTTGTTTTTTTTTTTTTTTTTTTTTTTCATCTGCCTCGTCTAAGATACAAGGTACGTAGGATCACGTATCGACAGAGACCGCAAATAACGTTCGATTATCTTCGATAATGGAGAGAAGCGCGGGACCCCGAGAGAGGGAGAGCAACGAAAGCGTGATGGTGAGTATGTATGCATGTATCACCATGCGAGCTGTAAGGCTGAGGGATTTCGGGAATTCTCTACCGTGTTACAACAGCGCGACCGTGTAACCTCGGAAAATACATACATATACGTCTCGCGAAACCCCCGTTGTTGCATACCTTTCTTCCCTCCCTCCGCCTTCACCGCCCTTTCCGTTCGCATACCGGCGAAAATAATTGGACTTTGGTCGTAAGAGTCACCGATCTCGAGAGAGAGATAATAATATCTCGACTGGTACCGAAAAGTTCCTTACTTCCTCGCGAGTGTAGGTAACGCGCGTTCGCAGTCTTTACGGGCGCACAATGACTCGTGGCAGATGCCGATAGGTTGCTACGTGAAAGCGAAAAAAAAAAAAAAAAAAGAAAAAAAAAAAAAAACAACAAGGAACGCCAACGTAAATCGATCATTCGTTATTCGTATGGAAATAAGGGGCTCACCGCTTATGATGCGCGATAGTTCCATGTCTTCTTTTATTTCTCTATCGCGGTTCGCGAACACGCGAAAGTTCCAATATGTTCGCCGTAATAAAATTACAATTTTGTATTCAGGCAAAAAAATTTTCAAGAAGAAAAGTATACAATTTTTCACTCGTTACTTTACATTTTAATTATATGCAAATCATTTTTTATTATATTTTCGACGCCTTTAAAATTAACGAAAAAAAAATAATAAAATTGAAGAAATGCTACACGAATTTTATTCGCAGTGTTTATGTTCGGCTACGAGAAAACGACTTATTAAGTAAAATAAAAAAAAATAAAATGAATATCCACGGGAGAGAAGGGAATAATTAATGTACAGAATAGAGGTGCGCGCGGTGGCCGGGCGAATCTCTTGATGTCCGGGGATTGCACGGACGTTAATTCATTTGTGTAGTAACAACGTTTGGGCAAAAAAACGTAAGTCAGCTTACTGTAAAACGAGAGGTTTCACTCGAACGCCTACGATACATCGAGAGAATCCGTCTCTTCGTCGAGTGTACCGAGCGAAACGAGACGTCGAAGAATGAATCTTTGCTGGATAGTGGAACTGCCGCGACGCGGCGGTGGCGGTGCTCTCGTATGTATCCCGCGCAACAGTTCGAAAGAGAAATTTGCTCACGAGAGAGGACTATTAACGCGAAGCCCGGGCACTTATTTGCATATTGCGTAACACGACGTGTCTCTCATTGTGTTTTAACGGGTGAGAGTGTCTGCCGATTCGTTTCGTTACGAATTGTCGGTGCTAGTAACCGCTCAAGGAGAATCGGAGATAGAAATATAATGAAAAATCAACGGTACATTCGACCATTCGAAGCACGTGGCATTTTTTTTTTTTTTTTTTTTTTTTTTTTCTAAAAAAATTCATATCGATCGTTGGCTTTTCCTGTTTTCAACATTCAATCTCATTCTCTATTCCTCTTCGTCGTTCTATTTTCATTCATTTAATCCAATCGAAGAGTCCAAATATATTCGTAAACTCCGACTGACGTTAGTTACGCCGATCGCGAAATCTTTGAGGCAAAGTCCGAAGAAAAACTTCAAGAGCTTCTCGAAGAAGACAAATAACAAACAAATGAATGGCTTCTTCATTATTTTCGTATTTAACGTTGTAGTTTTCGAGAAAATTGTAGCGAAGACACGTGGAAAGACATTTTTAGCCGTTGGTGGTTACTACGTATCGTCCTGAGAATAGACATTTTATTCCCGTGTCTTTTTCGTTCCGTTAGCGCGCGTTCATTGAGGAAAAATCGATTGGTAACTACTCTCTTGTACCTCTTTGCATCTGGTAATTCGACGAGACTACGCGCGGCAATATCTTCGAGATTCGCGAAGGAAACCTCTTGGCCGAGTTTATCGTTTGTTGGAACGAGAAACAAGAGGATATATAGAAAGGTACATACATAAGAGAGGAAGAAGAAGAAGAAGAAGAAGAGAGTCTGCGTTTGGGATATTTGCTGCCGAGCGTAGGCGAGAGATACCGGGGGTACTTCGTCTTTCTTCTTATCTCCATCCACCTTAGTCGCGAGAGTTCTCACTTCTACCTCTCTTCTCCTCTGTCTTTCCTTCAATTTCTTCACTTCTCATCGTTTCGAGACTCTTCGGACCGATGGACGAACACGAGGCGTTTCACGCCGCGGTAAGATCCTCGGCGAGAAAACGACGTTCGTATTACATCAGTCCTCGCGCGGCAATCAGACACGAATTTACGCACGAATCACACATTCGGTCGACGCGATCTTTTTTTTTTTCTCGCGGCTGCATACGCCGAGTTCCCACACTTTCGTTTCGTTTCGACTCGAACGTCGAACGAAGAAACGATCGACGTGTTTGCGTGTCTATATAACACACGCGTGAGTGTATATCTGTGTGTCTCTCGGCAGATGCATCGCGAACGACCTCACGTAGAAAGACACGAAAGACACGACGCGTGGGTTTCGCGCACCTATGTGGCCTGTAAGACACGAGGGGCACATCAAAGCTCACTATAAAATCACCGCGACTCTCGTTTAATGGGGAAATGAAGATTATTTTTCTTTGCTTTTTTTTTTTTTTTCGTTTCTCGAAGCGCTGAGTTTAATAAAGAAAATAATGTTGTGGGAGACGACGGACCACGCGGATCGGACGATTGAAGTTACGAGGGAAGGGAGAGCAATAATCATTCGACGATTCCTTCGGCATGAATTTTCAATCGTAATTTCTATGGTAAATTCGAACCTGAGAATCGAATTCGGCAATAAAAACGTGCAATTAATTTTTTGAGAGCCTTCGAACGATCCGCAAAAAAAAAAAAATTATTTTACAAAATTGAAAAAACAAAAACATCCGACTGAGAAAGGCGTGTAAAAATAAAATTGGATTAATGAAAATAAAGTTTATTGCACTTTTTTTTTCAATCGGAATTTTTTAATTTTTGTCATATTGTATTTTTATTTCATCCATTTTAGGGTAAAAAAAAACAGAACGGAAGTTATTATTGTAAACGAATAAATAACAATAAATTATTATAAATACTGGTATTTAATGTTTAAAGAGAAAAACGAGTTAAAAATTCGAACTTCGATCGTAAGCAATGTTTGTAGGTATAAAAAAAAAAAAACATTTCAGTGGGCGTCAGAAATTGTGCGAAGCGCATTATGCAATGCAATGTTGAACGGTGCAGTTTGAGGCATAGTGCAAATATCGAACAGAATCCGTTTGTTCATAGCTCACAGCGAGGAGAAACTCTCTCGCGCGCGAGCGTAATTGCCATTAGCCATAATATTATCGCGCGGAAGCGTGCGTTGCGGCCCTCGCGATGTAAAGATTCTACAACGATGACGATTACGGGTTGTATACATATATATAAAACGGACAAGAGAGTTGCACACGTTGCACTTGTCTCGATGCGCATCGCTCGTATTCCCACGAGGGATGAAACACGTTGGTTAGCGAAGCGCCTTCGGCCGATGTAACGCTGTCGGACAAGTCGGTCGAACGTGTATATAGGCAGACGTACACCTGATACTGTTCGATCGCTTGTCACGTCGAATTAACTGCGCGCGCACCGAAAAATTTTCGAGAGATCTTTCTCATCGCGAAACGGGTCGCGTCTCTCTCATCCGTGATAATTCTGAACCTTTTCGATTAATTAGACGAAGAAACGTTATTGTCGTCGAGATTTTCGATTTTCTTCTTTACATACATAACATATATGTTGTTTTTTTCGGGATCTTTACTGTTCTCACTCTCGGGAACACACCGAGCGGAATATAAGATTGTACGTTCGCATTGTACAACGCTTCGAACTTCAAACGAGAGTAAGAACGCCGAGAGAGTCGCGGAAAGAAAAGGAAATAATGAAGAAGAGAGAAAGACACACATCGGCGTCCAGCGCCGCTGTGTTTTATGCCGCAACCGCTGTACGCTCATAAATTATAATCAACGTCCGCACCAACACCCTAACAAACTACGACGATACAGGTTATCCGTCGTTAAAAGCGACGACGCTGCCGCCGCCGCTCTTCCACCCAACAGAAATCTCTTTCGTATATCCGTAGTACTGTTACATAGTTATAGTATACACTGCATCGACTAGCAGCGAATCATCGCTCGGAACATTGAAAACTCTCGCCAGAAGCATTTCTGTTTGTTTCGCTATTGTGTCTTCGACTGTATGCCGATACGGAGAAAGCCCACGCGAGGAATGACGAACGATCGCGAGATTCTACGGTACATTACGAGAGTTCCCGGGGCCATCGAGTTCTATTTATCGTTGACGTCTCAATTACGACGAAACTGAGGGAAGAAATCGAGACGAGAGAGTGTCGTTTTTTAATAAACTATGAAGAACGTCAAGTAAAAACTGTTCCGGCGTCTCTGAGGTCCAAATTTCGGAACTCTTTGTATCGCGAATTTAACGCGGAGATCGAAGTTGACTTTTTCGTTGAACTTTTTTCAGTGATTCATTTTTTCGGTTGCTTTTCGACTATTTCTTTACTTTATTTTTATTTATTTATTTATTTATTGTTGTTATTATTATTATGGTGAAATGATGATTAGAAGAGCCGACTTACCTTCAACCAAAGACGTTAAGAGCGTAACATTGGCAGCCTTCCTTCTCCCGGCCGGCAAATTCAGCCCAATTTTCTCGAGCTTTTCCCTCAAAAGTCGTCCGCCATTTTTCGACTTTGCTCTGCGAATGAAACAAAGAGCAAAAGCAAAATAAAATAAAATTCATATGTAGACAACGATAAATGAGTAAAAAGCAACAGTCCTCGAGACCAAAGTGTGAGTCTTCATTGTAACGCGAAATCTCGAGAGCAATTTCGTAATGAAGAGTTCGCCATTAATCATTTCGTCTCGCTACGAAGAAGAATCAAAGGAGTACAGCAGAAGAGAAAGAAAAAAATTCGTTTTTTTTTTTTTTTTTGTTTGTTTTGTTTAAATACTCGCATAAGTAACAGAACGAGAAACTGCGGGACAGAAGAAAATCGTACATATATAGGTTATACTATATGAAGTGTGATAAAAAAAAAAAAGAATAAAAAATTTGCATAATTCGTAGGCGCGTGTGTCATCGGAGCGGGTTGAGCAATTCGACTCAACGACGAGTACGGATAGACGCTATACGTTTTAACAAAAGTTGTATTATCGTATATAGGTCATTTCATGCGAATTTGACTTTTGTTTTACGAAAATTAAAAATCATACTATTAATCATTAATTCGTTAAAATAAAGTAATATTAAAATAAATAATAAAAATAATAATAATGACATAATGTAATATATTGTTAACATTAACATTTAAAGTTGGAATAATTGGGTCGCTGAAAAAGGTGAATCAAATTCGAGAAGTTGAAAATCAGGTTAATTAAGTTTTGGCATGAAATGCCCCATATAGCTAACGTGCGTCAAAAGCGATTGAATAATGATCGTTTTTGTTGTTTTTTTTTTTTTTTTTTTTTTCACTGTCTTACTTATGGACATTGCATCAACGAGAGCTTTTCTCAAGAGCTCATACGTCCTCCAAGTTACTTTGTATACTCTATCCACTAACTAAGTATATATATCTATATATATATATATCTATACAAGACGGATCTTTTCCAACACACACCCCAAGAACTATCCATCATCTTACGCGATCGCTGCGAGTCTTAAGGCTCTCCGGTTAACGGGTCATAGAAAATGTTCCTGACCATCTCTCTCTCTCCTTCTCGAGTGTACCGCGAGCGGGCAAACAGTCTGTCTATCGTTCATTCTCACTTTTGTTAATTCCTCATCGGCTTATATTCACCATAGTTTCTTTTATTTAGCTCTCTCATAGACCGTTTTGGAATATTTCTCGCTCTTCGATAATTCATTCACTACTACATACCTACTACTCTACCGCGCATCATCTCTCGGGACTCTCATTCTCATTTCATCACGAACTCCATTCTCTATAGATTCTTCGGAAAGGGAAGATGACGATATAGTATATTCTCTCTCGCGCTGTTACTCGATCTGTAACTATCCTCAACGGTTTCCGGACGTGACGAGAGGCGTCCTACACTCATTACAGCGGACTTGTCTTGACGAGAAAACCAGTTTTGCAGAGGGTGAGCCGGAGAAGCTTCGCCGCTCTCGGAGTGACAAACTCCCCTTCTCCGGTTTACTGCGATTGCGTACATAGACCCCATAGATTCCAAGGGGTACACTGCCGTTTCTGAATCTTCGAGGATTTCAACTGTGCATTAACAGAATTCTGCGAGATCCTACGAGGGTTTCTACCGACGTCGTTAGTTACGAATAAAGACATTTTTACTAACGAGAAAACGGCTCATCCGTCTTGTTAGGTAAAAAAAAACGATTTCTTAACGCGACGATTCGAAATTTTCCACATTTTTTTTTTCCGAAATTATATTTAATTGTGAAAATTTTCCAAATCGCCAAATAACTTACGCGATACAAATAGCATAAAAGGGAAGAAATACTCCGAGTCGATTGAGACAATCTTAAGAATGCATCGCGATACTTGCGTCGATTCTGCGGCGTAAGCCCGTGCGCAGCCATCATAGTTATAAATCAAAGAAGCCTCAGCCACCGCGAAGACCTCACCCGGTGAGCATTACAAAAACCTTGTCATATTAATTTACCGTTAGAGAATCTCTAACTTACAACCGTTACGGGAGTCGGCAGGAGGTTCGAAAGGAGTTTTAATATTTAGCTCAACCCTGCAATTCGCAGCCTCTTCCCATTACCCAGTAATATCTTATGGACCCTCGCGCTTTGCTTCTCGATTTGCCTTGCCACACTTCAACGGGCTCTGCTAACTCTGTAGCGACTCCTCTCACCTCCTATACGCACCTCTACGATCCTCTCGACACGTGTTTGTTACGAAAGTGTGTCACTATCGAATTATATTCCATAGCGAGATATTACATACACATGAATCTCTCTATACCACGACTACGTACATAAATATTATCGGGCAACATCGCCTTTTTTTTTTTTTTTTTTTTTTTTTTTTTTTTTATATCTACGAGACAGCGTGCCCACCGAGAGGGAACTTGACGAAGTATTCGTTGATTTATATCTCGACATAAATATCCTTTCAAAGTTTCGGTTGCTCGTTGATACTCGAAAAAAATTAAAAAAAAAAAAAAAAAAAAAAAAACGAATCACACATAGACAACGCCGAGACTCTTTATAATACCTCGAAGAATTTGCATTTTGCAAATTTATTTATTTATTATTATTATTATATGTGTGTTTTTCACAAGTTTCGCGATTAAAGACGATAGTAAAACTACTGATTTGAGATACGACGAGATTTTTTTTTTTGCCATTCTCGTGACGAAGAGACTACAGGGACGGGAAAGGGAAGACCCGTGTGAATTTTTATCCTCGCGTGGGACGATGGAATGGGCGTTTGGAGGGTTAACGGGAAAAACGAGTGAACCGGCAAAAGCGTGGCGCGTTATAAGAGAGAAATATATAATCGTCCTTCGGTATGCTTGGCTCGCCGGTGCACATAAACTGTTGTTAAAGCGAGAGAAACAGACGGAGAGAGAGAGAGAGAGAGAATTCTCGAACGAGAACTCTTCATACACCGGCTGTGCGCGCTGTTGCCCGGTAGGTTATTATACACGTGTATTATATGAATGAGACGCGGAGAGAGAGAGAGACGGAGAGAAACGATTGTGAACAAAGAGAGAACGAGTATTATAATTGTGAATGAATCGAGAGACCGCGCTTCTCTATCTCTCTCTCGCGGTTCGGTACATTGAAAATATCGCTCGCGATACTCTTCGTACGCTATCCACACGATTTCAATACTCTCCACACGAGCGTCGAGAATCATTTACATACGCTCTACGCTCATCGTGTGACTTGCGTCAGTGTTACAACTATTCGAATTCGTCACTATGGTAACGTAAAATTTTTTTTTGTTTTTTTTTTTTTTTTTCTCAAGTTTCCAATTATATTCGCGACGAAAGGGAAAATTTAATTTTTTTTTTTTTTTTTTACTTTAAAAACGGAAGTATCGGTTGCGGTCCTTCGAGAATAAATCAACGCGATTAAGCAAATTTTTATTATCAATTGAATATTTTTTTATTATTAATTTTCCGAGTTTTTTTCGTGGCGTTAATTCAATAATAATCGCAATGCATTTTTTTTTTTTTTTTTTTTTTTTTTTTTTTTTTTTTTCAAAAACGAATTATTCCAACATTGTATGAATTCATGAAAATTATGAGAAAATGAAAAAAGAAGAAAACGATGAATTCGTAAATCTTACCTCCGTAACACTCCACCGAGTAAACTCGCGTTGAGGCATTCGGGTGGCGATAATCGTCTCTGTACCTCAGCGACGGTAACTTTGTACTTGCTGGTGCTGCTCAATAGCGACAATCTTCCCGGCACCGAACAGAAAACGTCCGACGGTTGTGCGTTACCTGAGAGCATTCCTTTCTCACCTCTGTCCGGCTTCATATCTGCAAACGCAAACGCAAACATACACATCATCCCTCTATATGTATTTTATTATTATATTTATATTTATATTATAATTATCATTATAATTATATATTTAATGTAACGCATTAAGAGAGACGACGGAGATTATTGCATAATTGCAGTGTAAGTACAGTCCATCGTACTACAGCGATGCGCATCATCGATATAATAATAATTCGTTCGATACATTCGAGAAGAAGCGGAAGAAAAAAAAAAAAAAAAAAAAGGGAGAAGGGGTAAGTTAATTTAACGACGCAATCGCTTCGCCTTGTGCAGAGAATCTCTCCTTCGAGTAGATTACATTTGCTCACCGAGCGCCGAATATTCATCGCTTACGCATTAATTATTCCCGGTCTGACGATCTCCCCCCCCCCCTCTCTCCCTCGGTACGTTCCAGAAGCCCTCCACTTATTTATTTATTATATGGTTTTCAACGGCATTCCCGAAACATTGCGATGAGAATCGAATTGCTAATAACGATCAACAAGATTGAAATTTCTTTTCATCCCTTTCCTTTCGCTGCCCCCGCCACTTCATTCCTCATTGCAGTCCCTTTTTCGCTCGATTACCGTAATTACATCGACTATTGACGATCACTTCCGTGTGCCACGCGCTTGGCACTCGTACACGCGAATCCCGATAAATTCTGACGCGCCAATCGAACCTCTTCTTACCTCGATGGTCTGTAATTTCTCGATCAAAAAATTCCTTTCAACCAAATTTCGAGAAAAAACGAAATTTAATTATACGTCATATGTATGATAATTGACGCGAAGACAATTTTAACGGCTAAAGTGAAAATTAATATAATAACAATCGTAGGAATTAAATAACATACGATAAAAATTCGCGATCGAACATTCGATATTTCATGCGCCTCGGAAGCAAAAAAAAAAAAAAATTGGTAATAACTTACGAGAGAAAAAAAAAAACAAAAATTAAAATAAAATAAGATGCGAGAGCGGATAATACTTTGTATCGTAGAATTTATTAAATTTACTTCGAAGAATTTGACGGATGAAAATTTATAACGTAACGCGATGTGCGATCGGGTTGTATCGATAACTCCCGCCGTTCAGCTCGGTCGACGAGAATTACAGGCCAAATTGGTATGCCCTCGTTGCTCTCGGGTCCGAGAGCTTCCCGCATCGATACACGCGCACATCTATATATCTATACATGTATATGACTTTCGAGGCAATATCTTCGACATATTTAAAATTTGCAAGCATTCGCGAGGCTCCCGTCCGTAGCGCAGTGTTGGTAATTCGTGTATATAAATATATACATGTGTACAAAGTATTATAACGGGAACCAACCCACCCTCGTGAAATATTCGTTCCTAACGTATCGATAGTTTGAACGTTTATATATCGAACGAACTCACGGGGCTCACGGGGGCTCACAGGGTCGCCGATGGTTTCGGGAGGAATGCTTAATAATATCAGAGCTGCTCGCGGGGGGGGGGGGGGAAGAGGCTTTTCCGGTCAAAAGCGTCGGTTAACTCGACGGCGCGTTATTACAAGATAGGCAAAGCATTGGAAACACAAAAGATTCAAGAGCCATAAGTGCCGTTAGCGATAGAATCTCGCCTCTTGGAAATCTTCGAGAAAATCGATCAAAAATTTCAATATTAACAATCATTTATTTTAATTAAAAAAACAAAAACTAGCAAAACGATAGAAACAAAAAAAAGATGTAATTTTTGAAAAAAATATAAAGAACGTTCTTTGAAATAAAAAATCATTTTAATATTATTATTATATAAACATTAATATTATATTTAATAATAAATAATTAATCAATAACTATTAACGATTTTTTTTTTTTCATTTATAATAATAAAAATTAAAGCGCTCGTAGCTTGTTAAAAAAAAAAGGATGAAAAAAATTGAAATGTCCGAGTACGTAGTTTGTCGATAAAAAATGTTGGTCGTTTTCCAATTCGCTGCGGTAAAACCGGCAGGAGCCAGCGATCTGCGAAGAAGTTGGTCTGCGAGGATCGTGTTGGTAAAGTAACCACCTTTGCGAACGAGACACCGATGCCAACTACGAGAATGGATAATAAATATCAGCGGGGCAGAGGACCAAATGGGTTGGGACGGGTTGCTCGATAGCCATATATTACGATGCTGCAGCGGTTGCAGCGGCTGCAGCGGCAGAAACAGCAGCATAGCATAAGGTGAATCGAGGAAGCGAGAAGAGAACCGGCATGTAACGGTGTAACCCGGCGTGTGCTCACACGCCGATGAGATTCTCTCTCACCCATTCAGACTTCGAGGTGTGAACGAAAGTCGAGAATCGAGATTATTACTCGATGGAATCGACTGGGCGCAAAGTCGTCGGGGAATCGTTTCCACGGATCTTTCGTACCGCTATTCCCGTAAACGACAGTATATACTCCGCGCCTCTCTATGACGAGTGTTCAATTTCATCAAAGTTCTCGTAGCCGAAGAGGCGGGTATAGTTTTCATTTGAATTATCATGAGTTTCATTGCATTCGAGAGAATCTCATGCAGGGCTTTGCTTATTAATTGGAATTTAAAAAACGGGATATTGGGCAATGAGAAAATACTCTTACCGTGGGTCGATGAGATTTCTTCGCATTTAAAATCATTCGACGGATGGATGGGGAACCCCTTTAAATTTTTCAAAATATTCGTAATGAATTATCATACTGTACTGTTAACACATTTCAAAGAGTTAAACGGCGGAAACAAATTATGACGAAATTTGGTATCCGTATAGTCGAAATCTATAATTGATTTTTTTATTTTTTTTATTTCCAATTTTTGTTATCTCGACTGGTATTTATTTAACGAACAGAAATTAAGTACATGGAACATCGTCCTTAAAAGGGTTAAATAAAGCAGCAAATTGCTCCGAGTGATTAGGCCTTCGGAATTGTTTACCCGATTACATGTTTTTTTGTTTGTTTTCTTTTCCTCTCAGTGATCACCGACAGTCTCCTAAATCACCAATTACCGACGATTACTCTTTAATAATTGTGTCGAGCGGCGACTCGAATGAAATTACGAAGTTTAATGTTATCCGAGTTCCTCATCAACGACGTTCGATGGGCTCTCTACCCGTCGCTGTGTTATACCGGTGCGGGGCGATCCGTGGGAATCGATTGGATTTTAACTGTCGATTAAGATTGGCTAGAGGTGTTTCATCTCGTTGCTTGTGCAATCCGTATAAAAGTATAGTTGGCTTTATATTATATAGATACATCGTAACAGCAACGCGTCAGCCGTTCGAGAGTCGTGGTAACGCACGGAGTCGTACTCTCGTTCGGTTTTGCAGCTCGTGAAAGTTGCGCTATGCCGAACTCTTAGTCATCTTGCAGAAGTAATATATTTTTAAAAATGACTCACAAAGGATATATAGTTGTCGAATGACGCGTGATGGATTGATGAAACTCATGGGAACGAATCGATGAGAATTTGGTCATTCGAAAATCATGATTTTTAAACAGGCGACTCAAGGCGAATGCATGCCGCGTATTTGAATTGAATGCGAGACTATCAGTCTTCCAATTCTTTATATTAATCGTAGATAGTTTCGCGATTATTTAAAAAAAATACATTACTTTGCTGTTTTTGCGGAATTTTTTCTATAAAAATAAAATAATTTATCAATTTACGAGATAATATCGTTCGAGAAATCATCGCAAATAGAAACGATCGGAGTGACAAGGAATAAATGAGTCGCTAGTTTGTATCTTTTATACCAGCAATGAAAAGGTTCTTAACCGGCCTCGTCGGTAGAGTCGGGGCAGCGGACGCGACGCGTCACGTCCCGACCAAGTTATAGTTAGCTATATAACCGTTTAATGAAATCACGAGGCAGGTGTGAATGAGTACTCCGTACCCCGAGGGCTCACCTATTTACTGCGATATCGTATTTACCGTGGCGTTGCCTCGCGTTGTGCTCCGTACGAGAACCTGACGAATCTCTTCTCGCTCGCGCGCGCGCACGCGCACACACATCGCGCACACCACACACACAGACAACACGCAAACAGAATGCCCGGCACACAGCGGGCTCTTGTGCCCCGAGGCTTCGAAAAATCTGTTCCCTATCCTCCGGCTAATGTTTAATAGAAAATTACTTATCTTATCCTACTCTCGCGGATTTTATGCCAGATAATATAAGTTTTTTGCAACATTAATGCGGTAACTAATCGCTCATTAAGAGGGTTTAGCGCGGTATGCGCTCCAGCAAGTTGAACGCACTTGTCATTTGCAGAACTGTTTACGATCTATGAATGAATTTTTCAATTGAAAATCGTTTCATTTTTTTGATAGAAAAATTGTAAAATAGATTTTTAAAAATTCAAGATTTGCTTAAAATTATTGAAATGCTAGAAAAAATGAGGTGAAAAAAATATTTGCCAATTTATCAAAATTAAGCATAATATCATAATCAGCATTCAAAACTGAACAACTTTTCCCTTTGAAACATTTTTCTACAGTGCCAAGTTTTTGTATTACGACCGATTGAAGTTTCAACCAATAAGAGCGCTGCTTGGTAGATGGCGTGCGTGATTGAACCGTAAATACGAACGAAGCGTTTTTATGCCGATTCAAGAAGAATTTCTGTAGCCCGTAGGAGCGCAAAATGACAATCACACATTACTAATTCTTTGCCATTATAACGAAAAGCTTTCTGCATGTGTATCGTTACAAACAACTGAAAAAAGGGTTCTTTCTTCGCTACTACTGATGATTGAGAGTTACAATAGTACTTTGCTAAGATTCAAGGCTACCGAACGTACACCGAACACTCGCCTCCGTACAGTCTCCATTCACGAGAATCTTTAGCTTCCACAACATCGTCCTTCGACGGAAGCGTTCACCGCTGTATTCCTTTGCTCTTTTCCTCGTGTTACGTTCACCATATTACGGCTTTTAAACCTCACCGAGAATAAAGGTGAGGATTCTCTTGAATGGGCCATTTCGCGCTGCGCAACCCTCTCGTTTCAACGCCTAAGAACGAAGGTTATCGTATAAGAAACAAAAGGAATCGTGGCAGCATCCAAGAAAAGAAGGGATGTGTATATCGCCGGAGGAAGTAGTAGAAGAGAAGCGCTCGCGGTAGCATCAACACGGCAGCCGAAGAGTTGCCAGTGAGCTAATAATGATTGCCGGTCGAGAAGATACAACTGGGAGAAGGCGAAGGGGAGAAAAGGGGAGCGAACGAGGCAACGACTCTCATCTGTGTGCTGTAATTTTCATTCCAGCGGAAACGACGAGCGATGAGGTCTGCGCCCGGGCTGTGGGGGTTTGCTGACCAACGGGAACATGAAGCAAGCAAACGCGCGCGCGCGCGCGCGAGTGAAAAGATGATACTCAGTGTGTGTGTGTGTTGGGAGGCGAGCATCAATGAAAGCTGGTAAACATAACCCGCGAAGGGGTTTCAGAAGGAAAGAAGAAGAAGAAGAATAAGGCTGAAGGATCGTATCGGGTTCTCGTTGATTCCAACATTCCGCTTCCCTTCTTTCTCATCATCATCCTCATTCCGCGTGTAATATTTACACGCGATAAGTGATTCGATTGGCCAATTTTCCAATTCTCCAAGGTATATATCTTTCACGGTAGCCTACGTTGTTGATGTACGAGGAAGCCGTTGCTGCCGTTGCTGCTACTTGTCTCTCGTTGACCTCACGGTCGGTAATGTACCGTGTGATTATTGGCATCGATAGATAAATCGCTCGTTATTATTGCAGGGTAGTTGAGAAATGGATTGAGGAGCTTTGCTCCTGCAACACTTGTTTCGTTGTTATTAGCGCCATACCGATTCTAAAACTCGCCGTTAGCTTGTTTTTCATTCTCAACAAAGTTTATGTTCAAAATATAGTCATAATATTTTCAAACGAAATGCGATCGAAACATGAATTCTTTCAAGTTAATTCTTCGAAAAAAAAATCGTGTAAATCGTGTAGCTGGATGGGCAAATAAATTGAAATTTTTTTCAAAAATCAAAAATTCGTCGATAGATCTAAAATAAATGTATCATTTATTCGAAATACAATAAATAAATATTATTATTATTTATTTCATAATAAATGTTTATATTTTTGAAATTTTTATATCGATAAAAAAAATTTCGTGAAGAATCGAGCGTTTTTTTAATTTTCATGAAATTGATCCTCTGCAGTCGATAGCTCTATAAAACATTAGGTATGCGAGGGCATAGAATCGAAATATTCGAAATGAGTTTATCTATCTATCAGTCACGCTTGTCATGGATGTACCGTACGCCGTTGGATTATGTAAAAAGGGGTCATAAGTGTATTGTATACGATATTTCGGGTATGTTGTGCAACATAATATTCGTTCGCTATGGGAATGAGAATCGTCGAAGAATGAAGACAGATAAAGACAGCGGAGGGGGCAGGGGACTACGAGGAGAAACGCGGAGAGAGCAGCCGATGGTGATCGGTGGTCCGTTCTTAATCGTTCTAAGAGCGAACGCGGACCGGTAGTCGCGCCGGGTGATGGGTCGTAATGGCTCTTCGCGTTGCATTCTCTTCTTTCCTCCCTTCTCGAGATCGTCTCATCGCTCGTTGCCCCCGGGAGCCGCCGCTGCTGCTACTCTCTGCACTCTCTGCAAGACCGGTAATCATCGGACTCTGATCATAAGAAATTTAATGTTGGAAAAGGAGATCCACGCTCGTGATGGCTTGAAAATTAATTATTGCCACGTAGCGTCTCGGTGTCTTCTATCTTATGCCGATGACGCTACGACTATCGGTTAAGGAGCTTCGGCAGTATGTCCTACCGGACACACCACTTACTTAACATCAATTTTCGTTGGCATTAGAATTTTTTTTTTTTTTTTTTTTTTTTTTTTTCGTTCTCGCTTGGCGGAAGTCCAAAGGTCGTTCGTTACTATGCACTTGCGAGAATTTTACGACGAAAAGTCTATCGAAATCACGTGTAATAAAAACCTTCAAATATGAATAAAAATAAAAGAATTCTGATTTTTTTTTTTTTTTTTACGTAATAAAAAAAATTTGACGCGGTATATCGAAAAAAAATTATTTTACAATATTTTGTAAAACTTCGATGCTGGAAGATGAGATAGAAACTATTAAGTATGAACTCCGGGGCTTGAAATTCGATCGATCGAGTCGATCTTCAACCTTTTAACCTCTCCGTAAGGCTGAAAGGTTGCAGATCGATCAAAATAAAATAATCAAGCGTTACAGATATCGCGTGATAACGTCTGCCAGCGAAAAGTTGCTCGGTAACGCGATCAGATGTAAAATAAATTATTAATCGATACCATCCAATTATCCGTGTATATTTTTTACTCTCGTTCTCGCAAAGTTTCTCATAATTAAAACAGATCGATTGAAAAAAAAAAAAAAAAAAATCATAATAATCGGGAAAGGGAGCGAGTTTCGCCTCACTTGGGTCCCTCGGGGTCAAGTCGAAGAAATCATTTGAAATCTCAATGAAACTCGCGTATATTTCATAATATTGCATATACATGCATATATATAATATACTAGGGTTTCGCAGAGATCGCGCGCTCGCCGCCGTTTTCTTCATCACCGCCACTACCCATTTCCCAAAAAGGGCCCAAAAAGAGCCCAAAAAAGGGCCCAAAAAGGTCCCAAATCGGGGGAGTTGAACTATTACAGCCCCAAGGGGACTCTGAATATCTCGGGCCATGGGGTCTTACAGACCCCCAAGGCCTGCCAAGCTCTCCAGTGAATCTCTGCACTCATCAAAGCTCTTGTACACGACGGCGGCGGCGTCGGCGGTGGCGAAATCTTTATACGCGGTTATTAATGAGCGTAGCGAGGCAACTAAGCTTAGCTATCATAACCTCTTACTACAAGTAGAAAATTCTAGTGCAGAACGAAGACGTTAATGATTTATGGATAGATTATGTGACGTGATTATTACGCACGAGCGTATTGATAAATTAATATTCTGCGTTCTGAAACGGCCGCATGTTGCATGTAACGCAAGCGGGAAGGTTTTTTCTTTTTCTTTCATTCGTCCAATGCTGTTCGTCGTGGTTATATAGCCGCACGACAACTTGGCGTGACGGGACACTCTACGGAGTAAATTTCTGCACGATTCGAATATAAAGCTAATAATCAACTCGTACCTCTAAGAAAATACCTTAAGTACCTAAAAAAATGTTAAGGTATCTCGATGAATTTTTTTTTCGATGTTCTTTTTACCGTTGGAATAGTTAATTATGTGATTAACAATTATTATTGTTATTATTATTATCACTATATTTGTTAAAATCGGTCTATGATTTTTTTTTCGATCGCGATAAATTGCGCGAATCAGCTGCGAAATGTGCATATTTAAAAGAATGGTGTCTGTAAAAAATACGAAAATCATTGAGTAGTTGCCAAGGATCATTGAATCCGGAGAGCGTGTTAAGGCGATAAAAAAAAATTGAAGAGGCAATTTCCCGTGTGAATCCTTTTTGCTCTTTGCTGAGGGAACGTATAGCGAGGAAGGCGGTCAGGTATATTTACTACGGTTCGAGCGGATTTCGAAGGGCGCGTGCTGTACAACTCACGCACAATTTCCTCGGCAATCAACGCAGCCGGAAACCAGGACCAATGGTAGTGCCAGAGACTGGTTCACTTATTTCGCAACCTTGATTGGTCAGGCGGAACTCGATTGGGGTGTGACTTTTCGACCCCTTTTGATCGCGCGTACCCAACGCTACTCTTTCCACCCGGGTACAGCCCGAGGGCAACTTTGCATTGGTCCTCGTTAATTTTATTAGACCCTTCGATTTTACTGTTTCTATGACTTCGATCTTCCTTCACGAAAAGCCTATGAAAGATGGCGGAGCGCAATATTTCAGAATGAGACGTTTAAAGATTCTCGATGTTTAACTGCGATGACTATTCCTCGTTAATCGTTGTCCAATTATTATGCATTTCACGAAGAGTCGGTAAAACCCAAAAATAATTCCTCGTGTTTTTTATGTTATCGCGTATCTCGTAAGAAAAAAAAATCAAAGCCGATACGATGATTAGTTCTCATCATTTTTTTTTTTTTTTTTTCTCGAGGGGTTTCGATAATTTTCGGCAAAGTAGCCGATTTTTTGTTTTTTCACAGATTTCAAAACCTGACATTTTTTTTTTCCATGACCAGGACACCAGTTTAAAAAATCAATAGTTCATATGGGATTTTTGATAAGATTTTTTTCTTCGGATGTGAAAAAAGAAAGACGATTTTCGATGAAAAATTGCCGAATGGCAATTAATCGATTTCGCGATACTGAAGACTTCGAACGGTACCCGATGAAAAAAAATTGAAACAAAATCTTGATATCTTGGTTTCGAGACTGAGACATCTTGGCTCTCTGTCGGTTGCTTAGAATCCGCGGAGTACACGTGGTGTGATTAATTATTCCCAATGGTAGCAACACGTCAGTGCGGCTCCGCGGCTTTCGAGCAATTAAAGCCGTCGTTGATACCGATCCAGAGATGGAGTAATCAGTAAAAAAAAAAGATATATATATACATATATATAAGAGTAAATCTGGGTGCGTTCGATTTCTTCGTAAGTTGCCGACCGGATGTGGGATTCGAGTCGTCTATGATTGTGTTACTTTGCTGTCTTATATCGACATCACATCACTTCGAAACGTGAAAAAAAAAAAAAAAAAAAAAAAAAAAAATTGAAAAACCGATCGATTTATCGACTAGATGCCGATTGATTACACGAGTTCAAGTCTATATGAGTCCTTTACTTTTGTATCAATACAAACTTCAATATCAAACTGCTTCTTGATGTTCGAAAAAAAAAAAAAAAAAAAAAAAAAAAAAATTGCTTCAGAAAATGTATCTATTTCCTTTCAAACTGCTCTTTCTCCGCAGTGTTTTGTCGCGCGCGTTGCAGTTATCTCGTCTCGGCTGTGTAAACTTTATTCGCAAGAAGTACATCAAACCTGTGTACCGAGAAGCTGGCCGCATAATTGCGGCCCTTACCGGACGAAACTATTCACAAATAAGAAATTTAATGTTCCGATAGTTATAAAAAGCCCGCGTAGTAGCACGCGAGCTCGACGCGATAAGAAGTTGGAAAACCGGGCAGAAGACTCCTCGAGCACTTTTGCGTTGCTTTCGCAGCTCCAGCGATCCGAGAGCGACGGACTGACGAAATAAACATTTTCTATGACGAACCGTATGAGATTTGAATTCTACAATTTTCAATCGATTCACTGTATGTTCTTGTGTTCTCGTGTGAATGAGCAATTATTGTTCGAATTAGACGCCGCAGTGTCAGAGATAAAGATTCCGATGAAATTTATTATCCACGCGAAAGCGCCATTATCGGTGAAGACGTCAAGACGCCGCGCGAAGATTCGAAGGATCGAATGTTAAACTGGAGCAACTCTTGCGAACGGAGACGATGAAACGGACACGAGGCAAAGGAGAGATAAAACAGTAATTGTATAACCGGCTCCGCAGAAGCGGTATTCTCTACATTGCTGGCTTGCATCGGTGTAAGCGATACGAACTGATGTAAAAGGTTTACGCGCTTATCCGAGAATCGTCGTATTTCCGCGCGAACAAAAAAAAAAAATGATACAACGAACGAAACATTAATTAAATTTATACGACATACTACTAGATATTTCGTTATTATTATTATTATTATAAAATATTAAAATTATTTTTATTATTATTATATAGTTTTTTAAAATTCTTTTTTATTATTATTACAAGATTTTTTTGTTATTCACCTCGCTTTTTTCTAAGATACGATTTTTTTTGAAATCGAAAAGGTGTCGCACCAAGTACGACGTTTTACAACGAGCCAATTAGCAACCTCGTCGCCAACGGATTCAATTAGTTCGCTTCAGATTCTTTATTTTTCTTAACGAGTTAAAAAAAATTAAAGTTTATATACTTTCGGATAAACATTTTTCTTTTTCACCAATTGTTTTTTTCGTATCTCATACGACCGAATAATTATTGAATTCGAAGAACAAAATATATACCGGATAAACGTCTCGATAGCGCGATTTTTTTTTTTTTTTTTTTTTTTTTTTCTTTACAATACCGTCGTCGGATTATCGCACAATGGCCCTTCGGGCATTCGCACGAAATAAAAAATGCCTTTTTTTTCGAAATTTGTTGATTGTTCAAAAAAAAATTATTATAAATCAGATAAAATATATGAATTGTCGTTGTTTCCGTTCCCATGCACTTGGGAAATAAGTACATAATAATGTTTGTTAAACTTTTTAGACGCATCCGACGAGGCGAAACTGGTGATAAAAATATTTTTTAAAGAGCCGAGACATACGGGCGCCGGAAGGTAAGAAATAAAGGAAACCGATACGAAACAAGCCATCGTTGCACCGAGGGGCAGGAAAAGAAAATAAAAACGGGAGTAGGTACGCGTAACGAGGCATATAATAACCCTCAGTGACGTACGAACAAACAGCCATCTGTACGTAATACCCCTGCGGGGAAGACCGCCCCGAAAACTGCTACCCCGTCAGGAAAATTACAATGACAATACCCTCGAAATCCGATACGCCTCGGGCCACATACTCACTCGCGTTCTCGTCGTCACTTTTTTTTTTTTTTTTTTTTTCTTGCTGCTCATTCACACCTTGAACCTCTACAATGTAACTCGGACACGAATTTACGATACACGAGAGTGAACTTCATCTTTACAAATACACGAGTACTTATACATCCGTAAACGTATATTGGTAATTCTATGTCGTTTATACTTTTGTACCGTTGCGCTCAATGGGACGTTCCATTAATACGATTCGTCGATGGCTTATCGAACGCCATTTTTCCTGTACCGAAATATCGTCGTGTGTCTTGAATATTTATTTTATTAAATAGTTTATAAGAAAAAATGGAATAATGAGGTCGACAACCAAAAAAAATTAACAACCTGTTCATTCCGTAAGTACTAAAAATCTAAAGTACGGAAATACTAAATTTCTTAAATATAAAAATATTAAAAAATTAATAAACTAAATAAAACAATAAAAAAAAACCTTATTGTTACTGTTACCTTTTTATTTTTATAAAAAAGGCTTTCTTCGTGGCGAACGAAAGTACAGCACAATCCCTCTTATTTTAACTCGACGGGACTTCTGCGCGTGCGCAGTGTACATTTTGCGCTCATAGTGCGGCGAGCAGACTCGGAGCGGAAATACAGTTACGCGAAAGCGTTGCCATGGTAATGAGTTAAAATAAGTGAGAAGTTAAGTAAAGTGAAGTTAAGAATAGAGGGGTTCCACTGTACATCGTTTTAGTTTGTAGAATTAAAATTTTGACGACCGTGAAACGATCATTGTGACTGTATTTGACGATAATAGAAAAAAGCGTCTGTATTTTTCGGATGAAGAGAACAGTACGATGAAAGGGTGTTCAGGCGTAGACAACTTATTTCGAGGGTCGCGGCAAACTCGACCTTTTTCAACCCTTCGCGTTCGATCTCTTGAGTGCAAAAACGGAGGGTTCCTACGACGACTGGTTACAGACAGAGAATCCGAGAGGCGTGGTGAAAAGTTACAGAGTGACACGCGTGACGTTATACGTGTATACATTCGTAGAATGAAATCGTGTGCATTCGCAGTCACTGTTGGGGGGCACGGCAAACAAGTCGAGCGTATAGCGAAGGCCTTTGCACGTGAAACGAAGAGAGGAAGAAAGGGTGCGGCGAAGAGGCGCGAATCGAAATAGGCGGCTTTGTAGTTTTCTCTCGAGTTCTCCTCCCCGTAACCGTTGTCGGCTAATAAGCAGGTAATCGAGCACCCGTCGTGGCTAAACGATTGAATAGGCGAGAGAAAATTTAATTTTGCTTACTCACCTCGTCGCCGCAGCGTAGTAATTAATGATTTTTCATAACTCACATATTAGATTGATTTTTCTGTACCAAAACTCAATCGAAGATTATTCCAAAAGATTTTTCTATTGCAGAACGTTATTTTTATTTATTTTTTTTCTTTTAATTTCCTGCTATAGTTCGTTAAAAAAAAATTCTTTTATTTTTCGATCAGAAAATAAGAACGTTTATCGTCGATTAAATTAGAATTGGATTTTTAAAAATTTTAAATAAGTTTCCCCTTTGTTGAAAAAAAAAAAAAAAAAAAAGAAAAAAAATCGAAAAATCGGTTTCGAATTACCCGTATGTTGTGGCCTAATAAGCGTGGTAATCCGGCACCGAGTGCGGTGAACTTTTTGACACCCTTACCGTTAATACACAAGCAACCCGTGTGGCCACTCGTGAATGAGAAACGTCACGACTCACCGATGTGGCCGCATTTTCGCACCCCAATCGAATTTCCCCATTTTGGTCATGCGCTCGTTTTTGTAACTCTACACCCCGTTATCCCGGTGCTACTTACATCTGTAGGAGGGTTGTTCCCGAGTAAATAGACATTATTATGGCCGTATCATTACCCACGCGGGCAGTTGTACCGCTTGTTAACTCTCTCGAACGAAATAACATTCGGATATTTCGTGTCAGTCCAATTCCCGTTCTCGTATTCATTCGTACGAGAAAAAAAAAAAAAAAAACTGAAATGTCCGCTCGCGAGAGTAAAAGAATTTTTTTCGATCGATTTTTCGTCATTGATACGATAATTTTTATTTTTATTTAAACATCAGTTTTTCCGCTACTGAGTACTAATTTTGATGTATCAATAATCAATTAATTTTGCTTCCTCAAGAAGCTTTGTTTTGATGAAAAAATGTGTGTGTACGCATCATTTGATCTCATAACTTGAGAACGGTTTGCGATACCGAGCTATAATTTATACCACATGTTGGGGGGTCAAGTCCTCGTCTTTGGTCTAATTTTTAGCAAAATCTATGCAGTCGTTCAGTTTTCACACCATTTGGCATTTTTTTAAATGTTTGTAACACGCTGTGTAGCTGCGACATTTTTTGAGATATCAGGCTGAAATTTGGAGCAAAGATAGGTTTTCATTCCCCTCACTCCCTCCCCTAAGGTTTGGCATTGAATCTGTCATAAATCCGTCGAGCGGTTCAAATTGTGTGGCATTTTGAATTTTTTGAAATTTTTTTTGATTTTCCTTCAACATCGATAATTTTTTACATATCGAATTGAAATTTGGGTTACAAATAGATTACTATCGTATAAAGTGTAAAATTTAATTCGACGGAAATCCATTGTGAGTTGTTGAAATTTGATGTTGTAAAGAAAAATCGTTTTTCTTTACACGGTTTTCAGTTTTCGTTTTTCTTTCGTTTTTAAAGAAAAATTGTTTTTCTTTACACTAGTAGCATAACACTGATAAAAAAATGTACTTAAAAACTATGATTTCAAATAATTGGTGATAAAAAAAAGCTTTTCAAGGAATAAATTAAAGTGATAAATTAAAGAGAGGAAGCAATATGCCAATGTAATTGTAATAATATGATATTATTTCAATTAATTTAATGAAAATCGAGAGCAAAGCATTGATTTTTCATTTTTCAAAAATCGACTCTTTTTATAGAGTCTACGGATCGAATGCTTCGAAGTTCAGTAGTAGCGGCAATAACTCCGAAGATAAAGCATATATACGAAGGATGAAGATATTACGCTGATATGCTTCGAGGGGTTTATATGTAAAGCCTATAAATCGTTCTTTATAGGGGAACCTGTCGAGAGATAGAGCTCCAAAGCCCGTGACACTCGGCGTATCCACACGACTACGACGACTGCATCCGGACGACATCCACGCGTCTCTCGTCATTATCGTATCGCTCCTTGTGCTCTGCGAAGGAGCAACAGTACCCGCAGTTCTCGACTATTCAGCCTCTTTCTCGGCGCTCGATTGACGCACGTTTATGCCCCCAGAGGCAAACAAATATATACATACTGTTACATATCTATATACGCATAGAATCGTATAAACCTTTCTCGAACCTCATTCGAGAGTACCTTTGGATTATAAGCGATGTACCTTATATCGTATTATTGTACCGATTGCACGCGCGGCTACGAAAGATCGAAGATCGGTAAATGGACATCTTTCAGCTATGCGATACTTGATATCTATTATTTCTCTTTTTTTTTGTTGTTTATTTTCAATATGAATGGTATAAATTACGACTCGCGGAATTGCGGAGATATCGAAACGTCGAATGAGATACGAAGTTGTTGGTCGCTCGTCGGTTTTACCTCTGAGGAATGATTCCGGGCATTTGGTACGCTAAATATTAACCCCTATCGAGCGATAGCCTTTTTTTTTTTTTTTTTTTAAATTAAATCGCAGAAATGGCAAAACCTTCGGGAAACTGCTGATGATGATAGTTTTTAGAAGAAAAAAAATCGTTTGAACTTAACGAAAAGTCGTTCGATGGTTTATGTTAAAAAATGAAAAAAAAAAAAAAAAAAAAAAAAATGTCTCGCTTGTTCTCAGTTTAAAGTAATAGGTACGTGGTACAGTGTGTTCTTAAAGTCGCGTTTTATATCCCTCAGGAATGGATGTTACATTGACGTTGAGAGAAGGTCCGGGCGATTTATAACGCGACGAGTGTACGAACGATGAACCGACAAATCCGTGACGCATATACGATGGAAAGCGAATCGTTCGGTAAAGATCGCTTATACGTCCCGTACTCGAGAATCTTTCGCGGTTGTTCTGTTTCACTGTTGCTGGTTATCCCGTAACGACTACACGAAGCGAAACGAGAAGAATCTCAACTCTCTCTCGCCGTCCGGAGAGACGGAGAACGAACGACCCGAGAGGGGTGGATAGAAACTATCGTCGACGACCGCGCGCGGAAAGGCTAGTAATTTTCATTCCGCCGTATATTTTATAGGCCAAGAAGAGTACGCGGGCGTCCGAAGCATCCTCTCGGCAAAAGTTTCTTTACATATATATATATATATATATATATATGTACTGCAAATATTCGCGTACCGTAATTGTTCGAATGGCTTTGCCGCACGGGGCTTCGATATGTCGAACCGTCCGTCGAGCATAAAGAGATATACGAGAGATAACGGGAATGGTAAATATCCTTTCTGATGATAAATATGCAAGAAATGATATATCTAATATCATGAAAATTATCCTTATAATATGTATTTTCAACCCTTGTAGAGTTCGTTGCATCAACCTGAACGAAGATGATTGCCAGAGAAGAAATCAATCGTAGGATATACGATAGCAAAGTTGGTACTCGAAGGATTCGTTCGTTCAATTGGATATTATTTTTTATATCAATGGTCCCGTTTTTTTTTTTTTTAATATATATATCGATTTTTTTCGCGTTTTATCCGTAATTCGGAGTAAAATGGGTAAAGGGCGTTGAGTACTCACTTTTCAGAAGCGGCAGATCATTCATGAAGCCCCCATCGTCGACATTTGTGTTCTGCAAGAGATAAACAGAGAAAAAAAAAGGCGGATATTTAATAACAAACTCGTTGATACGACTAATAGAGTAATTATGTTGGGTACTTTAATTCAGTTAACTGTTCCAAGAATCTTTCGTATTACGAGGGAAAAGTTTGAACGCGAGTTTTCCATCGGACGCAGCTGACCAGCGGAGAGAAGAGAGGGAGGGATGTTCAGTGAATTGCGCGGAGTTCTAGGGATGCTGAGGGGATCGAAATTAAATTCTTCCTCGCGTCGTTATTTGTTTACGGTATAGCATATGCTTTTGCCCTGATATCATCGTGTTATCGATACCCCTCTCCCTCTCCTCCTCGCCGTCGACAACCTTAATCATAGCAACGTGTAATTTTAATATCCTTGCCCTCCGGTCAAATTCATCGATGGTACAGTACAATGTTATTGCATTTTTTCCGACTATATAGACAACAACAATAAAAATTTCTTGCGAAAAATTCGATAATCATTTTACGATTTTTTTCTTTGACGATTATTCAATTTTACAATTACGCGTTGCATGAAAATTCGACTGGAAACCACGAAATTACTCGACAAAATCAATGATTCTTTTTTTTTTTTTTTTACAATAACTTGATTTATGAACGCTTTTTTCACGTTACAAACTGAACTTCGAAATTAACTTTATCTTCGAAATTATTAAATCGATATTTATAAATAAAATTTTGGTAAATAAAAAATTATTGTAAATTCGGTAAATTTTGTAAGCGAAAGGGTTAAAATTATTATTTTTTTTTAAATACAGTAATAAAGATAGTTATTAAAAATCGGTGCGATTACGTACATCGTCGCTCACCTGGGGGTCGTCACCGAGACTTGTGTGGAGAACGAGATCCGTTTGGTCGAGTCCCGGTGGCGGTAGAAGGGCATCGGGACGCCTGACGGCGCCGTATTCGACGCCTCTACCGCCTCCGCCTCCACCGCCGCCGGCGCTTCCGCGACTTCCGTCGTACGGAAACGATGCGTGCATATTCGTCTGAAACAGACGAAATGAATAATTGTTAAGCCGTTTTTTCTTGTTTTTTTTTTTTTTTTTCATTCACAGACGGCGGGAAGATCGAATTCGATTTGCGAGAATGTTACCACTACGACGATGACTCGGATGAATTGAGAGGCCAATTTACTCGCGTGCAAATCCGATTCCATTAAGATAAGCACACGAGGCACGCACGCCGACCTCGGATGTAGAATGATAATTATCGATCGCGCATTGCCAATCTCTCTGTTCCCATTTATTTGATACATCTACGCCCGCGGTTCATCGATCGCGATGATGCGCGAATAAAAATAACAAGTCTGCGCGAAGCCGAACAATCGAGGCGGCAGAGATGTTACATTTTAAGGATTAAGGATGTTAATTCAATTGTTAAATTGAGACAACTCCGGTGGGTAAGTATTTTTACAAGCATTAACCATAAGTTTATTAAAATTCTGTCCGTCAGTCGCGCAATCACGTGCATAGTATAACTTTCGAGAGACATACTCGGGGCGGCTGAATCGTGTCTAGAAATATATGTGTATCCGATAAAAGATCAGCTCCGAACTCTCGGTTGACCCTCGACGCAGATTCTAAGTGAGTTTCGAAGAGATTTTGACACCGGTTGACTAGACGCTCTCGACTATTCACGTGAACCCCTCGAACGATCGAGATCGCTGGGCAGATCTTTTGTTTAATTTTTTTTTCATTTTTTCATTATTTTTTTTTTTTCGGCGAGTCCCCGAGGCCACGCGTTGCCCCCGATCCCTGGGGGCGCGACGCTTCTCTCACGTACACTTCTCACGTGCAATAACTATACAGACCGTGCCTCGCAGTGCTCTCGTGCGGTAGTCGCTTCTGTTGTCACAGAATATAATATATAGAGATACACGCGCGGCCTCGGTGCTCGACACACGCCGCAAGATCAAACCCGATTAGCGAGAGCGGAGTATAATATAAGGTAAGAACGTTGCGACGCGCAAGGATATCACCGCAAAACGGAAATGCCGCAACTCCGCGTCATAGTATACCTATCCATCCAAAGATTTCTCGGGTTCGTTGAAACTCACTGTAAGATCGTAGTTTAAACTAATCTCGTTTCTTAAGCGTTCGTAACTCCGGAGCTAGAGAACTGTGACCGAGTTCCCAGTGGACTCGACGAATGAGATCATCAAAAATCTCTCATTGCATGAAGTTTTCCTTTTTTTCTACGCGCAAAATAACAGAATTGACACGGACATCGGTAGGATCGTGTGGCGAGCAAAAAATCGAACAAATTATCTCTTTAGAAATTTTTTCATAAGCCTGTAGTTTTCGAGTTACGAGCGATTGAAGCTCAGCCAATGAATGCTCCGGAGGGCGCGCGCGTCGAGAAACGACCTCATTGGTTTGAACTTAAATCGCTCATAACTCGAAAACTACGAGCCGTACAATATTTTTTCTAAAGATCAAATATGTTTATTTTTGTCTACTGAATACGATAGAATACCTTTCGGGTGGTTTTTTAGGCGACCCATATGTCTACTGCAACGATTTCAACAGAGTCGACGCTAGTCCCGTTTTTCATTTCTATTCTTGCAACGAGAAATCGTGAGCAAGCGTATTTGAATCCTCCTCGCGCGCTACACCTACCTGTGATTCATGTGTCAGGTGCGTGACGAATAGTACAAGAATTTCTCCTATCCCCGGTTACATTCAGTACAGTATATGCTATATAACTGCACCGAGATACGAACAGCCGCGGAGTGAGACGAGACGAGGTTATCCTTGCGCCAGTCGATTAGCGGTACTGCGGTGAAAAAGTGTCGGGGTCACTCTTGGAACAGGACTTTGATGCACCAAGCAACACGTGCGATCAGGCCTTCGGGCCGGGCGATCCAAGTTCACGAGATAAGGAAGAAATGAATGGAAGCGAAGGAGGAAGAAGACGAATGAGGAAAGAGGAAAGATCGTTCGATCGAAAGGTAAATCGAACATTCCAATCGCTTCACGTATATTGCACACACGCAAATCAACGTCTTAACCCTTCGAAGTACAGTGTGACTTTGTTAAAGTACCACATCGTTCAAACTGGTTTATCCTTTCGATAAATCTTCGATTTCGAGTCTTGAGATCGAACTTAAGGAACTTAATTGAAGTTTGAACCGAGACACAATGTCGAGATTGGACGGGAGACAAACGGGTTGCACGCGAACCACCGACATTCGAATGTCTCGACGCAATCGAAGTATAGGAGTCGAAAACGTGTTCGTTCGATCGGTACACAGCTGCGGTCTATCGGCAATCTCGCCTATAAAGGACTTTACTCGTAACGAGATAGAAGTTACTGTAGCAATAGAATATCACCGAGACGAACCTCGCCTATGTACGAACGAGATCGCTCTGTCTTCATACGGAAACTTGACCCATCCCGGATTACGCTCACGGCGTTCGGCAATCCAATAGAGACCCCCCTCTGCCCCGTCGTTTAGTAAAAGCAGGTGGTTTGTGCCAAACAACTGGCGATCGCCGCGAAAACACTGTGCAGCGCAATCGAAGGTGAGGAATACGAATACCTCGTATAAAACGTGTTCCAAACACGTCCGATAAATACTACAACAGACTCTGTGTAATTAAATTAACGGCGAGATACGAGTCGCGCCGTATTCACTCCGACTGAATTAAATATGTTTACGAAAGAAAATACTAAAATCCACAATAATAATAATTTTTATTATTCTTGTTGAAAAACATAACACCACTTGGAGCAATCTATTAAAAAATCGCATTTAATTGTATTGTTGTTAAAATTAATTAATATTATCATTATCATCACTATTATTAATCAATAATAACTCATCGGCGATCGGGAATATTCTTGTATCGATGTCTTTGGGTGGTTGATGACTGGAAGTAATCGATCATACTTTCAGCGGAATCGATACGTCAGGAACCGAGAAACATGTCTCTGGCGTTTCTACGCCGACGTTGCGAATAGTATAATGATTACAAGCACTGGAAGATAAATGCTCTGTGTACAGTCGAGACTCGTGTGCAGTCTTTTAGGGTTATATTAATCGAGGCAAAAAAAAAACAAAGAAAAAGAAGGAATTTGCCTTTTTCGAGTATAGGTAACGTGTATTTTATGACTTTCGCAATTAGGCAGATACGAATACCGACAACGGAAGGGGAATAATAATATTCTCGTACGAACGATCGGTATGATAATCGTTCGACATCGTCGGTCGTCGTCAACGGCGGAGCCGATACCACCGCGTGCTGTTCGCCTGTCAAAATGAAGTTTGGGGAATTTGCGCGTCGGACAGGAGCGCAGTAGCGCGAGGGACAACCAATGTGTGGTTCGGTGAACGTTCGGCGAGGCATAAAGCCAAAGTGGAGAAAGACCCAGTTCCCACGTGTGGCCCACGGCGATCACGATGACTCGCATGGATAGCGGCACGTGAACGACGCAGCAACTCAAACGCGTGTACGTGACGCTTCTCTCTGTCTTTCTCCGTTTTTCTTTTTTTTTTTTTTTTCGTCTTCGATCTTCATACGTAGCTCTTTGGTGCGTTGTCTTACCAAAGTAACATTTTTTTTTTTTTTACTACTCGACAGTCTCCGTCGTTGTCTCGACCGGATGTAAGATCTCCCGGCCTCTTTTTGCATCGTCGCTACATCATCATACGAGATTTTTTTTTTTTCTTAAATGAATTTTATTCGTCGAAAAAATGGATTTTTTTTTACCCCTACTATGCATTGTATCGCTTAGGTTTCGCGATCTCGCAAAAGATCTTAAGAAAGTATTCTAAGAATCGTTCTGTGGCAGTAGCTCACGCTCGCGGAATCTTAATCGCATCCGAGAGTATCTTGCAAGTGAACGCCGCCGTCGCCGCGTTCACTTCGCTTCGACTGTGGAGATCGAGGAAAAAGCAAGTACTTAGATTCGGGTCTGCAATTTCTTGCTTTCCGGCAAACGTCGGGGTCACATACCGAGTTCTAAGTGAGCCATAGAACTTTTTCATTATATTGTATCATTTTTTTCAAAGGTTTTTGAGGGTGTCGCCATTTTTTTTTTTTTTTTTTTTTTTTTTTTTTTCGAATAAAAATAAAACATAAAATAAAACTGTCTAATGAGATTGTGAATAATAGAATAATTAATAGATTTTTTTAAAATGATTTTCGACGCCGCGTATTCTTTTTTTTTCCATCGAAAGTCCGATCGATAATAATGAAACGAACTTTACGTTCTGCGGCCAGACATAAGCTGAAAAGCCGCAAAGTTACGCGAAGCGAAAGGGTTACCGATCGTATCCAGCAATCGTTCGAAAAAAGAGCGACAGGAGAATTTCACCGATATGACTCTGGTGTCCGCACTGTTTCATATTTCGCTCGACGACGAGGGGATAAAAACTTCTCTCGCTTAAAACATTTAGAGGCATTTATAACCGCATTAGACATAATTGTTCAATATTATCGTCGTACCGGCTACTTAGTTTCATAAATATACCATCCATTAGAATCATTCATTCGACAGCCGCAATCGAGAATGCATTAGAAAGTTATTTTAATTGTCCAAGTGCTTTTTTTTTGTTCCCTCTTTTTTTTTTTTTTTTTTCATTTTTTTTTTTATTATCGAAAGAAACAGAACCCGCCACTTTGACGATAAATATACTAACGAGGCTTCGCTCGGTTAATCGGAGAAAAAAAAAAAAAAAAAAAAGGCAAATAAAATCGACGGAAAATCCTGATTAACGGAGTTCGAGTTATTCGATCCATTCCTCCCGTTTCTATCGATATCTATCGATGATCTATCTATATGTAACTGATGCAGACGGGGGAATATATAGTTTTATATACTTACTTCATAGTACTACGTAGTACTTGCTTTCCGGGAACGAAACTTTCACGCGAGTTGATAAAAAAAAAAGAGGCGGCGTTAATTAACCGGGCGAGTTGTACTCGCGCACATCTATCTATCTATATATATATATCTATGTATATATACGTAGATATAGATATATATATATATAAGTAACGGTAGCACGTGCGCGTGATGACTATTCGACTTGCATCTCTCGTTCTACAGTGGTATAAACTTCTAACCGCGGCGTACAAGCGACGAATGCTTATAAATTGATGTAACCGGCCGGCCAAAGGAACTGCAAGAGAATTATAACCGCGAGAGTTCTCCGTTCGTGCAAAAGCGCAAGACTAATGAGATGAAATGTGATCGCCTTTCTCTCGTTAAACGTATATATTACAAAAATAAAAATAAAAAAAAATCAAGCAAGCGTGAGCGATATAAAACGTTGGATCGAGGGGAGACTTTATTTTTCATTCGTAACGCGACACAGTGGACGAGGGAAGAGACGCGCTGCTGTTTATTATGATTGGCGATGTGTGTGCGCTGCTACGGTATTGATGTATAAGTTGTCTGTGGCGGCAAATAAAATCGGTGCGGAATCACGCGAGCAGAGAACTGATCTCGATAACGGATACAATTAATTCGTTGCCGATCGATCTCGCGATCTTGTGTGCCGCGATCTTGTGTGCGGCACGGAGCGAGAATAGAATCGATGTATCGAATGTACATGACGACTGTCATAAAAGACCGTAACGTACCCGAAGAAAAAGTCAGAGATCGGATTATTTACTATCGGTTGATAGATCCTCGAGTCCCCATGGAAGTACCGTATACACGAAGAATACCTACAAAATATACCACTTTTTCCCGCTTTTATATAAATTTTATAATTTACTAGTTTTATCATTTATAAAAAACAACAAATAAAAATAATCATCATTTTATTTTTTTATTGTCATGTTATGAAATTATGACGTAAATTGTGTCGACTATAAAAATCGATTAGAAAATGTTGTAATTCTAAAAGAAAAATATTGTTTGGAGAAAAATGTATTTAATTTGAAAAAGTTTCGAAGACAGCGATAAACGATTTATTAAAAATAATAACGAACGTACGGAAGAATAGATTTGAAAATTAAAACCGTTGAATCCGTTGAGTTGCTTATTTTTATTATGTGCTCCATTTTGCCCCGTACTTCGTTAAGGGGGGGTTACCGTTATGTTTCAGTTAATTTCGCTCGTTATTCACCGACCGGTGTCCAGAAGCCGGATAATTATTCATATATATTAGATATTTCACTGTTCGCATACGGACGGTATGCCGAAAAGTCAAACCTCAGCGAAACCAATACATAATTGACTTAATCTCGCATCGATATTAAATACGACTCTAAGTCCCGCAGTTTTTTTTCGTTAGGAATATATAGATATATATATATATGTGTGGAAAGTTTATGCGCCCTGCAAGGTTGAGAAGCAGTTAAGAGAACATTAGCGGAGAGGAATCGATAGAAATTTTGATATATAACCGAACGAAGAAATTTGGGAATCATGAAAAAATACCCCGGGGTTCACGGTAATTATTAATCGATCGTAATGAATTACTCTTTCCTCGTATACATATGTATTTCGTATTCAATGACGCAACTAGATCCCGAAACGTATTAGAGGCCTCGGAATTGAGTAAAATTATGAAATTTCTCCGAATGTTTTCGACATACGACGAAGAATTTTTAATCGAGTATTTAAATTTAATCCCTTTTAGAACGATCGTAAAATTTAGGAAAAAAAATCTCTGGGGGCCTTCCGGACGAGATTTACGCGAGTATTTTTTTTTTTTTTTTTTTTTTTTTTTTTGCGAAAAATTCGTTACGAAATTCGTATGGAAAATTAATTTTTTTACTTATCGCAAATCCCTACACTTTTCTTAATTCACCATGAAGAATCTGAGGCTTCGCCCTTTAATTTCGAACGTGCATTGTACCCTCGCTAACGTCCTGCGGGTTAGTAATTTGCTTATTAAGTTCCGTCGGAGGGAGAGAACCCGTTAAGGGAGGGTAAGAGATGCGACGAGTGCTTCGACATTCTCCCTTGAGGTGGATGCCACGGACGTTTGCTTTGAGGCTAAATATTCCAAGAATCGCAATGCCCTGAGCTCCCGACTCATCCCCGTATCCTCAACCTCCCCGTCCGTGGTAGCGACTCGAGCGCGCGAAAGGATTAAATATCTTGTTATTCACCGTACTACCGAATCTTTTTCATTCAAGATACACGAATTACGAAAAATTAAAATAAAAAAAATCCTAAATAAAAAAACAAAAAATTTCAATAATATACATTTTTAAAAATTAATAATTGAGATCTAATTATGGATCTTTGATTTTTTACCAATTTCTCAAATTACTTACATGTTTCTTAATTATTTCGCCGTGTCAATTGTTTTTCTCCAATTTTTCGAATTGTTAAAAAAAAAAAAGTATGGAAAAAATTTTTTTTAAGATTTATACGAAAAATAATTGAAGATTTTCGTCGCGAGAGTCGATGCTCTTCGAAACTATGCAAAGACGATCCACGCAACAACCCTTTAGCGCCCGCAGATACAGCTGCGGTACTGTGAGCCAAGATTTTCCGGGTATCTGATTTACGGCAAAGAATTTCAGTCGAGGTACAGTGCGGTCTCGTTGTCGAGGCTTCCGCCCCATCGCGAGCGCAATAATTCGAAACGTTCGGGGGAATAGATAGAGGGAGGATGAGAATCAGTTCGTTTAGGGGGGGAGGGAGGGGGGGGATGATTTCTGTGGCAACTCGCGCGCACCCACTCGCTTTTTTGAAGGATAAAGCTATTGGGGTCGGTCGCGAACCACTCGGCTGATTATTGGCATTGTGGTCTACTCTCGAGCGTTCCAACGGGGTCCATCTACCGAACTCTCCCTTTTACAGAACTGTGCAGAAACGATATATACACCCCGAATGTTAAAGAAAAAAAAAAAAAAAAAAAAAAAATACGCGTATATAAAATTCTGTTCCGCGAACGCGAATGCGGGCGGATAATCCGAACCCCCGTTATCGTCTCCTCCATTATCCTGGTTATTATCGTCCATTTGAATCGAATTGCTTTAGAATCGAAAGCACGCGCTTCTCTTCTTGGACGTTGAACCAGTTTTGTGAATTATCGTATTTATCTAATTAATTCGAATTTTTCGATCAGAATTCGTAATCGAAATTACGACGATAAAATTATTGATAAGACGATTTTTGAAATTTTTTTTTTTTTAACGACAATGAGAAGAGATCGATAAATAAAATTAATTATCATTTTAAATACATTCGTTCAATTTTCGAAGAAATATTGCAATATTTCTATTATTATTATTATTATTGTATTTTTACAAATTGATGCAATTAATAAATAAATAAAATTAATTTTCGTCTGAAAAATATATTTTGAATTCACGGAGAAAAAGTAATGGTAACGAACGCTCTTGTTACGGGATTATAGTAGCACTATGCTGGGGGAATGGTATAGACGGAGGATACTGGGATGACTAGACGCGGTGCTCTTGGCACGTTACGCGGTAAGAAGACTGTACATAACTACTCCCAACCGATTCGCCCAAACTTCTCCCGGTTTACGCCGGGTATAGAAACTATCGCGAACTATGCACAAGATTGCGGCGCACGAGGGTTCGCGAATAGCGCGATGATAGATAGAGATTTCACGAGTTTAAGCGGTAAGAAAGAGGATGGAAAGTGAGTTAACAGTGTGCGGGAAGCAGATGAGACGTACAACGGTTCCGATATCCTGTTTCCTCGAAAAAGATACAGCCGATCGATTTTCTCGGATATTCCGAAGATCTCGACTTTGTTCCATCGCTAAAATCCGATCCAATAATTTCCGATACTAAAATTTATCGATTTTTTTTTTAATTCGGTAAATAATACATTTTTAACGAATGAATAAATAAACGCGGCGAAAAACAGTCATCGGCGGTAATAACTATCAATTAAACCGTTAGATACATGAAATATTAACGACAGCAACAAAAATCGACTGTGGTACCTTTTTATTTCGAAGCTTATTTTTCTCAAAAAAAAAAAAAAAAAAAAAAAGAAAAAAAAAAATGGATACACACGAAAAACTGGAGGGTCGAGAGAATAAAAAATGAAACCGGAAGCCAGTGAGAAATAGCCAGATGTTGCATAAACCCACAAACGCATCGATTCTCATTGACAACGGATTTTCAACAGAGTCGCATTTCTTTTTTTTTTTTTTTTTTTTTTCACGCGCGGAAGAGTCATCATGTTACATGACCACTCGCCACTGGAGTGTCTCTAATCCCTATAGAAGACTCGAGAAGTGTCCTCGGGGTCGCAACAAGCTGACTGGTATAGGTATTTTATCCGAGAGCTGTTCCTCGTACAGAGTACAGAGCGAAAAATAAGAGGACAAGAGGCAAAGAACGCGTTGCAGAATGGTGAATCTCGCGTTGCACCGCCGCTTCGGTCAATTAGAGAGGAATTTTTTTTTTTTATTTTTTTTTTTTTTACTCTCTCGAATCCGCGTACGTCCGCAGCATCCGCCGAGGACGGGAACAGTGTACACGCGCGTTAACCATGGACCGCGCTGGCGTTATTATTAACGGCATGACGGTTTTCGCCGAGCCGGTGCAGCGTAAACCGTGAAAGTCGTGCGTTCCTCTCTCATCTCCGGCTCCTCCGGCTCCTCCGGCTCTCCGACTCGCAGCAGCAACGAAATAAGCAGAAGCTATGCAGCAAAGCGCGAGCCGTTGAGCAAAAGGCGAGCGGAGAAGGTCCTGCGGCCGGCAGCTTGTATGCGTGCGGCAATCGGACAATGCGCATCCAAAGGGAGAAGAAAATTATAGTCTCTATAATCTTTGTGTCGCAACGGCCGCAGTCTTCGGATTTTCGCACGTGTGCGCCACACATGCGTGTACCCCGGGGAGTTTCTACGTTCCTCTGTGAGGTGTATTTCTCTTCTGGATAACTTTGCCATGTCGAAGGAACCCCCGGGAGTTAATTTACACCGTCGTCTATTTACTTTGTAGATACACGTCGTTTATTTCTGCACAGTCATTGGCACCTCGACAAACATATTTACCCGAATAAAAATTCAATAAATCGAATAAAAATGTTGAAATTTTTTTTTTACAAATTTGAAAATTCTTTGAATACGATATTTCGAAGTGTTTAAATTGTAGTTACGACGTTTTACTACGATATCTTGGGATTTTTTTTATAAAATATATAGAGTGCTTTGGCCAATCACTGTGCCGAGTAGCCAACAATCGTATCTTCTTTATCTTGCCAACTTGCGAGACTTTGGCAAAACCGCAAATTAGTGTTTACAACGAGACGACCATCACGACGACACGTAACGTTTACGGTAGAGGTGTGCAATTACCACTGGGCAAACCTCACACGACGAACCTTGGAGTGCACGGGGGGGGGGGGGGGGGGGGAGAAAAGAACACGCGTGACAGTATGCCGTTCCTCGTCCGGTTTTTCTTTTCTTTCGCGAGATTATCGGCTCACGGAAATTCGCGAAATATTTAACCGGCATATCTCATGCGCATTCCGGGTCGCGTGTACACCTCCGATGGATCTTTATCGTCTTTCTTTCGCTGTACACATACACGCGCTGTACAGACGCGAATAAAGACGAGGGGAAAAGCGCATGAAAGAAGGAGGTACGCGACTTAACGGTATGCGAATTCCAAGTCCCTTGCGATTCTTCTTCGACGAATAACGCTGAGGATGAAAGCGGAGGGAAAGGAGACCCACCAAGAAATAACCCCTTTTTTTTTTACGCCAATGCCAACGCTATATTACCGGACCGGATGTTGATCGAATTCTTATTCGATTATTTTTTTTTCGGTGACTCGCACAGCTTTCGCTCGAAATCGATCTTTTGTGTAAATAAATTCGCTTAAATCTTCTCAACCGATCGGACATTTTTTTTTTTTTTTTTTTTTTTTTTTTTTTTTTTTTTTTTCACGAAAAAAGTTTGTTTTGGTAAATGTTTCGTCACTTACCACATGAATGGATTCGGCGTCTCTCCTGAGATCGCCGCTTCTCTGGCCGGCGGTAACGGCGACGCTGAGGTGATTGTAGTGATGCTGATGCAGGGTGTCGAGTGTCTGGGTGTAGGGATTTCCGACAAGATAGTCAAGGTGCTGAGGCTGTCCGAGTCCGTGTTGGGGACTCGCGGGCGCGTGGTGATGGGTTGGAAAGGGGGGCGGAAAGTAAGGCGGCTGAAAGTCCGACGCTGTGGGAAGCGATGCACCCCCGTGATGGGGCATTCCGCCACCGTTACCGTTACCCCGATGGCCATGATGATGACCACCCGAGTACGGCGACGAATTGCCACCGCCCAATGACGATATGCCACCGTGACCCGTCAGGCGGTCCTGCAAAAATATATATATACATATATATTAATAAACATTTTTTACTACAATTTGGCAATTTTTTTATACATTTTTCAGGTTAAAAAAAAAAGTTATCGTCGTAAATTTGTCAAATTTCATTACGTATTAATGTCTACGAAATTCGTAAAAAATCAAAAACATTCGTGAATCGTAATGTTTTATTTCGTTGAATATGTTTTTGTATTTTTTTTTTTTTTTTTTTTTTTTTTCAAAGGTAAATTCTACGATTGTCAAACTATTGATGGTAATTTAACGGACGTATCTGTTAATTGGACTGTTGCATGACGGTATGCAATCGTTGTCTGTCGTTATTTGATCGATCACTCGACGCGCTTACAGAGCTCGGAGCGGTGACATGGAATACAGTCATTCGGTGTTTCATTGTACCGTCCATAATGTTCGCCGTATATCATTCATCGCGAATATATTGCCTATCGGTTACTCGGGGGCCTTTTTCATTGATCGATGTACTAACGTCGAAACATATAGGCGCGCGCGGCGTTCATTCGAGTATCCGATCGTACGTACGATAGTTGATCGACATTCGACGATCTCCGCGGCATTTGCCACACAACGGCATCTCTTTCTCTCCCGTCGTGATTATTCAACCATCTGTGATCCGTTCCAACGACTTCGGGGAGACAGTGACGCAAAAAGTATTAGTGTTCTAATTTACTACGGCGAAATGAGAAAAATTAATTGGACGGACAGCGAGAAACTTTCTTCCGTACCGTCTCCGCGATCGCGAGACTATACACACGGCGATTGGCACGTAAGCACGACTTCCGTTCGCGTATACTGGAAACTCGATCAATATTCTTCTCCCCCTTCCGCGAAAGCACAGTCAGGAAGAATCCGTTGAATTCCATCCGCGGCATCGATGGAATTAAAAGTACGCTAAGTTGAGTAAAAAAAAAAAAAAAAGAAAAAATAACGCGCTAATATTACAGTTAAATGCAGGAATGATTGCGAAGAGATCGAAGCGGCGAGACGGGACCGGTTAGAATCCTGAGAAATATATATCACTCTCGCGATCGGGACTTCCAACAGCTGCGCGGCTTTCGATAATTTATCGTTCGTCAGCGAATTCTTCGATGAGAGAACCGAAAAAAAAATTAATTTATATCGATAGATAGATACAAAAGATTTTAATCGCAGGTAAAAGTTTTTTTTTTCTGTACTCCGAAACGCACGAAATGTAGTCAAGTCCTTCAAATTACAAAGGGGTGCATTACTTTACTCTTACGGAATACGGAGTCAAATAAGAATAATTTTTTTTTCTCACAGACTATCAGAAATAATTAATTTTTCATTTAAAGATATATGTATTGAGAGCATTGCAATAAAAAAATATCAATCAATATTGAAGTCAAGAATCGATATGGCCGCTGGAAGAATGAATTATTCTTTATTTTAAAAAATAAATAAATTAACCTTCCGGTGGTCATATCATTTTCTTTTTTCTATATCTATCTACAATTTTTTTCGTATGACGTCCAATACGCAACCTTGTGAGTAAAGAAATAAATTAATTTTATTACCTCGCATAGTTTGTGAGAAAAAAAAAATCAAATATTTGACTCGGTTTTCGAACCGCCGGGTGCCGGAACCCTCTTAACCCTTTACCCCGGAATACTACCGAAGCACGTGTTTCGCCCAATATTCGTAAACACGCAGCCGACAAGAGTTAATAAATTGTAAAAAAAAAAAAAAAAAAAAAAAAAAAATGGAGTCACTAAACCGGTATTTTTAACGCTTCCCGAGGCGTGGTCAATGGCATATTAATTTTTACGAAACGTCCTGTTGTACCAGTGAAAATAATAATAATTATGAAACTTAACTCTCTTAATTTAAAGGTTTTTTTTTTTTTCTCTCCCGAAGGATATAATTGGCACGTGGGTTTTAATGTCTCTGACCTCACGGCCGACGGATTCACGACACTGTCTTGCATGATGTACAACCAACGGTACAAAAAAAAAATATATCCCCTCTTCGAATCGTTAAATCTCGTTTGCGCGTATCGAAACGTTGTATTCTGTCTCCGCGTTTTGAGACGAAATTTTTGAATCCTAACGAATCGAGGATTCTCCGCTCGAGAGGAAAACGAGCGCCAGTGGAGTTGAGCGGATTGCCGGAATCGAAAAACTTCGAGTGTCTCGAGGAACTCGAATTATTCCAATGATATCGTTAGAATTCCTCGAAACAACATCGTCAACGCTAACGCGAGATTTTCGAAGCGCAAAACTATATTCTTCGGCGTTTACGACGATATAATCCGTCCAATCTCGCGAATTCGAATGACTCGAGAGCCGATGTGTCTTAAGACTCCGCATAATTATCCGGTGACGAGAGCATTAATTTTTTTTTTATTCGCGTTTCGCGCGTCAAGTCTTCTTTGCTCGTTTATTACTTTGTTTGCGCGTGTACGACGCAGATGTAGCGATTCGATTGAGTTGTGATAAAAAAAAAAACGATATTCCCATTTTCGAGATCGTTAAGCAGTCCGATAGAAGTTAAAAACTCGTTCGATTATCCATCATAATATTGGACGGGCATTTTTTATTTATTCTCTACATGTAGTAAAAATGCTTCTGTAGCAAAACAAATAACAAAATTACTGCTATATTTTTACCTAAAAAAAAAAAAAAAATGAACCGAAAAACCTGTCAATTTTTCTTTTATTCGTTCGATTATTGATTATAATATTCGGCGGTAATTAAAAAAAAAATTTTTTTTATTCCCAAAAATCTTTCGCAATAAAAACAAATAACGACGTTAAGAAAAAAAATACAAAATAATGTCGAAAGAATTGTGAAAATTTTGCGAAACTGAGGAAAAATCGGTAATAATCTTAACGATCTCGGGACTCAGTCGTAACGCAAAGAGCCGTCGACGAGTCCCCGAAGTCAGCACCACAGCAGCCGAATGAAAGTCCGGGGGGAGGGGGCAAAGTGAGCCGAGAAATAAAACGTAGGTGTGTCCCGATCCGGGACCGCGATAACCCGAATCGCACGGTGACTTTTAAGATCGAATCGGTAAACGCTTCATTTCGCGATAACCCGGGTGATAAGGATGAGATTATAAATGACTAAGCGCTGCGGTACGGCCGGAAAGCCTCGAGGGCAACGGAGTACTTCGAGGAGACATTTGTATAAAGTCGTATATCGATGCTACTCGCGCGCGAGCCATTCATAAATCGAACTATCCAACCGGCAACGGAAGCAAAAACGCGAAAGATATCCACGAGGCGTCGTCGTCGTCGTCATCGCGTCGATTAAACACGAGATGAATTATCCCGGCATTAACATCGTCGGTAATACGAAACGAAGCGAAAGCATAACCGCGCAATTAAACGACTCCATCATCAATTACGAGAGGCGAATTATCGCTGACATGGAAAGTTATCGCAACATACTTTTTTCTTTCACCTTTTTACATTTTTTTACCCACCGGAAACGGGAAGATGAGAAAGTATTGTTTGTCGTTCGGTCAACATAACATTTTTTTTTTTTTTTCGTGAAGTAGAAACATTAAGGAAATGTGAAATTTAACTCTTTTTTTTTTTTTTTTGCTATCGGAAACCGAAAGTATTTAACATATTTTTGTCCGTCGGTTTGAAGAACATTTTTTTTTTTTTTATACTTTCGCTTCACACGTGTATTTTGCGAGGCAAAAAAACGTTGTGACCAAAATCATTGTTTACTCGGTTGTTGCTAGGCGTGAATACGAAGACTTACGTATCCTATGTATAACAGTGAAGTGATCGTAATTCAAACGTTTCTCGAAGTGTGCCAAGATTGCGAGCCGTATGCGAGAGAGATTAATGGTCATCGCGTGTAATAACAGACGTTCGATACGTTCGTGATCTTGCAGACAAGTACGGCGCTTCGAGTTCGCGCGACTTTATATCGCAGTGAACTCGAGAACTCGAAAAAAAAAAAAAAAAAAAAAATAAAAGCTTTGTCAAACGGCTCGATCGCCGTTCAGAATCGAAGTTCGAGTTGAATATTACGAATATTCGAAGTTTCGAGGAAAAATTGAAAATTCTCTTCTATCGGCGACATTGAATGACTTGAATGAAAAAATAAAAATGCTCTAGAAATTTTTTTCCCGTGGGGCTGATGGATATGTGTTTCTTGTTTGCAATCTTCGTTCGCTCACGAGTCGCAGGTAACGCGAGTTATTTTCTTATACACGACATATATCCGCGCTATTACGGGAGAACGAGAACAGAGATGACAAGGTGGACGGAAGAATAATTCAATCCAAGGAAAACGCGTACCGTTACTTCCGGTCAAACTTGTTTGCGGATACTCTCCGGAGGTTGCGGTCTGTGTCGCCCGTGTTACCAGGACGAGCGCAGGAGACTCACGAACTAATTAGCAACTCTCTGTCCTCGCGGCGATATATTTTGTAAAAGATATAATGTAGAATCGCTCCGAAAAGCGAGTTCTGGCGCCACAGCGGACGCGAAATTAATGTATGCGTCCGATTAATTCTTCTATCTGCGCTCGCGAATCGACGACAAACTGTATTAACGTTCGCGACTTGTTTAGCGATCATTGAAAACAAAAAAAATAAATAAAAATTTAATTTATGGATGGTGAGCACAGATTTACAGAATACACATTTAATTATTCAATTTTGCGATTTTTTTTTTTTTTTTTTTTTTTTTTTAATTTTCAATTTTTCAATAATGCGATTAATATGAAATAAAAATGATATTAATTACAATTTAATAAGACGGAGCGTGTAATAAAAAAAAATAAAGAATTTTTTTTTCGTAATTTCGACGGAACATCAATATTGTCGATTGTTTCGATCTAAGAATGCGTCATCCTTCGAATACCGGAGTTAGAAGCGGCCCTTCCAATAAAGTAAAACCGGACACATATCTCCCGGTTCATTCGAATTGGTAATAACGTCTGAACATCGTTGTCGTCGTCGTCGTCGTCGGAGAGGTTTCAAGCGCATCGATCCTATACGCGACAACGTGAAAACGCGCGGACGACCGATGAGCTTTGCCTTAGCGAGTTCGCGATATACCCGGCAATCGTCGAGTCAAGAGTAATGGGGAAGTCGCGGTATTCCCGAGAATCACACGTATTTGCAGACGTCGTTCACAACTTTGTGATGAATTTCATGTATTATGTAGTCGATTTTTATTTATTTATTTTACACACCAAAAACCGATGTATTTATTATTGATAATAATTGCGTTCGATGTAAGCATAAAATCTGCTCAAATTTTTCATTGACAAAAATAAATCATTCGTCCGATTCGGAAAATTTTGTGCAAAAAATAAAAAAATTAATATTCCTGTTATTGCATTATTATAAATTTTACTATATTATTATTATACTGTTTTTTTTCTATCGAATTTTTTAAAGCTTCGATACTATTTTATCGAAAAAAAAAAAAATGAAAAAATAAATAATAATACATTTTTAAAATTTTTCCAAAATTATCCGACATCTCGAATATTCCGTTGGGAGCAGAAGAGTTCGTGTGTGCGATGAATTTGAATATTAAATTAAATAACGCGTCTCCGTTGCACTGAATTTTTATGCAACGAAGCCGACCGATAATAGTAGCAATAGCGGCAGCGTAGGGTAATCGTTATTGGCTATCGAAGCGTTCGATCTATCGAAGTGACTTTGCTTAATCGGTATTAGTGGAAAATTTGCGCGGAACGAATCAAAGCTGTCTGTGGCTTTCACCGAACGGGCAAAGACGGATAGCTGATTGATCTCGAGCAGTTGCAGCAAACGCGGGTTTTGATATATACCGCGTCTACTCTGTTCCAAACTCCAATCTACGGGTGCAACTCAATATATCGCGATTTTAATTCCGACTCGTAACCTCCGCCAAGTTTTACCTTTCTCCCCGCAAACCGCATGATTTTTAAATTCACGAATACGCGATTAACGCTATTAATTTGCTATTCGAATCGCGTGCATCGGTGATGTGCGATTCTTCGATACCCAGTGGACGTCGCGTGCTTAACGAATTTTATATATTTTTTATACGAATTTTTATCTCCATTACGGTACGACGAATTAAATTCGCCTTTTAGAGGCGAATCGAGAGAAGATCTTTGTCTGCCGATAAAAAAGAAAAATCGATAAAAGTTGGATCGATTCTATTTATATTGTCCGAGTCTCTGAGTCCGTTGCTATCACGAAAATTAGCAAATTGACGATCAGCAAAAAAAAATAAACTTTCATTTTTTTAAAAGTCATAACGAAAATGTTATTATTTTCACGAAATTACGAAGATTGTCGCGCGTTTGGTTGAAATTTTTTTTTTTCAAAGCTAATCATTGGAATATAGAAGAAGGGACCGCCAACGATGATTCTCGAGTCGAAAAATTGTTTTTCGCTTCGCTCGCGCTGTAGCGCGATCCGCGATAGTTAGGTTCCTCGAAGACCATAGAAAATTCAACGACGCGTGAGCAAATTTCTCGACGTTTCGCGTACATGATTTACCGTCCGTCTGGAGTTCTCTCGGCTGAAACGTCGGCGTTGTCTCGGGGTACGTAGGAAACACTTATGGCCTCAGGGATAGGCAGGCGCGTTCGGTTAGAAGGTACATATTAGTCATTATTTATTACGTTTGATTTTGTACTCAACGCTCGTGGTAATCGGCTCACTCCCGAGGATATTATTTTACTTGACGTTGTAATTTCAGTCCGGTTACTTCGCTTCTATATCGTCAAAACTCTACACTTTCGAAGTATATATGTATACATACATATAAGTAAGTAGCGTTTGCGTAGAGAGTAAAAAGCTTTTTGCAAACCCTCTCAGCGACACGCGTATGAAACTTTTCGTATCGAGTAAACAACGAAATGTCCGCGGTGAAAAAAAAAAAAAACAACAAGAAGCTTCGAGGCTTTGAATGAAATTAAAAAACGAAAATTACAAATTCTCTTCTTAAAAAGAATTTTACCGTTAAGAAAAGGAAACAAAAAAAAAAACTTAAACTTTCTATACATTATCAATGAATTCATTAATTTCACAATTCTAAGTGAGATAATGACACTCTTTCGGCGATAATTTTACTCTAATAACGAAAGAGAGGAAAAAAAGCGGAGAATTACCGTTCAGACATGATTACCGTCATTAGGCCTTAGAATCGATGAGTGCTCGTGACGCGCGCTTTCTCACATTGGTAGATTTCGTAAAAGCTTATCCGTTATCTGATTTGTTCACTTATCTACAATACTATGCTACAATAACAGTCAAATTTAATTTAACATCGTTTTCCCGTGTGCCGAGACACGGTGAACTCTAACGTCGGGGGAAAATACATTTTTCAATGGTAAAAGCCTATTACAACGAGTCGCGACATTCCTAAACGAGTAACTCGTTCCTATCGGCGATCTTAATCTTCGAGTAACATTAGAGGTCTTTTCGATTCCTGATTTCTCTCACAGAGCTTTCGAAACCCCGTGGACGAGTCGATCTTTTTTACGCTCTTACGGACCGATTAGTTATTGGCTCGAGATAAAAGCCTGATGCACCGATAGACGGAGCTCTTAGCGCCTTGTCTCTCGTGTATAGAGTTGTTATTACTGTGGACTTCGAGAACTTTACGCGCGATCCTATCGTCGGCAGTTCTCTTTCGTGTACCGAGCTAAATGCGAATTATACACGATCTTCGATATACCTATAAACGCACACGTTTCCTTTCCTATCTAAATCATAATATCGTCGATTTATTTACGCGTTAATACGACGCGCTTTATCGAATCAAAGAATAAACAACGCGAACTCTGTATCTGCGATGCATTAGCCGCTTTCCAGAGACCAATGTACTTGCGGATTAAAACAAAAAATATATCGAAATGTTGCTGCATATGCAGTAGACGTTTTCCATGAATTTGTCGTCAAAAACGAAACAAATTTTTCGATAAATAAGTGCGAGTAAATTCACCTCGACCTCGATGACGGTCGTCATGTCGACGTGCGGTGCGTAACATAGCGCCAATTTGTCCGCCGTCGTCGCTTCGCTACGCGGTGGAAACATCTCGAGGACCTCCAGTTTGGCTCGATTCTCGAGGCAAGTCGGCCGAGTGTCGGCCGCCGCCCCGTTTATTCTACTTCGCCGCTAACAACCCCTCGTTTTTTTTGTTATTCTTTCACCAACACCTCATAAAATCATCACTGCACAAAACGCGATTGGTTCGAACACATAATCGTCGCGATACGATTACCTTTTTGTTTTATCTTTAAAACGAAAAAAAAACAACAACAACAACAACTAGTATTCCACCTTTTTTGATTCACCGAAAAATAAAAAAACGAAGAATCGATCTCGAAACGAACGCAAAGAAAATTTAGATCGATTTTGCGCTTTAGTTTTTTTTCGTTGTTTTTAGTAAAACTTCACTTCAGTTCTCAAAATTAACCTCATCGACGTACATCCGATTCTCAGCACAATCCATGCATTCTTCGACACTGCAAAATCCTTGAAAAATATCCACGTGGTACTGTCTCATTGTGTCGAAAAAAAAGAAAAACCTTCGATTCGTCTGTTTTGCTACGTTTTTTTTTTCGTTGTTAAAAACAATTCAATAATCCGGGAGCGATCGGAAGTTGAGAAGAGATCATAAGGAAGAGACGACAGAGTTGTCGGAGACGCGGCGGAAAAATCGGAGACACCGGAAAGAAGAGAAACAGCTGATCACCGCCGTGTGGTGATGCGCCGATGACTGAGGACTTGGCCACGCTGCTTGTAGCGCGACGATACCGAGACGTACGAAAGTGACGGCAGCCGCGGCAAAAGCTAGCGAGGCAACGTACTGCGGGCGCGTGTTGCGCGCGCGAACGAACGAACGATACGATACGATGAAACGGGAGGAGGTAGGTAGGTTGTCCCTCGGAGCGTCCGGATACGCTCTTGCTATGAGCCGCTAGCTACTACTCTGCCACCACCTCCGGGCGACGCGATCGACGAGAACATATAGCAACAAATAACGCGCACGGGACTACATCTAACTCTACCCTACGGGCGATCGGGCAAAACCGTTTTGCTTCCACCGTGACACGAAATCGCGGAAGAAAAGACAAACACTTCTCTTCGATGTTTACATCACAAGTGAGTGAGCGTTTTTCTTCATTTTATTCGCCAAAATTTTAAGACACTATTTACCGAGAGAAAGGGACTTTGGGTTAATTAAAGGATTTTTTTAAGAAAAAACTTTTTGAGGTTATTCTCGAAGTTTTGTCGAAATCTTTGTCGATCGACAAGTCTTTAGTACGTGATTATCTCTTGCGGAAATGAAGAGTTATCGCAATTAATAGATAGTTTAGAGATTTTTTTTTTTTTTTTTTTTCACTGCGAAACGAATATTTGTGATGCCAAAATAACGTTCGCGGCCAATGGGAAAAATGAATAAATGCCTGGAAAACAAATAACTGAAAATCATTAGACCGTTCTACAATAAAAGGTTACAACTGAATTGAAATTAAGAAAAAAAAAAAAACAAAAAAAAAACGATTCGGGGGAAAGAAGAGAAAGCATTTGATGAATGAGATATAAGTATAGAACGCAGTGAAAGGAAAGGGAAGGAAGGAGGATCGAAGAAGAGAAACGAAATTCATTGCGAGTAGCGCGCGTTTGGCGCGCACCACGTGGATGCTAGAGTCGCCGCTACGGGGAAGTCCTCCCCACTCTATCGTTGTGATCGGGCGAGAAACCCGGTGCGAAGCACAACGATGTATAACCGGCGAGAGAGCCGCGACGGGGATCTCTGTTGGGGGACGGCCTCCGAGCGAATAGCGGGCTGTGCCGTTTCCTCCACCGGGGACGTTAAGCTCGACGCCGACGCGGCGCCGCGTACACGTCCTGCATGGGGCATCGCATGACTCGGCGACGTCACTCGGGTCTCGGGACTCGAGAACGACGTTTGGGGTATAGTTTTGCCGCGACGAAAAATCGAGAAAAAAAAAAGACCGCGAACTATTAATGTTTAAAATAACTATCGCAGCATATCGAGTCTTTTTCACAGTTATTTTCGCATGTAATAAAAAAAAGATTTTTATTCATTCATAAAATGTTTGTATACAAATCGAAGCAGAAAAATGCAATGAGTCTTTCACATTTTTTTTGTTGTTTCTTCGTAAAAACATTCAGGAATTACGGGATTGATAATTAGCGACGAAATTATCGAGTCGTTGAACTAGTTACCGGTTTTGCCGACCATTAATTTCCCTTCGTTTATTTTTAGAGCCGCATGCCGGCAATATCGTCGTAGAGATCGGACACTTCGATACATAGTTTCAATCCAGTCAAACGCCCGTGAGAAATATACGGTGTCTAAAGACAAAACTTTCTCCCGACATCGCCAAATTTAGAGACGTCTGAAGTACCCACTTCTGGGAGATCGAGTGCTATTTCGAGTGCGATAGAGCAACGATGCATAGAATAAATAATATTTGCTACGTCATTCCTTTCAATTAATACCTCCTCGTGCGTAATTTTTTCTTTCTTTTTAAGATAAACGATCGCGAGAGCATTCGAGAAGACGATTTCTCGACGCTTTGTCATTTTTTTTTTTCAAATTCGGAATAAATTTTAAATTAAATTTTCGTTATTAAATTCAAATATATTTTTTCAAATCGACTCTTCGTTTGTTAAAAAAAAATAAATACAAAGTTTAGTGTCTCAAGTAAAATTTCGGTAGAGCCACAAATTCACATATATCTCTCCAAATTCATTTTAGCGTCGATTATACAAGTCGATAATCGCTATTTAATTTATTCATCTCTCTCTTCTTCCGTTATCTATAAATGTATTACCGAATCGCAGGAACTAATAAATTTATTCCATTCTGCATGATCAGATCGAACCTCTCGAAGAATTCTTAAAGAATACATACACACATATAGATATATATATATATAAAGACAGAATTGAGCGAAATGTTGTTTGCGTAGGCGTACGGCTTCTTAGCTGGTTCGCTCGAGGGCTCCCTAATAAATGAAAAAAAAAAAAAAAAAAAAAAAAAAAAAATCGAGCGGTACGAACGGAGACAGCAGGTGGTTCGGTCGCACAGTCGATGCTTTGTCAGCGTACGACTGACCCAACTGTTGAGCCCCGAGAACTCTTTACCGTCCGGTCAAACTGGTTGGTACCGATCGGTGGGTGTGCGCGATCGCATAATCGTAAAAAAAATACATATACATATACATATATATCGTATCTTGAAGACACGAATACGTATACATTTACGAAGTCTCGAAGACGCGTGTATCTCTGCTCTCGAGTGTGAGAAAGAGAGAGACCGGTAGCAAACGATTTTTCACTCGTTTTATCGTGCAACAGTTCCCGGCTACGGAGTTTCCAGGAATAAGGTGAATAAAAGCCGAGTTAGCCAAGTTAGCCAAGCCGTGAGGCTCTCTCGCGTGGCGCATAAGCCGCTAAGATATAGTCTTTGGTCAAAGAATCGTCTTCGATTATTGCTACGCACTCGACGTCGCGACGTACATTATCGCTATTGAGAGAGGCAACATTTATGCGGGAAATCGCCAAAGTACCGGCCAATTGAGATTCGAATTTATCGATACGAATGAGAACGGAGTCCCGAGACTCAAATTTTACAGTCCTACAAAGTCTATCGTATTTAAAAAAAAAAAAAAATCAATTTAATCAATAATTTTATTAATTTTTAATACAGTTACAGTTCACAAATTTTTTTTTTTTTTTTCGTGATAATGTCGTTTTGGCCGGAATTTTATAGAGTGAAAAATGGCACTAGAGAGGGCGTAGTCCCGTCGATCGCTTCCGCGGGCCTTTCTCGAGCGGTTGTGCCCCGCGGGGTACGAAAGAAAATGAGAAACTTTGCGTCGGGGCAGAAGCGTGTGACGATGAATGCTCCGTTCAGTTGCCGGTCGCCCTTATCCATAAGTCTTGTGACATTTCCCTGTAGGCGCATTATGGCTCACGGGTATATTCACAGAGTCAGGAGAGCGCAGCTACTCGCGAAGGAACGGACTCTACCATCATCCTGTCATCCTACGCGATCGGTTCGGGCGACGTGCGTATACCAGATTAGATTTTACCGGGGCAATTGGAAACTCGAACTCGTTCGTCACACGGGGGCTTACGCCTAAGCGTTATGGCAACTTCGACGCGATAGTACGGAAAACAATAATTATTCGACGCCGGTAAATCGAGAAAAAATGTAAATTTTTTTTTTTCTTCAAATTTATCGATAACGAAGTCTAACTGAAATTAAAACATTATTTATAAATATATTTCGATACTATTTCACTTATATTTCATTAAGATACTAAAATAAAGAAATTATTAATTTTTTTTCGAATTTATCGTTTTTTCTCGAAAACTACGAGTCATCATAAAATTATTTAATTTTTTTTTACAATATATCTGCTTTTTTGAAAAAAAAAAAAAAAAAAAAAAAACAACATTTTTTTACATCATCTTCTATAGTTTTTGAGAAAAAATGAAAAATTTAACGCGTTTTACGTATCGCCCCCTTAACGTTCCCTGGAGATCGTCGTGGCAAATCCTTTCTCATCGGGACGGGAAGTTTAGTCCGTGTATCGGAATCTATTTCATCCACCTGCAGCGCAACTTTCGATAATCGCCTATAGTCAAACACCACACACACCTCGCGGGCACATTTGACTCCGGGATCGGTCGATCAGGTTTAACGCGGAAGAAGTTTCACTGTGGGATGATTATGCGTTTCAGCGGGCGGGCGATGCTGCGCTATATACTTCACCCTCTGGGCTCTAGTTTACGTTCCGTACTTTTATTTATATATATATCGCGGTCGGTATAGTCACGAGACGCGTTGTCAATAGCCGCGCGCATTTTTTCCATTGTTTTTTTATTTATTTAACTTTTCTTTTGAATTTCCATCGAGAAACGATATCCGGAGTACTTTCGTTATCGCGTAAGCCGCGACGAACGACGTACAATGACGAATGGCGAAAACTTTATAGTCGAAGCGTTTTTTTTTTTTTTTTTTTTTTTTTTTATTTCCAAATCTCAATGATGCTTCGGGCAATTCCTCTGTTCTTACGCGCTATCAGTACACATCGCCGCAACGAGGTTCGATAAACTATGCGCCCCGTTGACAAGAGATCGGCAGGCCACCGGCGTGCAGTCGGCACGAATCTCTCCGCGACGATCATACCTTCCCGAGTAGAAAGGTAAACGAGAGAGCGAAACAAGCGCCGGAAGATTTATTTATCCATCTATTTACCTATCGCGAAATGTCGACGACGCAATTGCTCGGAGAGGAAAAATAATTTGGACGGACACGCGTCAGCCCCGAGGAGCCCGTCAGACAGTAACAACGCTCCAACGAGAGTTCATTCTGTCCGTTTGAAACGAATAAAACACAAGACGAATGGGGATCGAGCGAAACGCTCGGCTTTACCGTATCATGGCAATGATTTATTTTTCGATCGGCGAAAGTTCAACGAAATCGTTGAATAAAACAAGAAAAACAACAAAAAAAAAATGATTGTTAAACGTCGAACGAGAGTTCGATCGCTGAGAGAAGTATAATTCTTGCGAAAGTACAAACTCCGAATGAGAGACAAGACGAATGTCCGGTAGGCGGATTTACGTGATTGCGATTACTCGCGACATTTCGTTAATTCAAGTGACTAATTTTTTATTTGAATTACCGCGCAAAATTAAATAAAATTTAAAAAAATATTATATTTGTTTGAAATTATTATTATTTATTTTCATTAATTATAAATAAATTGTATAATTCATATATAACATTTCTGACATGTAAAATCTTTATAAAAAAAAAAAAAACAAGAATCCTTAATGCCGTTTAATTTGTTTCTCACGAGTTTGCAAATTTGCTTCTTCATCGTTCTCCCCGGAAATACCGGTTCCTTTCGATCTATTTATCGATCGATCGGTACGTGTAAAAAGAGCGATATAAAAAGTCAGTGAAAACCTCGAGATAATATTTAGGGCGAAGTCAGAAATGATTAGAAAGTTTTTCACCCGGTGACATCGGGGATCTTCGATGTTCCGATATATATCTCTCTCGTAGTTTCTTATTAGGAAATTATTCACGCGTCGCGAGAGACGCCCGTTGAATGCTCGAAATGTGAAAGGATCCCGTACTACATACAATATCTGGATGTGTAATGCGATATGCAAATACAATATTATATGAAACACATAACTGTCTTTAGGCGGGGAAAATAATAATAATAATAATAATAATAATTTGTCTTCGCTGTGATCCATGAATGTTGCGAGTGAACTCGCGTGTCAATGCGCAGGTTCGTCACTCCAATGTATATATATATATATATATATATATATACGCGGAGCGTTAAATACTCTATAATTTATACATTATATTATGTATCATGTATATGAAACCGGAGACACCTGCCCCAGTGAATTCCGTCGTGAAACGATCTGACGCGAGTCTTTGGCCTTCGAAACGACAGCAAAAGACTGACAGCTCGTTGCCGATCGCTCTCGCCGTTTGAAGATGTCGTTCGTGCGAACGTCCTTTTTCTCGACTCTATTCCGCTTTATATATATATATATATTTTATATATAGATATATGTACGTACATACCTCGTGCACTCGCAGCGATAACGATCTTTCTGTCTCACTGATCCATTTATTTATCATTTGATTTTTTCTCAGAAGTGACCCATTAGAATCGCTAATGACGAACACGAGTATCGAAACGAACCATTAGAAGTTTCTTGTATATTCACATTTTTCTTCAAGACGAGTTTGTCGATATTAAGATCGATGACAGACACATTTATTTCTTTCTATCTATATCGTATCTGTTTCATTATTCAACGTCACGTATTGATGAAAAACAACAAAAAAAAACAATAATAATACAAAAAAAAAGCAAAAGATTGGAATTCAAGTTTAAGATTTAGAGAATAAATTCTGAAGAAAAAAATACTCTGTAATATTCAAATTTCATATACGATCTTTTTTTTTTTTTTTTGCAAAATTGTCACTTTTGTAATTTATTCGTCATTTACCGTTGGAATCTATCGATTATAATATCCGAATGATTATGCATTATTTTATTATTTTTTTGTCGACGATACAATTTCATCATTACGATCATTTTTCAGTCGGGAGTTTTTTTTTTTATTTTTGTGAAATAATTTTTGTCATATATTCCTCGATGAACACGTTAGCACCGTCGCGTTCGCGTTATAATCGCGTGTTTTATCTCATTAATGACAAAATTATATCTCTCGTGTATTTCATCGTGTGTACAAGCTTCGCGATTGTACATAACAAACGCGTCATAAGCGGGGATACATCATGCGAGAAGGAGGAAAAGAGAAAAAAAAGTAAAGAGAGAGAGAGAGAGAGTAAAATTCATGCACAGGCCGTTCATTTCCATGTTTCTCACGGGGGTATAAAAGCTCCTTCTCGAACGGTGTAGAAGGACAACGATGTCCGCGCGTGTATCTCGTACCTGCTAACAGGGTGTTCCCTCACCCGCGTTCACAGGCTCTCTTCGTGTCCGCGGGGAAAGGGGGGGGGGGGGCGGGGGGAACTACGATAAATATATTCACATGCGATTTTACTGCCGGCTTATCGGCTCGCGTCATCTCGCACGCAAAAACAAACCTCTCTCGCGTAGCCGCGGCGAATGAACGATTCGCGAAGGCGGTGGAAGAGCGGAGGTGTCCACGGCGTGGCAATGCTTTTCACTCCGATGCTATGCAACTACTGCACGCACCAATGTCGAGTATAAACGAAGCACAGGAGAAAGAGAGACGGAGAGATACGGGATTCTCGAGCGCACGACGACGCGTGCCGGTCGCGAACGTTCGATCACCGTGTCGAATCGCGGCTATCTGGATATACAGATAATTGTTGATAAGATCGAATAAAAATTTATTAACGATTACCTTCGATCGGACCAGTCGTCGATTCAATTTTTTTTTTTTTTTTTTTTTTTTTTTTTTTTCGAAGACTTTTTTTTTAACCATCGGAAGAATCGGGAAACATAACGGAAATATGAAAATTATTTCGTAATTACAGGGATTGACGAGAGAGAGAAGGGAGAGAGAGGAAGAGAAGATTTTATAAGAGCGGAGAACTTTTGTCGATGATAATAATAAGAAGTCTTGGAAGGAACTGAAATATGCAATTATTGCATTAGCATGAGCGCGCGTCGGAATTTAATAGTCGAGCTTTTAGAATCGTCAATAAAAAGGAGTCGGGAGTTTATAATATATACCGTTACGTTCGTGGGTATGAGGAAAATAGGCGAGGATTTTGCTTGACACGTTTATTAGACGTGTATTTTTTTCGACACTTCTTACAGTTTATGGAGATTATGCGCGCGAGGATTCTACGAATGTGGGATTGAGGTAAAAAAAAAATGAAAAAGATATATTTCGAGATATTTCGAGTATATATCGGGTTTTTTGTTGTTAAGGGATCCAAGTAGCTGACGGGTGGAAAACCGAGTCATATTTCGAATTCTTTTTTTTTTTGCGCAACTGCGGGAGTCAATAAAACGATTTTTGTTTACGAAAAGGGATATATATATATATATATATATATATATGTATTGAGAGTCTTACAAAAAAAATTTACATCAGATAATAAATTTAAAAAATTATATAGCCGCCGGAGAAGTATCTTGAGAATCTTTAACTCGAGAAATGAGAATTTTTCTTGTCTGTGATCTAAAATTGAAAAAAAACGGGTTATTCAAGTGAATAATAATGTCGAGACGTTGACGATTTTACTTTTTCTTATCTTTAATATTTAATAATTTCCAGTTTTTATTCGCCGCTATAATGTAAAAAAAAAAAAAAAAAAAAAAAAAAAAATATCAGCGATCGTCGACGAATCGTCATTGTCATTAACGTGAATTAACCATTTCCTTTTTTGATTTATTATCTCCTGAAATTAGTGACGAAATAAAATAAATACATTGACTCGAGTTTTGCGCCGACGGGGAAAAAAACCACTCAAAAATAACGAACCAATTTTTTAATCGATCATTTTTATTCGTCTCGAGGAACAATAGTTAACCTAATAAAATATCAACGTTTCTCTCATTATCGTAAAAATTTTATAATTATTTCGCTTACGCGCCTCGAAATTATATTTGTTAAAAATAAGTTTCCCGTCGCGATCATTGAAGGGTCGAAGCTTCGGGTTTCGATAATAAAAAAAATTTGCCGAAGAAAAAAAAAAAAAGATAAGAAAAGAAAAGAAAAGAAAAAAGCGATGCATGGTTTGCGAGGCCGTCGCGGTGGAAGCTTTGCCATTATAAAAATTTGTCGGTCCGCTAGCGCGGGCACTCGCCTTTGCCGCATAACTGCATAACCCATTTTCATCGTCTTCTCGGAATATCAAGGTTAATGCTTGCGTAACGTCGCTCCCTCGAAAATTATCGTCGTCCCACCGTTGCGCTGACAGCGCCGAAATGAAGAGAACGAACTCACTTCATATTCGGAATACGAGCGGTGGTTCGATGTACCGAGCCGAGGCTACCGCGTGTGTTAACAAATTAAGTACCGGAGTGATTTTCGGCCTCTGTGTGTAATTTCAGTGACGAGCCGTAGGTCGTTAAGGATACCCTCTATCACTTCCGTCTCTTTTTTTTCTCATTCATTTTTTTTAACTCTCTCTACGCAAGAAATCAAGTAAAAAAAAAAAACATCGAAGGATAAGTAACGACACTCGGTTATGCGTGCGAATAAAGGAACACCCGGTGAGGGATCGAGAGAGTGCGTAACAGAGATGACCGCGGATGATTCCACCTTCTCTGCGAGTACTCCGCTGCCGTTGATGCTGCCGAAGAGTAAGAAGAAGAAGAAGAAGAAGCAAAGAGAACGATGATAAAGAAAGAGAGGGAAGTCGCTAAACGACATTCCAAGCGTCCCATGCGCGCAGCGCCACACTCAACGGTAACCATCAACGCACAACACCCTTATCTTTAACTCTTTACCTGAACGTTACGAACCCGCGGGTGCCTACAGTCCCTACCGCACCTCGTAGCACAACTTAGGCGGAAGAGAGGAAGTGTAAAAAAAAAAAACACCTATAATACAACCACAACCACCACTGTCGTTCGTTCCATTATACAGAAATAAGTAACTATATAAGGAAACGAGAATGCCGGGCACTCGATGATCTTCTAACGCCTTTTTACCCCGTCCTCATTTCGATTCGATTTTTCCTATCGATCCATCAATGCCACTATACCGAATTATTATTAAATTATCTCAATCCACGAATTCTTTAATTGACCTGTCCATTTTTTTTTTAAATTTTTAATATATATATATATTTTTTTTTTTTTTTCATTTTAATAATTATCATACGAGGGCTTTCGACACTTTCTTAGGCAAGTGGTCTCTCGGAGGATGAAGTTGACGATTGAGGACGTATCGATTACGTTTGGAGAACGAATGAAAACGAGTCCTAATTTAACCGTTAATTTCGTCCGATTCTTCTATATACTGTTCTTCGAAGTGAAGAGAGACGAGTGGAAGTTGAAGCATCTATAATTTTTCTTTTGTTTTTTTTTTTTTTTTTCGTCTGTTTTCTTTTTTTTTCTTAACCCTGTCACGTCAAACCACGACGACGAGAGCACATGGCCGGCAACTCTCTCGATCCCCGCTCGCGGCATCATCGCGGCGGAGACGAGGGTTCGAGTTAACGGGACCTGCGGCACGAGAACGAGATGGCGATGCACGCGTGTTAGTCCGGTGCGTGAACACGCGGATGTACGTAGCTACTTCGTAGAGCTATCGGACGACTGGTGAACGGAATCCGATGCCAACACGTGAGATGGAATGATTTTTTTTTTTTTTTTTTTTTCGAGCGAAAATAATTTTGAATAGATTTTTGGGCGTTAGGGACGATAAAATAGGGTTGAAAAAAAAATCGAATATTGTTTACTATGAAATTGGATAGTATGAAAAGGGACATTGAAAAATACGCTATTTTGATAAAATTTATCGTATTAATGGTTCGATGACATAAAAAATTTAAATTGTATTGAATAATCTTCGGATTTGCGATTAGTTCGGTTTTCGTTCGATCGAAAAAATTCGATAATTTCTTTGAATTTTTTTTTTTCAACGTTTATTTTTTTACGAAATAATGAGTTATGCAGCTGAAATTGAGATTAGATTTGTTAAGAAAATAATAAAGTTTGCTACTCGATTGCCACGAGATACGAACAGAGATTCTTCGTTAAACGAGCCGCGGTCATTCCAAGTGGCGTATGGGTCAACGATTTTTATTAAAGCCTAATGGTTATTATGCACGTAAATGGTTGTTGGCTCTAAGCATTAAATTGATAATTCTGACGCGCAGGATGCGCGTACGGGTACTCTAACGTTCACGGTTTATAGTACTTCTTTTCGAGGAAATCGTGAACGCGTCGTTCGTTGGTCCTTGTTGTGTGTGAAACTGTGCTTTCTCGCGGTTACATACAACCGATAAGTCTCATATTTCGCTAATAAACGGCAAATCCAATTCGTCTGTGTAATAAGCGTTAAAATTTCGATGATCCGAAAATAATTAAACTTTCATAATACATTTTATTTGACGAAAAAAATTACCGAAAATGATTAAAAAAACAAATCGAATAAAGTGTATTTTTTATTCGCCTAAAATTTAGTTTATTAAAAAAATAATAAATTAATTGTCGAAAAAAAAAAAAAAAAAGATATATAAGCAAACCTCGCGTTAAGATTCCTCGAGTTACGGAGGCGAACGGGGAAGCAATGGAAGAAAAACTTTATTAGATTCCCAAGTCGATGTTTTGCGGGCGCGCAACTCTCGACGATTCGTATAGACGCGCGCTGCTCCCCCGGCATCGGCTAATTACGCACTGCCGATTATGGATTTGTGTGCCAAAGTCCGGAATCTCAGTAGCCAGCATCGGCGATCGTCCAACAGTAGAAACGGTGGGGGATAAAGAGGGAGAGGGGACGTAATGAACGAAGTAGAAACACCGCGACGAGATCCCCGCGATATATATATTTTCGTTTGCAGCAACACGCCAATCTACCGGTCGCGGCGACCGCCACCGCGTGGCAGTGTGTCGGCTCGTTTGCCAGCACGCAATTGCGGCGATGCCGATCAATTACCGTGCCCCGAGCGTGCTGGCGAACGAGAGACCCCGGGTATACGCGCGTTCGCCACCGTGTAAGCAAAACAGCCCATGAGATCGTCTAGAAAGTCACTGGAGCTACTGTAAATATATTACGCCTTCCGCGTCAACCAAATCACCGACTTTTCGATCATTTTTTTCTTTTTTTTCTTTTTTCCACTGATATATGCGTTAAGGTATATTACGAGAAAAAAAAAAAATATATATGTTTATTTTTCGAAAAAATTACTCAATTATACAGAATTTAAAGTACTTGATAAAAAAAAACATCACTGAAAATTTCATTAAATTTGTAAATTTTGTACATTTTTTTAACACACGTACAAAAAGTCCCCCTTTTCCTACCTGTAAAGTGTGGAAAAAGTCGCGCATTTCGGTACGGTACGTCAAAAAAATTATGCGCCAGTTACGTTTTTTTCACGTATTTATAAAACGCTAGTAATTTTTCAAATGCTGCATCGAGATTATCGTGGACTTTTGCCACACTTTATAGGCACGAAAAGGGGGAATTTTTGTGAATTTTTGACAAAATAGTACATTACGATACAAGTGCGATAAAATTTTTTCTGACGAGTGTGAGTTTGCAGGACGAGCCGAAGGCGAGTGTTGCAATCACACGAGTTGAGAAAAAGTTTTTCGCACGAGTATCGTACAAAATTTTATTTCACGAGTGCGAGAAATGTGTTTTCTCACACGCGCAGCGAAGCGAAGCGTGCGAGAAAGCGGCTTTCTCGCACGCCGTGAAATAAAATATTTTATGCCACTCCGTGTGAGAAGTGCCGACTTCTCACACTCGTGACATAAAATGTCGTATGGCACTCGTGCGAGAAACTTTTTCTCAACTCGTGTGATTGCAACACTCGCCTTCGGCTCGTGCTGCAAACTCACACTCGTTGGAAAAAATTTCTTCGCACTCGTATCGTAATGTACTAATGCGATACACGTGAAAAATTGACTGCTCGAGCAGCCAACTTCACAGCTTAAACCGAATGCTGAATGACTTGACGCGGAATGTCCGATACCCCGCGGAAAAAGCGAAGAAGCTTCATCCTCGTTTTATTTAATTGGTTCGCGGTTACCAAACTCATCGAAGAAATTGTCGATGCGATCTGATTCCAGCGGATCTTGACCCTCAGGGGGACACGCGCGGTTTTATAGATTATAATAAATTTATTATCGAGCATCGAGTTTTCCCAATGGCTCCTCGTTTCCGCAGTTCTCGCGTATATAGCCATCGAAAGATTCGCGGAGATGTGAAACGCTTACCGTCTTACGTTAATATCCTATCCATATCGAGAAAATGATCGATTTCCCGTGGAAATAGTCTTCGTCCGTCGCGCTACGAATCGCAGTTCGGACACGTGCATTCGCGTAATGTATTCGATTATCTCGCCATCAAACGAGCACTCGGCTATTAAACTCGTGTTATCGTTTATCCGTAAAAAGAAAAGGGCTTCGGGGCTGTATTGCCGTGAGTATATTAAAGCCACGTAGATACCGGACTTCCGTAAGCCTTTTTAACAGTACATGCATTTCCAGTGGTCATTGAAGAATTTCCTGAACTGCCTCGGGGGCTGAACTCTCTGTAACTCTCCAAACGAACGAATGTCCGAGAGAAAACAAAACGAACAAAAATTGCCTCTATTTTTGCGACAGTCACGAACGCGATGACCAAACGAATAATTGCGATCGGCAAATTGATAGCTCAGCTTTTAATAATGCACTCGAATTTTTTATCATTTCTTTTACTTATCTTTAATGCCAATTTCTTAAATCGAACATCCGCGAGAGCCGACGCGGAGAGTCGGTGAACAACGGCAAAAGTCGAGACGAGAAGTGATTTAAAAATGAGAAGCTCCCCAAGGAAGAGAAGCGGGTGGTCCCGAGACGCGCATTCTTCGGTACGACGAGAGCGCGCGTCTGAGTTCTTCAGGTTTCTCAAATTATAGCGGGAGAATCGCGGATGTGTAGGTACAAACAAGCCGTGCGAGTAGATGCGTTTCAGATGGCGGCGGTGAACGTCTACTACAGCCGCGAAAAAGGTTCGAACGAACGCGTTGCTGAGAGACCTTTTTTTTTTTTTTTTTTTTTTTTTTCCTCGTGCTCTCTCCCTTATAAGCGATCGCGTAGGTATATATGCGCCCGGAGGGAAAGAAAAAAAAAAAAAAAACAAAAACTGTAACGGTGAGCGGCCACGCGGGTTAACACACAAATGGCCAAACGCTTACGACTCACAAGCGAAACTTTAAACTCAACCGGTAGATATTATAATGTTTCCGAAGTGCGCATATACAGTTAGTGCTTATATCGACGGACTCTTCAAGTACGTCAAAAAAACTTTGTTGGCTTCCGCGAGTTCTGTGTGCGCGCGCTGCAATGCTCTTCCGCGATAATTACAATAATAAACAAATAAAAATCTTCTCGAGTCTCTAGAATTTTTATACCGAAAAAAATAAAAATCGCGAGAATACAAAGAAATTAATAAAATAAACAAAAATTCATCGATTTTACTAAAAAAAAAAAAAAAAAAAAAATTATCGTAAAATTTTCATATTATGGTACTTCATTTATTTTTTTTTTTACAACTTTTTTCAATTTTAGCGGAGCTCTTTATAAATTTTTTTTTTTCTTTTTCGCCTATTCGAATAATACTTCTCGTGTCGATAAATTTGTGAGGAGAAACAGCGCAATCGTGCGAATCCTATTCCCGAGTAAAATTCTTAAAACAACGGGGCGGGTAAAATAAATTATCATCTCAAGTGTAACAAATCTTTGAAGGTTTAATCGCGCTTTCGTGAAGTAGATGGCAAACGATAAGAAAACGTTTGGCAGCGAGAAGGCAACGCGAAACTCGGCGCGAGACGAAGAGAGAGCGTATTCTCGAGTACTCGCACACGTTGTGTGTACCGGGTATTTCGCGAGAGGGGTTTACGAGGTTCGCGCGATTAAAACAATCGATCCTTCGATCCGATTAGACTCCGCATGGCGGGAAGGATTTACGGGTGCTGCGAGTTTCGCCTCACGGAGATAAGGATACTGGAAGAATATAAATATATTCGCCAGGGAATGACTTTGCTGTCTCTCTGTGACTTCTTCCTGTGGAGAATACTCGCTGGGAATTCTACGTAATATTACTCTCGGCAGTGTTTTGTTCATTGAATCGCGAATTGGGTTCGATCGCAATTATTATCGTAAATCTCAAATTTAATTTTTATCTAAAAGATCGAACTTGAAATTAATTATTTATTATTTCTATCGAAAGATAACATTTTTGAAAAATGATTTTTCCATCTTAAACGCAATATTTATTAATTATTTTTTTTTATTATCTCGCGCATTCGCTACCCAGCGAAGTACCGGTCTCTCTCGTTCCTATTATTCCAATCGCGCGATGTTATTATTTCCCACGTATTCCTACTTTGGAATACAATGATCATAATAGACGATCATAATCGTTATTGTATCTCGCGAGGAGCGCGCGGTAAGCTCGAGTATCTTGTGTTATAATAATGGGGCATGAAAGAATCATTCATTTGGGTGGACAGCGACAGGGATCCGGTAGAACTCGCGCATCGTTGCGCCTTCCGAAGGATCGTGATATTACGAGAAAGACGCGTGAAAGCAGCCTCGTTAATCGAAATCGTTAGAAAGTCTTGACGGTGATATAAATCAACCTAAAAACTCTGAGTTAACTCTAAGCTGCGTGAGGTTCTAGGTGCCCTCCTCGTGCGATCTTTATTACACGTCTTTCATGCAACTTTATTTCACACGAGCGACACGAGCAGCCAGTGCTGCTACATTGTCAAAACTTCCGAATTTCCCATTTTTTAATCGTATTTCAACATTGAAAAGCGTAAACGCGACGAGTATTTATTATTCATTATAAAATCGACTTTGTAACGAAAATCATTTTTTATTCACAAGTTATATAATTTAAAGATAACAATTGAATAATTTTTTTCTTCAAAATAAACCAAAATGTATAAAAATTAAAATAATCATGAAGAAAAATGAATTTAATTATTGGAAATACAATTTTTTTTTAATAAAAAAAAAAATGCAAACATTTTCAAATTATATTTCGAGCGCAAAGCTCTATATTTATATTTTTGTTTAAACCTCCGATAAACTTAATTGATTACTTGATTATTGAATTGAATTGATTATTGAGTGAAAAAAATGAAAAACTAAAGATAAAACATCGAGTGCAGGATAATTGCTACAATGTTTCTCGAGGTGAACGTTCGCCGTTTAGACCAGTGCGACACGCGGCAACACATCGTTCTCACAGCTACCGGTATTCCACCCGGTAACAGCTATTAAAGCAAAAAAAACGAAATGCCGCGCGAGTAAAATAGCGAAGGATATAATAATATCGTCGCCGCAGAAATTGCTAGGTGGCCATAGGCTTCGGACTTTACTAGTTTTCTCGGTCCCCAAGCGCGCGCGCGCGCGCGCGCGAGAGAGAGAGAGAGAGAGAGGAGAGAGAGAGTGAGCCTATAGGCATTAGAACTCGAGAGACTTCGGATAAGCAGAGAATCCAGTGATTGCTATTCATGGGTGCGCGGCGGGTTACGTGTACACACGATGCTTCGAGAAAAGTCCGAGAACCGGCGATCCGTCGGAGTTTCATGAATCCGTATCTAAAACGCGTTGGATGCGAGAGAAATATAACTAAAGCAATATTCAATGCTTGCACGGTAGTTGAACGGGTGACAAACGATTATTTCAAAACGCGCCATCAGTACCGATCTATCGATCAATCGGTTTTGTCTCTCCCTGCGTTCTCTCGCGTATAGAACGGCTGGAAGGCTCCGTGCTGCTCGGCTCTGGAGACTCTATCGATGTATCGAGAGGGGTATTACTTGGGCTGAATTAGTAACGGTCTCCACGCCCAGTACCGCTGACGCTTGGACCTGTACCATACATCTCCGATGTCTGGTTATAATGTCCCCATACGCCCGTTCTAACTATTACTGTCGGTTCGATAAACCCGCGACGGTATAATCGAATCTTGCGACGTACGGGTTGGACGAGGCGCCCGCGCGGAAAAGAGGGCCTCCTCTCCCTCGATGTGCCTAAGGATTGTCGGTAGATGCGCGCCCGGGCTGCCCGGGCTAACCGCGCGACCAATGTGACTGGTAGACGAGAGAACGATCGACGATCGACGATCGACGATCGAGGGGGATACATAACACTGTTCGTATAACCGGGACTCATGAATAAATATACTCAGGACGAAAGAGACTTGTAGCATGTTGGCTTCTCTTGTGTATGTCGTGTATGCGCGTATAACGTAAGAACACAGAGCCGACTTGCCGAATAGGCCGACTTGCGACTTTGATACAGGTGCCTCTCTCCCGACTCGAGCGTTAATGCATTCATTTATTTATTACAACGCTGCCGCTGCTTTAATGAACGATTGTGCGCAAACGAAATATCAATTGAAGCGATTACGCGATGTGAATCTCTCGTCTTTTCCACCTGTTTTACCGCGATTTCGAGTTTTTTTTTTTTTTTTATAAAAAATAAAATTATTCATTTGTCGATTAAATAAATTTTATATTAATTTTTTTTAATTTACATTTGCGGAGTATCGAAAATTATTGCCGTAATAAAAAAAAAAAAAAAAAAAAAAAAAAAAATGTGGTTAATTTCTGTATACGCGACAATTCAGTGAAATAAATTGTTATTTCGGAGATTATGCAGTTATTAGAAAGCCTCGTCGATAAGTAAACGAATATACAATTTCTCGGGTCACAGATGGTCACATATTCTTTCAGCGCGACAGTCATTAGGGTTCTGTTAATTGCCACGTACGCTCTCGTCACTCATTGACTCGTCGTCGGTTGGGAAATATGAAAATTTCTCCTCCACATCGTACGCGGTGACACGCCTTTATTGGAAACTCACGAAATTCTTCGTTGCTCTCACTTTTTCGCCTCCGCGTTTCGTGTCGCCCCGACAGATTCGTCGCGGTTAGTTCGTTAATATATTTCCTAATAGAACATTTATCGGTACGACAGGTACCATCGATCATTATCTTTTTGGACATATATGTTTATACATGTATGTGCAATCGACCGATCGGCAATTCAATTTCGTGAACCTCTCTTCTGCGTCGTTGCTACTAATAAAAGTTTATATGAGAAGAAAAAAAAAAAAAAAAAAAAGAAAAAGAAAAATGCTTTCTACGTAGAAAGGGATATGTTGAATTTTTATTGGTGACCGACTCTGTGGGGATTGGCCAATGTTGACGGCCCAACATTTGTACATACGCTTCAAGGGACGCTGGATTCACTGACCGCAGATTAACCCACTTTTACGAATGTTCAAAACTCGAAAGAACCTTCGAATCATCGCGGAGACAGCGTAAAAAGACTTTTAAATCTGTGTGCCAGGCGTGTTGCGCGCGCAACGGAGAAAGATCTCATAACCTTTTTACCATTCGAGCAATTATAGCCACATATAACGTTGTGGATATCCACCGATGATCGTTCGACGCGGCGGCAACCGCGACACGCGTAATTACATAGTTATAATCGCATTTGTACGTGTTGTACAGTTAAGTTACGAGAACAAGTCGAAGGAGTGGAAGAAACAAAAAATTCAAAAGAAAAAAAAAAAAAAAAAAACAACATAAGTGGAGAAGGATACCAGTTGCGAGTCATCGGGCAATTAAAGTATCTCTATCTTGTACCTAACGTCAAATGTCAGAGGTCTTTTTTTTTAGCTTGCAACTTCTTTCGTACTGTTTTGCCGTGCTACGCGAACGCTGCTTTATGCCTTTTGTCACTGCGAAAGAACTCGCGAGAGCTTAATTAAACCGCGAAAACATCTGCGCGGCAACAAAATATAACATACAACACTTCTTACAATAGACGATAGCGTGGTGATGGCGAATCTCCGCTACTGGATATTCGTCGTTACGCTAGTTCTGTGCGGACGAAAAGGAGATCGGAGTAAAATATGACAATAATGTTTCACATCAAATTACCACATCTTTGTACTTTAAATCTCGGAATCAATGCGAAAAATCGAAAAATTCTTGTCGTTTGATGAATTTAAAATTGAATTAAATTTTCGTTGCGTTTCATTCCGGTCTCCGCGATGAATTTTAGCTTACATCGTTTCCCTGTCCCCGCGAGCGTTTAAAACGTAATGAGTGGATATTAAATCGGACCGAGAGCGCGCTTCTCGCTCGAGTATAACTTGTTGCACGAGTGCGCGCGAGCGGTCAACGTGAGAATTCGACTTGGCCGCGTAGCAAAGGGCAAATGATACATAATAAAATGGCAAGCTATCAACCGAGTGTATACGAGTAACGCGGAGTATGCGAAGCGAGAAGCAACCATCAGACATAGTGAGTACAATTCAGCGTCCAACACAAAATGGGTATAACTTTCCACCGTGTCTATGGTACAGACCTCTGCACACCCGAGTGTGGTGCAAAAGACTCGCGGGCGCGCGCGCACGCGCGCGAGTACCCGCTGTGCCACAGAGAGTCGCGGTAAAAAAAAAAAACAAAGTTTTATGGCACTCTAACCCGCACGTTTATATTAGCGTGTGCAGGCAACTCCTCGGCACTCTTGTAGACCTGCGCGCATACTTCTTTCGGGTACGTCGTGCAAATATTCCGAGAGTTGAGAGTACAATCACGGCTGAAGTTTCCACTGTTAAAAGTAATTAGGTAGAAGGAGTTTGCGGACCGCGCGGTTGAACGCGGGGAAAATTTTTCACGACGAGAGGGGGGGGAAAAAATGCCTCGAGTTCAGATTGTTGTTCGTAACATTCTCCGCTGTGGTACTTGTAAATACAGAGTCGTCCTCTCGCAAAAGCACGCCGTTTCTGGCGGTCGTTGGACTTTGCGTCGCTCGGCTCGAGCGTGAAAAACGAATTTGCTTAGCTTCGCCGACGAATATGGAAATGTATTGCGTAGGGGCAACCCGGGGTTAGTTGCAACACGGCGCAAGTCGAAAGCACGCTGTGGAAAAACTTAAAGGTTCTCTGTGTTCCGACTAATCCCGTGTTTCAACACGCCCCGGTCTCTGCTACTGTACAAGAAGTTAACGGTGCAGAGTTTAGTTTAAAGGATTAATGAAACGAGCGAAACGATTGGCGTAATAACAGCTTTGCCAATTGTTCAAACTGCGCGGAATATCATAAACTTTCTATCTTCGGCAAAAATTTCTATGCAAATTGCATCTATATTTGGCCTTTTAAATGATAGATGGACTTAATGCTGGTTTAGTGAAAAAAAAAAAAAAAAAAAAAAAAACTAAAAAAACTTGTCGCAATCTGAAAACGTCTATTAATTCCAAGATTGACGCAAAGTTCAAAAGCGATTGAAACTTAATGATTTCAAAGGACAAGAGGGTTCTTGAAAGGCCTACCCACGTCTTGTGCCACCCACGCGCACCTGTTAAATTCTTCGTGCACCCATGCTGAGTGAAAGAAGAAAGATGTTCGGTTATCCGTTCGGATTGTACACACGAGGAGGGAAGAAATTCGCGGGAAGGATCTTAAAAGAACTGTAAACAGAGTCTCCGATAACGCGCGTAATAGGCTATGTATGTGAGGTATTGGCCGGAGGCTGTGGCTGCCGTTGAACGGAGGAGACGCGCGCTTGGGAGTTCGCGCAAGTAAAAGATTTTTCTTGAAACCCGTTTAGTGACCTCGAGCCGTGTAGTGCGCCTTTTGCCTCTGTCGTCTTCGTCAACGAGGCGCACACAATCCTCTCTCGATGTTTAGACAGATACGTGTCGCACTGCCTACGCATTTGACGCGCGCGCTCCTCATCGACGTCTCTTACGAGACGTTCCCCGCGCCGTTTAGTTCCTCCTTCCAACCTTCGTAGAATTCTCTCGCCCGGTACAATTCGCGAGGCGACCGACGAAGAGGAAGGTAGAAGAAGAAGAAAAAAAAATCATATATATATATATATCCTCGGGCATCGGAAACCCGGAGGAAGGAACGCAGAAGTGCGACGACTGAGACTGCTTGACGATACATGCCCGAGAGCTACGAGAGCCAGTCAGCCATGCATCGACAAGAGCCGGAATGAGTCAAACCCGCGAAGCACCCTCGGGGTGACTGGGGAACCCTCTCTGCCTGCTTAGCACCGCGGGTTCCCCTCTCTCTCTCTTCCTCTCTCTCTCTCGCTCTCTTCGGACAGAGATCGAACGAGATGAGAGAATGATTCAGTGCCGTGAAAGAGAGCTCGTGAAATAGCGTCGACGAAGTATGATAAACTCCCTCTGCACTATCCAAACTTGCCTTCGGGCAAAAGCGTGCATGTATGTGTGTGGTGTATATCTTCGCTGAGTCGCGCGACTCGAATCGTCCTCTTTCACTGTCGAATACGCATCTGGATAGGAAGAAAGCGAATCCAACGCAGAAAAACTGGTTTCCCCGATATATCGATAAATATATTCGAATCGGTACGATTGTCGAGTTTGTGAAGACTTCAATATTTATAGATTTCAAATTCATTAGTCTATCCGTTGCGATAAGAATCTCCGTCTATAAATAAATTTCCTAGCCGCTGCTAGAAGTCGTCCATCGACGAGATCGCGCGATTCGCCCGTAGCGATGACTTGTTTAATTGCATTCTCAATATTCATCGTATTTCCTCGCGATCTCGGGAGCTCTATGAGTGATTACAGTGTACTTTGGGATGACAGGCTTAAAGCGTTCGCTAACGAGAGAGCGAAGAATTAACTACCGAAAAAAAAAAAAAAAAAAAAAAAAAAAAAAAGATCGTTCGCGAAACTTACATCATCCACGTCATCGTGTAGAGCGTCGTCTCCGCTCTCCTCGAGAACAAATCCAACGTCATTGTTGTTGCTGCTCAACGATGGAAGTTTTCGAGGACTAAGCTCTTCGCCGTCAGTGTTGTCGCGCTTTCTCTTGTTACCGTCCCTTATCTGTTGATGATGATGATGATGATGATGCTGATGATGATGACGATGATCGTTCATGGCGTTGTCATGATCGTCCAACATGTCTGTTACCATAAGTTCCGATTCGACACTCGTGGGTGACGCCACGTCGTCCAGAGGCGACATTGCTGCTCTGTCGACCTCGCCGCTTTCAAGAACCGACATAGCTTCAAGTCAGCAATCTTCGATGGCCTTCCTATTCGTCTATTTCAATCCGGGATGATCCGTGCTAATCTTATCGCGTCCCGAATGGATGGAAGAGTACAAGAAGAGCTGCATTTCCATTGCTTTCTTCGATGTCATTGGCATATCATGTCTAGCGTCTTCAATCACGAGTGGTATCAGCAAGAACTTTCTATGTGCCGTCACAATGAGTGAGAACCTTTCCCGCAGCGCGGATCATCAATTGCTCTCTCGCGGAATGTTTCTATAATGATCAGCTGGTGAAGATCCGCAGCGGAATCGTCGCTCATTGGCCTTGAGTAAATCACGGAAAGGATCGTAAATCTCGGTGAGATCTATCGCCTCTGGGCTCGTATGTTGGATCATTCGCGCTGCGACGAGACGGTGACCCCTTCTACCATACGCGACACCTGTTCTCGTCTCGGGTCGACGACGTCGATCATGTGGTCCACCTTCGGGTTACGCAATTCCTTATATTTCCGTCACATTCGCGTTCCGTTTCAGACCATTCATCCGATTTCAACTCAAGAAGATTGAGGTTTCTAGAATCGTTCGCTATTAAGATTCGCAATAGCGCTTCACTCTTCACTGACTTTCCAAATTCGCACTATGTCCAATGTATTTCCTGTGTGAGAACCGAATACAGCTTTCAATAAAGCCGCGAGGTTCCGGTACCCGAAGTCACTTCCGGTAACGCACGGCAGGTCACGTGGTAGGTTACGGGTGTCCCGTCCCCCACGTGGTAGTCCTGCGTAGTAGTTTCAGGTAGAGGAGAAGTCCTTTTCGATAAAAAAAAAAAAAAAAAACTATCACTTGGGGGGGAAACAGTGTCTAATGTACGCCCGAGGGGTAACACGAGCTTCTGGTAGGATAGGGCGTATCACACACAGCTTAGAAGTTATAATATCGGTTTGGACTCGTGTTGAGGTCGGTGAAAGAACCTCATGGGCGCCGGGGTTTGTACACCGCACCGCGTTGGCGCGCGCGCCTCTCGAGAATGGCCTAGAGGCAGAAAAGAGGAAAGAAGCCGTGAGGAGTGACGGCGAACGGTGGCGGAGGCGCCTGCGGCAGGAGGGGGCATCGCGTGGAATAACCGTGCGTGGAGCGAGAGAGAAACGACAACTCCTGCCGGACTAACCGACCACTACAAGTATCCACGAGCGCAACATATCGGCCACCGCTTCACCATCACTAAGAAACGATTGGAGAACCACGAACGCCTCCGCGACTGAGGAGCCCACTACCACATAGTCATCAATAGGTCGGAGCATCACCAATACTAACGTCTAGGAGAGTATTGACTGTCGTAATGACGTCAACTCGATGCTGGACTCTTGGTAATGTTGGGATACTAGGAGCATTAGTATCGGTACCAATGCGCTACCAATACCAAGGTGAGGCCAATACCTTTGTATCGGTCACCAATACCCAATGCTGGAGTTTCACGTCCAGACGATACCCAACACTAACACCTGCCAGGATCTCCCTCTCTTGATCTCTCGTATCTCTCCGTCTTCCTTTCTCCTCCAGCTTCCCCGATAGGTCCGGCATGCGTGTTTCACTCGGCTTGTCAGACTCCGTTCTTCTCGCCGATACGATACAACTGTGCTCACCGAGCATCCTTCGATCTTTTCTCTCAATTCATCTCCGGTTGCCTCGCAACAAGACGTCTTTGTCTCTTGCCCAACCGGAGAGAGACTGGCATCTTCACCTGTGCCGATCCGTGGGTCTTACCTTCGTGCCCGTTCGAGTCTCTTTTCACGGCGATATAGCGCTCTCTTCCCTCTCATTGTGCGTACCGACCATAAAGCCTGACTGGCCAGCGTGCTCGCTATTATCTAACCGATGATTCTTTCCCATCTTCTTCCGTCTCGTTTCTTACCGCAGCACAATTGTAAATCCGTTGTTCTCGCACGGAGCATCCGACAGGGGCCTTTTGCTATTTCATGTTTATTTTCTTTCATTCGTCGTTTCTTAATCATGCGGGTACGCGGGATCTCCGTCGATAGTGTTTCCCATTTGGTAAATCAATGTTCGCTGAATGCGCACCAAGAGGCACGTCTGCCATGGCGGATGCTTCGATATGTGTTCGGATCACATGCAACATCGACGAGTAGGAGAATCTTCGATGGTTTTCTTCCGACCCACACTTCCATCAACAACTTCAGAACATCGGGTAGAAATGTCGTCGTGTCTTTTGCGGATTACCGTACGAACCGGTATCTCCGCATCTTCGTGCACTTCATCAAGGATGCCGAGATTCAAGCCATTTCTGAAGTTGAAACTTCTGGTCGGTGAATCGATATGATGGAGTCGAGGTTCTGCCATAAAGTTGTTATTGGATATTGGATTCCTGATCCGCTACTGCAATCTTCGGATCGTTGGTCAAGGAAGCTGAGAAATCGATATTTCGGAAGTTAAAGATGTTCCACGATGAACCGATCTAATAGATTCGAGTTAATGGTTTAAGGGTTTTAATCCTCAGAAGTTTAGAGGTATTATTGCATCCTTGTGTCCTGAAAAAACTGATTGGTATAGAGAATTAATAGCTGATACGTCCCAATTTTATTTCTCAAAATGCAGTTCTCTCAACCCATTATTTTTCTCAGTGCCTTCATCGCTGCTCAACTCTGCCAAAAATCATATATTTCTTCAGCTCTTTTGTCCTGAAATCGATTGATCAACATGCGATTTGTCTGTTATGGTTCGATCCAAATGTTACAAACGGGTTAAGAGTTGCCGGTTCGGAAAGTCAAATGCCCCGAGTTCATCGGATCTATCAGAGGTCTTTTAGGTTTATCGTACCCAGTCGCCTTGCCTTTCGCTGGTTATCATACCGTCTGCTGGCGGTAATCTTCGCCGTCCACTTAATCGAGAAATCAGAAACAGTGCTTTCAGGCGAATCGTCTTGAAATTTAAAAATCGTGTCTGTCATATCGATACGATAGGTTTCAGAGAAGGCGAGACGATTGGTATCGGTAATACGAATGTATTATATTAGACTAAACGACATGAATTCATTTGGCTGATGAATTTCTACAGTCTTTCGGGTATTTTCGGCAATCAATTTCGGATGATTAATCCGACACGGGACTAATGGCCCCCACACCATCGTAACTTTGTAGTGAATTGTAAGGTGTTCGGCGACAAACCTATAGGGGGGATAGAGATTCAAAGACAGAGTGGCTTTCAATCAATCTTATGTAAATATAGCAGACAACGACAAATTCGTGTAGCAATATTCACTGGAGCTTCTGGTATTAGGCAATGTCTCTCGATACAAAGTTCTCCGTTAGTATGACGATACGTCTCGGGACAATTCTTGCCGTTTCGCATAGGATCGCACAAATTGTTTCCTGGAGACAGAGAAGCGGAGATTGACTGGGAAAGGAAATCAAAGATCTGAGATATCCGCCACCGGGGATGATGCTTGGGCCTGTCGCGAGGCCAACAAGAAATTCATGTTACCCAGAGACAAGCAGTAATCGCGAAGTGCTGACAGTCTTTGCAACGATCGGTAAGCGTCCCCGACGATGAACGGACGTTCATATATACATATATATATACTGTATCTCGCGAAATTGGCTTGTCACGATGCGGACATTCCTCATGCGTTGACCCACATTTATCGGTACGACCAACAGGAGCAGATTGTAACGAAATGCGAACTGCGCAGAGACACGACATGTAAGTATCCTTCCCCCCCACACGTACTTGTCGAATGATCGGGGCTTGTTAACGAAGAATGTTGAAAGCGATTTTTCAAGACATTTTCTATAATCTTCGATACATTAAATTGTTCCAATATGTTTGATTTTTTTTTTTAAAGCGCTTCAGGGTACTTAAATGAAAATTTAAGCACTGATGACTGTTCCTTTCTATTTCAATCCGAATTTTCGAATCGTGAGTTGGTTTTTGAGTTCGCATTTCACTCGAGTTCTCGAGCAGTCTTGATCCTCAAAGTCTGATATTAATTTTCAACCGAAGATCGAACTTATGAGCATAAATTCGAACATTAGAAAACTGCGATCGGGAACTCGTGAAACTTTCGGCCAGGTATAGGGTCCATAGACTTCTGACTTTACGGTCAACGCTGACCGTTATTACTATATCGGATATTAATAAGCAGTTCTAACGTATAAATTGATCTGCCTTCGTCGTGGTAAACGTGAACCGGTGCGACTGTGGTGGACCTTGGGCCCGAGGCTTTCACCAGAGGCTCTCTTGTACTGCGTTCTGGTCCCTGCGGCATACCAAGACAGATCGCCTTCTCTTTATTCTTTTTATATTCCTCTCCTACCCCTCTCCACCCCTCTCTTTCAATGTTCTTTATTTTACTGTTCCTTCAGTTTGTACGCACACCTGTCCTCTCATTTTTTTGCTACAGTTCTCTCGATAACTCTTTCGACTCCTTGGGCGCGAAAACGGACGGTCGAAAAAGCTTTTTTGCCGATAGATGACACATCGAGCATTGAGTGTAAGAATCGAATGGAACTTTATCTCAGGTGCCAATTTGATAGTCTATATCTTACGACAATCAATAATAATAATAGTAATAAATCGTAAAAAATATTAATTCAATTGTTATTATGACTAATTGTAATAAAATTTAATAATAATTAATAAAAATCAATTATTATTTGTTAACTTTATTTTAATACCATTTTTTTCACTTCTGAGGAAAAATGGCCCGATAACAAAATATTGTTTGCCGACGTATTTTCTAACGTTCGAGGAATGTTGACCAGTATAACATATGGCATTTTATTAGTCAAAACTATTCAGATATTTTCCATTATTGATTATCCTTAAGGTCCTTACGTCGTCAAAATATAGCGAAGCTTCGAGCGCCTCGAAACCCGGGAGAAAAGTTCTCGCTTTGACAATGCTCTCTCTCCCCGGAGAAATCTTTGAGGATATTTTCACGTCTATAAGGTGGAGGGTGGTCGGGTAGAGCGTCTCTGCCGGATGCAGATAGCGGCACGCTGACGTCCCTGCATGAGTACACCACATGTCTAAGGATACGTCACAATGTCCCTGATGGGAAAGGACATCCTGTAGGATCGGGAGCACACGCCTCGCCACCACACCCCCCTCGCGCCTCTGATAATCCATACAATACGCGACGCCGTGGGAGAGAGGGCCTCTCTCTGGCATTCCGGTAAAATATTGCTGCAAAAATGGCCATCGGATGGACTCTATCCATCCGGCGAAGCGCGCCCAACAAACTTCTTATGCTCTCGGCTCGTCTATTCATCTAACAATCTTATTATTGTATGCGAAAAGGTGAGTACGGAACGTGAAGGGGCTGAGATGAAAAGCTTTCGCAATATATCTTGATAAACACGCGAGCGTTTGTAACACACGACGCTGTATAGCAAGCGAGAGGGCATTACAGACCAGACAGGTCTCCGACTTTTGCACACTCACTCGACGTTATCAGCTACACGTAATCATAATTTTATCGTTGCTCTTTATTCATTGTTTTTTTTTTTTTATAAATGTTACCGCTAAGATTTTTTTTTCAATCTGTGTGAACATTAGCATGCTTCGCACACTCGAGAATAACTTGCGATTAATAATGGTGGAAAATGCGTTTTTTTTTTTTTTTTTTTTTTTTTTCATTTCTGACGCGAGTTGCATTATCAAATATTGCGCTTGAATAAAAATATATGTATTCGATAAAATTCTTCGTACCACACAGTTGACTCATTACCTTTTTTTTATGCGTAATTTACGATAAAACGGCCAATCACTGAACCGTCAACAGGCTTTACTATGTCGGATCCGATGCATAGCATCGATAGTGCAACAGTCTAGTCACAGCGAGCCGAGAGCGATTCAGCTAAGTGGCACGAGATCTCGCGAAACCCCCTTGGCAACGCAATAACGTACGGCCATTAGCATTTGCGTTTATCAAGTCTCACATATTCAACCAATGATAAAGCAACGAAGGCGTGGCTTAGGCCTGCGCGAGATTTCTTATTATTTCAATCACGTAGCAGTACCGAGACGATTAGAGGAACGAACCCGCTCGCGCGGCCATGCCGACTATCGCTCGATGGTCTTGCCGGGTGACGCGCAATACGCACATAGACATCGGGGGGGGATATAGGTATAGCTGATAAAGTACGTAAGAGGTATAGGAACAGCCGAGTAGCGACAGAAGCTGCGCCACGACGCGCTCGGAGCGGCTGATTAATTCGTTTGCCTCGTTACTTTTATCGCCCCGTATCTGCGACGATTTCTTTCGCGCACGCCTACCATCGGCATTTCTAAATCTCCGTATCTCGGACTTTTACGATTCGGTGATCGGTTAAACGTCAATTATATCCGTTTAGTCACTTTTTTTTGTATTGAATACTCGGATCGAGACAAATTGAACAATCGAACTCCGTGGAAAGCGTTGCGCGTTGTGAGGAGTTTGAGAAAAGGATTCTCGCAAAGACGCAGACGCGGCTGGATTGACGTTGATAGATCTTCAATTTTAATAACCGGTCTTGAACAGCTACAACCAGGTCATGATTTTCTGTAATTTTTTCCATCGACGCACTTCGCGGATTCTTGTGCGTCAGTCGTGGATTTAACTCTATAGAATGACTCCGTTCATCTTATGATTTTATTTATTTCTTCGTACACCAAAAAAAAATTGAAAATTGGGTCCGAAAACTGAATTACAGGGAGATGGGCTTAGTGCCCGGATGAGAAAAATTTTCAAATCGTATACAATTATTCACTGGGAAAACTGGGAAAATATATCATTTATTGTATGTTTGTATTAATTTAACAATAATATACTAAATAATCGACGAAAGAAAAAAAAAAAAAAAATCGGCGTTTTAAGTTCGATCGAAACTTTTGTCATACTTTGAGAAAAGAGTATTTTCCCGGGACGCGTATTCGTTTCAACGACGTTGATGGATCTTCAATTTTAATAACCAGTCCTCGATGGCAATCGGGTCATGATTTTTCCGTACTTTTTCTCCGATACACGGAACTTCTCGTGCGTACGTCTCTCGAAGTTTCGAGCTGATGTAGCGACCTGTTCCGCTGGTTTTTTTGTATTATTTTTTTATTACCCTTTTATTCTCCCGAATACGAGAGAATCGATGAGGGAACAAAGGATTTTTCGGGGGTAACGAGGACGTGTCCTCCGCGATGCTGAACGATGGATTCACCTGCAATAAATCAATGACATCGAGGGGGAGAAAACGACGGGTGGATATCGTTGAAACGCGAACGAGATCTCGAAGAGGATGCGCGCGGCAAACGCAAACGAAAGCATCGAGAGTATCGATGCGCTCCAATTCACGCACCCCGAGAGGTTAGGCGAAACGAGAGTGAATATAGTATATACTTGACGTAATCTAACGAAAGTGATTGATAAGATCAATGACTAAGTGAAAAACAACGACGAGCTCGTTTGATGAGCGAAGAAATTGAAAAATCGAAACACGGCAAGACGATTGAGAAATCAAACTTTTCGTTCATTCGTTTTCCTTTTTTTTTTTTTTTTTTTCGCTTTAACAAAGTAACGTAGAACGAGTTTCGGAGTCATCGGAAATATCTGCAAGTCATTATTGCAGCGAGTTTTGAAGGCGCATTTATGTACCACCGCGTAGTATCTCAAGGATGCGATCGAATATCTCGATTCTTCGATGTAATCGCTACTAAAATCCTCTCGACTGAGAACACAAAAGTAAAGTGCAGTTATACGGAGCAATCGCTCGGTTAATCAGAGAAACGAGTAACAAGACAATGTAACGAAGTCGTGAAATATCAAGGAAAATAATTGATCGCGCATAATGTTAACGGAACGTTTGGAATTAAATAGTCGACAAAGATGTAACACATAGATATTTATTCGCGTTTTAAACTTGAAGCATTCTTTTTTAACTGCAATTCGTTAATGACTGTCTTCGCGAGGACGACATGTTACATTCACATTTTCTTCGCAATACTTAATCAATGTTTATTAAACTTTTGTCGATCTTTGCGGTTCGGCAATTTCAGGTGAAAAAACGCGTTTTATTTTTTTTATCGGTAAAAAAAAAACGAAGACAAAGGGTCAGTGAGAAATATATTTAAATCCAAAAGACGAAGTTCCTTCTGTATTGACACAGTCATTTGCAAAAGAAATACTTCCACTGTTACACCTTATAAAAGAAACGTCATGACAATGAGTTTCGAATAGCCAGACACCCCTTTAATATCCAGTAGGTTAGATAACGTATGAGAAAGCAACGGTTCCTTCGGAATGTAAAGGGTGAAATATCCTCTGGGATGAGTGCTTGATTGGCGAACGACTTCCCGGAAATCTCGGCTCGTTCCAAGCGGACGAAGAGACTCAACAGTCTTCGCACAAGGCTCGTTGCTGTTCCTGTTGCGCGCGGTGAGCTCAAGTTTTCAGGTGAAGCAGAGACGCGTCGCGCCCGGAATTTATCGTTGCGGACACGTTTACGCGAAGAGCCGGTGCTGGTACAGCTCGCCAAGAGTCCGTTGCTGCTGCTTGCTGCTGCTTTTGCTCAGAGATCTCGTCCTACCGAAGAAACGGGCGACGCCAAGGATATTCATGACGGGCCGGTCGCACCAGCCTCCTGTTTACTCCTTCCTCTTCGTATCTATCTTTCTCATTTGTTTTTTCGTTTTTCATTTTTTTTTTTTTTTTTTTTTTTTTTTTTCATTTACGAGTCTTCATGATTCTAGGGTGGGTAATAAATTAAGCACCGTTGGCTGCTTGTAACCTCGTCGAGCCGGCGTAGTTTCGCATCCTGCGATGTGTCCTTCTAGTTCGCGAAATTAAAAATAAAACGAATTGCTCTTTAATTATCTTATTTTTAGGCGTTTGTTTTCTCTCGTTCTCGGAGAGGTTGGAGAATAAGCGTGGAACGGGAGAGGAGTAGAAATCGACAAAGCAGATGATTCTTTTATCTCGCTTGCTCTCTGTTTCTTGTCCGTTTCTCCTTTAACTCGCTCTCCCTCCCCTCGAGATTCCGTTGTGCTCACACTCGTTTCGTCCGCCGCCGCCGCCGCCGCCGACGTAGCCCCCAGTCGCAGCAGCCTCTCTGGTCCGCTTCATCAGGTCAACGCCCTAGTGACCAGCGCGGCTCAACGCGCACCTTGTTCGTTCTTCTTCCTTCTTCTTCTCATTCTTTATTTCTCTACTCGACCGACGAACTATCTATACCACCTCGCCTTCTTCTTCTTCTTCTTCTTCTTCTTGTTCGTCTTCTTCTTCTCATATGCGTGGCGACTGCCTCTTATAATACCCGCGAGATGCTGCTCTAGGAATCATTCGTCGATCGGGACTCGCCGGCTGATCACGATTTTTCATCGTAATTCAAAGTTGTCACAATTTCGTAAATTATACGATTGTCGGTAAAAAGGTAATTAGAAAAAAATCGATAGTCGGAACAGTAGAAACGATCCGATTTTTCAATCATTTTTTAATGAAAATATATCGAGAGTATAGTTTTCCGATTTTATACGATATTTCTTACCGTTTCCCGCCCTCCGCGAAGCTCACTTATGATACATCGCGCTCTATGCCGATGGTACGAGCGATTAATTAGCAACTCAATAACGAAAGACATTGTGTATTGACATTGAAATTAAAATAACTGTATTTAGAATTAATTTGAAGAAAATTTCAACACGCAATCGTTGAGGTTCGTTGATACATCGATAACATTAATATCGCAGTGGCGAGCTGTCGTTAAATTGAAATACCCACGGTCCGTTTTAATTTAATCTTTGTAAACGATAGTTAAAGTTCTTTTGCTAGCGTAACGAGATGTTTCGCGTTAAACTAGGACACGTGTATCCGGTCTACATTGATGCCTCGTTACAGAAGACATACGTATACCCGCAGCATCAACAACAGCAACAGCACCGATTATTAGTCTCTAATTAGTGCTGTTACGAGAGAACTACGAGATAGAATTCATCATCATTGGCATACACGATCCTGTCGTTGCCCATCGCATGACGATACCTATGATATTATCATTCGCCCGTATAATAACGATCTCTCACGCGTTTCGTATCGTCTCACTCTTGTTTTGTCAGAGTACTCGTGACGGTGATGACATTGGCCTTGGAAAACCGTCCGTTCCAGCGAGACTAGTGTTCCAACATACAACGTACACACACCACCGGTTACCCAGTTAAACGATCGAGTCCCCGGCAGTCTCCGGCTCGCGAGGTATCCGTGACCCGTTGACGGAGTTAGCGTGTCACGGACTCCCAGCCATGTCGCTTCATCATGCATCATCGACAGGATCGTCGCGTTCACTCGCATCTACATTACACACGCTATCCTTTGAGAACGAAAACCCGGCGCGCGCACTATATCATCCATAGTCGAGGATCTACGCGACTCTCCGAGGTTTGCGCTCTCGTCTAACTCTCATTCCTCATCCCGAGAGCTCTTGACGATTCATCAAACACCAGGATATTTTGTTTGTACGACGTTACGAACTTGTCGCGCGTTTCGGACATCAACGGAAAAGCATTTCAGCGCTGCGGGAAGTTCGGAACGATTCGAAACATCGTTGAACTTTGGAGACATCATGAATTATCGAGGGAAGTCTAGAAGACCACACATGCTTACGGTTCGATTGACGGCAGCCTATTGGCTTCGAGAAACTGTCAATGCTATACCGGATCGTACCGGCGCCTCGGAAATCGTTTATTTAAAGTAATTATACCGATCCTCCAAAATCATACATTTTAATAACATTCATAATAATAATTATATAATAAAGAGATTGTTTTTACCGAAACTACGGTACATTTTTCGCTGTAAATCAATGAATAATTGTACATCCGATTTTTAGTGACTTTTAACTTTTTACTATTGAAATTAGTGATAAATCGATTTATACGGATTATGCAGTAGACTCTGTCGCGTCGCGTCGTTTTCACTGCCGGCAAACAACAAGAAAAATATCGAAGTTAAGGAAAGTAAGAGTCGTGACGAAGGCACGGTGAGCGCGTGCAAAAATATATATCTATGATACACGGGTGTACTTAATAACATTAATAACAGCTCGTCTAATAGTCAGTCACCATTAGATAATTTCATTATTACACGAGTGTTCAATCATCTCAGTCGTCTCCTGTGCAGAACTCGCGACGTCCTTTCTCCGATTTCATCATCAGCGTTTTGCCGGTAGAACGACTTGACCATTAGGATGTTTCTTGCATGGTTGATGCATCTTACGAGTCCTGCCAACGCGGGCCCGTTGCGCACGTCTGCATACGCTGTGGATGGCTATTACCGATTTCACATTTTTCCATGGACCGACGACAAACAATCTTCTGTACCGCGGAGGGAGGATAAAGGGGACGCAAAGGGAAGAATCACAGGGAAAGAATCGGTGCTTCTTACATCTTACAGACGACAATCGACCCGGTAGACGTGCCTCGGGTCGGATGTCCGAGTCTACAATCTCTTCTTTCTTCTTCTTCTTCTTCTTCTTCTTCTTCTTCTTCTACCGCACGTAGGTGACCAAAATTTATCCCGGAGTACATTACCGGTTGCAAGCGAAATCATATTGCCCGCCGCGCACCGAGAAGAAAACACGCACGCAGCATAATTATGCATCTGCACCCAACGTCCAACGGCGTCTACCCCCTGAACGGGATCGCGGGCGCTTTCGTTTCTCTCGCGCATCGCGACCAACGCGCGCCCAATCCTTTTAATTCCGTCATCCAGCTGCGGAATTTTCTTCGACTTCCATTGCATTACCGAGAGCATCCACGGGGTACGAGCATTGAATTACCAATGCGGAAAGCCACGAGCGCGACGATTATCTCTCGTGAAGAACTTTGGATCGAGAGACACGTTGAAGTCTCGTATGGCGGGTTTTTTTTTTTCTTTTATGACTGGGAAACACGAATGAAGCGCTCTTGAGGGTTATGGATGGAGATTATTGGAATATGACCGTTGGACAATCGATTCAACGATGGAAGATCGTAAATAGGTAAGGAAAGTCGTGTTTTTTTCGACGGTGCATTTCGTGAAAGAACCGGTCATTAATTCGAAAAGTGAAGATTTTTTTTTAGGGACAATCTTAAAGTTTTAAGAGCTTCTGGTACGCATTTTTTTTTTTAGTGGTCGTAATAATATGAAATTTTCTCTGTCGAGTATTACTGGTTAGCGAAGACCAGCCAAGCTGCTCGATGCTTGAATGCTTTTTATTATTCGAATTGATATTAGGGTCAAATTGTTATGATGTTTCTTAACAGGTGTCTCAGCGAAAAGGGTCTCGTTGAGGATACATGGAGATTGTGGTTGCTGTGTGAAAGTTTCTCGGTGTGCATGTAACTGTGCGATACGCACGATTGAGGGGGGAGAACACGCTTCGAAATGTTGGTGTTATGATGGATTACGAGATTGTTAGACGTCTCGAAAGATCCGTTCTGACTGTTTGTAAGATTGGGATGTGGCTGAATACTCGAAGCTTGTAAGAAATAAAAAATATCGAAATATTTCCCACGTAATGCATTAGGAACTGAGATCCGACTATCTGTAACGGGAATCAAACATATGCGCCCGGAGGTATAGGCATTACACGGTGTCAAACACGGCGATACGAGAGAATTTTTCGACGCAGCTTCCATAATACGCGCCGAATGTATTTTAATATTCAAGCCCCAAGTTTTTTCGATGTATGACCATTTTTTATTTCTATATTTTATCATTTTTTTTTTATAGTATATTATTTTCTTCATTTATTATACTATGTATGCTTTTTTTGTGTTATTTATTTTTTAACTCCCGACTGCCCGTCAGGGCAATAAGACGGGAGTTATGCGTTTACACAGCGACGAGCGATTTCGTTGTCCGGAATGTTCTCGGAAACGGCTGAAAATTACTTGGCAAAATTTGATACGTTGAAGCTATGACGCACAGTCGATGTCGTTTGCAGAATAAAATTTCGATCCGTTGAATATCGGTAGAAATAAAAGCGATTTACGAAATAGTCTATCGAATATATCGAAGATTCAGCGCCATTTTCTGCGATATATATTTTTTCGTCTCCCGGTGGCTCGCAAGGCGCTCGATCTCCGTGCGATATAACCTCAAATTCGCGGAAGCATAGGTGTCAGTGAAAACATTGTCTTTAAAAAGGATGAAATAAAAAAATGTTACAAAAATTTAAAAACTCCCGACTACAAAAAGAATGAAATAACAAAATTAATTATTCACATGTTATAGTCGGGGGATTTCCATACTTAATGACAAAGAAATCGCTTGACTATAAAATGTGAATAATTAATTGTTATTTCATTTTTTTTGTAGTCGGGAGTTTTTAAATTTTTGTAAAATTTTTTTTATCGATGTTTTTAAGTTCGTCGAGGCCGGAAATTGGGTCGAACGCGACCGACGAAAATTTTCGGGATTTTCGACCTTTTATCTGACACGCGAAATATAACAATTATGCGGGTTAATTTATTTCGATAATTGTTTTTGTCGTTTTTTTTTTATTAACCGTTTCGCGAAACTCGAGGTTATAAAATGAAAATCGATAAAATTCAAAGCGGCGGATGCGAATAAATAAAATTGTCAGGATTATTTAAGCTTCCTGTTGCTCTTGTCGGATTTGAATGGATCGGTCTTGCATTTCTTGTTTCCTCGTTGCAACGCGAGTCTTACAAAGTTCCATCGCATCCGCATCGTCGATGTGACCGAACGGGGTAAGGCGCACCTGCTCTCTCTCGTTTCTCCTTAATTCGAACCCTCCGAGAGCTGCAGCTCGCATCGCATACAAGAACTCCCGCATGTCGGGATGCATGCACTCGCAATGGGTACACCAATGATTCCAGCCGCTCGGGCAGTAAGCGAGGCGCGATTATTTTCGCTATTCTATTCGTTGCCCCCGGGTGCCTCGCCAGCATCCACAACCATTTATCCGATGATCCAACGATAACCGCGCTGTGATAAATACACAGCCACCTATCACGCGTGAATATATTTCTTATATTTATTCCCTTCGCCTATCACCTGCGTATCGTCTTCCTCCTTTGCCCACTCGAGCCACGAAGAGCCTCTCCGCTACAATAGGTCAAGCGTTATTAATTTACACGAAGTTGTACTTCGCAGACATTAAATGATACCTCGCGCATTACCGAGTCAATGATTCTTCAGTCATAAAAGCTAAATGGCAGAGTGGAAGATCCAACGCGAATGTATTTCATTCGATGTATGGAAAAAAAAGAAAATTCCTGAATGAAAAAAAAATAAAATATATCCCATCGCTTGACGCGTCCTGAAAGTAGAGTAAAAACCACCGAACAAAATTTACGAGTAATTATTTTTTGTTTAATATGGAAAAAAAATTTAAAAATATACGAAATTAGGTGCTTTTATATAATTAATATATTATAAAAATATATTTGATAAATTATAGATATATATTTTTTTTGCTTCGATAGGTTGTCGTTTCGATTATTTTTTTATATTAGGTAATTGCCGATCGCTCGACGATTTTTTTTCCTCGGTAACTCGATATCATTCCGATTGTAAAATCGAAATAAACGGTCGTAATAAATGAAAGTATCGCGTCAGATACGCATAATTCACCGAAAAGATATCGATACATTTGATCGCACTTATCGGACGTCAAGCGCATCTTACCGATCTCTCATCAATATACAGAATATACCGTTATATCGTTGCCTCTGAGATAGCGATTGGACTCTCGTGAAAGCCACGGAGAACAATGGCAACCCGATTACGATGAGAAATAAGTTGTTGAACCGACGAGATCGGCCGTAGCAAGAGTGTTAATTAACTGCGAATAGAGAAGGCCGAGGAGAGGAGAAGAGATACCGCGAAATTCGTACAATACAGCACCTGCTGCGTAAGCGCTTAGTAAATTAGAATCGCCGTTGCGGCCGCTCACGGCAACGATCGCAAAAGAAATATATAATAATAATAATAATAATAATATTAATTCGCGCAGAAGGTGGCCCCCGTGGCAGAACGCCCCCCGATGGAACGAAATACTCCGGTGATCTTGAATGTCGTGACTATGAACCGAGAGCGTGAAATATCGCTTCTCGGTACTCTCGTTATAAACTTCGGGGGGCCCGCTTCGCCATAATCATCCATGAGATATATCTAACGGCACTTTTTCAATTTCAAATTAGAAATCTTTCTCTTGCGATATTCGGGCATATTGGCCTATCATCTGCTCTATCGTCACTATAGACCGCTAACGGAACTCGCCGATTTGCCAACACTTATTACGCGTATTATTATATACGTGTACATGTATACTTTGTTCACAATCAAACGATTAGAATTTCGTTTCATCGACGTTTGGTGCGTTGAATTATTGATTATCCGCTCGATTTACTCTAATTTTCTCCAAGTTTTTTTTTTGTTGTTTCTTTCGTATTCATTTTTAATTCAACAACGCAGATTCGTGTTTCTCGCTGTCGGAACTCGCGGACTCGCTTGAAAAATCTCCGCGACTATCTTTGACTTCGCGGTACTCATAGACGATTATATATAGTATATATGTGGTTTATGATTTATGATTAATGCATGAGAGATATTTTTTTTCGATCGGGACACATCGAGGGTGAGGCACGACTGATATACGGAGGACAAGACATCAATAACTTTCTATCGTTGTTCGCGAAAGGTAGATCATTCGTGAGTTATTATTCCGCGGGTTTGTTATCTTTCATTATACGGACTTTTTTTTTTAATTCGACTATTTTGTCGATTATGGTTTTTTTTTTTGTTGTATCTGCCATTTTTCTCAAATAGGTCATTTATGTAATAAAATTTTTTTTTTTATGTTACTAAAAAGAAATAGAATTTCTTCCACACGTTTTTATAGACAGACCGGTACATAAAATCAAATCGCGTAAGGATTTTTGGTACGAACTTTTTTACCGATCAAAAAAAATAAAACACGGTTTTTGACCTGAAATTACTGAAATGTTTTTCGATCGATTGTAGCAGAGAACTTCGATATTTTTTTTTTAATTGCAGACGAACAATTTCCATAAATAAATGATCGATCGCGAAGCGACGTGCGCATAATGGGAATAATATCGTTGCGAACTTTATCGATGCTTTGCTTCCGCGTCTGCGAAACTCTGGTCGAAAGATTGTAAGCGTTCGAAACGAGCTGCGAATCTACGGAGGTTATGCCTATCCCCGTGGAAGAACCTTCTTTGAGAGATTACATTCGTAGATAGACCACCTTACCGCGCGCCAATATGTGCTCAGTGACGAGGCGAGAATCGTCTGTGGCAAGAAGAATATGAATATGAATATACAAATAGCCTGTTGTACGGCTTTGTATAAGCGAAAACATGTTACTGTGTCTAAAGAAAAAGAAAAAAAAAAAAACAAACATAATAACGAAAAAAATTAAAAAGTTCTTCGATGAAAATTCTTGAATTAGCCGATCCCTGAGTCGGTTTCATCTTTCCAGTGTTGTTATAACTTTCGATCGATAAGAAATCGTAAAGTAACTGCATGCAAATCAATTCCGGTCAACTTAAACTCTTCGGCACGCAAAATTGAAGATATTCATCATCTTCATCTTGTGTTTCGATATAAAATTCTTCTCACGAATATCGATTAATTTCGATTATGTAAAAAATCTTTAAAAACTTTCGATTTTCATCTATAATTTTTCGATAGGAGTTAAATACGATTGGCAATTAATATCTTAGCTTCGCGGACGAGGTGAGAAATCCGGTGAACGCCGGAGGGTAAGAAAAATTCGTCGATCACGATGTATCTATCGTTTAAACAAATGAACTTTAATAATTACACGTTCGAAAGACTAACGAGAAATTCCGTCAACAGGTTTACCGCGTGGAGAGTTAGCGTGATGCGATCGTTTTTTATTTAATAGCCTCGCGAATTTCGCAATAGATCCGTGTATCGTAGTCTCGCGGAGTCGTCTGGGTGCACGAGCGAGCGATAAATCTTGAATCATCAATTCTCATGGATTAATTACCGCGAGATCGGTCGTTGGTAGTATGTGCTTCGAAGGCGGATCGGCACGTACATCGATGGATCATCGCGCAGATCATCAACGTTCTCGTGCCATTAAAACGTAAAATCAACACTCGCTGATTGCGCGTCTAGTGCATCATAAGCGCTATAATATCCCGGCTATTTGGCTTATGACTTATTTACACCGTATGGCGTCAAGACAGCCGAAGCAATTTTTGAATAAACACCAAAATTTTCGATCGCAAATGAGTACTAATAAAAATATGAAGAAAAATTGCAGGATTCTTAAAAAATTATCTGTCGTTAATAAAAATGAATAATAATAATCAATATAATAAAAATAACAACAGCTAATTTAAAAAACAATATAAACAATAATCAATTATAATTTTTCATTTTTATCGAAAATTAAAAGTTTAAATAAATTATTTATAAATAATGAAATAAAATTTTTGAAAAATCGTAAAAAAAAAAACGTCTCAACTTGAAAAAAGAAATAAAAATTGAAAAAAAATTATGTAGGCACCGAAGAATCGATTTTTGCTACAGCCGTTCGTATTTCAATCGAGAAATAAACTATGTATCGTACAATCCAAATCGCGAAGATTCGTCGATAGTGATCTAACGATAAAATAATTGTAACGCCAATCGAGGGAGTGAGCGGCATCGATTCTCTTTGCGAAACGATTTCACGAAGATAATTGCGTCGATCGATGATGAGTCGGCGTTATGATAAAGAGAACACACGAGGTTACGCGCGTACAGAACTATACTTATATCGTTGCTCTTCCGTACCGTCCGCGCGAATCTCGACGAATCTACAAGATACACACATACACTCGCGGATAACACATCGAGAGGCTGTACGCGGTTTCTCTCATCCATATTAGGAGCTTCCAGGCAATATGGGAGCCGCTTGTTCGATTTGCTCCTGTTATTTATCTCAACAGTGACAAGTCCGAGTCCCCGATATCTTCTCTTCCCATCTCTCCGATGCCGAAAAATACATATTCGCCCATTTCGACTTTTGTCAAAGGCTAAGTGCGCGATACGCTTCTACAAACGATCTCGCGCGGCTCGATACTTTTGCTGCGTAACGCCGTTGGAACATGTCCTCCACCAACGTCGCTTTGCATGGCCCGATCACTCGTAATTACTCGGCAGGATTTAATCGAAGCGCTTCGGGGCTGATTAAAAAATTCCTTCGACTCCTTCTTGGTCCTTCGCGGCTCGCGCTATCATCGATAACACACCAAAGATATTATCGTCGCATAACGGTAGAGCGAATATCTTTCGACGAGTTTATATATAGATGTATATATATATATATACAGATTGTATATTGCGCGCGAAATCCGAGAGAAAAGAAGAGATGAGAGAGGCGTTTGTAAGAATGAAAAACATTTGGCGTTAGGTATATACATGTTTAAAAAAAAGTAGATGCGAATGTGTTGGTAGTAGGTGAGCACCTAATCTGACCGTAAATCTCAAAACGTCTTTGTACAGATGCGTGATATATACATGAAAGTCGTCGGAGGTATATACAGTCGGTATATACCGTTGGCGAATCGCAATTGCCATTTCTCGGTGAGCTTGCACTTTGCGAGAGTTGTAAATTATGCCGGTAGACCGTCGGACCAGCGAATACGCGGATTATTACACTCGGTAACGTTGCCCGCAGAACGATATTAATAATAATACCTGCGCGGTATAGTAAGTGTTGAAAAAGACGTTGAACAAAGATGTCTGCGCGTAAGATCGAAATTTAATGCGACTTGCTTGGCAAGTTCAAGATGATTGGATGGAAATTGTTGAGAAAAACATTTCATTCAGCTTGGAATACATATTTTTATACCCCTCATGTCGGACAGGCGTAACTGTGTTCGGAATTAATGTTTTTTCATAATAAAATCGATGCAATAATAATTACAGACTCGGGAAACTAATAATCGTTAAAAAAAAAACCCAAAATTAAGTCATTTTTTTTCGGGGTTTCAAAGTACTCTTTGACGAATTATTTTTTAGACTCGAAGAAGTTTGAGAGAGAATAGGCAAAGTAATGGATAAAATTAAAAAAATTAATCGTATTATAAAATTTTTTTTTTTTTTTTTGAGAAATACTATGTTTTCGCTTCGAGATGAACTCGAGTTTTATGAATTTTGAAAATATTTGAAACAACGAAACTTTGCGTTGGGGTGAATAAGGGGAACGTTTAGGGAGAAACACGGGTTTTACTAGAATAGAAGAAAACCTTGTGCAGCGTTAACCAGAGTGCAGCACTACTTGTTGGTTCTGTGAAACTGCTCGACAGATCGAAACCTTTCGCAAGTCAGCTTGCCGAATGCTCCCGTCTTTACCGACGTCTCGGCAGCTTTGGGAGATCTCATCTCGTTCACAGAACAGCTGCGGATGCTGCAGAAATCCTACAGATCCTCTTGACGCCGGTTAGTCTATTACCTTACACTTTCCGCTCTATCCGTTATCGATACAGCCGGTTGCTGGTAAAAATTTTCTCTGTGACATCCAATATCGTCGGATGAAACTTTGAATTAAAAAAAAAAAACCAAAATTTCATTTAAAATGTTGCCGGTGGCTTCATTTTTCCGAGTTTCAAGATAATTTAAGGATTTTTTTGCAAACAAAAAATGTGAATATGTTGATTTTTAAATTATATCGATTTAAGTTAATAAGTCGTTATTGTGACTCGAACAAAAAAAATTATTTGAAATAATATGGTTTTATGTCTCGAACGTTTATGTATCATTGTTGTAATAATGTCATCGAAAAAGGTCTTTTATTGACTGGTATTTAGCGATCTAACCAAACATCCTTCAAAAGTAAGCTGTTCCACAATTATTCATCATCCATCATTCAAACAATTTCTCACCGTTGCCTCGTTGTTTTTTTCGCGTTCTTTACGTCGCGTTAACATTAAAATATTGTCGCGATTCGCGTATTGCTTCGCTCGGCGAAAGAAGTCGTTTATATTATATGCGTTCCCGCGAAGAGACGAGAATGTTTCGACTCCTTTTTCTTCTTACTACGCACCGGAAGGCGGAGCTCGGGTAGTAAATCATCGAGTTCCTCTCGCGACTCTGCGCGAGCAACTCGCTTGCCGTGTCGGTGAGGCCATTAATTGTATCAAGTTTGATGCCCCGTTTAGCGTTCTTCGCTAAATGAATTCGCGCTCACGTGCGCACCCCGCGTAAAAGCGCGCGCTAAGCAAACATTGGCTGTTTTCATTCTGATCAAACGATTAATCCAAGTCTCGAATACATTTTTTTTTTTTTTTTTTCAAGAATCGAATTTATAATTCTGAGCAAAAACTTACGTAAAAAATTTGAATTCGTGTTTATAGACGAATTTTCGTCTTAACCGAAGTTTTATTAACTTTAATTGGAATTGAAAAAAAAATTGTAAAAAAAAACATTGAAACGTCTTATAGGGTTAATCGGGCTCAGCGATAGACGGAAAACGACGTCCAAATATATATATATACATATATTTTTGTTTCTTTTCAAAGAATCACGTGGATCCTTTCTAATTCCACCGTTGAGAAATTAGAGAGAACGAAAAAAGACAGAAATGTGTGTGACGGTTATAGTGAAACGTCGAGAAGAACACCGTGGCATTAGATTTCGTCAAGGTTTCGGTCGGTCGGTCGGACCGTCGTCACACACACTGAGGGAAACCCATAATTTATAGTCATTAACCGAAACTTACGCTGTCGCCTCCCTCTTCTATTTCTCACGAATGAGCGATTATGAGAATTTTTCGTCTCATCACGATTACATGACTGGCCGTGTAGTTTCGAAAGGGTTAAAAAGCGCGACTTATTCGACAGGTCCTCTACGCTTATCATCGTCGAAAAAAAAAAAAACCTTCGTCAAACGTTTTTCTAACAGGTGTAATAACTGCTAGAAATACGATCTGATAATTACTTAAAGACCTACAGAACGCTGATCGCGATAGCCATGAAATTCTAGTCGAAAATGATCTCCTCTTCTCCGATTCATTTTTGTAAGAAAAAAAACGGACAAAACAAAAATGTATGAAATATATTCGACATATAAATTTTTTTTACGAAAATATATTAAATACATCATCGATATATTTTCGATATATTTTTTCTACGCGGTCACTATCCTATTTTTTTTTTTTCGACTTTTCGCGACTTTTCTCGAATAACTCGGAATCGAAGGAAGATATAACCGATAATGACAAGTCAATTGGCATCGGATGAATGATGGATAAGTGAACCATGCCCTCCGCGTTGTTCCGCTCTGCCGATGGTTCTCGGTACAGTTTTCGCGGAATCTTCGAGAGAAAATTGTGCAAAAATTCAGCGAACTATCGCGAGTGTATATGGACGATCGGGAAATGGATAAACGGCTCGGTGGTCCGGTATTCCTGGTTACGTGTACCGATGTCCATTATCCTAGCGCGACGAGCGAGAAAAATAGGCGAAAATAAGAAGAAACGCGCGTCATCGCGGGTGGGGGTAAAGTATTCTTCTTCATCGTATTCGATCTCGGAGTTGAGAACCCCGCGGTGGCTCGTGCTCGATGATGACCTCTGACCGTGAAGAGTGAGGCGAGGCCATGGCTGTGGGCACGCGAAGGGGCCCCGAAGAACTCATTCCATCTCACTCTCGAAACGCTCATTCTCGGCGCCTCGAGGCACGCGCAAGAAGTGCCTCTTCGCTCCTCTGACCGCCGCGCGACGGGTAAGGGGTAATTCCTCGCGATTGGCTGGGTGTCGTGCCGGACCGTGCCGTGCAAGCATAAGTATATCCCCCCGCGAGATTTCCTCGCTGGACCGCTCAGGGAGTACTCTACCCACTAAGTGGCGGGGAGCTCTTTCTGGTCTTCTCGCAGGTTAACTTTGCTAGAACGTTATTTATCCCTCTCGCGGTCTCGCGAGATTCCGCTCTGTCGTTTGACTATTGGAAGAAAAAAAAAAACCACGAACTATCGAAAAAAATATATATGTATCTAGGGATGCAAAATAGCTATCGTTCGAGTATATGCTATCGCGTGTCAAAAAGCTTTATGTAAATTACTTTAAATTGCTACTCGGTGAAATGCGCTCCGAGAGTGACTGCATGGCGTTTCTTAGAAGCGAAAATAAAAAAAAAAAAAGAAATACGCGGAAAAAATTAAGAAAATAAAAATTTACTTTTCTTTTTGAATTTTTGATTGATTTGAGAGTATAATTTCGCGACCGTCGGTGATGACATGTTCGCTGGCCTTTCGAGCTGTAAAATGAATCTTTTTTGGTAAAAAAAAAAACCAAAACATATGCCTATACCGAGTACATCGTCGTAGAAGATAAATGTTAAGGTTAACAGCTTTCGAAGTATATTCCGAAGGTCCCGTTAAAGTCAAACATATCTGCATCAATGTTTTTTTTTTGTTTTTTAACTTAATCGTGATTTTTTCTTCTCGCAAGTCAATTGATTTTCGTTCATTTTTATTTTTCTCGATGTTCAATTTTTTTTTAAATTTTAATTGTCTTCGTGTTCGCAAGACTTCCGATTTTCCAAAGATAGTCTCAGCCACCATTTGGTTGTAAAAAAAAAAAATTGGAATGTTCGGTGACTCGACAGAGGGAAATCCTTTTATTGTCTATCCAAACGCGCATTTGCGGGGGTCAAACGAAGTGTAGCAACGCGATTAAACGAGGATGAAAATATGTTAAAGATAAGTTAATTTGAGAGCGTCCACGCGAGAGACGGGACAGTGGCCACGCCCTCGTGGCAGTCTGCATGGACCTTCGATTTTTTTTTATTTTTTTTCATCTTCTTCGTCCCTTTCTGTCCGTCGGGGACGCGCGCGCGTGTTGGGGGGATACCACCACCTGCCAGAAGACACAAGAGGAGTAGGTATGCACGAGTCTTCGAATCTGGCGATGCCACCAGGATCATGGAGGCAGGCGGCAGATGAGGCGATAGGAATAAGAAGAACAAGAGGAAGAATAAGAATTCCTCTTCTACACTGTACGAAGCAACAGGAAAGACGAAGGGGTCGGTGGGGAGAATACATGCCGGCTTCGCTGGACTGGTCAGCGCCGCGTTCTTCTTCGACTATCCTCCGTACCTTGGCGCACAACCACCGCCGACGACGTCGGTCATAAATTCTGACGGGTCTCGCGAATAAACCGTACATAGCATATATATCAGCATATATATACATACGTGTGCGATGGCGCCAGGACATTCGCTCAACGATCTTTAAGCGTAGCAGACGATATACCCCGCGCGCTTCGAGCACCAAAGAGATTAAACGATCGGGATATCCGCTACGCCGAGATACGACTCGAGCGCAATCTGTGCGTGCAACTAATAGGCAATTCTAGGAAGCAAGACGGACACGAGGCGTGCAAGTCTCGTGTGTAACCCATGAGCAACGATCGCGATGGCTTGAGCAATTAATTTGAAAAAATTGTACGACAAACGATGGAAAAAGAAGAAAAAAAAAAAGAAAGAAAGAAAGAAATTGGCGAGTTCCTTGGGGTCGTTTGTTCTTGGCTAATTAAGTTAAGTAATGGACCGAGTCCGCGGACACGGAACGAGTCATTTAGAAACTTTAATGACAGCCCCGAGGAAGCCTTTTGTATTATTATAGATATATTTCACTCGGATGGTTTACGATCGATTGGTAGTTGTTTGTACTGCTTGCAGCAGTATGAAGAAACTTCTTTCCACGTGGATTGATAATAGATGTTATGGTTTTTCGAACAAGAAATACCATAACATTGCTTCGGAATTAAGAAGCGCAAATTTGCAATTTAATTGTTTAACGATAAGTAACGATGATGAACTAAAAACAATTAAAATCCGGCGGAAACTTATTGAAATGGAATTCGATCGAAATTCAAGATAATGTTAATATTTCGTCACTCGGTCATAATTTATAGCGAATTTTGTATTTCATTTTATCGATTCGAAACGGTTATTTAGTGCGCCAATAAATCACGATCGTCGTTTATAACGAATTTTTGTATTTGTTCTATCGTTGGCACACAGAGAAGAGCAAATCGATTGAATTCACTAAATCGGCGATTACGAGCCGCGAAATATATATTTAGTTGAGTTCACGGAATTAATTGTCACAATGAGGAAAGAAACAGTCAATTGAACTCACAGTTACTTCGGCAAACTTAGTTTTTTCTTCCAAGTTCTCAAAATCAACGGGTGTAAATTTGCACACTAACAAATTTAACGTTAACTAACAATGAAATATCTTTAGAAATAAATATTTAAAAAAAAATTGAATTTTCTTCCGAACTTATCGAAGTAAAAGTTTTTCAGGGCGCCAACCGATACAAATTCTATCGAAATTTATATCGATTTTTTTTTATATTTTCATTTTTATATAATTTAATTAAATAATGGCGATAGTGACGAAAAAACCATCAATATAACAAACAGTTCGATAAACTTAGATATTTCCATCGATTATCAATATATTTATTTCGCTACCTGGAAGCGTCGATTTAGTGGTTAAAAACGATTGTTCCCCCCCCCCCCCCCCCCGCTCCTTGCGCGGTTGGCAAAAATAGGGACACAACATTTCACAAGTCCCCCGGAGGATCCACTAGCATTACAAACTTTATATCCAATAAACTCACTCACCGTTGCGCCTTCTCAATGGATCCCTTCTGGCAAAGTTTTTCGCGGGGGCGGTGTGTGAAGGGCGTTGCCGACTAATTATAATTATAGCATAGCGGCATTAGTAGCGTTAATTGCTACGTGAGTCCCGGTCAAATACCTTGTTCCGAGGCTGGGGCTGGAACGAAGCCTCGGGGCCTCAACAGGGCTCCAAGAACAGCGCACGCTTCCCCTCGTCCTCTTTTATACTATACGACGAATAGTTCTTATAGACTTTTTTCCCGTGTGATCTACCGCTCGCAACCTTCCCAAGTTATCGTATTCGATGCTCTCGTTTCTTCCTACGTCGATCTTTACATCTAACGCCGCTGGTTTGTAATTTATTTTATTTTTATCCTTTTTTTTTTATCGCTATATTTATACATTTACCCCGAGGCGTAGATCCGTCAACGGGACCATATACATCAATCGGAGGACTCTCGGGAATTCTCTGGGTCGTCCAAACGACGCGAGAGACCGTCACCTCAAAAGCTATCATGGACGCGACATAAATCGACTATTTTTATCACTTTCGAGGTGCGCACACTCGATTTAATTTAATCTAATCGTTGGCTAACGAGCCTGTCACTCGGGTGCCAAGATTTATCGACGTCGATATTATGGCCAATGAGCCCGCGGTGTCAGAGAAAAATGTCATTTACCCGATCACACCTCGAGATTTGTCGAAAGCTTGAAAAGTATTGTCAATTCGTTTATAAAAGAAAATATTCCCCGCCCCGGCTATCCCTAATTTAAGTGGAAATTAAAACAAAGTTAAGTTCATCTTAACTCCGATGTTATGAATAAAAAAAATTAATTGTAAATAAATTGAATCGATGATAAAAAAAAAATGACTAAAAAATAGTCGAGAACGTGGAAAGAGCATTTAACTTAATTTTCCTTCGAATCTCAAATCTATTCGTTATTGCAGTGCAATGAATTTACGTGTTTGTAGGTCACGAATTAAAAGCTGTAGGAGTAACGTGGTCGTTGGTTTACCGCTCGGATAATGTGCTTTACGACTCAGAAATCGAAGAATAAAATGTAGCGATCGCACGGACAATAGTTTTCATGCCGGCAGAACGACCCTTAATTCTCGATCGCACGCCCACACGAGAACATGCGAACTTCTAGGTAGCCACCCACTGATAGATGGTTCTGGTGCAGCAACAGGTACACAAGGTATTTCCAACGAACTGATAACAGTAATTACGAAGCTGTGTCACTTTTCTACCACAGTCTGTGCTTCACGACTGACAAAAATGTGCAGCAACACGCACACGCCTCTCGGCAGGCTGTAAGCTTTGCTGAGGTTTACCGTATACAGTTCGGACGGTGGACGGTATTTATCATCGCTGACTTAGGAGATTTTTCGGGGGGGAGATTTCGATACTTCCATCTCTTTCTGCACCCGCTGCTTCTGCTGCTGATTCGGCTCTCGCCTTGGGCAGCGGGCGGTTTCGCCTAATGCACTAATAACACGGTGGTGGAGACCGATAATTAATAACGCGCGCGCTCGTTTCTTCGCTCGGGAACCCGAGCAAAGAATAATAGTGGAATGAAAGGAGCTGAAATTAAAGACCCCAACAACGACGACGACAACGTTGCGCTCGGTGGGTGGACGCGAATCAAATTTTTGATACAAGAAATAGATATGTCTCTCTTCTGAAATCCTTGAGACAAGTTATCGGGCGAATGAAGTGCGGACTTATAGTGAGTATTATTTTTTTTTTTTGTGTTTTTTTGTTTTGTGTGTTTTTTTTTGTATTTTTTTTTTTTTTTTTTTTTTTTTGTACTGCTGCGCTGATCGTGTAAAAAAATCCGCACTACCGAATGTAAAAACGTACAGAAGGAGTTTCATGTTTGTTAATATCGTTATGGAATTTTTTTCTACTTAAAAAAAATGACACTTCTTCTGCAGTCTTTAAAATTTGGATTTGGGGACTTTTTTATACGATCAGATCAACGATATGATTTATACGATATTACCACTCATGGAATTCCATGGAATTTCTTTTCATCGACAATTAGAAAATAAGACGCCCTTTTTGACTCAAAAGACACCAAACTCCTCTCTTAACGCTTCTATTTCTCTCGGTATTTTTAAAAATTCTTCTTTCAAATTCTCATTCTTGGAGTATAATTTTATGTTTGACGAAAGCACCGAGAATATTCAACGATATACCCCGCGAAGGATTTCGCGATAATTTTAATTTTCTCTCAGGCGTTTTTCCATTTGTTTGTTCCTTTTGATTGTCTTGCTAACCGCGCGGCTTTCGTCTTTAATTTTATGTTTTCCGGGCTTTCAGTTTTCCCGGGATACGCGACCTCTCGCACCGAAGCATTTTCAATATGCGTACTTTTATCCTTCTCGTCCCGAGTCGAAATTTTCAAACAGATTCTTGAGACTTGAGGGTCTCGCGGAGTGAAAGAATCGCTTTAGCAGCGGGAATAGAGGCTCTGGTGCATGCATCAGGTAGGTTGTCGGTAGGTTGTCGATAGGTTGTCGAGGTTGGAAGAAGAATGAGATTTGGGATCACGTGAGTTGAACGGAGGGTCTCCAACGTAGTCGAATACAACACGTAGATCGCGGAGGCTATTCGGAGAGACTTGTGTACTTCGAACTTGGAATAAAGTGGAGTCAAACGCGGAGTAGAAATTTCGACGCGGGCGTGCGTGTAGTTTAAAAAAAAAAATCATATTGTTATTTTTCAAAATTTTACTTTTAGTTGAGCTGATTGCACTGACTTATTTTTTGCGCATTTATTATTATTTTTTCGTTACGAATTGTCAAGAAAATTGTTAAATTTGGTATTGTCCTTAGGGGCTCATGATCCCAGAGCAATAAATAAACGCTTTTCTCTGCCCGTTCCGCTCTCTCCCTCTTTTCCATTTTATTCGGTTTCTTACGCAAGAAAGATGGAGCGTCTCGAGGTCTCAACACAAATAAGATAATCTCCATTATAAACTGAGAGGCAAGGCGAGTAAACGACGAGAGAAGTTATTTACTTGGTCCAAACTATGGAAGGAGGTTGAAAGAAGCTTTCCGCGCTCTACTACCCCCTCTCCCCTCCCCTTTCTCCACCGCGCCGCCCACCTTTCCGCGCAAACGAAAGGAAGTAAGAACAACGAAAAATGAAATGGAATGAGATACAAATAGAAGGTTAAAGGTTAAAATTACTACGACTTTTCTTTCTATAAAACACTTTTTTTTTTATATCGCTCGTTTTAGCAGCAAACTCAACTGAAATACGCTTTCAACTCTTCGACGCAAAACGACTCTCATGCAGACGATATTAAGTTCAGAAAAATACGAAAAAATTACAGTATATTGTTTCATCTGTGAGATACATTGTCAATTTTTGTGCCGATTTTTCCGACGCGTTCGTACGCTTAGAACTCTCGAATTCTAGTATGGAATCCACGAAAGAGAGTTTAATTTTATCGACGCAATGAATTTGAATTTTTTTATTGTTTCCAACTCACCCACGAAGCGCTGCAATCGCTGTTCGCGAGGGTCTGGAATGCCGGTACGCATCTGAATGTCATGACGATATTGCAGATTCGCGGCGTTGTTTAAAGTTTCGTATCGATTGGTGATTAAAATCGCGAAATATCCGGGTCACAACTTACCTAGAAGAAAACAAAACACTTAGTTAGCGAAACAGTATGAAAATACATCGTTTTGTAATATTATGGTTGTCCTTTAATTTAATTTATTTATTAAAATATTATATTTATTTTTGTGTAAATAGGCGCCAATTTTGATTATTTACGAAAAACGATGATTAATCGTTCGCAATAATTAAAAATAAAATAATTTAATCAGTAGACGATTTCATTCTGATTATAATAATATTGTCGTGAATTCTCTTTGTGTTATCCCTGATCGTCGTCTGATTTGTGTCGCGAAATCTACTGCTGTTCCTATAATGACTCCATAACAGAGCCATATAATGGATCATTAGTACGTCCCGAGCTGAGGGGAAGATAGTGGCTCTGTCGTAGGCAATTGAACGCCCGAATATATATCCTACGGTCCACGAGCGTCCGACAATTAATTCTTGTTATCTTCAGCACATATAGAGCCGTCTCCATCAAATATACGTTACTTGATCATAATTGCCGATAAAACAAACAAACAAACAAACAACCGTAATATATAACGAAATTTAAAAAAATCAGGAAATCCAAATGACCGCCGTAAATAGGTAAAATTACTAAAACAATTTTATAAATTTCAACGAGTTTCAAATTGGTGAGATCGGCGAACTTTTAGTGTTTCACAATTTAAATTAAAAAGTAAAACGAAATTTAAAAAAATCACTGAGAATTTGGGATTTGCTGGACTCGATAGAGATTTTTTTAATGGTTTAACACAAAGTGACAGCGAAGCTATCGAATTGCGGAAACTGCAATGTTACGTCCTGACACTCTCTCGACATGTTTCTTTTAATTTTATTCGCTTTGGTTAATTTTTACGCAGAAAGGAAAGAACCCACACGCAAACCGATATAACCTGACAAATATGCCAAATATCAAATTCCTATACATCCGGTCGCGAGGTTTTCGGTATTTCAACACTCTAGCAACTTCTTTCTCTCTCGCGACAGCGAGACTTCGCCACGAGCAAATCAATCTTTCATCAACATTTGAATCGAACGGCCAGACTCAATAATCCGGATACTTTCCTCCGCGATTTTAAATATATTTATATAACTTTATAATTAGAGTCTCATAAACACACATACACTCTCACACATTATTATTGTATAACTCGTAATTTCGTTTGAACGAATAAACGCGCATTATTATACTCGAAAGGGGATTTCAAATTTTATTCGAGGAACGTACCCCCCAAATCTTAAATATTCCTGATTGCGTAGATAAGTGAAACGCGCGCGTGACCACTGAGACGAGCGTCCAAGTCAATGCGTTCGCTAGTAGATCTCTGACCGCGCAATTGCCATGCAATTTTCTCGATATATCGTTCCATCCGGAAGAAAAGACATTGTTCCCTTCCGAAATCCGACCCGTAGACGTCTGTAATTTTGTTGTTGTTCGCGGAATTCGAAAAATCCGGCGCCTCTTGCATAACTAGTACGCCGGAATCTCCGAAAGTGATTATTAAGTCGAAGCCTCGTGTATTCCTCGTGCAATCCAGAAGCCGAGTGTTGAATAAAAAAAAAATAATAATAAGAAGAAGAGGAACTGAAAACGGAGCAGATCCCGCTGTGATTTCTGCTTCGGCATTTCTCCTTTGTAGCGATTTTCGGCTACCGTAATATATAGTGCAAATGATAGAAGGACAGGAGAAGGGAGAGCCACTATGAGAGAATCAGGAGAACCGGGATGAATAGTAAAACGATGTATACCTGCTATCAAAGCGTGCAACATGCTGGCGGAATGTAAAATAAACACGTAGTAGGTACACACATGAAGCATTCCATATCAAGTAAAACCATCAACCCTCGACGATGTAAATTTTTCTGAATTTTCATTCGTCTAGAAATATTTAATGCAAAAATGCAAAAACAAATCCACATTGTTGAAAACTGCGCGGAAAAAGTTTTAAAAAAATCGTAGATTTAAAAAAAAAAAAACAACAACTCTCTGCTCGATTAATATCCATAATTCATTTTCGATTGTTGCGCGCGATAAAACAAAAAAATCGAGATTTGTAACAATTTGTCAAAATTTATCGAAATTGATAATTAGAAAGCGAGGAAAATTTATCAACACTCTCGAGAGCGTAGCGACAAGTGTGTGGCCCAATTGACGTGGAATGTCTCAAATACAACTTCGTTCGTGGTATATAGGTGTGCTATGTGTATATTATACGCGAAGAGGAGCGAGAGAGGAAGGCGATGGTGCCACAGAAATGAATAATGGATTCGAAACGCGCAGCCATGGCAGCCACCAAGAGCTTGAATATTCATAATGCGCGTAGCTATATGTGCAGACCAAACCCCGTGCAGACTATATTTCGCGTACCCCTCGCGCCCTTCCCCCTTTTATGCCCTCTCGTTCGCATACGATTCTCCTCTCTCATCGTCGTTTCGTCCTCTTTCATCTCTCGTCATCGTATACACGTATATACATACAATATATATGTACCTATATATGTACACGTTGCTACATGGTTATATCGGTATAAATACATCGACGTGGGAGCGTGCACAGCCACGCGGGCCTGCCGAGCAGTGAGTTCCCTCGTTCGCTTCGGCTCATGTTGCTGCTCTACTGCTGTTGCTTCTGCTGTTACCGGTGGTGCGGAGAGCACACGCCCGAGAGAGTCGGAACACTACAGCGGCAACCGAAGTGGAGAAAGAGGAAGAGCAGCCGAGTCGAAGCTACCTGCTTGAATATGGAGCGGACCCGAAAGCGCTGGCGCTCCCGCGTTAGCCGCTCCAATGGGTACCGAATACGTATTTTCCATCCAACTCGCGAAATTGGACCTCCAGATTGAAACTCACTCCTACGCTAGCCCCTGCTATGCAGACGTTACGCTTGTACCAGAGTGCCCGACTCTATAGTTCCATATCTACTCATTCTATTTCGTGTACGTGGAATTTCGATGGCGCGAGAGACCCTCTCGACTGCATAGTGGATACGTTAGGACTTAATTTCCGGGGAAAATCGAGAGTCACGTTCCATCAATTTTACGATAAATCAGACGTTGACATTTTTTTTGTTTTTTTTTTGCCGGTAATTACCGATCGAATTTTAATACGGTTATTGCCGATCGATCGTATGGAATTCGGATTTTTATCGATTGACACTATCGTATTCGACGAACATTGCTATTCTATCCGACATTCAGATGATTTTATGGAGTTTTTTTTATTTTCATTGTTTCTTACAGAACTATAAATGAATTGATTTCGTTGAAGATCGATAGTTGTAGATCATTAGAACGATTATTTGAAAAATTCGAGTGTCGGATTGACGGGGCGGGTTTATCGAGTGTCGAAACGAAACATAATACACAGAGTTCTAGAGCGACGTATTGGCGGGAATATATATATATACATACTAGAGGTTCCCCGGGCTCGCGCGCTTCGCGCGCTCGCATTCCTTTTTGTCGACATTATAAAAATGTCTCATCACCGCCGCAACTTTTCACCAACCGGCGCCGCCGCCGCTTTTTTAATGTATTTTTACTTGAACAGTCCCTTCTAAAGGTACTTAGAATATTTTGGCCTTCCCCTCCCACGCTCCTCCCCCCCCCCCCGGAAAATAAGTTCTATACAATAAAACTAAATAAGTCCCCCTTAGAGGAACTTAGAATATTTTGGCCTTCCCCACCCACGCCCCCCCCCCCCCCCGCAAAATATTCTAAGTCCCTCTAAGGGGACGTAGAATATTTTTCTCTCCCCTTGGCCCTTACCCCTTCGACTGAAAATATTCTAAGTCCCTCTAAGCGGACTTAGAATATTTTCGCCCCCCCCCCCCTTCGACCGAAAATATTCTGAGTCCCTCTAATGGGGACTTAGAATATTTTTCTCTCCCCCCCCCACCCTTCGACCGAAAATATTCTAAGTCCCCCTTAGGAGGGACTTAGAATATTTTCCCCCTTAAGAGGAACTTAGAATATTTTCGCCCCCCCTCCCCCCCTCGACCGCAAATATTCTAAGTCCCTCTAAGGGGGGGGGGATATATTCTAAGTCCCTAAAGAGGGCCTCAGTCCAAAATATTCTAAGTCCCCCTTAGAGGGACTTAGAATATTTGCGGTCGAGGGGGGTGGGGAGGGGAGGGGAGGGGAGGGGGGAGGGGAGGGGTGGGGAGGGGAGGGGAGGGATCGAGCGAGCGGGATCGAGGCGGCAGTGGTCTCGATTCCTGACACGGCGGCGGCGGCGGCGGCGGCGGCGGCGGCGACGGCGGCGGCGGCGGCGACAGCGGCGGTAACTTTATATATATAGAGAGATATATATATAACGAATGCGGCGAGAATAGAGAACAGAGCAAAACGCGATCGAAACAGAGAGAGACCATTTCCATCCTCGTTAACTCGATTTAATGGCACGTCGTTAACATTCGTATACAGTCGCTCTCGCGCGCGCGCGCGCCAGTCGAGGCTCGATGCCTCGATCGTAAAAAAAAGAATTCTGTCCGTATTCGGGATACGAGAAATCGTTAATACTCGTTTTGTCTATCGTGGCAGCGAGACAGGCACACGGATTTTCGTTCGTGAACGATATCGTCTCTTCGACCTCCGAGATATTCGATCATTTTATCGCGCAATCGAGCAGCCAACCGTGAATTCTTCGCCGAATCCGAACGCGTAATAATTCCAAACTATTTTCTAGTGATGCAAAATAATTTTTCTTATATCAAAAGAAATTCGATTCAAGATTCCCTGGAAACTCTGTATAATATCGATTCGAAACGGATATCAAGCATTCCGTATTCTTCGATGACTCTCGCGTCCACCGAGAATTCTACGAAATTACTCGCGGAAGTCCCACACCTCTGTCCGAGAATCCTAAACGTTATTGCGAAACGATAAATACTCGCGCGAGGAAGGGGTTCGTGAGAAAAATGAATTTGTGAAGCAGTGAGAGACAAATCGAAGGAAATTCACCGGTTAATAGAATGATAATGTCATTCACTAGTTTCGAACAAAAAACGAGCGATATAAATCAGCTCGTCGAAGAAGCAATAAAATTACTTTTCATTGATGCACGGGAGACCGGGGTTAGTTGAAACACAAGTAGCAAACATTTTTTGTTACGTGTGTTTCCACTCGCCCCGGTCTCCTTTACTGTCGCAGGGAAAGCTAGAATTTGTGAAACGGCGAATTTTAACGAAGCTTCGAACATTAGAATCATTCGTCCGCAGAGCTTCGAGGGAACGTCGAAACTTGTATTCTTCGTTGGTACGGGAGATCCCCGCGCTAGTCAACCCTACCAGATCGGCGTTTCCTTTTAATTGACCGAATGATTTGTGACGTCGCCCGATGAGCTCTGCCCTTTCCGGCTCGCGAGTTCCAACCGCGGAGAGAAGATAGACCGTGCATTAGGGGCGTTTCGAAGTTCTCACCTGCTTATTACGAGATCTGCTTTATCGGTCTGTTTGCAAGGAAGTCTCCCGCGCGACGTGTTTTCTTCACGTACGAATATTGAATATCTACAAGACATTAGGATATTCTCTATTCTCTGCACGTTATTAAAAGAAAAAAAAAAAAAAAAAAGATTTAGAAAGAATATGGGACTTAATGATAGTCCGAAAGGCGAGAATAGGAATCTCCGATAGCCAAAATTGAACTGAAAAAAAAAAAAAAAAAAAAAATATCGCAGCATTGCCGAGATTGTAGCCATAGAGTCGAACACGACCGTCGGATCTCGCGTACGACGCCTAAAGAGCGAAATCGGGCGCAACATTCCTCGATCAGTTATACAATTACCGAATAATTTCCGATGCCGATGCCGATGTTGGCCAACATATTGAAGAATAAAAGGGGGGGAGGGAGAGAAGGAGTTTGCCGCGGCAAAAGCATCCGGCGAACCTTGAATTAAGTTGATTAGAGGCTACCGTTCGTATAACTATGGCCACTACTGGAATTTAACCAGTCATTATATAGATACGCGCTTCGCTACCGACCAGCCGATGAGACGAGTGAGGAAAGGGTGGCTGCTGATGCTGATCTTCGGGTTCTATTGCTGTGCGATAGAGGAGATCGAGGTGATATGCACTTTGCTTTACCTAATGTGTGCCTTCTATGGATTAAAAATCGAAAAAAATTGGAATAGTCTCATCTAATGGCCAACTAAATATTTTTCTATGTATGGCGGATGTATCTGACCCCAGAAATCATACAGTTTCAGTGTCGCGACGTCATACAAGTCCTCATTGCGGTCTTGCGGTGAAATGGACGTTTTTAGAAAAGATCGGTTATTATTGATGGTCTCTTTGAAATTTTTACAGCACAAACATTAATCTTCATCTTCATTTATTTATCTTCATTTCGATGGCAATGAACAATGAAAAGATTTTCATAGCCGTTTGAAGTCGGTGGGAATGAGGAAACTACGCGAAGGATTTAAAAGAAAAATGTTTGATATGAGCCCTACGAGCGTCCTACGACGCATCGCCGTGAAACGCGCTCCTGCAAAGCGGCTTCTCACCCTTCCAAAATCCCAACAATCCAAAAATCAGCGCGCCAAGCCAATTACTAAGATACAAAACAAAAAGAAAATTATTGACGCTTCGGCAATCACGTTATATGGTTGATGTTATATTCGGAAATGATTTCTTTTTGATGCAATTAAATATACGGCGCTACCTATATAATACGAACGATATACTATACACTGTGTATATAGGTGCAGACGGTTCTTCTTCGAATTATCTTTTATTATCCGCGGTCAACTATATGATGACTCTCTTCGTGACCCGTCTCAGCTGAGACGAGAAAGAAGCAGTAGATTGGACGAAGAAGAATGGCGAAGACTTCTCGCGTGGAATTTATTTTCTCCAAACTAAACCGATGGGGTATATACGAGGAGATCTTTTCGGGAAGGTAAAAGGGGAATAAACCATATCCGAGCCGTGCGGCCCGCGCTACACAACAACTATACGACGATCAAATTAAAATTCGGTCGGTGGAACGCGCGGGCGCTATCCTAGTCGACGCAGGAACCGCAGAATTATGGGAATTACCTCGATAACCCCGTCATTAAAATTCTCTTTTGATTAATTTGTCCGGCTGTTATTTAACCGCACGAGAAAATCGTCGAAGCACCGAAGCCGATAGAGGGCGCGAGAGTTGGTGCTTCGCTCTATCGCCGTCGACCATAAGCCAAACGAAAGACTACGGGTGATAAATCGTTTAAGTTGATGCGGCTAATATTCTAACAAAGATTCTTCTACCGTCGGTTCGATACCACGCAGAGCGTTCCCTCACGCGAGACGCCGACGATCCTCGCGTGAGTCGTAAATGCAAAGCGCATTCGCGAGCGACAACTCGGATATGGGTGTCTCGTTGTACGATAGTCATTATCAATTAACGCCGCGATGAAAAAAACATGACGGCGTTATTAAGCCAAAGGATACTAATCTAACAGCTATCTTATTTGTTCTGCTAAGTGTCTTTAAAATAGTTTTTTTTTTTAGAAACGTACAATTTAAGCTTAACATGCATTGCGTTGCATGCAATGTTTTTCCTTCTATGAAAAAATGTAATCAAATTAGACGGTCAAATTGAGTAAATATAGCCTTTTTAGCACGATAAGTAGGGGTCATGACCTATAGTAAGCCATATTCGCTACGCTTGTGCTACGCGTTTGCGATTATGGAAGACCGGGGCTAATCGAAACATACGCAGTAAACCAATCAAAGCTTTCGCGGATCGCAGTCTATGATATCACAGTTCAGAATTATGGTAAGTAATTCTTCAGTGTGACGCCTCGGTACATGAAATTTTAATTTTTTTGTGTCGTTACTCAAGAGTATCTAACAAAGTAGTGCAATTTTTTTTTTTTTTTTTAAATCGAACAATAAAACTATTTGCCGTATTATTCATATTTTCATGGTTAACCGCGTTAAGAGAAAAGATTCTTGAATATTGATCGTATTTCAAAGCTCCTCGCGCATAACACGAGAAAATGACGTTTGACGAACGAGACTGCAGCGATGCCATTATAAAAAAATGAAGCAACAAAAAAAATACCTATATCTCTTTAATAATCTTCGAGCGAAAGTTTGCGAACACTTTCGAAGGACCGAGACGCGTCCTCGTCTCTTATACTCTCGTTCAAAGGTTAACCAGGGTCCCGATGGTACTCGGCACTGTCTGGTCTATAGGCAGATGTAGTAGTATTAGTTGCTCTCGCAAGCCCTGCGAGATGCTTCTTCTTGTCTCGAGACGCTCTGGCTAGTTAGCGTGAAGATTGGCTCTCTCGGGCGTTTGCGAACGGATGCGGGCCTGCGCCACGTTATTGGGATCACCCAAACACCGCGGCGGCAGTAAAATAGCGGCAGCACTAAGCTGGCGGTTATTTATTGCTCTTCGGTGGCACAGGTGAGAGAAATTCGGTGCACGAAAAAAAAAAAAAAAAAAAAAAAAAAAAAAAAAACTTCGCCACAGACCAGCTGAACATCATTTTCGAACCAAGTGTTTGACTCATCCGCGAAACAAAACAACTACGTCAGAAAATCTAATTTCCAATATTAATAAGATTCTGCTATGTTAGAAAAATACAATTTTGCTTTGTAAAAGGTATTCTAATAAAAAAAAAAAAAATTGGCACGGGCATTTAAAATAGCATTTAAATATGGAATATCAATAATGAACATTAGTTATTCTATGTATAGAATGAAAATAATAATTGGGTCTTTTCACAATAACCTCCTTTGCGTGAAATTCCCTCATTTTCTGTTTCCCCTTTTTCAATGTAACAATAAAATAAATTGAAAAAAAAAACAAATGTATGAATACTATATACCCCCCGGTTATAAGATCGGAAGATAAATTTATATTCAATGTATTCGTCACAATAAAATCCTTTTTCCAAACTTCTCACATTTCCGTTTACCCTTTTCCGGAAAAACACTACTAGAATAAATTTTAAAAAACCACAAAAAAATATACGAATCATACGAAAAGCCGTGTGTTACCGAATACGATAAAGCTGATGAGAAGTAAGGCGAAAAGCTTGAGCTGATTGAAACGTCAGCGTTGCAGGAGTTATGTGCCCCGTTCGCGGCTCAACAGCGACGGTTTGCTCCGTATAATGTGTGTATATATAAATATATATGTATATATATACATGGACACACATATATATGTATATCGTATGAATATCCACACGCAGCCCCCGGAGTGTTCGTATGTATGATTATAGCAGTGCGTGTAACGTGTGACGTGTAACTGCGGCATACACACCACTATATCTATAGGATGTTACACGTTACGAGGACGGAGTGGTGAACGACGTTGTGTGTTCTTGATTGCAGTACATGGCCCCCAACCTGGCATACATATATACCAACGGTTACTGCAAGCTTTAGTCTGTACCGTAGAATATCTACGAGTATACCGGCTATGTACACTAAACTAACGTATCTTTGTACGAGGCGCACGAATCCACCTCTTCGCTCCACCTCTCTCTTTCCTTACAATTCGCATTCATCGTATCCAGATACCGTACGGAGCTCCCTCGTATTTCAGTAAACGTGACACACCGTGTACCTATTCGCGCGTATAAGGGCGCAGCAGAGCGCGAAGTAATTGGCGATCATAAAGCATTTCGCGAAGGCGCCCTAACAGCGCAACAATAATGCCAGAACAGCCAAAGCTCTCCGCTTGTGTGTGTATATATGTTTGGTTCAAAGACGAGAGTGAGAATTGTTCGATCTTCATCGTTGTCAGGAATGAAAAAATATATATTATATAGATAAATAAAGATCGCAAACGAAGCTTGCGGCATTGAGCCACTTTTTCTTTATTAACATAGTGCACAAAGCATACCTCTGGATGACAAAGCATGTTGATTAATGTTTGCGGCTTCACAGAGGAAAAAAACAACTGCAGAGGAAGCTTCGACGGCAGAAAAATGACCGAGCCATGTATAATCTGCATTTGCATGCTGCATTTATATAACACATTTATATCGAATTTCGATCGTTTTCAAATACAATAGTTCGGTTAATAAAACATTTTTTTTTTTTTTTCGGGTTACTGAAAAATGTTTAACGTTATTTCAGCTCGATAGTTCCGAGTTTGCTGAAATTAGAACGACAATAAGCGATTTTCTAGCGAATTTAATAATTCAAATGAATCCAAACGCCGCGAATTGATTTTTAATGAATTCAACAAAAAAAATATGCTTCTATCGAGTTTGTTGTTATTCGTCAATAATTTTATGACTTTTCGTCTTCTCGTTGTCACAGGCGACAAAAATTTTAGAAAATGTTAAACGAAAGTACAAAAAGGACAGACGCGATTAACGAAGAGTCGTAAAGGACCCAAAGCCCTATTCCGCGATGTGAGCGAAAGCGATCACGAGAAACGATGGCTCATCCGGCCATGGCGATTAATTTTTTTGTCTCGCTACTCTCTCCTCTTCGAAGACGAGAGAACGGCGTAGGCAACGCACACGACTCGACCATCTGGAAATTGGACGTTAGTCATCGGCGACCCTGTCGGACGAGATATTAGCGGATCTCGAGACAACCTCGTCATTGCATCTACGTTGCAGCCTGCGAGTTGTGCAGCTTCCAACGTGTGCGAGCCGACGAGTCGAGGTGAGACTAATATTCGCTCTGGTAAGTAGTAAATCCCCATATGCGGTCAGACAACGAGCTCGCGAGTTTCTTTGCGCTCTCCACAGCCGCTCTTTGAACGCCACAAACTATTTCCTTTAACACGTGACCGCACTATCAACTCGCAAATTACGCCGCTAAATACTCGTAGTTTGTACGAATATATGCCTCAATAATAATGATAATCGTCAAGCGTAACGAGACGAGTGAAGAGTTATCTACAACACCCACCTCGCTTATTTTATGTTTTCGTTGTGTATACATAATACGAACCCGTCGTACCCTACAATTACCATAATTCTCTCCCTCCCTCCCCCCCCCCCTGCTCCTTCCCTCCCCTTCCTCTCTGCCCTCTCGGGTGGTTAAAAGAATCTCAGAAATTTATATCTGAGAGCGTAAATGGTTCGAGAGACTTAAGTATCCGCACGCGCGTTCGCGAGTCTCGAGAAAGAGTCGAGAAGTACCTTTTACATTTTACTTCTACTGTAGAGTATATTATATATACATCTATATGTATACAAATATTCTTATATATACATACAATGCCGGGGCAGAGTCTTTGAGGATTCCACAGTGGATATGTACCTACTTCAGTGAAGTAGATAGCGTTGGGTACTCGAAGTTATAGGAGGTAAGGGCATCGCTGCTGGTTGCGGAGAAGCGAATGATTCCATTGTGCCAAGATTTTACGAGTTAAAACTCCTTAAGGCCTGTCATTACCGGGGCGTCTGCGGTTGCCGCGAAGCAACGAGCCCCAGCAACAACAAACCTGAGACCGGCCAACACTCGAGTTTCTTTTGGTATATGCAACGCTTGGTAAACCGGGGCGAGAAGAATCTCACAGTGATTTACTGCTCAATATTGTGAATTTATATTCCATAACGGGTAACGTATCTATTTCACTTAAGGGACACACGTGTATGCTTACCTCGGGCGAGAGAGCTAACGAATACCCGGGGGATAAACTGTTTGTTTTTTTTTATTGAAAGAAAAAAAAATTATCGCGCGATACGAATATAAAAAAAAAAGGCAACAAAAATCTCAAATTTTGATCTTTTCGTTTTTTTTTTTTTTTTTTTTTTTTTCATAGTCACGGAGCGTCGAGACGTGTGAAAATATTTTAAAAAATTATAATTCCGAATTTCGAGTATAAAGAAAAATTATTAAAATGTTTAAAAACCTTGTGAAGCGACACGATAACACAACAACGAGATTTGCCGGACGCGACTTTCGTGCCTTTTCGCTTTGTTTCTATTACGAGTAAATCTACGCAGGCAACGAAAGAGCCCGATTACCACGATTATAAAGGCTACCTAGCAGGGTCTCGCGTGAAACGCGCGGATAAATGCTAGAGGTAAATATTTTAGGTGAGCTTCCGACCGCCCATCTGAGCGTGACGACGAGACGAGTCGTGAGCGAGCGAAGCTCATTCCGAGAGGAAGAGAAGGTATGGGGAGAGAGAGAGAGAGAGAGGGGGAGCGCGTGTCGATTAAAGCCCCGGAATTTCCAGGGCTCGTTCATCCTGATGAGTCTTTTTGACCCTCTCGCGTTCTGCGCCTCCAACGCTACCGGAATCTCGAAACTTTTTTTTTTACATTCGGCTCTCCGGCTTCGTCGCAATAATAATTTTGGTCGTATAAAAATGTTTGGCCTCGAAAAACTGAGGGGCGACTATGTTATCAAAAACTTTCACCGGCTAATCGATCGTATCGTGAATCTTAATAAAAATTGAAGACCCATTCGATAAATCCGGAAGATTAAAAAATAACTGTAAAACAAAAAGCCATTACCATTTGGTGCATCCTTGCGGTATTATAGTAGTCTAGATTCGGCATTTGATCCACCTCTGCTTGAGAGCCTCAGGTTTCCTTCGAGAATAAATTTCAAATATGGAATATCGTTTCGATGTTTCGCGAGGAATCCGGCGGATCATCGGCTTGCGTCCATCGCGACGAGCCTCAGAGTCCTTCTCAAGCACTGTCGTCTTTATACCGCAAAAAAGAAAAAAATAAAAAAGAAAAAACCAAAACACACACACTTTCTGTTAAACGCACTTCTTACAAAACCCGCAAGTTCCAAACAACAAAAAAAAACCCAAACTTGAGTCTCTTTGCCCAAGTTTTGTCTCGACTAAAAATCACAGAGCTAAAAATCTCCTTGATTCTCCTTGATTCAGTCTCTGGGCGGCGATCTTTTTAAAATACCTTCAATTATTTTCACACAACAATCCACACGACGACAAAATCTTTCACGTATCTAACGAAGCGTGTCTGAAGTCGAAACACTATGGGATCGATCGTCATCACCAAACTTAACGCTAAAATCCCCGACGGCGTTGGCAAAACGCACGAGGCTTTCGGGGGCACCGAAAGAAGAGATCACGATGTAAAAAACAGGATTGGTGATAGCCCCGCGGGGACTCGACAAACAGAAAAAAAATACACTTCGCGACAATGACACACGAAAAGAAAACTGGTCAAAAGGTGGTTCGGTGATATATCGGATTACCAACGTTGGTACGTACGGGATATATCGTTGTCCCGATATCGCGTCGAGAGCCCCGTGTCTATACCGAGCTATTGTGTTATAGGGTTGTTCGTTCTGCCTGAAACCGTCGTACAGAAGGACTCGAGGGTTACTGCGCCCGCGGGGCCTTAGCTACCAGAAAGACGAGACCGAACCGGTGTAACCGGGGTGGGATACGGTGTAGGCGTGGCTCCGTCGGGCCCCGCGAGCCTCGTGCCCCTCTCTCGATTGGACGGGCATCGCGTAGCGTGGCCCAATAGGCCCTGGAACCACGCGCGAGACACGGGGCCCGATGTGACGCCTGCGCCACCGGATTGGACGACGCGTAGGCGCGGGACCTTCCAGTACTCGTTCGCGGATCAACGAAGATAAGCTCCCGTGGACGTCGAGGATTTTGTTTCGAGGATCGAACGAAAGAAAAAAAAATATTCCCCTCCGGTGAATTTTCGCAAGGATAGGCATGGGTCAAAGAATCCAGTTGCAGAGTCACGTTTTCTCGGTGTTGCATGCCGAATTTTTTTTTCAGTTACCTATTCGACATTTGTTGCTTCGATGTAATTTTTAGAAGCACGAAGTCAGCTATTGGAAGTACCATAAAGTTATTAAGGAACTGTCGACGGATCATCGAAAAATTTGATAGTTTACATTTTTAAGGTAAATTTTCGCAGACTTTATTATAAATTTCGATGTTTTCGTAACTTTTAGTTCGCAAGTCAGCTGAATTCCAAAACTGCATTTACCGATCACCGCGTACCAGAAAATCCAATCTCGTTTTTCCAAGTATTCATCGCATCCGCGATGGATTTCTTTAACGATGAGAACGTCCTGCCGTTACTACAGTACTTTTTTCCCAATTGTTCTCATTGGGAGCACTCGTTGCTTCGACACTCGATACACTTTTTTTTCTTCTCCACTTCGTCTTTTGCCTCGTCATCGAAGCAAAGCGAATTCGTCTCGGTTCCTCGGTCGTCCCTCTCGGCTCGGGACCCGGTGGAGTGGATTGCAGCCGAGGCATTCTTCCATGAAACGAGACCGCAAACTGGCAAGCGGAGCTTTATTCTCGCCGACCCACATTCCTCGCTGACGAAGAAGGTGGACGACATAACGAGGCGAGGACGATTTTAAACAGAGCTTCCCCCTTCCATTCTTTCCGTCGTCTTCCAAAACAGTACCATTATTTGTGGGAATGTTCCGGAACCATAACAAAACGTAGGATCATCGAGAGGAGGATCCGTCAATATTTTTGAAGGTTTCTCTTTCGAAAGGCATGCCTTCGGGCAGACCTTCCGTTCTTGACCCCTCTGCCGGGTTCTGAATCGCTTGTTTTCGAATGATCTACGGGGGCACTTATATTGTCCCGGATGGGTGGTGCCCCCCGCCCGAGTTTCAGGCACACGATAGAGCCGTTCCGTCATTGCCTAGAGACTCCCTTTTACTACCCCCTCGTGCGAATAGTGCGAAGGGTGGTTCGAGGGTTGACTCGCCAATTGGCTGACGACCCCACCAGCCAAACCTAAAATCCCACGGGAACCTCCAAACCCGAGGCCGGCCAACTTTACGGCCACTCCTATGCCTTACCTATGGCTTCAACGTGGCATTTCTTTTCCTTCCAACTTGGTAGACGCCATCGGCTCCTTTTTCTTCTCTCTTGGCTTATCAGGACAAGCGGTTAATGCTATTACGACAGTTGAATGACAAAGAGAATAAGACAGGCAGCAAAAACACCGTGGATCTTCAGCTCGTTCCGGTTTCTGTAGTCACCTCATTGTCCGACAATGACGGGTTTGCAAATGATCCTTTGAACGCTGTCGTCTGGTACGGCCGACAGTCAGTCGTCGGATCTGCCTAATGACTCGATCATCCATCGACGATCCTCGTCGCCAGGATGCTTTTACTCAACAAACGCGCGCGACGCGTTGCGGTAGACGTTCGATGGAAAATCTCGTGAGTGTCAATCGTGAGTTAATGATGCGATCATCGTTGCCGTCGTCGTCTATCGCGTTCCTGTCTTGCTGCTCGGATCTTAACGATCGAATCAACCAACGAACGTGTGTATCGTGCAGTTAAGACGATTAAACGAGGCATACCGCTCATTTCTCACTTCGTCCATCATCCTATCCCGTTTCTATCTCGCGAAGAAGAGTCGGTACGTGTAAGTGGTTGGCAGCAACGCCACGGCGCACTTCGAGGTGTTCCAAGTAGAAAGTCTCTTATCGTGACGTGTTTCTTTTTTTTTTACCAAGGTGTTTTTTTTTTACCTGCATATACTGCCTGCGATGCGTTTCAGCTGCTGCTCCCGAAGCCATTTCTGCTTCGCTTCTGCAATTCATGAACTGACGTACATGCATACCCATAACGTACGTATTATAATACCTGCTACTTCGTCCATTACCCGAGGGCGCGGTGCATTACGCGAAGACGGCGAATTGTTGAAGTCGGGAAAGAGTACAGCGATGAGGATGGGAAGGGAGAGCAACGGAGACGGGGGACTCCTTCTGTCTCTCTACGCGCGTTTCTTCGAGAAATTGGGATGTTGGATGTTGGATCGAAGCCGGGGCGCGCGAGGGCACAGACCAAGTCTTTCGTAGTTTGCGAGGCTTTTTCGCTGTGGGCCCCCGTGAGCAAGGGCGTGAAAGGAATCCCGACGATGAAATTGCTTTACGAGGAATTTCTGAATCGGTTATACCGAACCCGCGAACGCTGCGGTTAACTCGGAATCGTGACGGCCCAGGGCGCACACGCGAGCTTACCAGAAAATTTGCGATTGACCCGACGAAATTGGAAGGGAGTGGGTGCGGTGGTGGCAGTCGACGATGCTGGCTTCTGCTGGCTTCTGCTGGCTTCTGCATCATGCAGACCCACTGTGGCGGTTGCAGCGCTAGGAGTCCTGTGCCGCAAGCTGAAGTAGCTCTGCGGCTGCATACACAGCGGGAGGAAGGGCCCGGTAAAGGGGAAAGGGCGGACTTTTTAACGAGACGACACGCGGTGGTCGCACACCACTCGATACTACTACTACGCCGCGTCTTCTGTGATGCCTACTACTTGCTCTCATACCCTGCTAAGTTTTTCTTCGAAGTTCTAGACATTTTTTTATTCTTGACGCAAATTGTGTATGCTGAGTTTCTCAGCGATTTTTCCACCCGCGTTACACTCTTTCCCCCATTATTTATGCATCAAAGCAATTATGTAGAAATACAATACTGAAACAGTTATTCGAATGGATCATCGGAACTTGAAGCCATTATCAAGCTTTCAGTAATTGCAATGAGCTATGAGAATTAACTGCTCGTCGGGACAATTACTTTTTAAGAAAAAATCAATTGTAGCAATTAATTGTGAATTTTCTCAACTAATTTTCACTTCTTTCAACTCACCATTTTTATCATTGTTGTTGTTTTATCGTAAATTGTAACGCTGCTTGTAATTTTCACAAGGTTGTTGGAAATACACTCGAAAGAACTTAATTTACAGGTAGTTATTATGCAGAGTGATCTCAACCCGAGGTAATTCAACGCAGCGACACGATCAACTTCTATACGACACGCTACTGCGAAAATTATGGAGTAAAGTACAAAATTACAGTTTACGAAGAATATATCTCGGAGGATTTGGAACGTATATTGCAAACGTTACAGTGTCGTCATTGGAGGAATTGTTCTCTGAGGCGTTTTTTTAAATATTCGCTAAATTCTTCTTTCTTCGTCAATATATATAACAGAATGGAATAGAATTTTTTGGGCTCTGAAATAATTACTTGAAGGACCGATGTATGCCATAATAGTGTGAAAATCTTATACCAAAACTGTTTTCATTCTTTTGTTAGTCTCATTTAACTGCCTTTTTTTGTTGTTGTACTTTCGTGTAAAATTATATTATACTAAAATCGGATGAACATCAAAATTGAAGTATATATCACAATAATATACATTCGCATATACATATATATTATCTCATATATATCTTACATACATCTTCACGATATACATATATTGAAAAATTTCTCCCACACATATACAAAAGATGCAAAAAAAAATTTCGCATAAATTATATCTCAGTATATATTTTATTTTCATGGAAATGAAAACACACGAGTGCGTGATTATCCCTCAATTCCTTTTCCTCAAATTAGACTTTTCTCAAGAAACTCATAATGGCCGCTGGCAAGTTATATTTTTTTCCAGTGTATACATTTTTAGTATCCACAAATGAATACTCACTTATCCATACAGTACATAATATATTTTGATATTTGTGAATCGCGTCTGACTCAGGGCGTAACCTAAGAGGTAGGTAGTCACAAGGGCAGAGGCAGGCGTAGAGGGTTGAAGGTAGGGGGAGTTAGGAGAGGGTAGAGCGAGAGCAAAGCGCACGATGAAGGTGGGTATAAGGTATCTTATTGATCTGGTAGCCCGGGGCGTGTCATCCTGGGCTGTTTGGCCGCAGGGAGGACCGCACAGCTAACCCTAAAGCAAAGGGGATCGTGCCGTGGTGGCGGCTGCCGCTGCTGCTGCTGCTGCCGTTGCCGTTGTTGCTCCTGCTGCTGGGGATGCTGGATTCAGAGAGAAAGCGAGATGGCAATCGAGAGACAGAGACGCGCAGGCGCGTGCGACGTTTTCCGTGCCCGGAGGGGTAACTCCCAATCACCAGGAGCTAGAAACACTCTTGGCCCGAGGGGTTGTCAAGACTTTTCGGGGAAACTGGAAGGGAATAAAAATAAAAATACGACGAGAAACCGGGTGGGAAGATCGTGACAAGGAGAATGAAAGATAGACGAGAGAAACGGAGAAAGAAAGAAACGCGCGAGGAAACCAACGAATGAAGGGGGGGACACGTTTAAATGCGCGAAAGATTCGCTTTCTCGTATTTCGGTTCCAAGACATTCCGAGCGAAACGTCTCTTCGAGCGACAAGCCCTTTCTGATCTGTAACTCGCTCGAGTCACCGATGCCGTTCCACTGTTTTAACAATCTCGCGAAAAAGGCCACAGGATTTTGTTCTTGACTGTTTCCTTTGTATATCAACGACTTTATTATACGGGGAGAGCTTCTTTGATTTTTCTTCCTGCCCGCTTGGAGGAATATATCGCGCTCTCGACCGTCTGGATCCTATGTGCTCTACGGTATTCAGCGAACGAGGGGTTCTCGAAGAACTTCGTATTCACCCTCTCTCGTCGCGCGGGTTCGCTTTTTGGCTCCGCAGCCATCGGCATTCACAATTTTTTTTTTTTTTTTTTTTCCCTCGAACACGAACTTTCTTTTTCACTCGGCGTCGATATTATTCTCCAACCCTCGAGCGGGAAACGGGGAGAAGAAAGTCTGCCGGTGACGAGATTGAAGACGCCAAGCGATTCGATAGATGATGTAAAAAAAAAAAAAAGTCTACATACCGAGTGTTTCGGAATCGATGCATTTTTATCACGTTAGATCACTTTTCTTAAAATAGTAGTCGTGTAGCTTGTGAAATTTGATGTTATTATTTCTTTACGATTTTCGTTATTTAAGTTTTCTATTACATTTCGTATTGTATGAGAGGTACGATATCAATATTGACGACCATTCTACCGACTACTAACGTCATCTCGGAAGCATTAATCGTTGATAACTTCGCTATAATTTTACGTCGTATTGACAACCGAATAAAATAAATGGAAGTATCCACCGAATAAAGTGAATTCGCGATCGCCACATCGACTGCAACGAAAAATTCGCGGGTACCCAGCGTGGTTTCAACGAAACGCCGATATGCAAAGCGGGAGACGAGAGGAATGATCGTCTTCGACCGATAGATGAGAAAAAAAAAAAACGATAAGAAAAACAAGAATGTAAAAGCAGGTTTTTCGGGCTAAAATTCGCAACGGGTTGCGAGGCACCCTCATCAGACCGTTTGGAGAAGCGTATGGCATTCCCCTTCAGCGTAATACACTCTCGCTCTGTCTCGAGGAGCTTTAGCGAAGGGATAATGCGCACGTGAGGCACATTGAAGAAACGACCCGCAGAGAGGTAAAAGAGGGTAGAGAATTTCGGTATAAAAAAAAATGTAAAAAAAAAAAGCAACTATAAAAAAAATAACCACAGCGAGATGAGCGCTTTCGAGAGGGAGGAAGATGTTGGTGCATAATCGATGATCACAGTCATAATAAATGAAGTATGCCTCGGTAGGATGTATAAGGGGGTCTCGGCGTGTACGGGCCATAGCCGGTTTATACGTATAGCGTAGCGGAGAGGAATAGCGAGGTACCTGACGACGGCCGGAGGGCATCCACGGGAGGATCATCCTGGCCGTAATCCGAGGTGTGCATCGCGTATCGCGTATCCCATCGGAATCTCTCCTCGAGACTATACGCTCGCCTTTCGTTCTTCACCCCGACCGTCCAAAGACTCGAAGAGCTTCGGAAAGAAACTCGGCAGTGGACTCGAGGGGGCCTCGTCGTGGTACGAAAGTAGCTAATCACAATAACGTGTGCCGAGACAAGGGGGAGGGGAGGGGGATGCATCTCTCAGGCGGAAGTGAGACGGGAGGATGCGAAAAAAAGGGCGGTATGATAGAAGCTCTTATAATTCGGTATATAGCTCGGCGGACACGAGCGGCCAGGTGCGTGCAGCTCCGTAGCGCGATTAGCCGAGTTATAAATTTCGGTCTCCGTCCGGTCCTCATCCCCGGGCGTCTTCCGCGGGACTCTCTGTCGACCGAGGTGACGGCGAAAATCGTTCTGGTCCTCGCCGACGTTATACTCTATCCGTATGTATATATATACATAATATACACAAGCCCATAAAAAAATATGCAAGGCTTCGCAATGGAAGAGAACGTATCGAAGTCATGAAGTATGCATCCAAGAGAAATGGTGTATGAGCGCATAATGGCAACGCGTCCCATAAACGAGGATACCAAAGCACATCCGCTTCGCGATCCTTCGCGGAATATTAACGCCGTCGCAACCAAAGTTCGAAGACACCAAAGCTCTGGCGATGAATCATTTGGTCCATGATTATCGCGTCGAGTCCCTCGCCAGTGAAGAAACCTTCGGTGACACCTATGAACTCTTTGGACTCGATGGTCAGCGTCAGGCTATTTAATGGTCGGTCGTTCGTCGAGCAAAGAGAAGAATAGAAAAGGTGTCGGGGGGAGGGGGGAGGGGGGGAGGAGTACGTCAGCGTGAGATGTAACGACGAGCAAACACACCCCCGGATGAGACTGTGAAGGGTTGATGTATAGAATCGAGAGGGAGAGACGGTGGTGTGAGAGCCGTAGCGAGAGGGTCGACAGAGGGTTGAAGCCAGGAGCCCCCCAAGTTAGAATTGATCGGAGAGGAGAGGAAGGATTGGAGGGACGCGAAACCGCGTCGTGGTGTGAGCGGAGGCCGCGTTCGGTGAGAGCAACCGAGGGTTGCCCGCTGGCGCAAGCGCCCCTCAGGCGACGTCACATCGATTCCTCCGGGAAGAGCTTACAAAATGGCTGCCGGCGGTTCCATTCCTTCGCGCTATACGGTGTGCTTGCCGTCCGACAGAAATTCCTACCATCCAGCCGAGCAACCAACCCCTCCGCGCTATTACTACAACGACGCGTAGCAAGGGAGTGTTGCTGCCGCTATGCTTGTTGGAAAGCTTCCACTCTTCTATCTATGTGTCTTTGTCTGCGGTGTATGCGGGGAAAAGGATGAAATACGTACACAGGGAATGACTGGAGAGAGAAAACGAGAAAGCGAGAGAGGGATTTCTCTCCTGGTGTACGGCAGCATCACGCGGGAGACGACGACGACGACAGGTTTCGTCGTTGCGGTGTGAGAAAATCGATGCACCTTAGGAGTGGAGCATAGGAGAGATGAGAGAACGACGCGGGAACGACAAACTCGCGCGGCTCCAATGCTGACGAGAGATGAGCGGCAACGACGACGATGAGGAACTCTAGAGGCTGAGGAGAAATCATCCCCCTGTGTCGTCGTCGTCGTCGTCTTCGTCGTCGTCGTCTCGTTCACTCGAGAACGCGCGGAAGGAATTGAATTATTAACCGGGCCAGAAGGCGGCAACCCGGTTTCTCACTCCATCTATGCGGTGTTGTCGTTTTCACACCGGTAGCTGGAATCTCCTGAAGGTAAACCATCCACGTAACGTCATTCATAATCGGATCGTTGACAAAATAATCGCGGGCTTGGATAACATTGTGGTGTACTAGAAAGCTTAGACCTGTTTGCTTGGTTTCGAAGATCGGGCTTTGGAGACAGAAATGACCGGTTCAATGCTGTCTAACAAATAAAAATAAATAAATTTCTTTGCTTCTTCCAATACGTACGGCAAGTAACCCATTAAGAAATTTATGTTCGTCGAATCGGTAATCTAAAAAGATGGAGAATCGACTTGAATCCTACTTAACTACTTCGAACAGCAAGGAGGAAGAGTTTTTCATCGATGTTTTCCTCAGGATAATGTAGCAATGGTAATTATTCCAAAATTAAGCCCATGCGACAGTTTGCTGGTAATAGAATTCTGAACATGCAAAAAAAAACCCCCAGTTTCAAACGGTAAATATTGTAGGAGAATTCTATTTTTTTTTAATAGAAAATTCTTTTAAATGATAAAAAAAATGGATCTCCATCCACACGTTGATATATTCAGTCCTAGGATTTTTTTAACACGATCAGAATACTCGTACGAACACTCTGTGGCGTGGGATTTTTGATAAAAGTTTTTTTTTCTCCAATATTAAAAAAATAACTATATTCCAATAATAAAAAAAAAAAAAAACTGAAAGCCCTTCTATGGTCCGATGAAGTTCCTGTCGAGTTTTGTAACGAAAAAAAAAATGTTGCCCGAGGTTAGTATTTCGAAGGATAAATACTGTTGGAGACACAAAATCTGTTTTTCAGTATAGTCAGCCCGACCGCCAAAAAGAAAAAGTCTTCTTTATTCGCTCGCGCATTGTGCAACGCACTCATCGAGTCCGAAGAAAATTCACCGTGTAAATTTGAACGGCCACAGCATCATGTAAATGCAACAATGTAAAAGGAATATATAATCTTCGTTTCTCTTTGTAAACGTTTTACGCGGCAAAATATGCAAACGCGAAGATTGAACCGAAGTTTCAACCAGAGGTAAAAACCGCTCGTCTAACGTAATTCGTAATCGTATCGCCCGACAAAAAAAGAATAACACAAGTGCACTTTCGTCATATTCTCCCGAGTGAAACACCGTCAGTGTCCACAGGCCTAAAGTATTTAAAAAAATATCGATAAACGAGCAGAAACCCCGGAATACAGTAATAGAGCAAAGGGTATAACGCATCGTATGAACAGCAGTATATACACCGCATATGTATGAGAAACGTGGTCCTATGAGAATAGAGAGGTCGTTTGCGGGCATTCGCTCGTCGTATAAACAATCATTTGATACGATGCATGGCTCGGTTTTCGTGTCCTGAAAACGGCACACGTTGGAGAGGCAAATGCACAACAACCCCCTCGTCGTCGGTGCATTTAGCACCGATCAGCCGAGTTTCCTGTTACCGCTTGACTATCCGCGTACAGTAAACTACACTATGCATGCATACATAGTGGATATCCTACCCATTCGATCCTCCCTCTCTTATTCCCGCGAATCCTAGTTAGCATGTCGTGCATTTTCTGTTTGGCATGTACCGGACGGGCTGTTTCTCTCGCGAAAACGTTCACCGATTGGTCGCAACATCCTAACGATCGCGTTGGTTGTTCTCTGTACCTTGTGGGTTCGCTCGCTGCGGTGACCATGAAATGACGCTTCAATATGCATGCCATGCATATTCCTCCCCATTCCCAGGCTGCTGCGCCCCAACATTGCCCTCTGCAGTTTCGCATAGGTCTACACAAGTTTGGGACTCTATGTACAACCCTCTCTATATGTATATGTTGCATCTGTATGCCCGTACCAATACATAAATAGACTCGAAACACGTCGGGATAGATAGACGATGGAGGAGGGTGGATATAATGTACCGCACACCAGAGAACAGACGGTACAAACGCTGTAAGGGAGAAACAGCGAATAGCTGCAGTGTGAGAGAGAGAGAGAGAGAGAGGGAGAGAGTATGAAGAGAACGTGGGTAAAGGGATAGCGAAGAGAAGAGGAATGCATGCGGAGAGACCAAGCAACCCGTTGGTTCCACCTCTGCTTTTCTCTCGCATGGCTCTCTTGTTCTATCCGCGTTGCAACGTCGCTGTTTCTCCGCTACCACTACCGGAGCAATCGTGATTTTCCATCGCGCTTCGACGCGCTATGTAAACCTGCGCCGAACGGCGATGTGGTCGCGGAACGTGGCTGAATCGAGAACCGGTGCCCCGATACTACGGCCACGGCGGTTCGGCGAGCATGAGAGTTCGACCAGATGTGACTACATTCCCCGGCTTTGTGTCCCGCGGCTCCAACGAAATTCCGCGCCCTCCGGTACTGTTCCTGATACTGTATACGGTCCCGGCAACGGTAGCTCGGTATACACATGCACACCCCGTTATACAGTATGCACGGGTTAAGGTTTAATATTGTCCACAATGATTTTTATATACCCTTATGGCTGATTTGACGTGAACATCAGAATTATTGGAGGAAACTAACGACAACACGCTTTATTGATAAAGGACTCGCGACTAATGTGTTCGTTAATTCGATGTTTAAGGATTTAACCTCATTTCTGTAGATCACTTTTTACTTTTAAATTTCATGTTGTGAAATAATGGAAAAGGCTTTTCTTTAGGAATTTAAAAGAATGTTTTGCTCACGCGGATTCTGAAGTGATGAAATTCAAGAGGCTTTAGAACTCATATACGAAGGTACAGAGTTAAATTGCCCAAAAAACAGGGAAAATCAAATTTAAAGAACATTTTCTTCGCTCTTTAGTCTGATAAAGTATCTTTCCAGGCGGATTGGATGGCATATAATGGTTTTCGATAGCTTTCCAATACAATTTTCTGATACGGCAAGTTCAGTCGTACGATGACTTACGTGTAGGTGACAAAAATCCTTGAGGCAATTCGACGTGTAACGATTTACGATTATCAGTGCGAACGAAAGATGGGAAGACATTTGCATAAGAAATTAATGGATCACGTTGAAATGGGCGGTTCGTGGCATTGACAATATGGGTTGATATGGCCCGTGAAAAAAAACGGTAATGCGTACCTTCAGGACCGTTACGCTCGATTTGACCTTAAAGAACCATGAATTACGGAATAAATAATCGATTGCTGTCGAACATAGTTGTTAACTGTTGGGGCGGTGTCAAAATACCTGACGATATTTCACGACATTACGAATCAATCTGAGAGTAGATAGCCGGAAGTTTGGGGTGGACTTTCATTTATTTTTATTTTTTCCTTCTTTCGAGATGAGCACAATGATGCTTGCAGCCGTTTATAACTGGAATTCACCAGGTGCGAGGGCAGCTTCGTCGGCGTTTCTGCGCGGATACTAACGATCTCCAAATTCGAATGAGGACAGCTTCTCGTACCGTGCGGAACGGTATTCGATGTCGAACCTCCACGAGTTGCTGGGGGGATCGAAAGGATTAGAATCGCGGTCGAGCCCCTCTTTTGCTACAACCCCGGGCTATTCTCGAGCCGGCTGCGCCATCTGTTTTCGGGTAAACATACGCGATCATCCCGTCCAAGTTCCATTCTCGTTTTTCGCCCCGGGACAAAATTCAATTTAGCTGGATGAAGCGTAAACATAGAGAGCGGACGAAAAAAAAAAAAAAAAATTCACGGGAAAACATCATCCGCGAAAGGACGTTGGTATGCTGATAGCCTGTCCGCGTTTCGTTCGTCTATATCTCTCGACGTTACAGAGGAAAAAAATGGCAAATCCCTCAGTCGATACGGCTTCACCGTACGGCCAGAGCAGAATCGTTTCACCGCAACTGGTTCATATTTATTCTACATTTTTTTTCTCTACATATTCTGGAACAATCGGAAAATAATTCTTTTGGCGTTTCTAGAAACAGTCGATCGAGCAGATCGAATGGGATACAATCTGTCGCGAAATAAAAAATAATATCGTAAAAGTGACTATGAGAGTATTGAATTTTACTGGTCAGTATTTTTGTCATATAACCAAAATATTATTACGAAAAAAATGATTGAAAAAAAAAAAAAAAAAAAAAAAAAACAACAATTCCGATACGTTTTTATTGAATCGGCGAGGACGTAATTAAAAAATTTACTAAGATTTCATTGAGTCGTTTTACGAATACAATATTTTGATAACATATTCGAGATATTATGCAGAAATCATTGCTCTGAATTTTTCTGAAAATTCTATCGAACAGAACTGGATTCAAAAATCATAAAACTGACTATAAGAATATCAAATTTTACCGGCGAATATTTTCGTAAAATACCCAAAATAATACGATGTAAAAATACTGAAAAAAAAAAAAAAATAATAACAAAAGCAATAGTTTTAGTCATATAGAATCATTTTTCCACACTTGGCCTATAAAATTCTGTTGATTTTTTAAGAAAATAATGTTTGCCAACAGAATTTTTAAGTACTTGGCGTACCTTTTTTTTTTTTTTTTGTTTGAAAAAAATATTTCGGAAAATACGATATTCTCGATCCCGTATGTCAATTCGCGCGTCGTGCAATGCATCATTACTGATCATTGTCAAACCTCAAGTGATGGTGGGACTATCAATAATTGAGACAAAATCATCACCCAGCGCATGTTTGTTTCTGTATTTCTTTTCTGCAACTGTCGACCATTGTCAATACAAGCGGACATCGTGTACTGATATATTGTCCATGTTGTCGCGTATTCGCTAATAGCATTAATGATTAGCCCGAGGGCTATGGAGAAAGAGAGCAAAAACAGCACGGCAGTCCGCCAATTCCTCGCGTGTCACACAAACTGCTGGACGAGCTATTACCGCCCCCCCGTTTCTTCACTTCTCTCGCTTTGTATTAATCAGGCATACGCCAAGCGTGACTAATTGGAACGAGAATGAGTGAGAAAGGCGAAGGCGATGATTCGCGATCGATTATTAGAGAACGAGAGAGTTTCACAATTTCGCGGCATCACAATACTCCAACATCACCGCGAATGTCACGATATATATTTATTCAATTTATTATTATTATTATTTTTTATTTTTTTCGAAAGTACCTTTTCTGTCACTGCGACGAAAGGTACTTCCGACTCTCTCGAGGACACGATCGAAATTGGCTGAGGAAATTCTCGAAATTGACGAATGAGGATAGCGCCATGACGCGCGCGGCGAGGAAAGATTGATGCGACCTGTGTCAGCGTCATAATTGAATGAGTACCGGCCTTGTGTGTCGGTCTGCTCTTAACTCGCTCAAGCCGCCGTTCTCGCTCGCGAACGTGTCCCATACGAGTCTCGCACGTAAACGCTTTTATACTTCTGCCTGCCTTCGGGGGTTCGAACGTCGCGAAACGACCTAGGAAACCCTTCACGATTAATTAACCGAAGTGCGAACACCTGAAACGATTATCGCCGGTGCGGACAATTGTTTCTCTAATATTTATTTATTTATTTATTCATTCATTCATTTATTTATTTATTTGTTTTCACAAAAAAACTTTTTTGATTTCCTTTTTTTATTGGCATGTGCGTGTGAGAATGAAAATGGTATTTTTCAATGTCGCTGAAAATGTCGTTTGCTTGGGTGAATTTTTAATTCAGGAAAATGTCTGAAACTGTGTCACGAAACATTCTTTGAATTTAACTGCAAGATCTTTTGGCACAGGAGACCCGCGGAAACTTACAAGTCATTCCTTTGATGCCTCGACCCCGTCCCGTCCCACACGTTCATTCCACGTTGACCTACAATTCTTCGCTCGCTCGCAACTATTTTTAGAAAAGAGCTTTATAAACTTTGAAGCTTCTTCTCATATATATATGTATATATATACATATACAGGTATCTTCTACAAAAGGTACTCTTTTTTTTCTTCGCTGCATTCGTCTGTGTGTCAACGTCTTTCGCGACCGCGTTTTTTGTCTATAAATTATCTCTTCCCGTTCTCCCTTTCATCGTTGCTGTGAAGCGTCTAATGAATGTCGTCTCTATCGCAAAGAAAAGAACTAGCGGGCGTGTTCCACTCGAAGGAAAACCGACGGGGAAGAAGAGAAAAGAGAAGCTATTCGTACTTTGAACGCGGAACGATAGATACATATTTCCTCGGCTTCTTTATCCCATTGAAAACCTTTTTTTTTTCCTTTTAATCTTAGCTGTGAGCCAAAACGGGGCCGCTCTCCTACGATCAGAAGAAAAAACCGCTCGTCGTTACGGTTAAAAAAGTCTGGCAGGTCGAGATTGTAAGGGTGAAATTAAAAAGAAAAAAACGAAAAAACATTACGAGAGCACAACGCGGGAGAGAGTTAAAGAGACACAAGTGTAGAGTGTGGGAATATCACGTACGCCCTGCATGGTATGCCCGGAATGGACGGCACGCGATGAACTAACCACCCATTAGGGGGAACCCTAATCTCTAATTATTTAATAAAAATACGTTTACGACGTGGCGCACCGTACGCCCATTCCCCGTGGTTGAAGAGAAGAAGGGCTCCTCTCGCAGTGCGTTTTGTTGTTTTTTTTTTTCGCGAAAGAAGGCCCGCCGTGGGGGCTCCGGGAGGAGAAAGAACAAGCGAGCGAAAAAAGGCCCTAAAGGGTCGGAGGTCGATCTGTCGGTCCCGGACGTATATATACCGGGGCGCTGCTCGGGGAGAGAGCAACGGGCGAAGAGGAAAGAGGACCGATGGCCCGAGGATTTATGCCGACTCGATAGCTCGTGCCAACATCGACACTTATATATTATTTTTTTGTATCTCAATTTTTTTTTTTTTTTTTTTTTTTTTCTTTGCAAATCGTTATCTCTCAGACCTCTTCTCTCGCGCCCGGCGCGAGAGCAAAGATCGCGAGAGAAATCGTATGTTGATACGATTAGCGAGAAGGGTGTAATAAATACCGAGATGCAAATAGCGAGATGAAGAAATTCAATGCGGCGCAAGTCGAAATGGTTTTGCGATCGTATCCACTTCGTTGGGCGAGAAAGATTCGCATTTATGGTATCCAACAATTACTCGATGTATCGAGATTTAACGAAGATTTTTTCGTATTCCGAAAGTTCTCCATGTTTTTTTTAATTATTATATTGTAACGAATGTAGCTGACTAGCTAACGAATGTAGCTGACTAGCTAACGAATGTAGCTGACTATTTATTAAGATACACGATATTAGTGAGGTTAACAATAAACGAACGTTCGGACGATCGATACGATATCGATCGTCACGACAAGAGAGTCTGGACGGGACTTTAAAAGAGACCAAACGTGTGATGTTTCGTTATTGGGATAATTTACATTTATCAGTAGTAATAATATCCGTCCCAAAACCAAATACGCGTGTTATTCATTTGCTCGGTCGTTACATTGGTGTCAGAAGTGTGCTTTCGAACCCACGCGATTAACGAACGGTCGTTACAATATAATAACAATATTGTTTATACTTGATTATTATTATTATTATTGTATATTGTAGTAATAATAATAATAATAATTAGTAATCATATTAGAAACATTTAGTTAATTTAATTCCGAATACAAAGGGTAAAATGATTCAGCGCAAAAAAGAAAATATTGGCATAATATTGGCATAATATGGCGTCCGCATTTTGATTATTTGGACTGCAAACAGTTCGTCAAGTTAAAAAAGAAATGTGCACAGTTAGCTCGAAGCTAGCGGCTTCAATGGCAATGAGGAAGGACGAGTATATTAATTCGCCCGCATTGTGGAACTCGTGTTATACGAGTGAAAACAAAATCCCGAGCAAATGGGTTTTAATCGATAACATCGTTTGACATTTAAAACAACATTTTTTTTTTTTTTTTTTCGTTTACCGGTATACCTTTGTATATCCATGTCCGACGATTGTTTCCAATATCATGTTCCGCCATTGCCAATGACTGTTGGCATTTGTCGACGAGCGGAGACGACAAGAGGTAGAAAATTTCTTCGTGTACGGACCGCCGCGTAGCCGAATTGAAGGCCGAGAACGAGCACATAGGCGACCGGAACCGCTACGACTGCCGTTTCGTAGCAGGGTGGCTCTTCTGTCCAAACAGTCGAAGGTGCCGTGTGTACACTGTTCACGGTCTGCAGGCTACGGGGCACAGAAGCCTCTGACCGTACGTAGTGTCGAAAGTACCTATCTCTCCGACGGTAAGCAACCTATATCGATCATTCGACAGAGGGCTCTTCCAATATCGGACGTGCCGCCTTTGTCGCGTTTGTTTGCTCTCGTCCGTTCTCGTCTGTTCTCGTCTATTCGTTTCTCTTCGTTCTCTTTCTCCATACTCCGGGAATCTATCGATTCGAGCTGATCGCGGACTGCTCCGAAATCGCGGACTGCTCTTCGTACGAAAGGCTTCGTTCGCGAGGTATAAGGAGGATTTATGCGGAGCAGTAAACGCCGACATCGATCGATAGAATTTTATATTATTTAAATTTTTTTCTTTAAATATTTTTTTTATATTTTATATTATTTCAAAAAATGTCTATACTATTTTATATAATTTTAAATAATTTTTTTTTTTGTTAAACAAATTGATAATTCGATTAATTGTAATTGTTTGCTTCGGTCGTGTATTCAATTTCTTGTTGAGGCGCTTCAGCAATGAATGACCGTTTATTTTCCTTTTTACGTTTCGGCCCTAGTCTGGGTCCTCTTCAGAATTTTATTTCTATCTTTGTATGTGATTTTCTTTAATGTGTCAGTACGCGTCTTCGGTTTTTCCGGTTGTTGTCATTGTTGTTTTGAGGTTATCTCGTGATTCGTGTTTCTCTTTTATCTATTCATCATTGATATGCTTTTATTTATATTGTTTGTTGTTTTTTTATCGTTCTTGACTGAAGATTCCTGCCTACGCGCTGTCACATTGTCCTATCTCTCTCAAAGATAGAAATAAAATTCTAAAGAGGACCCAGACTAGGGCCGAAACCTAAAAAGGAAAATAAACGTGGTCGTTCATTTCCGAAGCGCCTCAACAAGAAATTCGATTAATTATCCGGAAAAATAAAAAATTGATTTTAACTTTGTCGGCGATAAAAATAAAATTTTTTAAAAATGTTCGTATCTTGTTCGTATTCCCCGTCTCGAGTGAGAACTCTCGGGATTTCCTCCCACGAGAAAGCCGAATAATTTCGAGTTGAAGAAGAACGAGGATTGAAAGACTCGAGAGAAGATGCCTAGGTCTGCGCGGAAAGGATCGCGCGAAACTCGCGGGTTATGCCCGCGACTCTTGGATACGGAGGAAAGAGAAGGAAGAGATTCCGGTGTAGAAGAGGGCAAGAAACACACTAAAAGGGCGCCTACCTGCCAGAACCATTGATTACCGAAACGCGCTTCTTCCCACACACAATACACAGCAAACGTCGGGACGCGCGGGGGAACGCGGTTTGTGCGCGGGGAGAGCTACACATTCACGATCTCTCTTCTTTCCTCTCGCATTTGCGAGTCTCAACTCCCTCGGTTCGCCAAACGACGAGACGGGAGAGTCGCGAAACTCGTCTAAAAAAGCGCTAACGGAGAGTCCCTGCCGGGGCTTCGGAAGAGAAGAGAAAAGATATAGTATAAGTGTATCCTCACGCCACTTAGGGACCACTGTAATTTCCATTAGGGATTTCGCGTAATCGCTAGGCACCGATGCTCAAGCAAAACACTCGAACCGATAGTTTTTTTTCCTCTCCCCACACCCCACAAACCCTCAGTTTTCGTTGTATCTCCGAGAGCTAATACAAGACGTTTTCACATTTTTGGATTCCATTCGCATCATTGGGTTTCCATTCCCACTGGGAATAGCTTACAAATTAACCCTTTGAAAACATCGTGTTCCGTACGTGGGACAAAGCTTTAAAAAAACAATGAAAAGCAAGATTGCCTTTGAAAGTAAAATTGGACAAAATTTGGGGAAAAAAAATGACTTCGAATAGACGCATTAAAGTTTTTTATTTGTTTTTTTCATTGAGTATTATAAACGTGTTGAATATATAAATAAGATACTTAAGATTTTCTCAAATTTTAGCATTCTTTTGATTTGAAAGAATTGAAAAGCTCCTGACTGAAAAAATGATCTAATAAATGAATTGTATTATCCTAAAAAAGCAAAATAAAAAATTATTCGCATAGTTGGCAAATATAATCAGACATATCGTACACAGAACGAGAAAATCACCGGGACTCAGTTAAAGGCATAATTCCCGTCGTTTGCTCTGGTGGGCTGTCAGGGGTTAAAAACTCGTTTATTCCGTGGACTGTGCGCTAATAACGCAATCATTTCTAAAGTTGATAATAACGGGACTAATAATAGGTAAACCGGAATTACGCATCGTTAAATATGTTCTTTGCCTCATGTCCTATCGATTTCTCTATAAAACAAAAAACTAAAAAAAATATTTTCCGGCAAAACATCGCGTAGATGAATACGAAGATCTAAAAAGTTTACTTGGTCTTTAAAGATCAACAAAACGAAATTCACGAATTATATTAAATTAAAAAAATTGGACACGAAGCAGTTGCTACTGGCGTTTTGCAACTCGTGACTTTCTCATCCAAATTGTTAATGGCGTGAAGTTAGTATTTTGTTGATACATATGTTTGTAGGAGGGGGGGGGACGGGAATTTGAAAAATGTCGATATCCGATGGGGCCAATGTGAGTTTTCGAAGGCATCGATTTTTGTCCTCATGATTGTAACTCAAATTTTGTTTAAACATTATGATACAAATTACAAGTTTAACAGCTCGCGATGTTTAGTCGTAATTTTTTTTTGTTTTATTAATGTTATTGACGAATGTAGTGTGCATATTTTTAGTTCAAAATTGAATTTTTTTTGTGGAATATGACGAATGATTTTTACTACAATGAAACATGGGTTTGTGATAAAAACTGTATATGCGTGAATAACCTCAAAAACTTTTTTATGTTGCGTTCTGCGAGGTGGAGAAGAAACTGGTGAACAGAAAGTCATTTACTGTGGATTATTTTAGTAAAACTTTATTCGTCAATATAATTGAAGTGTTTTGAATATTTTTAAAAAGTTTTCCGATGTTTTTAAAATGTTTTTTGGAGTTCTTTTTCCATTTTTTTTTTACGTTTTAGGTAAGTTGTTAGAAAATGTTGATAAAAAAATCTGAATTTCAATAGGAACCTCAGTTTTCATATATAGAACATGCGTGCCAAGTTTCATAGTTTTTACTAATGTCTGCGGAAAGTTATTGTTTATACGCCAGAAAATTTAATACGTACAAACAGACCGACGGGTCAGGAAAATCACTGTTTTAATATATTTTAACAGTAAAAACATCTATTCTGGTCATGAAAGATCATAGATTCAGCCACAATGATGAGGATACAAGTGAGAAAAGGTTTTTTTTTTAGTTTTAAAATGTTGAAATGAGTTATATAATCCCTAAATTTCACCCTATTTTTTTTGCGATTACAATACTTTCTCTTTTTCCATACTTCGTATGGTATGAGAAAGTAAAAAATGCCAACTAAACTAAATCGATTACAGTGGAAACCCGCTTTTCTTAACTTCACTTAACTCAATCGCTCGCTTATTTCAACTCGTTACCATGGCAACGATTTCGCTTAACTGTATTTTCCCTGAGTCCGCCCATCCCGCTATGTGTGCAAATGTCAACTGCGCACGCGCAGACTCACGCTGTGGCTTTGTATCTACGGACGCGTGTACCCCTCTTTACCCCTACCGACAGTAATTGACCGGGAGTGGGGACTGTAGGAGAAATACAGAATAGCGAATGCGTCCCGTCCCGTCGAGTTAAGAAAAGAGGGGTTGCGCTGTATTATACATCTTTTTAAACTCCGAGGTTACGAGAAATCTCGGCGTTGTTCCCGGAGATTCGTTTTCTTCACTCCTTTTAATTATTTCGCGAATTTTTGTTCCCCGAATCGCTTCGCCGACGAGAGAGCAAACTTCTCACCGAATCTCACAGTTTCTGTTCCTCGCCACAAACCGACGTTTGATCTTTCAGTTACCGAAATGCCGGGATAGATTTATATCCGGGAAGTTCGGAGAGAAAAGGAGAGTGGGGGTGGTGTTAGCGCGGGCGGCTCGTAAGAAGAAAGAAAGGAAGTAAACGAAGAGACGAAGAGGAATGTCTTCGGTATTCGCTACGTCTACCGCTTGTTCGTCGGTGCGCGAGGGAGGCGCCAGGGCGTTCTCGCTGGGTCAAGTAACCTTTTCATTAGGTAACCCCAGTGTGGGGCCGCTTTGCGGCGGTGGAGAATCCGCTCAACAACGGGTCCTATAAACCCCATCCTCCTCCCTCATTCCCCATGACCCCCCTGAACATTGACGCACAAGCAATGATTCGGCTATACTTGACTCTATACGAGAACGAGACGAATAACGAAACGAGTGAGGGAGGGCAGATCAGTGACTAAAACTACACAAAGTATATAATTATTAGCCGAGATGCGCCCCCGGGACAAACCTTTAATTTTTTGTGGCGCCATAAAGAAACTTTTTCAAGACTCAACAGAGCGATAGATCGTGAAACTTGGAGACACGTAGCTGATAATTATTATCGTTCACGTGACCTTTTTCGGTTTTTTCTTATTGCCGAAATAAAAAGACGTATTTTGAACCTTTTTTCTCGCGATCTTTTTTTTTTTTTTTTTTTTTTTTTTTTTTTCGCGCGAGATTTGTTCTATTCGATAATATCTTTGACGTCTCGACCTTCGTTACCTTTGACCCTTCGCGATGTACGTTCGGTACCGGTCTAGCTTCCAGTCTAGAAGGCCCCAGACAACGTCTGGACACGCAAGTCCATCTTTCACGGTTCTCTATGTATGCCGCCCCGGGAATCCGGCCGTGTGAACTACCGAGAGCCTCGACCACCGAAACATATTCTAGTGCCCCTCGTTGGTTCTTTCACTATTTATTTCTTTTTTTTCATTATTTCTCCGAAAATAGTCAGAAGCGATAATTGTGGGAATCGGTGCTCTATACGCGAGCGAAAAAACAAACGCAATGGAGATTTCGAAGGGACTATTAGAACAGTCGAAATTGTTTTTTGTTTGGAAGATCGCAGGCAAAGAAATTATGTGTCGACTATGTATAATTCATATAGATAATGTGTTTATAGATAATATTTATTCTACATATTGGTTATATATTATTTTTTAAAAACATGTCAAAAAATTACGAAAGTAAAAATTGTGAAAAAAATATTAAACATAAGAAATCAAAACCTCGAAATAAACTTTTGTTGGAATATTTTCAGCAATATTTTTTCCTCGCCTTGTATGACACGAATAAATGAATGAAAATATTCTGATCTTTGTCACGTTACCTTAAAATTCACTGTATACTTCAATCCAAAATGTGGACGAATTGCGTACGGCAATACGCCCGGCTATGTCGAGTCGAATGTGTAATTCCGTCGTCGTGACACGTTGCACGGTTGGTCGGGGTAGACGCGGGGATATCACAGGCACGAGTCACAATAAACAACTGACAGTAAACGTACGAACTGACGGAACGAACAGAACAGAACGGACACATAAGCGAAAGGGCTTCGAGGCCGCCGGAGGGCGTAGAGCGACGCAGCGCAGAGTTACAGCAGAGATTATGTACATACAAACGCCGGAGAATCCAACTGCGGGTATTGCCGCGCGATTTTGCGAGCTCCGTCTCTCTCTCTCTCTCTCTCTCTCTCTCTCTCTTACTGTGTCTGTGACGCGCGTCACGAATTCTCATTGAAATTCGATTTGCGGTGTCGCGAAAGACGTCGAGGCGAAAAATCTACTGGGTACCATTATATATTATTGTTACAATGTCTTTTTCAACGTCTGTCATGAGAATTCAGTTTTCTCTCGTTTCGATTGCGCATAGGCCAACCCCCATCCGATGCTACCCCTTTCTACCGCGAGGAAAAGAAAAAAAAGATATAAAAGAAAAAAGGGAAGAGCGGCAAACCTCAACCCTCGTGATCGAACGAAAGAAGTAGCATTAGCGATATTACATGCGAAACGTTGGTTTCTTCTTCTTCGTTGGTGCCTTCGGGCGGTTTTCGCATTCCTTGAAAAACGACGTTCCAGAAGTTGGCACGTGAGTGCGGCACAAGAAGAAGCAACTCCGTGAAAGGGAGAAATGCAGATAAACGATTGGAATGTCGAGGAATATATGCGGAGAGTGCAGCGAGGTTTCGATGCGGGATATGGAAAAAAAAATGGATCAAGGTACCGTTTATATTTAGAATAGCGTGGGCTGAATCAATATTGGATCGGATTTTTATAAAAGCGTAGATATGATAGCGATTTTTTTCCAAAGGGAAATTCATCTTGTAATTCAAAGTATCAGTAGACAGATGCATATTTGCAAATGTCCGCCAAGCGAAAACAATTTTTTTCCAATTTTTTGACGTTATGAAGGGAAGAAACTGAAATTCAATGCCAAAATTACATTTTGTATATAGAAGAGACACCACAAGTTTCGCTGCGAAAAGTTATGGCGCTTTCAAACAGAAAGTTGACACAGACAGACAGATAGACAAAAATGGAGAACTGATATTTTCTAGTATTTTAACGTAAATAAAACAACTTTGGAGACAATAATCTCAGTTTTGAATGTCGGCCGTTTGAATTCCGGATTCGACCGAGAAAAACGGCAATAAAAACAACAAGAAAAAAAACACATTTTCTGAAACTCGATTCGACATATCGACAGCACATGCGGACTTTCAACTTCCTGAAACTCTCGAACGATTATCTAAGATAAGTTCTCACATCTTCGGAGCACAAGACGCCGCGAAGTACACGAGGGGAGGAGTTCTGAATTAAAGAAGTATCTGCGGTATTTCCTCAGACGAATCCCTCGTTTATCTCATCATCCTGCGTTCGAACCCCCGAGGAAATACGGGCGGTACTTCATGGTCGCGGGTGGATTGCTTAGTGCCTCGCCGAAGTCTGTCCGTCGTCCGAACGTCTCTCGTGCGTCCGAACGTCGACTGCGGGAATGCCTACATGCGTGGGCAGCTATAGTGCGTCGCGACTTCGAGAAGTACGAGTCGACGGCAAAAGAAGTTGAAGAAGTCCAACACGAAGAAGAAGAAAACAAAAGAAGAATAAAACGAAGAAGAAGTGCAAAAGCAAGATAGGGGTAAAAGAAGAATATGTATATGTGCAGCCAGGTAAGATCAGCCCCCGGGGCTGGAAGACGAGAAGTGGTTTCGCAACGAGCGACCACTGTTATAGGAGCCCCGGACGACCGGTACGCTCACTCGCACTCGAGTTTTTTTTTCCTTTTTTTTTTTTTTTATTTTCAAATCTCTCTTCTTTCTTCGTCTCTCTCATTTATGTAGTGTATCATAATACTGTATACATATATCTCTTTCTCAACGGTGAGACGAGAGCGAAAGACGGAATGAGGCGGGGGTCGGACCCTTAAGGCCCCGACGAAAAGTTCTTTCGTGCAGCTCGCGTGGCATGCGCACCTTGCGCATAATTAATAATTGCACCGCGCTCAACCCTGCGATATAACCGAATGGATACCGAGAGCGTAAAACATGCTTTTACGCACCTCTTGAGTTAAAGAAACTCAAATAACGGAGATACGACGATAAGATACGGTGGAACAATTTTTTTATATACGTGAATGGAAAAAGAAATAGTTCAAAAATTAAACAAGTACAGAGAACAATTACGATTGTTATCAATGATGAAAAAGTTTCGCTGAAGTGCCGAAAATGGCTCCGAATTCGCAGAAATGAAAAACTATAATTTCATACAATGAAATATAATTCAATAATTTTAACTATTTATTTTTTATTGATTATCATGCTGAAGGATGAAAAAGTAATGATAAATCATTTTTATGATTACGAATAATAATAATTAAGCCATTCTTTTAAATCAATGTGCCAGGTAACAACTAAATTTATGAATATATGAAAAAAAAAAAATTTTAATTAATAAAAAACGAGAACAGTTAGTAACTGCATTCTTTGGTAGGGCTTCGATGTTTCAAATACTTTCAAGGATTACTTAATTGCATCAAGAATTCTCACGTAATATGAGGTTTCTTCGACGGCCCGAGAGCTTTATTAGTTGAAAAAAAAAAAGATGATGGAACACGAGCGAGCCGTCAATCGGGGATCTTCGTTCGCGATCTACGGTTCTATAACCTAAACTTTCCGCGCTTTTGTGCTCGTGATTTACCATCCAAAGATGATTTATGGTAGCGCACTAAACGTGGCATAACACAAGGGTGAAACATAGGTACGAAACCCGTGTGGAACGATGGTAATACTACTCCCGCAACAATAGGAAGGGGGTAGGGGGCCAAAGTGGAAGATTAGAGACGATTATCGTTGCGGATCAGGTGCGCGCACATTCGATCGTAACTCAACTGTTGCTCTGACGCGTGGGTGGTTTCGCTCCATCGAGATAATGAAATAAAAATAATGAACGAGCCCTTGCTAGACATTGCTTCTATCGTCTTGCGCGTTTGCGAAGTATTATCAGCTATAACTCGATTAAGGGCTTCCCAAAAAAATTTGCAAAACATACGCGAACATTCGGAATAAGTTGTTTTGCAGAACGTCGCTCGTTGCACACTTGACGCGATCATTCGTTTTCCCGTTGGGGAGACCGGCGCTATTTGGAATATTGGGTTTAATCAAATCTGATTTTACGACGCAAGCATGACAATTTATAAAATTGGAATATATAGTATGAAATTTTGAATTTTTTTTAGTGTTCCAAGCGGACTACCGCGGTCCGTTTTATGGCTTATATCGATAACATCGTGTTTTTCAAAGCTAAATCTTCGAAATATCGGTAAGGTATACCCAATTTTTTTCGGCATATTCGTATGATTCCTCTCTAGCATACTTTTATTTTTTATGCACTTCTCACATGAAGTTTTGACGGTACGAATTAAAACGTACCATTGCCGGAAGCTTCGTCGATAGGCTACGCGCAAATCGTGCCAACTTTGTGTGTTATTATTTCAGCTTCGGGCCAGTAAAACGTATTTCAACTTTCCAGATGTTTGAATAATATATTAAATAATATGCACGCCAAGTTTAAACACATTTTGAAAAAAAAAACCCCTGCGGAGGTATTGCCTTAATTTGAGTTACACATTCAACGCAATAACTCGTCGATTCGCGCAGCGAGACAAGCCGTAAAAAGTACGTATTTCATACTGATGTACAGAAATGGTAGTAGAAAGGGAAGAAAAAAAAAGAACGTGAGTTCAGGACTGCCGAATGTTTCAGTAGGACTATCATTTTCGTTGGATTAGCATAATGACTGGGGACTTGTCGGTTTTCGCGTCTCTCCCGGGCATCGACGCGCACCGATCAGCACCAACCAACGGACGGACCAACATCACTCCGACGAAATGCACTCCGCATAAAGACCAAACAACTTTCATGGTAGCAAACTCAACAGTAAAGAAAATAATGAATAGGATAGTTTCTGGTATTCGAAGATTATACGAATTCGCGAGGCTCAGAGAAAATTATAGATTTATGATTTGGACGGTGAGGGTGAGACTGAGAAGGACACCGGCAAAAGGGTACGAGAAGGGCCTCGAAGTTTTTTCGAGGATCGCCCCTTCCCCCACATTTTTTTTTTTTTTTTTTTTTTTTTCGGTACCGCGAAGTCGCGGGCGGCGTCGTTCTCGCGAGAGTTCGTCCGCGGAGCCGACAAAAATCCGTGATTCTTCGACAAATACCGAGAACTTGAAGGAAACAATTGCGGAGTTGTCGGACACCATTGAACGCGACAGTTATAGTTCCGAAACGCTTTGAGATAAGCGACGCAACCTTCAAACCTTCAGTACGGCAGAGGCGAAGCGCAAAGCTGACTTTGCCAAGCGTGACGCATCGGGACGGATTTATATGAACTGTTAATTATATTTTCCATAAACATCGCGCGAACGCGGTATTCAGCGAGTTTCACGCTCGCTAAGCAAAACGCTCGTCTATCTTCGCTGAGTGTATAGCAGGGAAGTGGTTGCAATGAAAATATTATATCTTATTCGTGTATGCAGTTAGGAAAGTGTGCCTCCGTCGGATGCGGATAACCATCGCCCGTTTACTTTTTTACTCGCTAACAGCCCGTTGGGAAAAGGATATCATATTTTAAGTACTATGGAGAAATCTTTGTCGAAGGCGTTTTACATATTTGCTTGAGGTTCATACGCGGAAAAAATTCATGTAATCAACGATCCGACTTAATGGATGATTGTTCACCACATTGTTCAGTGAATAAATCCTCTCATCGGCTCCGCAACATAACATTTTTTACTTGACATTTTTTTTCTGGTACATTCATAAAAACTACAAAACAATTAACAGTTAAGTTACTATTAAATATTTTTTTAATGAAAGTTTGTATAACAACTATTAAATTTTTTTGTTTTGCTCTTTTTATAAAAGTACAACGAGAAAAACAATAAATTTAATGGCAACGGTAAATCGTAAGTACACCGAGAAAACGGATTTTGTTGTGCCAATGTACCACGCGTTGGCCTAACATAACATTTGTTAATATAGTGACAACAAATGCATTTGCTGTCACTATACTTACGCAGGGTATGTTACGCCAACAAATCGTTTTCTCTGTGTAAGATCGCCTTATTGATATTTTTTTTTTTTTACGAAAAACTCTTCCCGGCATAAAATCTAATCAATTACAATTCCGGCCGCATGACCTTAATCCGTTAAAAAAATTGGCCAATCTTGCAACTCGTGACAAATGCAACTCGTTTCCCTACATATATTTTTTTGTTTTTTTTTTTTTTTAATAAACGTAAAGGAATTGGGGTCGACGTGACATTGCGCGTGGGTTTGACGTATAGTTACAAGGTGGCGCTGACACGCGTGTATGGAAAAGAAGTCGAGGACAACGAGACGAGGGAGACAGGAACGACGAAAGGAATATCGGCGACGAGATACAAACTCTCGCGGCGAGGAAGGACGAGCGCTTGGGATAAGTCTCGGAGACTCGGCGGGTTTTACAGGTGGATTGCGGTTGAATGCTGCTGTGGGCGGTGACAGGGATGCTGGCGGAGTGGCGGCCCGCCGAGAGAAGAGACGCGCCGGTGAAGCCCCAATGCCCGGGTGCCCCCCGCTCGCCTCTGATCTCGTTCCAGCAAACAGCCACAGTTCGGGAGTATATATATAAAGCCCAAAGAAACTCTCGAGATTAAAGCGAAGAATCACCGAGAAACGACAGTCGGAATGACAAGACTTGATCAGCGGGAGGAAAGAAGAAGAAAAAAAAAAAAAATAGAAAAAGAAGAAACACTGGGGATTCAGAAGTACCCTGGCATTAGTAAGGGAATCCGGACGAATACGAGAAAACAAGAGTATTTACAGGGACTCGAATTGCACACCTTTGCACACGTGTATCTGCGGTCGCAATTATTATCGAATAAAGAGTCGTTTATGTCTATGCTATAACACTGCTATTTGCAAATGACACACGATTTTTACAACCCTCTAATTCGCGTTCGTGATGCAGCAGTTTTTTTTATGTTCCTTGAACCTCGACTTCACGGCGGAGCTTTGCGGTCGCGAAACAAAAAAAAAAAAAAAAAAAAAAAAAATGTTTTTTGATTCTCCGACCGCGGGCTATAAAATCATGAAGGAAACGACGAACGACTGTGAATTCTCGTGATTTCGTCGGTTGGTTGTTACATATAATGCTCAAAAGTTTTGAACGCATAAACGTGAGTCTTGGATGCCTCTTGTAATATTATACATTTGACTAAATTCGTAATTAATAGCTGGGAGGATCGACTATTCGAGCCGCTGACCTAACCTCGTCGTCGATGTTCGCGCACGTATGGTATTATAAAAATTTGATAAAAGGCTCGAGAGCGCGCACAAGTCGTGCCGTAATGTAAAGTATAGTGAGATTCTGATTGTCGGGGGTATCATTTTTATATATATTTCTGGACAGGTCGGGATTCAACATGACAGGGGAAAGACGAGGGTGGTAGATCGGATGACCCATTAGGATTATTATCGGAGGATGAGGAATTTCGAAATTGGAAGATTACGGTCACGCATACAGTCGCAGCATTCGATCGAAATCGGGCATTTTTTTTCGGTGAAATAAAAAAAAAAAAAAAAAAAAAACTATTGAACTTTTGAACTATTGAACTTTTTCATGAGTCGATGTGAACCTTGTTATCGTTAATTATTGTGCGAAAAAATGCTCTGGCGACACAAATGGTGGAGACCGGGGCTAATCGACACACAATAATGTTTTCGGTGCCACAAAGGACGAAGATCGGGGCTTATCGACACACAAAAATGTTTCCGGTGCCACAAAGGATGGAGACCGGGGCTTATCGACACATTCTTGCAAAATGGCTAATTTAAACTATACGCAGGCACACGAGTATTACGAATTCGCGATTGAAATCGAGCGTAAAATCGAACTTGAACGAAAATTTGAATGAAGATTCGTATTTAAGTGTAAATAACGCGTCGACGATTTTTGGCCGACAATTATTATATTTCAAGCAAGTTATAGATGCTCGACGTCTGTCTGGCAGTGTCAAGCGGGCAATACTCGTTGTGCTGGCAGTGACTTTGAAGATAGTTGAATACGTCTAGCGTGGGTGGTAATATTCACTTTTCACGCCGGTAACAATCTGACGCGAGCGCGCGGCGGTCTCGTTGTACGGTCAAAGCTTAAAGGAATATTGTACGAGATACCCGGGGTATACGTGAGAGGTAAGCCAAGGCAATTCCCGTCAGTCACTACCATAACAGCGAAGAATAGAAAAGCGTTGAACAACTTCTCGAGTACGAAAGTATCGAGGAAGGAGTAACCGTAGAAATAGATCCTCGACGAAATCGAATCTATATTTCTCGTGTTTGTCGGTGAGTGGGGAAAACTCCATTGCGAAATCGAATAGAAATGGCGCCGGTGTAAAATTGCATTGTGCGTGTAGAAGAATGAAAAAAAAAAAAAAAAAAAAAAAAAAACGAACGAACGGATTCCCAGGATAGTTTGAAATATCGAGGGATTGGCGGAGATTTTCTCCTTGCCATTTTCTCATCGGTTACATTAGAGAGTACACGCGGGGCATAACTTGAACGCAGAGCAAAATCATCGCCCTCTTTTTGCGCGGGCGTGTATACCGTTGAGGCTCAACGGGCCGAGTACCCGCCGAGAGAGAAATCCTTTTAACTACCGACCGACCTGTTTCTCCGAAGCTTAAGTATAATTTCTTCCTGTCTCGCGGATTATACTTTGCCTCGTTAAATAGCCAGGATTATTGCAGAACTGACGAAAAAACATTTTAGTATATTAGTCTGTCCGGAACCTCTCGGTGCAATTAACCAATTACTGGCCCTCTCCATGCATGAATCTCACTTCTGCGAATATCGATAAATCGATCGGAAAAATTTCCGTATACTTAATATGCGTGTCTTGTTCTCATTTTCATTCGATGCAAACCGCTCTTTGTGAATCGCGAAGAGTGCATTTTACGCGTGAGAACACGAGAATTATAAAGTTATAAAAAATCTCGGAGAGGAAGACCGGGGCGAGTTGAAACATTAATCAAATCAAAACTCACGCAGTAAAAACAATCAACGCTTCCACTCGATGAAATTAATCTTCTTAAACATTTTTGAAACCGCAAGGAATTCTTGTATAATTTCGTAATGCTATTTTAAAACGCAACTTTTCTGTAAACATTGTACCGATAGGTATGCAAAATCGTCTATCCATTCAACAAACTTCAGAGTCCATAGGATTCGATTGTCCTCGCGCGATCTCTTCGGTAAACTACGAAATCGTAGCAATTTTTTTTTTTTTTTTTTTTTTTTTTTTTTTTTCGTCTCTGTCTCCGGCTGTCTTGTGCGATTGCAGCACGAGTGCAGGTAGATACGCCGGCGGGGTCCGTGCATCGCGCGGGACTCCGAGGTCCCGGGTTTCCCCCCCATCGTCTTACTTCGCGAGAGAGTCCTGTACTCTCGAGCGAACTGCAACGCGGCCACAACCGAGAGAGGAGCCCTCGAGGAAGAACAAGGCAACGCAAGAGACGAAGCACGAGGAAGCCAAAGAAGAAAGAAGAAGCGGGTGGCAGAGTGCAGTATAGGTTGTGGAGGCGAGGCTTGCAGTTTCAGTGGAAAGAACGCAATGCGAAAAAGGGAAGAAGAAGAAGAGAAGAAGAAGAAGAAGACGAAGAAGAAGGCAGCAGCACGAGGGTGGTGTAAGCGGGGCCTGACACGCGATGCTCGCCTCGGGGAAGCAATCACGCGGCGGGCGGCGGGGGCGGCTCGGGCGCGCGCGACGCAGCGAAAGAAAGAGAAGGAAGAAGAAGAAAAGTAGAATAAGGTCCGCAAAGAGTGAGGAGGCCCTCAACGGCTTAACCTGCCAGCGCAGCCTCGAGACTCCGTTCTCCGTCGCTCTGCCTTCGTTCTCTTAACCAATCCTTCTTTTTTTTTTACTCTCTTTCTTATTCTTTCCTCGCTCTTTCTTCCTCGCACTTTTCGTCTTTCTATTCCTATCGTATCCTTCGCCTTGCGCCTATGCCTTCTCTTCCCTACCCCCGTTTCGCTTGTGGCTCATCCCTCTCTTCGTCATCGTCGTCGCTGGGATACGCGCAGCACTGCTACGGGGCACTGTGATTACACGGCCGCGGTACAACGCCGACAAAACGAGATGGTCGGTATATACGACGTTCGGGAAAGAAGAGACGCGAGATACATGTACTTAGCTAATGCTGGTATGCGTTGGAATATGTAGAGTATGCATACGAGTATCGATGATGCTGGATGGACGTAGCGATTCTCTCGTCTCGTCTCGTCTCTCTCGCCTCGTAATGAGAAACATGATCGACGAATTTTTCGCAATTGTGTAGAGCCGAATCCTCGTCGAATGTAAATTTTTATCGGTTTACCTTACGATCTTTTTCCTCGCGTCAAGTGACTTAAAACAACAACAAAAAACGTAATTTTTGTTATAAATAAAAAATTTGACTGTTTGGCACTGTTGGTAGTGTCACAGGACTGCTACGATATTTTCATTTCGAAGATTGAAGAAAATCGGAATTTACATTTTTCACAGCGATTAGTTGCTTAGCGGAGACCGGGGCGAGTTGAAACACGGGAAAAAAACGGAGATTTCATGCAGTGAGTACAACAATCTAAGGAATTACAGTGCCATACACACTTGCGCCGTGTTTCGTTTAACCCCACGCGGTCTCCCTTATAGACGCAGAACTACGCGGTGCTTCAAGTACGGCGAAGATCTTCGCCAGGAGCAACTCCGGGGCTAACTATGTAAATGAGAACGGAGAACGGAGAACGGATCGCCTCGCGGTTCAATAGACCTTCGACCCTTGGGTACGGATAATTTGTTTACGAGCAACGCACACGCGGAGCAGAAAAGGGAGACAGAATAAACCGCGCGGCGGCAGCGCGCTATGCACCGGCATCTTCGCGTTCTTGGCCCGCGGGGCCCCGAAGCGGAGAAGCGGGCAGGTTAAGAGAAGACGCGAAGCTGAAACGCGCTGCGTTGGTGGGTGCCGGGGACCAGCGGAGAGAGGACCATCTCTCAGATTCGCCGGGGCCCCGAGCATCTTCCTCGTCCTACCTCGTCCCTCTTCTTCTTCATCTTCTTCTTCTTCACATGGCAGCTCTCTTTGGCTCTCCACCCCCGCCATTCCCCTTCTCCAACACACCCCTCTCCCTTGACTGTCTGTACTTCTTTCGCTCCCTCTATCTTTCTCTCATTCACCGGTAGAAGCAGATCGCAGACTTCGTTCGCTCTATACGATTTACATACGATTACCCGGGCAAAGTGAAGGCACGCACACCCACGCTATACCAAAGTGGAAAGAGGCTGGAAGAAGAGACCTCGGTTTGCGAGAGACCAAGAAGAAAACTAAGAGACCATACAGGTCGATCGAATTCGGTTCATTTGTTGGCCACCGCACAGCGATTGGCTCGTGGAAACTCATCCAACGGAAAACAGATGCCGACAATGCCTCATTCCCGAGAGCCAATCACTGTGACCGTTTGGGACTGCCGTATGGGTATAAATAAGTGTGGCAGAAGCGGCGGCAGGCCTGAAATTCTCTTCGTCGTCGTCTCTTCGGCAGGATCGAGAGAGAGTCGCACCCGCGGGGGCTTTATACCGCGCACGGTGCCGGGATGTCGATGAGCAGCGGCAGTCGCGGCGTGGGCCGCTCAGTAGGATACCAGCACCCTGAAGAAGCCCACACCCTTCGGGCGCAACCACACTCGGCTACTCTCGGAAACAATGCCTACCACCACGCGCCGCGCTGACATCGTCATACCGCTTTCGACCTTTGTCCCCTCACGTCGCTTTTCCCGCAATTACCATATCGTCTTTTCTGAACTGATGATATTGCAGAAAAGTGTCTAGAATTTTCTTTTACATCCTAGGCGTCTTGCAACCTTTGACTTTATTATAGGATTGTTACGAATGGCCCTCTACATGGTCTCCTCTACAACCCATTTTTCCGACTTTCCCCGTGTTTCAACTAACCCCGGCCACCATTACCAACTAACTATTCGTTTTTTCACCCGATTGCCAGTTCCTCCAACTCATCATTTATGTCTCCGTCGTTTTTTCCAACGGTTTCTAACTCTTTACGATTTCTTTTTTATTGCGATACCCATGTTGTTGAGGCTTAAGCAGCCGCGTTGTTTCATGGATGACGGTGACAAAAAAAGGAGTGGCGTCGATAATAGCGACGTCTTGCGATCCCTTTGACGCTGAGGCTTTCACTCCTTACCAACAGAGACGCATAAGATGCGCTACAATGTATAGATATTTAATAGACTTCGCGAATGTAAAAGAGTCGAAATGTCAAGCTAATTTAGCGATAACATTTAGATGGCGACTTCGTGCTGTGTAAGATATTGCGTGTACTTTACCAAGTTTCTGCACGAATTCCACGAATTCTTTTTTTTTTTTTTTTTTTTCTTTACAGTAGGGAGTCGATAGAACGTAGTAGGAGTCCTTGGCGTCGGAACAAACAAGGCTTCATCTTTCTTGTCTTCGCCCCGTGTCAACACGAAACGACTGTAGTCGATAAAACGGGAGACTTCGGGAGCGTCGGGAAAGACACGATTCCCCGGGGGATTGAATGTCTGAAAAATGGAGCGAAAACGAATCGTTGGCTTGCAAGAAATGGGCGAAGAAACGATTCACCGAGCAAATATATTCACCAGTATTGATAGGCGAATTCGTCGTCGAAAGATTCGGAGGCAAAAATTGTCGCGAACGAAAAGATTTTTCGATCGAAAAGAGTTCGCGAGGCTGTCTTGAACTTGTTAATTTCTATCAATATTTTCGCTTCTCCAAATTTGCAATTTACATCGAGTCTCTTCGGGTTAATGTACAGTCGCAAATTTAATTAAAAAATCGACCAAGTTGAAGGTAAAACGGTGTATCAAAGCCGACGAAAATGGCGAAGCTACATTGCCGCAAATCTTATGGTCTGCAAATTTCGCTTCCAGCATTAAAGTCTTAAAGAAAAAAAAAATCGGTCACATTGTGTCCCATTCGCGTTAACACGAGCAATGGAAACAACGCATACTTCGCGCCGGCTGAACTGCAAGACAGCGGCTTTTCACTCCGATGTATACACACAAGTATCTCGTTGAAGTTCTTAGCGGCCATGTAGCCGCACCCGCCATCTTGTAATTAGGGGATCAAGAAGGCATCGCTTTAATGAGCCGGGGGGCTCGTGCACTCTCGCGGCGCGGTCTCTGGGCACCGCACCGCGAACGGAGCGCAAGCGAGAACGCGTACATAAGAAACAAGAGAAGGCGACGAAGGGAGAGAGCGAAGGAGAGAAGCTGACGATGAGAGAAGAGGAAGAACGAGATAGAGGACATTTCATACTCGGCCAACGCAGAGACGAAGGCAAGAGAAGATCCAGCGATAAAGAAAGAAAACGGAGCTTGTGTAACGTAAAAGCAAAAGCCAACCGGGAGGACCTGCTTGGGCGGGTGGTGAACAAAATATAAGAAAAATAAATGATAAAAGAAGAAAAAAAAAAAAAAAAAAAAGTCGTGAGCCGCGCGGATCGCGAACGAAGAGGGCAAGCGCAAAATAATTCATACGCGAACCGTGCAGCAAATGGTGGTGCAGCCGGAGAGCTCCGGGGATTCAATTGCAATAAAAACAGTAAGTCGGTAATCTTGGCAGAGCGCGAGAGGCCAAAGGAGTATGAGAGAGATGGTTGGATGATGAAATACGAAAAATGCAAGTTTGCGGTGGAAGGAGAAGAGGTCTCTGTGCTTCTGATGTTGGTGCTGCGATGCTGATGCTGGTATAGGTCGAGCCACCGCACGAGTTACGTATCAAGAATCCGCCACGGGCGTGGCTACGGATCAACGAGTGCGCGCACCACCAGCTTCGCTTGCTATGCTTCGCGATCTTCTTCTTTTTTATTTATACTTTTTTTTTTTCTTCATTCCTCTTCTACACCCATTCTCTCCTCTCTTCCTTCCATTCGATGTTACACTCGTCAAGACGCATTCCTCGTCTACTGCCGAAGCCTGATTTTGGTTTATCAATGAAATTGATTAATCAGGAAACTCGTTTGCATCTTTTCATCAAGAATTAATAATAATAATAAAAAATAACAAGACATTGAATCTGCGTTATTTATCGGTACTTGAATTGCATAAATAATCAAACGATTCGTATTTCATGATTTAATGATTTTTTTTTTTTTTTTTCGTCGTTAACCGCGGACAATTTTCATTTTTTATTTTTACAACAACAGTAATTTCTGTTATTCATTACTTCAATCCATCAAAGAAATTCTATTTTAAAAGGAATTTTTTTTTAAATTTTTCATTCCAATTTGTCGCTAAACGAACAGTTTTAAGTAAGCCGATCGACGAAGTGTAGAATTGTACGAAAAGAAACCTTTCCTTAACCCTTTAATGGTTAGTGGAGCCGAAAAAAAAGATGATTGATAGATCGTAGACTCGTATTTATTCGCGAGAGCTGAAACCGCGAATTATATACACAATGGGTTACCACCCTTCTCGCAACAACCCCGTAATAACACCCCTTTTTCGTAAAATGTCAATCGCATATCCGTAAACGTTTTGCGGTCGATTTAATCCACGCAGAATATCCGGATCTTCGGATCGACAATCGATTTTATATATACAAGAGTCTGCGGCAGTCGAGGCACAGCTATAATTTTCGAATTCATTCTCTCCGCTCGGCAGTTCGAACGTGACTCGCGCGAAGTAAAGAATCGGTAGGAATCGACGTATCTTCGATAAACGGGCCCTCGATTTCGAACTTCTTTTTTATTTTTCAATATTTTATTGTATTTTTTCTTATTTATTATTTTTTTTACAATGTTTCGATGTATGTTTATATGTGTGTTTATAGAGAAGAGAAATAGCTCTCTAGCGCCAACGATAGTTTGGACATGAAGTGAACAACGATGGTTTTCTCTACTCGCAATAGTTAACCCCCTGTTTACGTCGTTTCACCTCGTGAATCAGATACGCAGGTATATCTGCAGCATAATATATCACACGAGTGAGAAAGCCGAGTGAAAAGAGTGAAACCGAACGGTTTATAGTGGTATAGAAAAGACGAGGCAGAGAAGTTGGAGGCCTCGCGCGCGGGCGCGCGAGCGTTTGCTGGCCCCGCAAAAGTTGCCCTCGGGACATGCGGGTGTATAATCTTTGCTTGGCCGCTCGAGCCAGAGAGCGGAGCTAAGAGTTTGGGCCCAATTACAGGGCCAGTACCACCGAACGAACGCCTCCACCTTCTTTCTTCTTATTCTTCCTCTTAATCTGCTTCGCTTCCCGAAGGTGGACTCGCGAAACGGCGGAGGAAGACAAGAGGAGAGTTTGGTCCATCGCGATCGGCAACAGCTTGCGGGGGCTCCCCCCCCCCCCTTCTTGTCTTCTTATTCGTCTTGCTCTGTGTTTCGTGTGTGTATATGTATGTATGGCGCGGCATTTCGCGTATCCAAGGTCGCAGAGGAATTCGCAAAAGACGCTCACGGGCCTTGTGGGTGGACGATGAATGCCTCGGGGAGTGGGGGAGAGAGAAGGGAGAAACCCCCCCGCAAAAGAATCCTGCGATGCCCTCCAATAAACACAGAGTTGGAAAGCAAGAATGGAAAAATTATAGAGAACGAAGAAAAAATTATTGCCAACGAGTCATCGATCGTTGATGCAGGGATATCATCGATGACTCTGCGTGTCCTTTTTTTGTTCTTAATAGCCTATAGAAATTTTATAAAAATAAAATTGTACAATATATAATAAAATTGTTTAATTTTTTAAAATATATCTTTATAATATTTTTACTTATTTATTCTTAATATTCCATTATATAAAGCTTATTGTAATGGCAAAAAAAAAAAAATGCAAAAATTGATGACTTGTGTACCGTGAAAAAAAACAATTACTATTTCGTCTTTCGTAGGCTCTCAATTAAAAGTCACTTAGCGAAAAAATGTTACCATCGAAAAATCCTCGAAGTATCCTCGGATGCTTGACTCTCGCGCGTTTTTCCATTCTTTTACCCGGAGCGGGTTAATTAAATCGTCGTTTAGCTGAGCTTGTCACGCAGAGCGTACTTGTGTATTTTTTTGTTGTTGTTGTGTATATTAAAGCTTCGACAGGATTACGAACATGAAGCCCGTTTGCACGTTTACAAAAAAAAAAAAAAGGAACAAAAGCAAAAAAAAAATAAGGTGAGCCAACATTTTGGCAGAGGGCTAACGCCCAAAAGGTAACCGCAACGATGCCCTCCGGGGACTGTTCCAACTTATGGTGGACGATGCAGAAGGAATACGTCGGAGGAGGTGAGGACGAAGCAACGAAGAGGAAGGGCAAAAGTGGGACCACGTACGGTTCGTGTATATATGTATGCAGCCGAATGTAACGCCTTGAAATTACAACGGCCCCCTCGTTTGTGCTACTTCTCTGACGGTTTTGCGAGTTTCTTTTCTTCTCATCCATATACTCAATCCCACCCCCCCCCCCCCCCTTTTTTTTTTCTTTTTCATTCTATCTATCAGTCATCCGTTCTTATTCTTCTTCCTTTCTTTTGGGCGAATGGCTACATTGCAATTAATACTACCGACGCGATATTCGAAATGGAAACGTGTGTGCTGCTGCGGTGAAGGGGAAGAAGGGGTGGGGTAGGGGGTTGGTAGAGATAACGGGCGGGTTATATGTATGGGAAAAGAGAGATATGGGAAACCGGGCGAGAGAGCTGCAACTGCAAGTGCAAGCGCACAGAGAGAACGGCAGCGTTGGGTGCCGCGGGTCAAATCGATCAGCCATAGATATCCGATGTCGAATGCACAGCACTGGACTCAACGCAATTTCAAAAGGTTTTCATTTATCCAAAGAGCGAAAGAGGCGGATGGGTACGTAGATTAATACAACAAAAAAAATATATATAAAAAAAAAACAAGAAAAAAATAACACGAGAGAGATAGAGGGGACTTATAACTCAAGCTGGAAATGCAAAGTCGGTTTAATTAATCGCTTGTAGATACGTAATTGTATAATACTAATCGGCAAGATTAACGATACGATTTTTCATTCGGGGGATCGCGACAGGTCAAAATCATTATTAATATCAATCTTTCGTTATTCTTACTGTACCCTACAAACGCAAATGTTTTGCGCAAGTAAATAATAACTACATAGGAGAGTTGAAAACGCGAATGATCGATGGAACTATCGGAATTTCGCTTTCTCGCTAAGTTAATTTACGCGAATTTGATTTTGACAAAAATACATTTTTACCGGTTTGCGAAAAAAGCTGCCGTATAGGTTAAAAGTACATTTACAATGGTCAATATAATGAAAATAAATTAAAAAACAAAAAAAATTATAAAGAGAAAAAAATAGTTATCGGAGCAGTAACCATAGCAAATATATTATTAAACTGACATAATATATTGACGATTTTTTTACAGCATTTTTTAAATGTAAAATATAAACCAAATTGTTATTATTATTATACAGAATAATAGTAAATTATGCTACAAGGGAGGAAAGTGCGTGATATTCCGATACGCATCAATCGACCGCTCCTGAATCGCAGCCCCGGTTCCTCTTATCGCTAATTTGTGCCGCAAGGCCGTTGCAGGCATAAAAAAATGGTCGATTTTTAACAAAGTCGGAAAAAAAATTATCGTATGCCACACGGGAGGAGCGGATTTGCAAATTCCTCCGCACTTTCCTCCCTTGTAGCATAATGTACTATTTCCAATTAGAGTTACCAATTCGACTGATTGTATTTTCACGAAAATTTATTGGCGCTCTCGGTTATACCGGCGAAATGTTAACGAATGAAACGTCGGGCGTTGATGCGTATAAGTGGCGAATAAACAAGAGAAGTTTCGAAGATATGAAAGAAGGGTTATACGGGAGTTAACGAAAGAGAAAGGGAACAGCTGAATATATAAGGTTGAGAATGTATTGCACTGGTGCGAAAGCATCGTAAAGTCTTCTACGCGAGAAAGGGATACTTTTTCTCGGTGCGGCGAGAAAAGTTTATTTTTTCTTTTTTTTTTACTTTTTCGTTTCTCTCGTTCCATTCTTTCTTCGACGCGCGCGCTGTATAAATCGACACCACCGGCACCCCGAGGGATGCTTCCTCTAACGAGCTGCGTTCACCGCAATCTGGATTACTTTGTTTTCAGGCGTATATACATCGTAATATAAAACGCAACTCTCGCGAGATCCTTCAATATTTTATATCGTTATGTTTTTTTTTTTTTGTCAAAATTATTATCCGTCTGCGAGAACTCGTTTGATTCGACTAATTTCTATCGCTCAATTTCATCATTCAAAATTACTCCCGCGGCGTGCGCTGCGAATTTTATTTACGAACGCGTATCCTGGTTTCACCTACACAAACGGCCGCGAGAACTAAAAGCGCGTGTGAGTAAACTGCGGATAATTGCTCGAGCGAAGGCGACTGCAGACTTCTCAGAAGTCTGTACGACGCACCTGGCAGTATTTCTCTCTCTCTTCGTACAGACGCAGAATAATTATCGAGCGAATACAGAGAAAGAGATATCAATAACGAGTCTAACTGAAGAAAAAAAAAATGTTTAAAAAAATTAAAAAGTATCCCAAGAATCTGATATAAATCATTGAACGTAGCGAGAGCGTGAGTGGGATGAAAGTGATATATCGTGTAGCATCGGTTCATTCGCGCGACACATATGGATTATTTCTGCTGTCGTAGCCAGCAGGTGGATAAAAAAGTGAGTTCACGTGAGTAAGAAAAAAGAAAAAACATGCGAACAGAAACGCTCTATTGGCGATGGTAGACGGGGTGCACAGGGACGACGAATTTTAGTATCAATGGGTGGTCGTGTACGGTATTGCTGTCGGCGAAAAAGAGAAACGAACGAAGGAGCGAGAGACGTAGAGAATGGTATGAGGGGAAAAAAAAAAAAAAAAAAATGAGGAAGATGAAGATGAAGATGAAGAAGGAAGGGACAAACACGAGAGCGTCGTACAGAAACGATATTGCTCTGTCTCTGTCCTTAACTGAACGGTTTGCCGAGGCCAAGATTTCTCGACCAGCACATAATTAGCCAACATCTATCAGCCTGAAGCTATCAGCTCTTCGTATCCAGCTTCTCGAGACCCACCCCTCGACATCCTTGCTGACCGAACGGCGTTATCGTCGTCGTCGTCGTCGTCGTCGTCGTCGTCGTCGACGTCCTTTACCCCCTTTCGATTCGCTACCATCCCGTTTCACGACTCTTACCACTATGAAGGGTAGTTACGAGTCTATATTCTCCTACCGTTTTAATATTGGGAAGAGAGCCAACCTTTCATCCCTCTGAATTGATGTTTTAATTTATTTTTTATTTTTTATCCTTTTTAATTACTACGAACGATCACCGCATAATGCATAATTAGTTTCATTCAAATATTTTAATTAGTCGTCAGATAAAATTTTTATTTTATCACAATTTCGTTAATAATTGTGGCAAAAAAATATTTATAATTTCGAAAAAACAGATCATTTCAAGTCAATTACACATCTCCCTTACTCTCTTTTTTTTCGATCGATGGAGAAAAAAAATTGTAAATAAATTTAAAAAATCGAAGAAAACCTATGCGCGCGAAAGGTCAAAAGCTGGATCTCTCGGAATCGATTAATGAACGGAGAAGCAAGATAATATCCCCGGGTACAGCGAAGATATTTTTTTTCTTTTCTCAATCCAGAAGGACAAACGGCTCGTTACCATTGATATCTTTCCAAGAATCGATAGACACAAAGTATTCGCGGCGTGTGGAGGAGTACAAGGAATTGAAAAAAAAAAAAAAAAAAAAAAAAAATTGTTGAGTACATAATACACAGTACACGCCGAGCGGGTATCGTGTGTATACGTACGCATGGAATTACAACTGGGTAATTGCTCCGATAGCTCCGATGATTACCGGAGGGCCTCCACTCCAATGTGGCTATAAGGCCCGAGTGACGAATGGCTTCCGAGCGACTGTCATTTAATCTGACTATCTAGCGAGAGACTCTCGGCGCGTAGCTCAAAGCGCGCAATCATGCCATCGTACAGGCAAAAGCCTTGCCTGTTGGCCGATACATACGAACCCGCTTTACGTATAATACCAAGCGAGTTGTTTGCGATGAGGTCGCGAGAATATGACGATGATTTGCGATTAGCTGGAAGCAGCTAAGAGCGGAGGAGGTTACAGTCATTCCTCGGGGAGTATGAGGAATACTCTTTCGCGCGCGCGAGCGTTTGCTTGTATGCTATATATACGAGAAACGTATATCTCGTACCTCGATGCGAAGGATTAATCAAAACCCTCTCACAATTAGATGTAACGAGTGAACGAGTTTCTTTCATATTTTTTTTTATACCCCTTTTTTTTTTTTATTTTTTTTTTACGCATTTACTATTCGTAAGATAGCGAAGCGGCCCCCGGAGCATCGAGTTGTCACGTCACTTTCCTACCCGCTCCAGACTCCAGCGAGACTTCTCTTTGGATACTATATATAATAGGTTATACGAGGAGCTGTTATATATCCCCAACTATACGAAGTGTGGAAGACACAGATACATCGCAACAGCTTGTACCGTAACATACCACTTTGTATTAGCATAATTCTGACACTTTACGAGTGACGATAAAACGACTAAACGCGCGCTCGAGAGCGCATACCCCGCGGACTCTGTACAGTAGAGTATAATATCTACTATGCTTGCGGTAGCTAGCGCACACGTGTATATATACGATCTCCGGCTATATACAAGAGAGGGCACGTTCGACTCTTGTATTATTAACGCACGTACATCGCCGACGCCGTAAAGAAGAAAGAAAAGCTTACCTGCCTGAACGCAACGCAATAACGATCGAGGGGGGGGAGGGTAGGGGGTGACTATGAATCACAGTTAAGATACGAATTAAATTTGATGTTTGCAAATAAAGTGCAATGCTCGCAAATGAAACTCGATATTTGTCAATGATATGGAGATTTTTACGATTTATTTCGAATTATTGCTATCGGTTTGTGAGTTTTGTAAATTAAGGGGTGTTTTCGACAATTTCAGGTAAAAAAGCGATTTTTTTTTATTAGTAAAAAAAAAAATGTGTAAAAAATCCTATGCAGGTGGTTGTTTGTACCAGTGTCCTGATCATGTGAACAAAAAAAATCAGGAGCGAATATTACAACGCGTAGAAATAATTCATTTTTTTTTTATATTTTTTTTTTTTCTGTTAAAAAATACACTACTCCGACAATTTTCAATATTTGTATCTGAGGATTTTAGTATTTTATCAGTATACTGTTACCAACTGCTGGTGCTGCTGTTATATAAAGCATTTTTTTTTTTCTTCAATTATAAAAAAAATAACGATCGAGGAAAAAAAAAAAAAAATTGGTCCGTGTAACGAAATTGTCTCTGTTGCGTCGTTGCAAAGATATTGCGTAATCTTTCGAACGCAATATAAATTTTAAACGCGAAAGCTTGCTTGCCAATGAATTTTCCGTACGATTCTCTTTATTCTTGCAGCCCTTTACCCCAAAGGGGTTGAGAGCTGTAAAGCGCGTCTGAGAAATCGATCGTCGAGATTCCTATCGTGACTTATCGCCCAGAGATGAAATAGTCGAGCCACTGTGCTCGTACTACTATTACTACTACCACGATACGACGACGAAGACCGCGAAGCAAACCACCACCCCACCCTCCCCCACACCCCCCTCTGATGCCCTCGAGGCGATCGAAGAGAGTGTACGCCAGAGATTACGTGCAACGCCAGCCAGTTTGCGGAATTCAGGATGGAGCCTGAATATCTCAAGCAACGTATATCCACCACGGTGCGACGGGGATAGTAGAATGCCGAGATAGATAGAGAATTCATCTGTGTATATATACGAATGGTACGAGTATTACGTTATATACGATCGTCAGTAAACTCACGTTCACTCAACCACCACTGTATCTTCATCGTATACGCGTCTCCGTGTACCGAAGTTAATTTACACCCAATAATTGTGCAACGCAGTGTGAATGCTGTGTCGGGTATAAGCGCAATAATGTTCCTAATGAAAAAAAAAAATTATTTCGACCTCAAATACCACGTTGTTTTCTCACGGAATTGTGAATTCGCATTCACTGAACGTTTATACCGGCGAATACCGATAAATACAGCCATTTAATGACAAACTAATTTTTGGTCCTGCAATTATTGGTATTACGAAATAATTATGTTATTTTTTCGACAATGGTGAATGTACCTGACCGTCAATATAATTAATTGAAGGAGAGTTCCGCACCGGTCAAGAAAGGTATATATTTAATCAATTTATTTGATCGACAGAAACAACAACAAAAAAATTTAATTAATTTAACATAATGGTCTCATTACTCGGTTTGAAACTTTTTATAAATATTTTTTCTTTTTTTACTTTTTTTTAACTGTATTTGTATGAATTTGTTCGAATTTTGCGTGGGAAAAAAACATCACTTCTGACTTTTTTTTACTAATAGGCAGATGGTTTTTTTTTTTTTTTTTTTTTTTTTTTTTCGAGATAATTTTACCATTTGCACCTCTCTAGATTCGCGCGAGGGTCTCTCGTTGTGCCGACGAAACACCTGCCGAGGTTGGAATCCAAAGAGGAAGAGTCCGAAGAAGAATGAGCATTTGAGAAACGAATGTGTATCGATGGCCCCGAAATCGCCTCCGGGTACCTACTGTGAGATATAGGCGAAGAATGAGAGGCTGCCCCGGATATTTCGACGGAGTTTAAGCTTTAACTACGCGATCGGAGAGTCCCGTCTCAATGCGGCTGACGCTCTTTCGAAGAGTGCCACTCGCAAACGCGATTAACATAATTCCACGTTTATAATCATCGTCCTCTCATAGCCGCGGCAACAGCACGCGCAAGCACCTGCCCCACCGAATATCCCACGAAATACATAATACTTTATCTTCGAAAATATTGTATAAGTGAATATTACGAGAAACTTATTACGGGCGAACTTAACTAGAAAATCATAATTTGACTCCTCACGTACGGGAGACGTAAATATACGTCCGGTTTTTTTTTTTACGTCATTACCTTAACATTATCCATTCAGCTATAAAATAACGTGAAAAAATTCTGAATAAAATTGTAAAGTTACATTGAACTGTCGTTTCTTTGATGCTTCAAAGAATTTTTTTCTTTCGGTTCATCGTTCCCAATATGGAAAATTGCCACCGCCGAATGACACAAAAATAAACTAATCACTCTTTCAGCGGCCATATCTCATTTAAATTTTTTTATAATACTCTGAACACATATCATCTTTAGTAAAAAAAATAATTTCATTATCTTCTATCTTTGTTGACGAAAAAAAAAAATGCAAAATTTGACTCGTATTTCGAGTCATCGGGTAGATATACCCTTAAAAATAAATACGTGGATGGTACCAGCCTGCGCTTCCCGAAGAGTACCTCCATCTCGCGTACCAACAGTACGAGAATCAGTGCCTTTTATTTTGTTTTTGTTGATTCTGCGCGCATACACAACACCTTTTACCTCGGGGCGGCGAAGAAGATTCGAAAGCGGTGTTCTTTAAATTGGATACATTACGGTAGTGAAATGAGAGAGAAAAAAGAGACATTAAAATGAAAAAACGCGCAACAAAATGTTTTTTCTTCAGTTTTCACCTCGGTTTCTCGATCGTCGACACATTGTATCTCCGGTGGGTCATCGGTGTAAAATCGCGTAAAATTCGGATGTAGCGGCAATCGGCAGGAAGTGATACCTTCGGGTACCTGCGCACACTTACCTAAAAGCATCTCCGGGGGCAGAGAGCTCTCTCGGTAATTAACTAAAAGGGTTGTTGGTTATCGCGGCCAGCACCTTCGGGCTAATAATGCCCTGGGTACACTGCGTCCGCTGACGATGGCTTCGCCATTGCCGCGAAAATTTGCGAAAGGTTTAATTATTTAGACGCTTTAATTATTTAATTATTTAATATCTACCGCACGTTTTTCGCACACTAACGAAACTCAAATAAACGATGAATTTACATTTGTCTTTATTTACCGTTTCTTCGAAAGCATTTTCATGGCGCTTCTTTGTATTTGGGTGTTGGAGCAAATTTTTTTTTAATTTCGACGAAAAAGTAAATAAAAGGAACCGACGGATCGGCAAAGTGCCTACGGATTCATGTGTCCCTCGTGAAAGAAACCTAAAACTGATGGTTAATTATATTTCGCCCTCGTCTCGGCGGGTCTCATTCCATCTCGCATTCTCCCATTCGTTGCCCGATGTGAACTTGCACTTCGCGGGACGTTTGGCGGGGCGAGAGCACGAAGGGGTCGTTTTTAGTTTCAGCCACGCGCCGCCACGTGACCCGCGCCAGCGAGTCCGAGCGGTAAAAAGGAAACGAACACCGTTGTACAGAGCAAAGGCCCGCGGAGAGGAGACGAACTCGCGAGGCCGGTTCAACGCAGCGAGAGTGTGTTACCGATAGCCCGTGAAAGCCGCACGCACAAAAGGCTCGACGAAGATAAAAAACGAGAGAGAGTGAGAGATCCCTTTGCTCGTTTCTTCGACGAAAGCCTGTAGTATACAAGACCATCGCCGTGAATCGGAGAGCACAAAACAAAGAGCAAAAGAATGAGAGAGAACGGGATTATCGGCCGGAAGATTAAATAATTAAACGCTCACGCTCCCGCCAATTTTCGACGTGGCAAGCTCCCCAAGTTGTTATACTTGTTAGCCTCTCGACCCGCGCAGCCTCGTGCAACGTTGCACTTTTGCTACACTCATTATCGTCGCTATTTCGTTGTTACAATTTACCATCGACCCCTCTTCAAAACTAAAAACATCGATGCGTCATTTCGCGGGCACGTTGACTCGCTTTACTCGCAGACCGAACGATTTTTTTTCAACCAAAATCGGCGCATAGATAAAAATAAAAGTGTGTTATTTTTATTTTTTGTGAGTCCAAAAAAAATCGTAATACGAGTTCCATTGTTTTTATTACTCTCTGCACTAAAATTTTTACACTGCATATCTGTACACGCCGACGGTCTGCACAAAAAGTATGCACCGATCGACTCTACACGCGAGCGAGTCTACACCGAATAACACTGCACTTAAAACTGTACACCTGCTAACTACAGAAACTGCACACGAAACAGCTGTACACAACGATCAAAAACGCGGCACGACGAAAAGTCGACAGGAAAAACTCAACACGACGACAAGTCGACACGAAAAGTCGACACGACGAAAAAGTCAACACAACAAAAACTCGACACGACGAAAACTCGACACGACGAAAAGTCGACACGACGAAAAACTCGACACGACGAAAACTCAACACGACGAAAAGTCGACACGACGAAAAACTCAACACGACGAAAACTCGACACGACGAAAAACTCAACACGACGAAAAGTCGATACGAAAAACTCGACGCGACGAAAAGTCGACACGAAAAACTCAACACGACGAAAAGTCGACACGAAAAACTGAACACGACGAAAAGTCGACACGAAAAACTGAACACGACGAAAAGTCGACACGAAAAACTCAACACGACGAAAAGTCGACACGAAAAACTCGACACGACGAAAAGTCGACACGAAAAACTCAACACGACGAAAAGTCGACACGAAAAATTCAATACGACGAAAAGTCGACACGAAAAACTCAACACGACGAAATGTCGACTCTGAAAACTCGACACCGCACATCGAAAATTTTTCCAAAAAAATATATGGCACGCCAAGTACCTAACCCCCCCCCCCCCCCCCCCCCCCCCGCCCCCGCCTGGGAGCAGTATTATTTTAACATTTTTATTGTAAAAATAAAATGCGTTTTCTTTTTCCTGAAATCGATGAAAGCTCAAAACATCGGTTGGTCGTCGCGACAATCGTGGTATTTCGAAGCGAATACGTTTTGCTACATTAAAAAGATCAACAATTGGTTTGGTAGATCAATTGAGATATCGCGGCTTGTTATTGACAGTATAGAACCATTATTATCCAGAGGCGTTGAATGCATCTGACGATCTTTTTTCGCTGCAAGGTGTTAAGCCCCGACGCGATTCGATCGCGATGGGAAACACACCGGGGGTAGAGTTTAAAGCATAGTTGCTTTCGGGCAAAGCCAGTGGCGAGAGATGTATATTGATTTAATTAACGTAGTAATTGCAGGCTCAGGGAGAAACTTTCGGTATAGCTCAGGGGGACGTCGTTGACGGGTTGATTGAAACGTAGCGAGCGCGAGCGCCTCACGGCTCGACTCTCGACTCGACGCGCGCCCGTAAAAATAACCCAATTTGGTCAAACCGGTAGTTACAACGTTTAATTACGGATAATTTCTCGAAGAAGACGTGCACCTCGTTATATCGACTTCCCGCGCGCCTTTTCTCCTCTCGCTTACCCGGTTGATTACTTCGTTTCGCGTTCGTACGCCCAAAAAAAAAAAAATGTTATACATAATATCGCGGCAAATCGCTTTGCCAATTTATCCATCGACAGCGTTTTTCCATTTCGTTTTTTTATTTTTTTGTTTATTATTATATCATTTCGAGTGAAAAATAACGTTGAGGGGAGAAGGGGGGGGGGGGGGGGGAGGGAGAAAACATTTCACACGGGGCGCCTAGCGACGGTAATAAAATTTTTAACGCGAGACTGTACATAACCACTGTGTTTTACAATTCGTCACGTGTGCATTCGGAGACTATTACGGAACGCAATTAAAACCCGGATATTATATTTCTAATGAATAAAACTGATCCCCTGACCAGAGTGAGGGAGAAAAAAAAACGAGAGTAAATATAAAATATATTATAACGGTACACGATATATCGCGTGGTCAGCGCGAAATACATCGTCGCGGCGGTGCGCGCTTGTAATAACTCTTTTCACGTTCGATAAAGTGGAATGTTTGATTATTAATTTTATTTAACAATCGTCGACTCGTTAGCGAGATTCGAAAACGATTTTCAGTTGCATTTCTTTTTTTTTTTTTTTCTTTTTTTGTTTCCGCTCGGAATTGGGCATTGATAGTCTGGTCTTTAAACGAAAATCGTGTTCGATTGCTGGATCTGAGAGGGTTGTCGCTCACTCGTTAAACAATTAATGGCTCTGACTGATAAACAACGGACTGCGCGAGCGCGCGGGGCGCGGGGCGCTCGGTTCGAGTGCCCTTAGCTTAGCCAAACATAATTCGAGTACCAGCGGGACGCGGACACGTGCGAAGCTAAAATCATGATACTGTATACGAGGGCTTCCACTTTTGTTGGGGACACGAGACCCCACGTACTATCCGCGGGCGTAAGTATCACTAGACTATCGAGTACGTATACACCGTCGACCACTCACGAGAGGGCGGGGATTGATGATCTCCGTATAAACTTGCACTGTGCATAAACGGGTCAGCTTTCGATTATAATCGAACTCTTGTCGAGAATTTTGCAATAAAAAACTGTTTGCAATTAATGAAATTCAAATTCTACAATTTTCTGAGTCGTCTGTAATTTTTTAATGGATCACCCGGCACCCTTGTTGCGCAAAATTAATTTTTCTTCGAATTTATTAAGGACATCGCGGCCTTAAGGTATGTTTTTTTATTTTTTAATAAAAAAAAAATGGTCGATGTTAAAAATCGTTATTGATACCTAAAATGTAATGGAAAAATAATAAAAACTTATAAGGTAACAAAAAAAAAATAACACTGAAGCCGCTAAAAGTATTTTCGCTGATCAACACCGGAAATCTAATAAATCACCATATTGAGAAAAAACTTAAATGACAAAATAACGATAAAATCCTTAAGGTCCGCATCGATGATCGGCACTTAACACGTAATGACCGAACAGGCAAAAACCCGTGAATTCATCTGACAAGAGGCACGTGTCATTGAGATATTTCGCGAGCACTTGTGGGGGGGATGGGGGACGGTATTTTCGCGAGGTGAGAGAGAGCTGGGGGGTCGGGTTGCGGTTCCGCGGTCGGCACGCGAACACGCGTTTCGGTTTCGCGTTTGTGAGTTTCGCGATGCGATGCCGAAAGAGTAAGCGAGACGGCAACCCCTACTGTGAGCGAAGACTCGATCTGTTGGATGGTACTTCCGTTTTCCGGATGCCCGCGGGGCCTCTCCGCAGCGTTGATGCCGGAGGCGGACCCGACCAAAAATAACCAATAAGCGGCCAATAAACGGAGCCCGGGAGCGTAGGCCCCCGTGTTCTCTTAGCCGTTGGGTTTCTTCACTCGGCCCCACGGTTTATCTTTTCTCTCCCTCAATGGCTATAACGTTTTCGCTCGTTCGAAATTCTCCTCGTCTCACTCGCGGGCCACGAGTAAGAGAGCTACCGGTTAATTACAGGGCTGACCCTACGCCCCGTTAGCCGTGAAGCCGCATCGGGAGGGGGCCACCGGTGAACGTGTGCACCTTAATAGAACCGTCTCCGTTCGCTCGCAAAACTTATAAGACGAAAAAAGCGCGCAATGAGACGAAAAAAAAAAATATATATATATGTTGTTGGAAGATTGTTTTTGCCATTGGAAGCGGAGCTTACGGTGTCTTACCACCGTGACGAATCGGCAGTCTAAACAGAACTCTATCAAGCAAAATAGAAGTAGTCGGAGAGAGAGTCAAAGCCGCCGGGGTCATTCAGCATGCACATCCGTCATGGAGCGGTTAAGCGGCTCGACGTGAAAGAGAGGGATAAGATAGAAGAACGCGGAAGGAGAGAAAAGGATAAAGAAAGAAGGTGTCGGAGTTGAAGCCCCGCGGGGTACCGCGACCCCCGTGGCGAGCTCACGACTCCCGTAAGAGCCTCCGTTCGGAAATCGCGCTTGCCTCCCTTCCCGATGCGCGCGAACACCTCGGTGAGAGGGTTCGAGACCTCACTTGGCTCTCGAGGAGAAAGAGAGACCCGACCTTCTGCTGACCACTCGATCTTCCACCAGAGTCTTTCACGAGAGACTCTCGAACTCACGGGAATCCAATTACGTAATCTTGTTTTGGTGACTAGTGAAATTTATTGATAAAACTCGTTCGCAGCGAACTGGGCGGTCGAACGGTTCGACGGCACTTTTTTTTTTTTTTTGGCTAACGATTTTTGGAAGGAATTTGAAATAAGAGCTTTCAAAAAAATGAAATAAATGCAATTAAAAATGTTTCGTGAGATTCATTTTAATTTGATTTTATAAACAATACCAGTGCTTATTTTTTTTTTAGAAAATTGCAAAAGTAACTTAAGGATAAATCCCGTGAAAACCCCAAACTTATTTTTTATTACGAACGCCTAAAAATAAAAAATATTAAACATTCGTATTAAACATTTTTCATCGGTTATTTAAATTTAATATTCACTTGGACCCTCTTGTTTTCAACGATTTGATGGATAATTGGAAATATGAAAGAAAAATAATGTCTAACAATCTTTGTAAAACAACAGCTTTGAAAAAGAAGAAAAAAATTTTTCATTAAATGCCCACAATTTTGGAGCTCAAAACAAGTAGTCAGAAGTCGGATCAATTATCGACTTATATTTGTACACAGAAATCCGTGTTTTTCCTTTTCGTTCCGGAACCTCCCATTGACGAATTGATTAAAGGATAAAATGAATGTATCTCCGAATAGTTCGTTCTACGCACGTCCCGAGAGCTCTTTAAAGACTATTCGGTGAAGAATAGAGAAGGCAACAAAAGCGAGAAATCCTGAGGCCCACGAGAACACACTAAAAACTCATTAGGCTAAAGGATTCCGAGGCTCGATGATTTATCGTGGATTGTGCGTACAACGTATAACAACCGTATAGCAAAGGTCCCCCACACGGTATACGCGTTGCCGAGTCTCTCGGGATACGACGAAGGTTATAAATTTTCAAACTTCCCGACCGCGTCGACGAGTATCGCGGAATTTCGTCGACTTATCGATCATGTCTTTCGATTATTCTTTTTAATCGGGGGGTATTACCACCCAAATTCATTATCTTTCGCTTGATACAAAAGCAGACGACTCTTATGACGTTGCGCGGATGAATTTGATCGTCGGCAAAATTCAAGGGACGCTGATAAAAGAAAAAAAAAAAAAAAAAAATTGAATGAAAATAAAAGACAAACGAAGAAGAGACGAGCGTTGCATCGGGCGCATACGGACATATCTATGGTCAGAGCAGAAGCAACAGCCGAGCAAAAGCGCACAACGTTGCGCTATATAGTCCGAAAATAATAAATCTCAGGATGAAGCCGGGCGAGTTGTATGGGCTATGAGAGCGGGATTATTAAAAGAGCGAGAAGACGAACCGTATAGGTCCCCATCTCGCCGCGGAGAGGCCCCCTTTCGACTTGTAAAGTATAGCAGTAGTATACTAGTTGGTTTCATTCGGTACGACGAAGCGAAGAATGAAGAAGGAGGAGGAGGAGGATGAGAGAAACAAAACGCATTACCGTTTCTTAATGAAGCTGAGGGGGCGCTCGTACGAGAACGATTGCCGAACGAACGGCACACACCATCGGCTTCGGACGAACTAACGGACGGACGGTCCGACATTCAGAACTAATTGGAGCCACGAGATATTAGGAGAGGGCGAGCGAGACAGCCGAAGGAAGAGGGGAAAGAAAAAAGCAACAATAAGAAAGAAGAAGGGTTGCAGTTTCGAAGAACATTTGGACTTTCTGATCACGGCGTGGGTGCAAACGAACGAGATATACCCGTAGTCCGAGAGTTTGTTTAACGATACCCATCGTCTCTATTCCCGATGGGTACATACATACGCCAGGCATTCCGTATCAAACAGCCCACAAAAATCTTCATTACGCCAATTTTTTCGGCAAACTTTACTGCAATACTGTTAGTGCTGCTTGCATAATCGTTCACGCAAAATGTATCTGTGTCAAGAGTAATTTTCCGCGAAATTCTGAATAAACAGTATAGCATTCGAATGAACGAAATAAAAGTTATAACGATGCTTTTTTTGAGCTCTCTAAATGCTCGAATTCAGGGCCCAGTCGATTTAATTCGACTTAATATTGATGAAAAAAAAAACCTTCAAAATTTCAGGAAATTTATAATTTGTTTAGATTTTGAGTCCAATAGAGAAGGCTTTATGAGTAAATAAATTTAATTAGGAAGCAATGTGAAAATTTGCAATTTAAATTTTTTTCATTTACATACATAAATTATAGAGATTAAAAAAATAAGACTAAGGTCTAACCGAGCGTCGGTTTTTTATATTGTCAACGCTTTATTTACATTATTTTATTCTTCATCACTATTATTCCTTATGATTTGTCAGATTTTAGCTCGATACGCAGACTTGCGTTAAAATTTAAGGTATTTATGTGATTTTTCAGTAAATCAAAAATTGCATAAAATCCCAACAAATATATCGATTATCGCCAAAATAAGTTCCAAATATTCGTGATAATTCACTAAATATCAAAGGATTGAAAAACGTGAAAACTGCGTCAAGCAGAAGTTTTCTTTTTATAAAAAAATTAAACATTCATATAACTTTTAAAAAATTTTGCCGATTCAAACTAAATTTACTATGTATCAATCTTGATGGTTGCTTGAAATATTTGCAAAGTTTCAGCTCGAATCCTGAAAATTTGCGATAGCTATCGTGTTAATATGAAATTTAAAAAATGTCTCGATATTCTCGAGTTTGAAAATTAATTTTTAAAGACATGTAATATTCGATAAATTTGATGAATCACTCAACCTGGAAAGCCTAATACATAACTGCAACGATTTATTGATTCGATACGTAGACGGAAGTAATCTGGTATACCGAGGAAACCTGAAACTCGAGAAGTTGTGTATTCCCAGTTCCAACTCTCTCTCCCTCTCCTTAGACTTCGACTGGGCTTTGAACTAACACACGGGTTGCTTGAAAACTTTCACCAACTCCCTCGATGTATTTTCCCCCCACACACCACCATCTCTTGGGAATAATAATTCGTAGGATAAAAAAGTAGATTACGGAACACTGACGGAATCGTCGGAAACTGTGTTTATGTTACATGGGTTATTCTTCAATTTACTCGGTGAATATATATGTACGAATGTTTATTGCCTCGCGGTTAAAAATGAGTACATATGGCCTTTTGCGTCGCTCGCGGGTTCGGAGTTATTATACGCAGAGTATTTTTGTATTTGTCTGTCTCGCGTCTTGTATTAAATACTCATTAACTGTCGTGCGTAGCTTGAAGCATCAAAGTGATTGCTGCTAGAAGCAAACATCAACGGTCAGTGGGTAATATCGCTCGGAATTATGACGAACAAATCGAACGTTTCAACTTGAACATTTTTTGTTAATGCAATATCGATAATAATATACATAACTTCGAATATTAATTGCTCGGAAAAAATTAAACGGTCGACATTAACGTTTTTTATTCATACAATTAATATTTATTTTATAGTCACATTTTCATTAATTATTATTTGCAATTTCACAAGCAAAAAAAAAATATCATTTTTTTTTAATACAAAAATGTCCATATTAACTTTTTAATTTTTTCTTAATAATTAATACTCAAAGCTATTATATTTTTGTCGATATTTTATTTTGCCTCTATAGGAAATTGCCTACGATACGAAATTCTTTACGAAATCATAGGGAAATTCCTACGTTGAATGATGACGAAGTTTATGGGAAAACCTGAGGCAAAAGGGTTTTTTCAAACTTAGGAAAAAAAAAAGTTACATTTTGACAAGACGAATACGAAAGCATCGCCAGAGTTCCAAAAGTTTAATGTGGTACCGGCGTGGTAACGTTACGCGATTCTTCGCTCCGATAGCGCCGAGAGAGAGTTTTCGGGCTCTTTCTCACTGTGATGATGTTTTAATACCCATTTTTATTATTATTATTTCCTTTTTATTTTTTTTTTCGCGAATATCTCAAAAGCTTCGGACAAGATTATAGTGATCTTGGGTATACGACTAACTCTCCGCGATTAGCATCTTTTTATAATAAAAAAATGCCGGTCCTCTCCATTGGCTCTCGCGGGGACCCTCTCGCGTCGTATCATTATCGAATTATAATACGACGCGGAAGATCGTAATCATCTTAGAAACTTTCGTCTACGAAATACGCCTACACGTTGCACTTTTTCTCCTCTCATTTTTTTTTTTTTCAAACATTTTTTTTTTTTTTCTGTTCTCATTTCGTCGCAGCTGCGAGCGAGGCACACGTATCCCTTCATGTTCGCAATATGTTATCGGCCTATAAAAAAAAAGCCTTTACAGATGTAAAGGCGAAGGGGTCCAACGAAAAGCGATATCTATAAAAAATATCGGTTAAAAAAAATCAATTTTTTTTTTCACCTCTAATACATCGTTTAGATAAAAATCTTGAAAAAAAAAACAACGTGTATCTATTAATCGATAAAAAAAACAAAAAGTCTTGCGGTTTCAATGTAATTATTTTTTCCTTATTTTTCTATGTATGCTATTTATAATTTTTTTTCTTCATCATTGATAACAGAAAAGATTTGGAAAATGGGCTTTTGTAATCAATATTTTTTGTCTCTCCATCGCGCGTCACTTCAAAATTTCAAAGATACGATCGAAAGAATGGTTACGTATGGTGTTTTCTTGGCCGGTGATGCGCGCGTTACCGTGAATATAGGGAAGAGCCCGGTGCTTTCACTTTGCCACTTTAAAACGTATATTCCTTCAATTTTCTAGTCGAGTAAGCGCGGCCTGAAGGGCCCTTGTGAATCTGGCAAAGCGTGCACTATCCTGTTACGCGATCTCGTTTCTCCACCTCTGCTATGCTCGACCTCTCTTTCTCATTCTTGCTCTCCATCTCCATCTCTCTCTGTCTCTCTATGTTCGAGACGACAATCGAGTCCGCAATCAAAATTCAAATCACACTTTTGCGAGGCTCGACATAAAATCAATAGGCGATTCCACTACTTCGTTGTACTCTTCGGGAATCATGAAGAAAAAAAAAACCACCATAACCTAAATTCGTATTAACCATATCACGAATAAAAATCGACGTAGATTTTTTTTTTTATCAAATTACGAGAAAAAAAAAAATTATTCAATCAAAATTAGCTTGAACAATGAGAACAAAAAAATAGATAGGAAAAACGAGAGTAAAGAAATATGATTGGAAATAGAATAAAGTGAGTCTTGTCTCAGGGGGAGAGGGAGGGAGGAGGGGTTGAATGCGGAATAGTGGCTTAATATAAATGGTTTTTCTATATTGCCTCTTCGCGTCTGCTACGCGTGTTTGAGCAGCTCTCTCTTGCCCCGGTTGGACATGGACATGGGTTACCGGTTCATTTAAATAAGTTAAGGGTCTTTCGCTTAGTGGCTTAGCGCGCCGGGTCCATTACAGCTGGGCAAAAGCGGCTAATTACCTGCCTGACGTGAGTTATAAACTCCCCTTCTCTCCGCCTTTGCGCCTTCCCTTTTTCCTTTGCAGCTTTGCTGGGCATTCCTCTTTCCACCCGCGCCACGAGAAGACGGCTAAACCTGCGCGCGCCCTGCACCGGCCTTCTGAATATCTTTAACCCGATCCAAATTTTTACAACGAAAACGAGTCCGGTCTCTCGGACAAGAAAGGCCACGTATACACGAGAGTCATCATCGCGAGTCGCTCGTTTACTAAGATCCTCGGACCACCGGGTGATGAGTCTACGGTTAGTTCGCTGGTCTACGATTAGTTCGCGACTCTACGAATCTACTAATATCAATACCCTCGACACTCTCGCACTATTATGATCCAATTATCGTGTCCGAAGGGGAACGAAGCGACTCAGTTATGCGATGGACAATAATCGATTTTTAATCGACCGACCGAGATACCGAAGGATTTTGAGAAAAAAATAAATATATATATATATACCGGCGAATATACCAACACACTTGTGTGGCATATTAAAAAGGAGGCAATTTAGTTCGTCGCGAACGAAGATTTGTGACTAATGAAAAAAATCGAGGCAAAGATGATCGATCTTTTTTTTGTTGCGATTTGCCTCTCAAATCCCGACCGCCCGCCTTACAAAGGTCCCGTTTTCATTGTTATCTGCCGAAAGTGCTTAATAAGTCTTAACAAAATTCGGTACTTTCGTTCTGTGAGTCATGAAGTGCGTTTTAGACGATAAATTGCAAACATTTTTCAAATTTCTATTATTATCACAAAATAAATTTTAAAAATATTATTTAGAATTGTATTTATTAAATGTCTTACTTCTATTATATTTTTTTATAAAATAAATTTAGCGAAATTAGGAATTTTGAATTTGCATTTTGATTTTTTCTTTTTAGAAATCTGGCGTTTTCTTTTCCATATAAATTGTTTATGGACGTTACGAGAAAAAGGTGGAAAATTCATGTTTTTTCAAAAAACATCATTGTTTATTACTCCAAAACTTCGACAATTCTAAAATTCTCGTTCGAAAATGAAGAGTGTTAAAATATTTATGCGGGGTCTTTGAGCTCTAAAGGCTTTTTTTTTGTTTGCTGTGAACGAGTGCGGAGTTACGGGTGCGATACAAAGGACAATGTCATCAATGGTGCCGAGGGGGTTATTACGACGATGACTAGACCCTTCGAGTCCGAAACAGCGATTGGACGAACTCGAGGAGTTGCCGTAGTGCTTATACATCGAGTGGCGAGAGAGTTGAACACGCGTGACGTCTGTCGTCGCGCTGGTCAGAGTTGCGATTGAGAGCTGACAAATCGCAACTGCTCCCCTCGCCCTCCTCGTCGGCTTCGACTTATTCTCAAACAGGTGCGAAAGGAATTCGGCTGACAGTTGTAACTTTGTAATAAACGATCAGTGCACGAGAACACTCGTTGGGTCGGCTACAGACTCGAAAGGCTTCAACGCTTTTTTTTTGTTTGTTTGTTTTTTTGTTTATTTTGTTTTGCGAAACGACCGAATTAATCTAGTTTGTCATAACTGTGGGCGGGTCGGTTCAAAGTGCCGCTAATGAGAAAAAGGTCTTCGCTCAACTCGCTCCTTCATTCTTATCCATTTTTCTTTTTTTTTAGCTTCGTTCTATCTCCTCGACCTTCATCTTCTTATTTGTCAAAGACAGCAAAAGTACTTAGAATTCTCGTTCTCTTTGTCTCGCGAATTAAGATGGCAAAATTAGAAAAATAAATGGCCGTAATTCACAATACAACGGACAGTTATTGTTCTTCAAATTAACATTTTTTTAACTACGTACTTCATTGTCTATTTACAAAATAAAAAAATATTTGAAAAAATTTAAATGTGTTAAAAGATTTCAAAAGATTATAACTAAATGAGATCTCGAGAATCGGCTTGAGTATTTAATATGTAACGTGTCAACCGTTTAAAAAAAATGTCATAGTTGTTCAGAACAAATATCGTTAGGAAAGGGTTAGCTGTTGAGAGAGAAACTGGTATTGTCTCTTCGTCACAAGTGTTGGTGACCTGAATCCTAAAGGGCTTTTTTTTGTATTATGTGAGATGTTGTACTTCGCGAGCTTTGTCGACAAATTTCTCCTTGCCAACGACTGTGCGCGTTTTGCTTTACACGACAGAAATTCTGACGACGGCTTTCTTTTTCTCTTTGCCCTAAAGACGTCCGGCGAGCAGTGTCTCCGGTTGGTTACAAGAGCGCCAAAAGCTCGAGGCGAGATGACCCAAGGGACCGGTAAGTGGTTCCCCGGATTATCCCCCGTACCAACCGGTGGGACCGGCAACTCTAGCGCTGAGTTCAAGTGAGATAGAGCCGACGATAGAGAACATCCTCCCTTGCGTTACAACGGCTAACTGTACGTGTGATGTATACGTGTATAGGTGACACAGAGAGACGATAGAGACACGTACCGTGTGTAAGGGTAAGACTAGCGACAGCGAAGGGAGTCTATTTCATGGTTAATTTGTCTAACTCGATTTCACCGCACCACCACTACCAGGCGTCCCGCACAGGACGACAAGGATGTGACGAAACATACCAAGTTTGTGCCTTGGGTTCCCTTCGCTTGGAAACCACCATCACCAACACCAGCGATGTACCGCACCTTCACGAACCAAACGAACCGACCGCTGGTTTAGGGTGGACCCTCGAACCCTCGAACCCTCCATGCGACTCTAACGCACTTCGATCAACTGGAGTATATTTTAAATCCCCGCTTTGACTTCACTCATGTCTGAACGCAATTCCAAATACGAAAGTACTGTGCAAGTGTTTGCGCAGAAACACTGCTTTGATAGTGAGAACTCGCATTCATAAAACAACTTTTTTAAATTATTTCTTTATTTTTATTTTTTGTGTTTTTTTTTTTTTTTTATAAAGAGACCTTTGTGTTGATGGAGAAAAATAATTTTTTCGATTTTTCAATAAAATTTTGTTCGGAATTTCAAAAATCGTATTAATAAAAATACTTTCTGAGAATTGATGTTTCACGTATATCAGGTGGAAGTACTCATTCATTTATCTACATTTCAGTAAAATATATGTACCCATTCTTTTGTTTAATTTTTATGAAAAAATTTACAATATCGCAAAAACATCTTATTCCATTATTACCCTCGCGATTTTTCTGGATCATAATAATGATAAAATGAGATATGATAACATATGAAAAAATCCATAAAAATCGGAGGGACGAATCTGTTTTTGAAAAAAATTTCAAAATAAAATATATTTATGCATAATCTTTACTGAAAAATTCGTTTTTATTAAATAATTTTACTGGTCTTTCACGCAGTGGGTCCGGGTTCGATTCCCGGTCAGCAGCAATGGATTTTTTTATGTGCTTTTTCTGTGTATCCTGTGGTTCGGAATCCACGTTAAATAGTAGAAACTACAGTTGGGCGTTGATCCTTCTCGACGTAAGGGTCATAGCGTACCGATCGCCCGAGCGTTGAGTCCAAGTACCGGACTCAACGTTCCGCAATAGTTATCTCTAGCCGTAGTATAAGCTGAGGGATACATGGTACCGGGGTATGGTTTGTCGTAACGTGTGCTTCTAGGAGGACACCAAGTGACATCCTAGAATAATTTGCCTTACCTCCTTAATCAGGAGCTCTGAGGAAGCTGACAACGATCCCTAGCATGGCTACAGTACGGATGCTGGGAAACGGGGGACTCACGAAGGCACCCTGAACAACCGAGAAAGGTGCCAAGTTGCGGAAACTGTCGCAAATTGAAAAATGGAGGAACCACAACCCATCAATCATATTATTATATAATATAAATACTTTTGATATCTCAAAAAAAGCACAAACAGCATAATAAATAATGTAATTCTTAATTTAGTCAATTTTTCACGACATTCAAAAGAAAAAATAATTGCATCTAAAATAAATTTTAAACTTCGCTATTAAACGATGCATTTTTCTTGAACGTCCAAACCCCGAGACTATTTTACGACGATGAAAGAAGTTGACTGACGTCCGTACCGTCTTTTCTCTTTTCTAGACTACATCGCGTTCCTTTGAGCCGCGAAAGCTCTTTGTACCCGGTGAGTCTACGACGCTAACGAGAGGAAAAGCACTCTCAGTGCGTAGAGAATAAATATACACCTTACGTACGTAAGGGTTGTAGTATCTCGTTGAAAAAGAGTTTAACTCCGGTACTGTTCCCCGTTACGTCTTAAACGTCGGGTGCTTCGCCGTATCTTCGAGGCAACTCAACCTTTCGTCGTTCCAATGTCGGATAGTTATGTCTGTATGCTCAGTGTGCGCCACGTCGAGTGGCGCACAGGATTTGCTGTGTCAACGATCTTCGCGTCTCGTCTATCTTTCCCTAACAAAGGCCAACTCTCCTCTGTCTTGAGTAAAAATTTACAAAAAAAAAAAAGAAAAAAACGAAGGAAAACGAAAAACCAACATACCAAAACACACACGGAGGAAGAGTTGAAAAAAATCTCGGAAAAAAAAAAAAAACACAGTTTGAAGCAAATATTAGTTGAACACTGGACTAGTCATTATTTCTCTTTGTGAGTAAAAAAAAAAAAAGAAGAGGAGAAAAAAATGTTACAACTACGATGAGGCCTTCTGTGTAACGGTGTGTCTCGCAAAAGGGCAGAACAAAGGAGGGTGTCACAGAGCTCAGCTTGAAGCCTCTCTCGCGGAGTTGCGCCCCTTCCTTTCTTTTCTACTTGCGCTTGGGACATCTCCGCCCTGTGTCTATCTTTCTCGGACTGTTCGAAACCCTTTACATTTTTTCTCTTCCTTTCGATTTTTTTTTTTTTTTTTTTTTTCGTATTTCGTCTCCACTGCGTTATGGAATGGAGGACGAAAAAACTGGAAGGTTTTCCTGACTGATCAAGCTTCGCGGACCCACTGACGGCCGAATGAAATGATCTCACAGCTTTTTTTAATTTTGAATTTTTTTTTTTTTGAAATATTAGAACGTTCGCGACAGGATGACGTCGTGAGTTCAGCTACCGAGAACGATGAATCCGCGGTTTGCGGGATGTGAGCGAAAGGGTTGCTGAAGCACGAATTTGTCTTTTGCATTATAGAAGATTGTCGACGGTCGACACTCGTTGGACAAAGTGTGGTCCCTGTGTGGCTCGGTGTCCATGCGCAACGTCTACCCCCTTTCATTGTATCGAAGGGAACCTCGAGTATATATTCCATTTCAATGGACCCGTCGGGGTTGCTCTGCGTTACAGCAAAGCTACCGAGAGAGCATGTCGCTGCTGGTGTCACGGCACGCATTGTCATCGAGGTTAAACAACGGGATATCGTGTGCAGTTAAAACACCGCGCTGGATGGACCGAACGGGACAATCATCATTTATTCAGAAACTTGAGATGGAGTTTCGGCGATTTCAGGCAAAAAAGGGTATTTTATTTTTGTACACAATAAAAAAAAAATCGTATTTCAAATTCCATAATATTTTTTGTCGTTAATAACGTTCTGTGCATCTAAAAAAAATCCCCAGATCCAGATATTAGATGTGGTATTTTTTTATTTATTTATTTCCTAAAGAACATTTTTTAAATGATATTAAAAAATGGAATTTCGTTCAAATGTTTCTTCAAAAGAAACGAATATAGACATTTTGTTTTCGTAAAACTTTTTTTTTTTCTTGTCGATTCGATTTTCAGTTAATGACAATCCGAATTTATACAGATCACAAGATAAAGAATCGTTTCATCCCTTCGTCATTCGACATGTGTATAACACCGATGCCTCCACCCTTCCTTACGGTACCGCCATGACGGTTATTTCAAACCAAAATGAAATTGAAACGCAATTTGTCGTCCCCTACAATTTTCCATCCGGTGTACCAAGAGAGAACCGCGCGGGGGGTTCATCCATCCGTCTGACTATTTCCCTTGCAAACCATCACGCGATTACACTAATTCAGGTATCATTTATTTTTCGTTCACCCTTGCCGCAAAGCCGACGGGCTTCTAACTCCCCATTTGGAACGAGCGAGCGGCAAAAAAAAGCCCCGAGTGCGAGAGAGACGAGCTGTATCACTGCGTTAACTTTGAAGTGCGTGGGGTTTTTTGATGTCAGCCACCAACTGTTTTCCCCTCTCAATCTACCGGCGCTTTACCGCGTGGACATGCAAATCAGTGAATCACGTATTAAGCCCAAGAAATGTATCTTTCTCGTCGAAGCAAAAATGGCCAAAGTTCGAATGTCTCGAGTTCGTGAAGCCAATGAATCGAAAAGATTTCATCCACCCAATAAAAATCAGATTGACATTCTTTTCTAAACGCTTCGCAGTTATTTGCCTGAACTGTTAATCGCGCCAAAAACTTGAGTTAAAACGGAAATTTGAACTTTACCTATAAATATCTCCCTATATTATAAAAATATCTCGCCGCCGCCGCCGTGTTCAACAATTGAGGGGTGGAGGGTGAAATATTCCAGGTCCCCTTCTTAGAGGGGACTCTTAGTCCTTAGAGGGGACTTTCTAAGGAAAAATAAAAAAAAATATAACAGAATAGTGGCGAAGAACAGTGTCTTTTAAAAAAAAGACACAAAGTGAAAATTACAAGTCCTTTCAAGACACTGGAACGAGAGACTTAAGGGCAATTTCGGGGGTATGGACATTCCCAATAACTATTAGTTGCGGCGGCGAGGAGGCATTTTTATAATGTCGATAAAAGGAACGCGACCGGGGAACCTCCGGTACCCAAATATATATATAAATAACGTATAATCTATATAAAAATGTGGCACCTGTGTAACAAAAATTGAAATTAACTACAATAAAGCCGCAGATTCTTTGTCAGTTAACCCAAACTTCCAAGACTCGTTTGTTTACATTCGTCACAAAAATATATCCATTGCTCCCACGCCGCATAGGATTATGCGCACCCGACCCTGTCGACAAGTTTGCTTCCAGACGGCTGCGGTAGAAAAGTATTAATCCCAAGCATGTATATCCGTGTGCATCTTTCACCCCTGCGGAGCCTTGTTATTCCAAGCAAAGACACGAACCGCCACTCGGCTTGGCCACGCGACTGGATGATGCTTTATTGGAAAATGTGCAAATACCCTTTTTGATGCTGAAAGCACCCCCTCTTGTGTACAGGCAGTAGGTCGCAATGATCCAAGGACCACTCGATTCATCGACCACATAACGCGCGCGCGCGCCCTCGTTGACTCTACGGCTACGTGAACAACGTGTGGAAACAAACCCCCACCCGCCTTCACGTTCGGGAAGAAATAACCGTTTCCAAAAGCTCATTCTCGCACGAGCGAACGAATTTACGAGAGAGGGAGCGAGAGAAAGATCCAATTTGTCTAGAGTTGGATAATTTCGTTTCCTGGGAACGGACGGGTCAGAACCACCACCCGAGATCACGACATTTCCGGCCTCTGATTTCCCGTGGTAAAAGTTTAACAGATACCGGGGGTGAAATACGACAGCAGGAATTATTAAGGTGCCATACGGTAGCGGATACGCTTGTCTGCCATTTTAGTACAAAAACGATAGTAATTTTTATGTTTTTTTTTTTTCGTACCTTTTTTGGTCGATTTTAGCTGTTTCAGCCATATGCGATCAAATTTGAAAGTCGTCTATATTTCGGGAAAAAGTGGATTTTCACTTTTTATATTAAGTTTCTTTTTTTATATTTTTAAACACTAATTTCACCCTAAAAGGTTTAATAAATTGATACATTAAATAAACGCGAGTTAGAGAAAAGTATTAAATTTGAATGGCATTGTCTGACAATTTAAATGTTTGCGAAAACACAAAGGAATAAGTAGTTAACCGCGAAAACATAATATTTCTCGTAGACGGTTTCTTGTTTACTATCTCCCTGAGAAAAGCAAAGCCCGTTCGCAAACCGTCCGGGATAACCGCTCTAACCGAATAACCTCGACCGGCGCGAAGCTAGTTTCCGGATATTTTTCTTCGTTCCCGGTAACTATATTACGGCTACCAGTCTCTCGATGAGCCCGGAACGGCTTCCTTCGGATTCTGATTCAGAGAGTCTGAAGCGAAGAAGCGAGAGCAGGTAGTTTGGTGAAAAGTTTATCGCCGCTTTGCACAACAACGCGTGGCATTTATAAGTAAAAGCCCGGGGAACAATGGAAATTCAATTCACGAGAATAAACCTCCTCGTCGACTATCAAAGCGGAGAATCAAAGCACAAAAACGATTTAAGGAGATACGACTATTGAGTCAACTTTCAGTTACGGATTAGACATTTTTATTTTGTTGTTAAAAATAACTTATTATTGTGCTTTTTTTTTTAAGATAATTGTTTAATATCAAAATCGAGTCCTAGAATTTTCGCTATTTTCAAAATTGTTTGAAACATTAAAATCGAATAAAACGGAATGAAATTCTGTTTTTTCGCTCTTCCGGTAATCGAAACTTAAAAAAATGGTTTTACAGGGTTATCTTGTGAAATTAAAATGCTACTGATAGTCGTACTTCCTTGATGCGTGAAAACGTGTGTTACCTACCTGCCAGGCATTGGAGTCCAAGGCGAGGTATGACATGTTGTTGTTCGAGTCACCGATGGTGTCGTTATTGATGACGTTGCTTGTTGAAGCCGCCGTGATGCCTGGCGTCTCGTAGATCTTTCAAACGCGCAACGATTTATAACGATTTTTTTTTACTCAAACACGAAACGAAATAAACCGAAAATCGAGGCTACCGTGGCGGACACTCACGTACCGGTCACGAATATACTGGTCGACGTCATTTTTTTATACGAAGTGTCGCGCGATATTGAAAAAAACCTGTAACAGAAAACAGATATTTTTCTGATAACTAATATCCGTTTTGTATCGGTATTATTTAAAATAAACGACGAAAACGCTCGTTCTTTCGTAGCGGAAGTTTCAAATGTTTTTTTTTACTGAGATCAGAATCGTTCAAACATATTTATCTATTATTTTCTTTTGAAAAAAATGGTTTTTTTTTTGCCGCAGGAAACAAATGATCACAAGGTGTCTGTTAAAAATCGAATCATTTTTTTCTATAATTTTTGCAGTACATTGAAGACTTGATTTCGTTCCGATTTTTTCTTTCGTTTATCTTTAACAAGTCCTGTTATCTAAAGAACGAAACGAAGCATCTTTATTTATTTATTTAGTGATAAACATGATGTATTTGCTACTTTCTGCGACTGGCAAACGGACACGTAAAAAAAAGTTCATAATATTGTGTTATTTAAGCAAAACTTGTGGTTAAAAAAAAGAGAAAACGCTCAGGTTGGTTGAGCAGGTGATGGCGGTGTGACTCCGAGATCCCCAGGGTTCTCCGTCAACGCGAAAGCCCCAAAAACTTCGTTAAGTAAAGTTAAATACGTGTTTCCCAAGGGGAGGGAGGAAGAGTCCTGGAGAACGAGCGACAATCGCGCGTCTTCTAATTGCAAAAACTTTGCTCACCCGCCAGTCTCACAGAAGAGAACGACAAAGACGAGGGTAAAACTGGAGTCGCGAAGTTTTTTCTGTTCATTCGTATCATTCAATAAAAAGAAATCATGGAAAAACAAAGATTTTCCCCTATTTTTATCCCATCGTTGATTAATTTATCTATAGACACGATTTACAAATTTTACTGACGATGAAAATCAATTTTTTAATGACAAAAACACGAATATAAAAAAACAACAATTTTTGTTTACATAATAAATAGGATATATATCATTTTTCAATTCTGTGTCATCAAATATGGACGACATTTTTTATTTCGTCAACTCTAAATAAAGTTCATTAATTCAAATTCAAGTATGACATTTTTTTTTTTAATTTAAAATTTGTATTTCTTACAAACACTGGTGGTATAAGAGCGCATTGCTCACTAAAGAATCGTTTGAGTCCGATAAATGCAGACAATTTTCATTTATTTTTTTTCTGACGCGATTTTATTTGCAAAATTTTCTCGAAAAAAGAAACATTTTATTTATGTTTCCAATGCGACTGAAATTCATCATGGACAACTTCCGGCTTCGGCCCCGTGCCGGAAGCCAATCGACATTCGAATATAACGATAATACCTCTCGATATTTCGAGGTTTTTTTTCTAACGTCACTTATTTTACACTAAAAATGGCATTAATGAGTATTTCTTACAAAAAAAAAATAAAAATTTACGCAGTTCACAAAGTTTATTCAACAACGTAAATGGCATCAAATCAAAGATTCAAACACCAAATCTGCGAAAATGTGCCTTATGTGTCTATATCCCCGAAAAGCCAAAACTCCGACGACCAATAAATCTCCGCATCCCGGCGATTTTCTTCAAATCAAATTCCAATCGTCGTCCCAAAGCAACTCACCCTTTTCCGCACAATCAGTAATTCTCGAAGCCGACGATCAATGACACTCCGAATACGCCATCGTGAGTTTCGGTGAATCCGTGAAACAGCCCCCACAGTATCGCATTGACCCCCTTTAATTTCAGCCACGACAAAAAAAAACAACAACACCTCAATCAAATTTCTCCAAAAATCCTTTCAAGGCAATCACCACGCGAGAAAAAAAAAAAAGAAAATAGTAATCCGTCTGCAATCAAATGTTCACTCTACGCCCGAATGGTAGCGTCGTTGAGGGTGGGGTAGAAAAAATGATAAACAGCCGTCAGCGACACGTCGAGCGACATCGAGAGTAAAATTGAGTTATCTCTCCTATCCTTCTGTGTTATCTCCCACACCCCCCACCCCCCCTATGGATTCTTTCCTTTCCCACTCTTGTCCCCCCTCCCCCCTTTTCTCACTCTTTCTCGTCGGGCCTCGTGTATATTCGATTCTTTCGTTCACTCGTCGAAGCTCAACAAACCAAGAAAATCTTCTTTCACGATTGTCTTCGATTATTCACCAAAACCAACCCTCCAATTGACAAAAACCCCGGTTTAGTTCTAATAAGTAACTGTCTGGTACCCGCGCGCGCGCGTGTACGAGTCTCCCGCTTGAACGATACTGACGATGCGCCTCGCTTTCTCTTCTCTCGCCGGTTGCTCGGCACGCGTGTCGGTATTGCGGAACATACGCAAACGCCGCGGTACCGCGGAGCCCCGTTGTCGATTGTTGTTGCACCCCTCTTCTCTCTGTGCCGTGTATGCGGCAAATTATCAAGCAGAGGAAGTAAAATTGACGTAAAGGCTTAAGTAACGTTATGATATTAGTGCCGATTATGTTGATACGATATGATACGACGATAATATTCGGGTAGTGTGTATTGCCGAGGACCGCACGTGGCGCGTCGCGACGTCGCACTGCGCTCGAGGCGAGAGGCGCCGTGGCGCCCCCGCCGCCGGGGGTTGACGCTGGGGTACCGCCTCCAGTCGCAGCATCAGAATCCGAATCTCCTCGTCGCTCTCTCGCGCGTTTCCCCGTTTCGCATGTACCAACCCGGTTTGCCTATCTCCCTTCGACCAACGAGCGCTTTTCCCTGAATCATAGACAGTCCGTCTCTCTCGCGCAACACCCCCCCCCCCCTTCCTCCCCCGTGTACCACGGGGCTATGATTCCAAGTGTACCGGAGCCGCGCATGGTGAGTATGTGTATAGAGCAACGGATAGATACATCTCTTCTACGTGTACAGCCTCCACTCGCCCGATCGGCGCACTCGTTCTATTCCCGTCTCCGTTACTCCTCGGATTCCTCCCTCTTTCCACGGCGAATCTCTCTTTCCCCCTTTGCCAGGCGCTCAACCCCCGCCCGCCGTATTCCGTACGCCGATTACGGACGTCGTACACAAGAGCGAGAGCCGGCTGAGCGCGCGGGCTCGTCGGGCTGCCACGTTTATACCACACCCCCGCCCGCTATGACTATGTGTGTTCCCTTCTACTCTGCTCTAACTTGGCGAAAGCGCGCCGGGGTATATCCAGACAACACACGACCAGAGAGGGAACGGACGACGACACCAGAAGCGAGAGCGAGATAGGCCCCCTTCGTGGACCGCCACGACGTCCCCACCCACGCGACGAGAAATCCACGTCCACCAGCCCCTTCGTTCCATCGAGCATACGATATATGGATACACCAACCAGCCTCAGAGTCTGCGCACCAACGATCGATTCCCCTTCTACGTCGCCGACTGAAGCGAGATAGAAGTTACCGAGGGAACAAGAGCGAGATGAATTTCCACCTCCCCCTTCGAGGAACTACAACGACGACGAGAAAGACGAAGTAGATGGAAGCTACCGGCTCTGCTTCTGCGAGCTCTCCTTCGTCTTCTTTTACGAATCTTCCTGTTGGTCTTACTACTTCGGCGGGCTTCTTGAAGTTGGCTACTTTCGAAGTTGGCGAAGAGATCGCTACGAAGGAGATAAAGATGAAGATGAAGATTCTTCGACTTCGCTTGAGTACCGGCGGATGCTCTTTGGAATCTTCTTTCTGTCGGACGCCTTTGAAATTCAGGATTGTTCGTCTGTTTATGCGCTTCTCGGGGCTTTTAGTTTTTGATCGAAGGGATTCATGAGTGATTCATCCGATGCTTCCACATTTCGCTGGAAGGGACTTTTGTCATTCGAAACTTTTGGGTTCAATTATCACACGAAATGATCATATTCCTTTCGCATGCATGGGTTTCTATGGAAAGCGCTCGTAAAATGGATGATTTCGGGTTGATTCGACTTTTTAGTGTTTAGATTCTCGAATGAAGCGTCCAATGGACACGCGAGGGACATGGCGAGCTTTTCGGCCGGGAAATGGTTGACCATTCGAATGGTTGACCATTCGAATGGAAGCGCATGAAGCGCGCAATTATTATTTAAAAACTAATTAAACGTTGCATAAGATTTATTTTTAATGAAAATATTTATTGGATTTTTCAATAATTAAGTGAAATAAAGGCGGTATTCGAAATTCCAATGAACCCATTGAATGCACACGTTCTACCAATTGAATGGACCGGCAAAAGAGTATTGTGGATAAATTGTATTGAAATCACACCACTAAACGTTAAAACTCATTAAATCTGCATATTTTTTTTTTAATACAAATATTTACCGATTTTTTCAATAATTAACAGAAATAAACGCGATCTCCGAAGTTGTATAATTAAAAACTTTATCCATTGAATGACCATGCAAAAGAATATTTGGTTAACTTGTTTCAAAATCACATCTTTAAACTTTAAAATCACATTGTTATTAAATATCGCATATGGTTACAACAACTCAATTTCGATATTACAAAAATTCGATTCGTTGGATTTGTCAATCCAAAAAATTCGATTCGTTGGATAAAGTTTTCAATTATACAGTTTCGGAGACCGCGTTTACTTCTGTTAATTATTGAAAAAATCGGTAAATATTTATAAGCGAAATTTTGAATTAAACATAATTTCATTAATTCAATGACTGTTCATTCAATAGATAGATTTCCGACGGATAGATTTTCCGTCGACAGCGTTACTATCGAATGTCTGTTATCCCAATAATAATGCATTTTCGTCCGAGACAACCTTTGACTCTCTATTGACTGACTTTCTATTTTGAAATTTTTTTACGAATCGTAGCCACTCCCAACAGTCGCAAAGGAAACAGTTTCACATTTTCTCACCATTCTATCTGATATCGCGTATATACCAAAGGAACTTTTAATTGGAGAAATATATCCCGGAAACTGGTCCATCACCGAGCGAACATCCGCTTGGGATAGTCAAAAGCTATAGTTATAAAGCGAAAAGATTCCAGTGGAACGTAATCGATAGGAACGATCGTTCCCTAGAGCAGATGGCTTCAAATCATAAACCATCGGCAAGTCCGCTCGGGTTGGTAAGCCGCACGAAGCGCCGATCGGCCGGACGAGCGTTAAAGCTCGTTTTCGCCGATGGTAGAACACCGTGGACTCTGTACGAGCGCGAGGTCAAACCGTTCATCTTCTTGGTACATTCGCAAAAGCCGACAAGAGCTCTGGGTATAAACCGGCCACCACGCCTATGTCGAAATCGTGACTCGATCGACATGCGGAGCGAGAAGGAAAACTTCGACGGTTGCGCCTATTTGCTTTGCCTCACGAAGTCAACTTATAAAACACTTTTCCTTCACTTCCGGAATCTCGCTTTTACGTTGCCATAGCAATTTAAATTTTTTTTTTTTTTTTCCAATATCCTTCGCGATGAAAAATATACCGATTTTTTTAAATTTGCAAATGTAGAATATTCGCCATAAGACGATAAATAAAATAATAAATATTATTTATATAACAATAATTTAAAGACTCGAAACAAGTGACTCAGCTCTATCCCCTCTCGATCCCCCGATCGCTGTTAATAAAAAAAATTTAGTGATTCAAAAGTCCGATAACAAATACCTACCGTAAATCTACCTTCGCGGAAAAAAAATAAATAAATAAAAAAAATAAATAAATCTCGCTACTAAGAATCTCGGTAACGAAGGCGGGGGAGGACGGCACCCACGCGAAATAATCTCAAAATCATCTACTCGTCGCTCGAGGGGCCAATTTGAATGTTAATTCGGTCGAATGCTATAAACGTATCTACCCATAGGATAGAAGCCCGGTATCCAATGTACGCCAATAATTAATGACGTATTTACCGATAGCCGTACGCGAGAAGTGATAAATCTCGAGTTTACACGGAGTTCCCGTGTGTAGAATTAATTTCGCCTAAAGGATAAGGCCTATCCGTTGGATTAGATTGAGCGTTAAGTGTCCGAGTGGCTTCGGCTGCGGCTGTTGAAACGGTAGGACGACAAAACGAGATAAAACAACAAGAAAAAGACCGGTAAAACCAAAAGGAAAAACGAGAATAAAACATTGCGGAAAGAGAGACGCGTGTAATGGCATGTGACTAGTCACGCGTTATTATAATCATTTTATATAGCGGCGTTACGCGCTATCGCCCATAGCGCTGTTCTCAAACACAACCGATACCAGTGTGTCTCCTACAGCCGATCGCCAAATGAGCTTTCGCGCGGTTACGTCGTTTTGCCATACGATAAATTATTATTGATAACCTCTGAAAAAATAATACATTCCCAACGAGATTCTCCTTTGCGCGCAGAATCAATCGCGTTGCAAACTATACATGCGATACACGGAAATATCTAATGACGATACTTGAAAATTAATGATAAACTGGTACAAGTAAATGCCAGGAGCAGAAGCGCAAGGCTCGGGAAACCAGAGGTATTTCCATAGGAACAATTTACGCTGAGGAATTTCTGATCGTCGATGGGATACGCGCTGCCGGTAGTGCATAGCTATAAGCGGTAGGGGGACATATCTGTAGTATGTAGAAGACGTAGGTGTATCGGGATGACGTTAGGGATGTTGCAAGAGGTAAATCTCTCGGCTCGGTACTCCTCGACGATCGGTATCGTTCCCGTGTGCCTCTCGACGTTGTCGTCTTCGTCGTCGTCGTCGTCGTCGTCGTCGTTGGTGAACACGGGGTCCAATAACTCCGTAACTCGGTCGTGTGATGCAATTTACCTACCACATCATTACCCCCAAAGTTGAGCCGATGTAAGTTGGAAATTACTAGTTAAATTGCATACACCTATGGAAAGCCCGGACGTTGTGGTGAACGACGGTCGTGAGGATAGACCGGGCAAACCATCCATCCCTTCTGCCTTCTTCCCCTCCCCCTTATCTTCCATCCTACGTAGTTCGAGATCAGTGAAGAGGAGATACCTCGTGTAATCTGCGCAGGTGTTTATCTATTGGTGCTCAGAGGAGGGGAGAGGATCGTATAACTACGGGAGAGTGAGTGTAGACCGAAGTAGTTTATAACGTCAAGGAACGCATCCTCCGCACGCCCCCCCTAACGAAATATATAACGTTTCCCACAGATTTCTCTGCTGATACAACGATGAAACTTTGTATTAGATGATGTAAATAGATTATTCATTAGGTAGCTAATGTACCGCGATTTGTTATCATTCTAACAAATACGCGTTTACGATCGTACGAAAATGTTTCGTTCGATAGCGAAGGAAAGCAAATAGCCCTTTGGTTTCTACGGTAAAGTGACTCTATTTATTATTTATTTATCATTTATTTTGCATATTTTCCGTGCATATCAATCTTCGTCTACCCCCCCGTTGAAGAATTCTTATGCATTATGTTGACTGAATTGGCATCTGCTGCACAGTGAAATACGTTTGGGTTATTCGATCGACTATTTTGTATCGTCGTTCTTTGATATATCATTTTTTATTCCCCCCGTCACGGGGGCTGTTTCGATGTTCTACGACTTCGAATCCGAGACTTTTTTTTTTCAGGGGGGACGTTGTATTTTGACTTGTATCCATCCTCCGTTCGCAGTTCACCCCTTTTTCTTCCTTTTTCCAAACTTCAAAGCAACTCTGTCCTTTACGTCTCTCTTGCGTTTCGATCGGATTTAAAGTAGTGACGAGAAATTACATTGCGAAAGAACACGGTGAGTCCAGACGTTCTCTCATGGTGAGCAGTTTTGAGCCCAAACGCGCCCCCGTCAATTTGCATTCTATTATCACGACTGGCGTTCGAACTCCCACTCTTTTTTTCAGTCTCTTACTCATTCTATCTGTACCAACAACTTCGTTTTTTTTTTCTTTTTTTTTTTTTTTTTTTTTACATAAATTAAATATTGTTTCCACGCTAATATGAAAAGTTAAAAAGTTCTGCCAAGGCGACCCCTCGTCTTAAGGGGGTTCAGACTTTACAAAAAGAAAAATGATCGAATGAAAAAACAAATAAATATAAAGGCTACCGAGCGAATAATTTGAAATTGAACGGTATGCGAAGAAAGGAATACTGTTCTTCGTTAAAAAAAAAAAAACAAGATTCGTAACTTCGTAGTATATGAGATTTTTTTTCTTCGCCGAAATTGGAATTGTTCCTAAAAGTAACAATTCTTTTTTTTTTTTTTTTTTGTGATAAAAAAAAATTCAGACGGGTATTCGTTTTCATTTGGATTAATCGTTTAGAACGATTTTCGTTCGATCTCCGCCTTTCCCATCGCGAGAATTTCGGAAAGCACCGTAACGTAGTCGACAAACAAAAATACGCAAGTGATCGTGAAAAGATTTTTTTTTTTTTTTTTTCTATAAAAGATCAATGAATTCGTCAAGCGAACGGACACACACATGTGCTTCAACAGATTTCATCTGGTTTTGTTGCGGGCGTAATGCGATCGTCGCAGACCTCTATTCTCCTCACGAATAGATATATATATATATATATACCCCGAACGAAAGGGAGATGTTTTGAGAGGCGAATTCGCCACGCGCTTAAGTCAACAACTTCTTCTTCTTCTCGGTTCGCGTGGGGGAAAGTGATGAGAAAAAAAAAATCGTGAGAGTTCTATAGATTTTTTTGTTAACGCGATCGCGAACGTTGCGGGCAAAGAATGTTTTCTGAGAAACCACGGGAGCACGACGCATAATATAAATTTCACGGGATAGGGATGGAAAACCGAGCGGAGCGACCATTGCCACTGACGAAATGGCACCTGACCGCCCCGAGGCTCTCGAAGGATCTTTTTTTTTTTTTTTTTGGTTTTGAAAAGATTTTTTTCTAAACTATCGTGGCACGCACTCGCGCACATCACGAGGTCCTTGAAATCAATAGGGATCAATATCGATCCCTCTCGTACCTTTCATGACCCACAGGTCGGTAACCTTATAACCTTATATACGAAAAAAAAAAAAAAAAAAAAAAATAGAAAGAAACCGAGAAAATCTTGGAGGACAAACTCTTTATCGCAAAGTTTGCACTACAATTTTCCACTCCGTTTATCAGATTCTTAAGATCGTCGAATAAACGGGAGACAGACGTAGAGTCTTCGGTAAAAGTGTAAAAATAATTCTTCCTTACGGTACATTAAGGGGATATATCAAAATCCAAGTCAATTTGCAAACTTTTTTTTTTTTTTTTTTTTTTTTATTTCGAAATTTGAAAATGGAGCGAAACACGCAGTTTTTCTTTGAAACCAACAAAATTTTGAAATATCGACACACAAAAACCCGAATGGAAACGCATCACAGCTGTTGCCATACGGATCCCTAATTCGCGATAAAACATTAGTTTCGGAAGTTATTAGTCGGCTATGCTAACCACATACAGCGCGAACATGGTTCGCAAAATCAGCACCGGCATCTCTCGGCGTTTCTCTCGGAACAACGAAAGCGATATATAATAAGGAATGGGGGAAGTTAAAAGAATAAGAGTAATTCTCGGATGTGTTTGAAAGAGAGTGCAAAACCATTGGGCCAAACGTGGCGAATGACCGTCCGCGCGAATGCGGGGCGTACAAGAAAGTTATTTTTTTATGACACGAAAGAGCTAACGCGGCCCATGGTACCCCCGACTGATTTATATCCCGCAGAATTTACCATCGATGAAGACATTTCCGAGGAGGCGACTCACGCGTTCCTCTCGCGTTGAGGGAGCTGCGAATCCTCGAACCGAACGAACAAATGCATCTCCGCTGCTGCTGCTGGTGATGTTCGCTGCACGCGTGTATAATAATAATTCGAGAACGAAGCGCGCGCTAACGCACGAAAGGATACTCACTCACGAAATTTTATAGTAGGAAAATATATAGTGTATAACGACAACTGTGCAGAGGCGACGGGATAGCGTCGTGTACCGAACGAACCATTCGTTACCACCCGCAGTCGATGGGCGACAAATAAGATAAATAAATTAAATTTCCGATATCCCAACGAGGAGCGTAACATTACTTTTCGGTATCGCATCCTGAAGACACGAAACTTACAGCAATGTTTTCTGATCAGTAATCTCACCGTTATTTCTTGATTGATAATTATCGTTAAAAAAAAAAAAACATAAATATTGTTAAACCCGAAAAATTACGCGTCTGTTAATTGAGCCAAAAAATATATACTTTCAGAATCTTTTTTCGAAAAAAATCTCGAAAGGTTTCTCATTCAATCCCTGAATGATTAAATATACAAATTAAAGAAATGTTTTTTTTTTTTTTCTGTAAATGCGACGATATGAAAGTACTGTACTCGATATACGTGTACCGAGTATCGCGTATGTTGCACGCGAGTCGCGATTCGAAGTAACCTGCAGCCGAAGGCAAAAACGGAAGAAAAAGAAAAGGAAAAAAAAAAAAAAAAAAAAAAGAATAAAGAAAAAAGAAAAAAAGAAATGTTGTTCGCAAAGATAACCCGGGGCTTTGCGAATTTGATGATTTCACCCTGACTCGATCTCTTCTACCGCACGAATCGCGGGAGACTTTATCATCTCCGTACCGGCTCGCTCGCTCGCTCGCCTCACTCATTAGTTCCTGTGGGTGCAGAGCACACGACGCCTCGGGGGTTACGTGCGTGAGTTTAATTTGTAGCGAGAGTATGCGTGAACGCGCTCTCTACATCTATCTTTCTCCATTCGGCGCATCTGTATATGTGTATATATATTATTATGTACATGCATGTGTACCGTATACGAGGGTTTCTGTTCATCGTCAGCAGTTTGGCGAGAGCTGACTGCGTGGGCGGCACGCACGCAATGCACATACCGTGCGCAAAACGCCGCGCGCGGTTTTGCACGACGACGACTGGTTGCATCGACGTCGGGATGCACGCGAAACCGCGCGCAGCGTTCCATATATATGCGGCGGCTGTGTAATATGCGAATTTCCGTGGAGAGGTACAATTTTAAGTGGATCCCCGACGGAGAACAAATACCGTAGCTCTCGCGAGAGATCGACGAGACTATACTACTAGTAGACCTCAATTATCAAAGAATTCAAAGTCTCCGATCCAACTCTCGCGCACGAGTGAAAGCCCCTCCGAGAATCTCATGGGTAGTCTGCATGAAAACGGAGAGAAAGAAATTTTGAGCGGAGAAAGAAAGGAAGTAGAGAGAGGATGGGAGAAATTCCGGAGAAGAGGAGAAGGAAAAGGAAAAATATGGAATGAGGCTACTTGCCTACACCGACTGCCAAAGATTATAGAGAACCCGAAACGCTCACGCGAGGATTCTCATCAACGTATCCTCCCGCGCGGCCGTGATCGCGTTAGGTAGATGCGAAAGATTCGAATTTTTTTTTTTTCAAAAATTATCGAAGAAAGATACGAATGCGGGAATACAGAAGAAAGTTGGAGGCTTTTTTTTTTACGCGGAGTTCGATAACTTCACGAAATTCGTTTGTTTCTCGAACAATCAATAGATCGGTCGATATAGATCAGTCAGATCTGTATACACCGACATAACAAAGAAATTACTGAAAAATTATAGAAGAAAGTAATGCTAATAATCGATTAGATCTTTATATATCGATGTATAAAATTATTTAATTTTTTTCAGTAATTTCGTAATTCAACAAAGTCGAATTTTGGCGATTATCGCTTTAGTAAGAATTTCATCGGGATCCGATTTATATAAATCCAATCGATCTATACTTCGATGTGCGGATAGATTAATAATCGAAACTCGAACAATTAAAAAAAATTTTACCAATCTTGCAACGCTTCCCTTTGAAATCCTTACGAATGAAAATTTCGCAAAAATTCAACTTCCCCCGAATTACAAATTTATAGAAAAGAATTTAAAAAAAATGCTCCAGCAAAAATAATTATTCATCCGACAAGTCACCGCGAATTTCTAAAGTTATATCATTTTTGCTTGTTCGAGAATTTTTTTTGTATTTTTTTCTTTCTACTTGCCGTCTTCGCGTGGTCCGAAATCGACTGAGACGTGAAACCCGTGTCCGCGCGTAATTTAGAGTTCTTAACTCTCAGTAGGTGGTTCACCACCCCCCGGGGTTCGAGACACCTTATCGTGCTACAACGCCGGCACAAATGTGCCGTTCTCTTTCTCTCTCTCTCTCTCTCTCTCTCTCTCTCTCTCTCTCTCTCTCGTTCACTTTCTCTATCTCGTTTTTTCTCATTCCCCTTCATCTCCATCCTTTGCCTCTTCGCACGCTGTGCATCCTGCAAGGCAACGATACCACACGATCAACCGAACTCCCTGGTTTCGCGCTCGCGCTTCCTGGAGAGTCTGCCTCCACCTTGTTTTTGTTCCGGCTGCCGTTCCTCGGCACGCACGGCGCCACACGGAATTAAAACAACCAAAAAAAAAAGGAAAACCGATATATCGAGAAAGAGTACATCGGAATCCTCTTCGAAATCGACATGCGGTTACTTTAATTTTTGTTTTTCACGTAACCACCGTTAATTCATTTTTCTTTCAGCCCGACAAAAAGTGTTGGATGCTTACTATAATATACAGTACCAAAAAAAAAAAAAAGAAGTGGGGGTGCAGAGCCATTACTTTCAATTTATGATCTTCCATCTCGTTGACCATCTCGCCGTACGACCCGCGACGATTCGCGAAATACTGGCAAACTTTCGCACTGACTCCCCGTTGATCCGATGCTCGTTGCAACCCGAGAGCTGCACGCGTGACACATACACAACTACCCTCACGCGAGCGCGCGAGATACATGGCTCGACGATTCACTCGCGCTGTAGGACACCATATTCTTGTAGGAATTTGTTTTATTTTTTTTATTTTTCTTACGAAGGATAAAAAAAAATTAATGTTGGACCAATAAAAAAAAAATCGGACGTCTTAGTTAACAATTAAGTATTTGGAGTCATTGGCTTTTCTTTTTTACGAGATAACTATAATTAGAAACTATCCATCAAATTAACAAAAAAATTTATTATTTTTATTTATTGACAAAAAAAAATTTAATTGCATTTGTATGACTTAAATGGGTTGAATTAAAAAAAAAATTCTGAGCCCTCATTAGTCATTAAAAAAGTACAAAATTGATTTGAAAAAATGGAATAAACTAGTTGAATTTTTTTTTTTCGATGATTTCGATTTTTCATTTTTGTTTAATACTCTTTTTACGCGCAGAATTTTATTCGCGATTCGCTTTTAGAATTTTTTTCATTCCTCGCTATTCTAAGACTCAAAAGATTCTTATTAGCGCGACAAATCCAACAACGCGAGTATCGGTGTGTTATATCCCTCGATATCATCCCACTTGTTTCCCCAGTTAGCCGGATAACTTTCCGAGTGCTCTCGTTACTCGCTGCTCTCCATATGGATTCTCGCGTGTAATCGGGAATCGGGGCTTTTGGCACTCAAACGGAGTGGTTGATGTTACAAACGAGTTTATCAAGTGGAGGTTGGAAAAGCCATCAGCCTCGTCGGTGGAGTATCAGCGACTTTAGGGCCAATGGACGACCACGGGGAAGACGATCTTCCTATATCGCGTACAATGGATGCTCCATATCCTTTTCGACTTGGTGGATCGAATTTGGCGAGAGTGAGAAATCGCGAGAGATAGAATGAAATAGAAAACAAGACCCACTCCATACCGGAGCAAAGTAAGAGTCTCGAAAATGTATGCGCACACTGCCAGATTCACAAGAAGGGCTGTAAACCCCGCCTTGGGCGACGTTCCGAAAGACCAACCCCTATATATATGCCTACGTATACATATATATACATCGAATAAAATTTCTCCCTGTACCCGAACGAATATGTGTATATAAAGTGTGTACGAAGGACTCGGCATCCCTTTCCCTCGATCGTTCGTCTCTTATTCAACGTATCACTATCCCACTTTCCATCGCGCGGCGTACCTACGCACGTGTCTGCGTACGTACGAGTCTTTTGTGTATTGGAGCGGTAGACTATATAGTCAACGAAGGCAGTGACCCACGAAGCAACATATTGGCATTGTTTGAAGAACGTGAATTGGTCGCGGCTGCGGCGATGCGTCGGCGAGACGTGCTGTGTTTTATACGGATAGGGATGGCACCAGAGGAGGGGGTTGCTACGTTCTGGTGACGAGCAAACGATCGATCCGCCACAATTGTCCCCTCTTTGGTTAAAACCACAGCGTGTACGCCTCTTCGTTAATTGTCTGGAATACCTCGAATATCCGTGGTACACGCGAATATATCGACATGTGTAAAAGGCTTATTCGGCGATATCGTAGCAACTATAGTTGAGGAATTTGACCAGTTATTCGCGGACGGGTAGTTGAAAAAAATCGTGTTTTTAGCGTTAACTCGTTTTTCGATCAAATAATAATGCAAATATCTTTATTTTTCTTTCTCGACGTGTAGAAAACCAAATTTTTCAAAAACTATAATTTGTTTCTAATAATAACTTTTATTCTATTTTTTTTACTTGAAAAAAAAAAAAAAAAAAAAAAAAAATGACTCACTGAAAAAGGAGTGTAATAATAAGAAAATTTTATTATTAAAAAGTGTGAAATAACGAATAATTATTCGCGTATAATCAGAAAATTTCAACTCTCAATGACGAATGTATATCCCGACTATAAAATACGAATAATTATTTCTTACTTCACGTTTTTTTGTTAATAAGATTTTTTTTCTTTAGTCGCTAACATAAAAAAAAATATAAATAATATTAAAAAAATATTTTATAATAAATATTATTGCATAAAAATATTTTATTAATAAAAACGTTAATTTGTCCATCGGGCGGGGGCAACGGTACTAAATTATTACACTCCCTTCGTCAGCTCTACCGCGGAATAATGGGAAAAGTGTCGGGTTTTATCTTCGCACGGAAGAATGTCGGATATCCTTAACGATGAACAGATTCGATAAAGTAGAACGACCGTTTCGTTCTCAGTCTCCCTATCGTTCCCCGCGGTTTGTGACCACTGTGGCTTTTGTCGTGCTACAATTCTCGCTGAACTGCAAAACTACGTAAGATACGCGTAGAAGGAGGAAAAGGTGTTTGGACGAGTGGATGTTACGGCGAAGGTATATCTTTGCCGCTTCGGTCCCGAAGAAGGAGGAGTGTACGAACGACTGCGACGCGTTCAACCTAACGCAATATCCTAACGCGGTTCAGTCATTTCCTGATGGTCGTATAGCCGGCCGTCCGGGATCGTAGCGGGGATCCCTAAAGCGCTTCCCCGGGGACAATTTTGTCAAAGGATCTTTATTCTACGAGAGAGAAACGTATAATACACTATTGCGCCCGAGGCGAATGGGGAAATTTGATACGAAGGACTCCGATCTCTTTGCCACGGTATCGCCGAACGACCACGAGGAATTTAGGTTGCGGACTATTGCCATCGCCAGCCGCTGTGCAAGAAAAACTCCGATCGCGCATGCCAATGCCAGAGTGATATAAAACAACAACAAAAATACAAAGTCACCTTTCGAGGCTTTATAACTGTGTTGATTCACTGTCGCAATTTTAACGACAGTACTGCTCTGCATGTACGAAAAGCAAATCAAAAGCAAACAGCAACCTACGACCCAATCGACCACTTGTTTACTCTATGACTTCAAACAAATTCATTTCTGGAGGAGTTTTTGTTGTTTTTTGGTTTTTTAACTTTTTTTTTTTTTTTTTTTTAGTTTCATTCCATCATACCATAGCCACTGTTGGTCGCGAAGCCGAAGTTGTCTGATGGGAAAACTGTGGCGGGGGGAGGACTCGAGTGCATTGAAAATAAATGTAATTCAACATTCCGAATAAGAGACGAGCGGTAGGACCGAATGTCTCTACCAGGGGAATATAACCATTCGAAATTCGTTTCTGCGATCGAATGTCGATGCGCGCCGTGGATTTTAGTTTGACTTTTTTAAATATCGAAAACGTCGAGCTGACGCGAACGAGGAGCCTTTGAAGCCATTGGACAGCACCGCGCATGCGCGCGTTGCGCCAGACGTAGAGAAGTCTGCGCTTTTCGTTTGACGTTTCATGAAAATTCTCCGGATGAAATTTACCTATATACATTGTATATATGCGTTTTTTTTTCGACATACGCGGGTAGAAATTGTGATTGAAAATTTACTCCGATCCAATCGAGGAACGCAGACACAGGACACATCGCGTCAACGAAATTTTAAACGCATTTGTTTTTTTTTTTTGTTTTTTGTTTTCTCGAGAGAATCCAAAAATTCGACGATTGAACGATAAATATATCGACACTGAACACACAAAATTCCATAAGATAGTAACAATATTGTCGAACAAATAATAATAATAATAATCGCAGCGAAATAATTTCATTACCGTTTCCGATAATGTTGAAAATGAAAAAAACATTATTTTTGGGAACGGCGATCGATGTGTAAATGCGGAATATTTTTTTTTTTTGTCGCTAGGAAACCAACGACTCGTGAAAAAATTCGTTAGACCAGTGTTACCGACCTCTCTGCTACGCGATGAAAAAATGTCGGGTTAAATAACAAACAAACAAAAAAAATACAATTATTCTGACGAATTATGTGTTCGTTGAACGGCTCGACAATTGGAACAGCTTGAAACAAACCGTAACGATTAACGAATTAAAACGTTGAATAGAAACTCCGCTTCGACAAGTCGGTGCCAATTAGCAGAGAATACGCTGGAACGCCCAACAATATATTAAATTACCGAAAAAATTACGTTGTACGAATTCAATTTCTGCATTCGATACATCATGTGAAAAGCATTTGAAACTATGGATATTGCGCGAACAGGGAAAGGCGTTAAATAAATAAAAATAAATAGTGCAAAATTGAGAAACCGTTTGCGGAACCAATGGATAATTAATGTCATAAACCTCGCATGCGGTATAATACATATCGCAGCTGCCAGCACATAATATTATGCACTATTCGATATCATGAGAGAATGAGGGAGAGCGGGAGAGACGGGAGGGAGGAGAAGGAGGGGGTTAATTGCACAAAGCTCATCACTTAATCTACGCGGGCGTTTCCCCGCGGGAATAACTAGCGGCCGGGTACGACGTACCGAAACTATGCGATTGCACGGGCTTCTCTCGTTCACATAACTGCGCGTGCACTCTCTCTGCCAGTTGGGCTACTGCTGCTCCGAGGATCCAATTGTTTTATCATTTCGCGATGAATCCGTTAACGCCCGGCGGGCTACCACGCGAGAGTCACACGCAAACGATCGACGTCACTTGCGTCACGTACGAACCAAGGATTTTCTAAAACTACTCTTAATATCCTCTTTTTTTTTTTTTTTTTTTTTTTTTCTCGGATCTTTCTACTCCCTCGTGAATATCTCGTACTCGTCTCGTTTTCTGGTAATAATTACAAGGAGAGGAAAAAAAAAAAAAAAAAAAACAATGGATCCAATCACCGAGCGCGAGCAGTACGAATCTCCGAGCGTATTTCCTGGTGGTCGTTGGTGGCGCGGTGAACAACGAGGGGAAATACAACAATTGCGTGTAGGACCCCCCATGAAGATATACGCGCCCAGCTGGTAATTGGACGGTACCGTCTCGCTGTGTGTCGCTTCGCTCTGCAGCGCAGGTCTGACGACGAAAACTAAGCCCTACGTGCCAAGTGCTCAAAAACCCCCTTCGCTCACGCAGATACTTGCATTGTTTATATCGTGCCCTCGGTAGCTCGCTTCGTCGTTACTTTCACCTTATACTCGTCACTTTACTCGTCAACCGAACCGCATCGCACGCTCGATTATCGAAGAAACGTTCCTTTGACGCGATTCGAGAAAAAGATCGAGAAAAATTCAAAATTTTGCAAAAAAAAAAAATTCAATTCCAAAAATAATTTTTTTAGCGCGCTAATTTTGGGGAAAAAGTATTAAACGATGTTACGCGTTGGGGAAAAGAGAAAAAATGAATTTTAACATTTTTTTTAATAAAATCGAAAATTTTTGAATTGTTTTTTATTTACTATTTTTTAACGACCAATGGAACTAAAATGTATTATTTTTAAATTAAAATGTTGAGAAACATGGATAATTTTTTATTTTTTGTAATAAAGAAAATTCTACACACATTTGTAAAAAAATAAAAATAACTTGCGACGGTTTCTCGTTATCTTCGTAAAAATAATATACGGTGTTAATGAAGAATTTTTTAAATTCACGAGACGAGGAACTCGATTAAATTGTCCGACGTGTTTTCATGTTTTTTTTTTTCGTCTTTCCCGAGAGTGGGGAAACGAGAGCGATGAGGACCCGTCGACTGAAATCGCTGTGGTTAAGTAGAGAACGAGGGCCGAGGGAGAGATGACGAAGAACCAGCAGATGGATGAAAAAGCAAACCCTCCCTGGGATTTTTTTTATCCTCCACCGCCTCCACCTCTTTCTCGTCCTTCTACTTCTACGGCGAGGATACCCTCAAGGCGTCAGGGGGTGAATAGAGCAGTACCTACGAGCTACGAGAGTTCGCTTCCGATAACCATAATAAATCATAACAATAGAGCGTTAAAATAGGCGGTTTGGCTTGCCACATGGCGCTCACCGCAGCACTCACAGGGTTGCAACATAACACACCTATATAATATATATAAATATCTGTGTATATGTGTGTTTTAGAACGAAGAGGGTTGAACCACATCACTGATAACCATATCAACTTTCATCCGCCATGAAACCGGCGAAATGTAATTTTTTTTTTTTTTTTTTTTCTTCGATCGATCTCACGAGATGTATAACCTATATTCCCACAACCAAACAACGTATCATCAATTCATACGATAGGCTCCATTATGATTTTTTTTTTTTTTTTTTTTTTTTTTTTATAAATGATACGATATAATTTAGTCACTTGTCGATAAATTCTTGGCGTTTTGTAATTTATTTTTTATATTATATATCGGCGCTGTGGCGAAACTATATCGTTGCATTATCAGATGAGAAAATAACGTCTCAGTGATGGTGCCGAGTACACAGGTCGGGAAAAAAATTCAGGAGGCTTCCGGAAAAAAATCCATTTCATTACCTCCTGTAGTTTTTGCGACATTTTTTTTTTTTTTTTTTTTTTTTTTTTCACGACTGAGATTTCGAATCATTAGATCTACTAAAATCAATCGTCAAGCAACAACAGCGATGGCAAAAAAACAGAGTGATTTTTGTAAAAAAAAAAAAAAAAAAAAAACGAAGTCTGCAAAATACGAAACCTAAAATTTCCATAACGCGGGAATCAGCAAATGCAACGATGTGAAAAAGCTTTCTTTGTTCATCGTGATACAGAATTGAAAAAGCTTCGCGAAGGATACGATCGTTTTACTTTGCATTACAAACGATACGACTCCTTTTTCCGTGTCTCCGGATCTCGGCAGCAGCGTCAGTGGCAGCGTAGCAGAGGATTTTTCGTTCTGTATATACTCTCGAGAGTCCGGGACGACGGAGTGCACAGTTTTTTTCCTCCGCCGTAACGAAGGAAAACTTTGTCCCGCGAATTAACTGTAACTCTGGTCGGCAAGCTTGAACGATGGAGAAAATAAGAACAAAAGAGGAAGAAAAAAAAATAAAAAAATAAAAAGCCGAAGGAAAGACGGGGCGAAGAACGGAAAAACATTTTTCTTCGCCAACGTCTAAATGGTCGGTGAGGCGAACGAACGAGAGACTTATACTTCAAAGCTTGTTATCCGGCGAGTCTCTCTCTAGCTGTGTCGGATCCACTGAGAAAGATTTGCACAATTTTTTTTTCTTCTTCCTTTTTTTAATTCTATCTATTTTTTTTTTTTTTGTTGTTTTCTTTCTTTTCTCTTGTACAGGAAAACCCGGCTAACAGCGTCCGTGATAAGCAAAGCGAAGAGAGAAATAAGAAGAGAATTGTAGAAGAAATAAGAAAGAACGAACCGTAAGTAAAACTGGAGGGAAAAAAAGAAAAAAAAAAAAAATACAAAAAAAATTGAGATGAAAAATATTAATAATAGAATAAAATTGCATATACATGTATGTATGTATATATGTATGCAATAAAAAAGAAGTTTTACTGAAGAACCCGAACCATATATACCGCGGAGTAAAAAAAAAAAATATAAAAAATTCTCTGCTCTAATTAGCGAGAGATGGAGCAACACTGGCTACAAGCATAGAAAAAAAAAAGGAATTTCGCGCACACTTATCTTTACTCGTCCGTGAAATTAATTCGTTGCTCGGATGCGCGTAAGCTTCTCTATCTCTGGTCCGTTAATTACTTCTGAGTCTTCGCGCGGCGCGGTATCCAACCGAATCTATCTGTCTCTCGCTTCGTGTTGTTTTTTTTTATTATCATTTATAAATTTTTTTTTTTTTTTTTTTTTTTTTTTCTAATATCTCCTCGTCATTCGCGATAATCAAAATTCGATGAAAAATCACCGTTTCATCGAGTCCGAAAAATATATATTACACGCCTTCCGGAATTGATGTATGGATCGGAATTGTTACGAGTTATTTTGAAGCAATTAAGGAGAACCGAGAGAAAAATCGTTGGCTACGGCGGCAGAGTGGCTCGTTAGATGAATTGCGGTGGGGCACCGTAACGCGTTCGGTAAACGTATACAAAAACGTCGTTTCGATTCTCGGCAGCTTGGCTCGTGCCGGACGGCGATCCTTCGACAATATCATCGATCATACTCTGGGCGTTTCGAGTTCATAGTATTATGTATATGTTGTAAAAAAAAAAAAAAAAAAAAAAAAAAATAACTTGAAAAAAAAAAAAAAATTGAAACATTCCGCATGTAAGATTATTTACGTAACGAGTTGAAGGAACTTCAAGAGCAAAGGAATTTTGGTCCGAGAAGTTGGAACGCGAGAGCGAGAGGAACGGTCAGAAAAGTGATAGAAAGACGAAGATGGATATTACACAAGGATAATGGAGCAGAGAGGCCATTAACATGGGAAGCTGGGTGCCAAATTCGTTAAACTCATCAACGCTACGCTCTCTCTCTCTCTCTCTCTCTCTCTCGTGTGCCTCTACAGGCTTGAATATGACTGAATATTCATGGGATAACGAAAATTGTCGGCGACTTTGGATGCTGCGCTGGGGGGATAGTGGATATAGTAAAACCCGATCCTCGAACTGACGCATACATTATAACAACCGATCCGGAGCGCTTCGACTCGGGGGAAAGAGGAACGGAGGAACGTACGGTGGATAGCATTATAGGCCCACCTAAGATATCTCATAGAGATCGAGAGACAGAGAGGGACAGAGGGAACCACTATTTTTCATACGAAGAAGATACCGGGGAAATATGGACCATTTTTCGTTTTATCTCGATGACGAAAGAAATATGACTACCGAATATTGCACTTTGGGACAAAAAGCGCTTTTTATGTTTTATTTGTATGTAAAAAAAAACGTATTAATAATATACCACGCGACTGTTCGTTCATAGGGATGATTTGAAACCGTGAAGAAAATTTCAGTTTCGAATATAAAAAAAAAAAATTATTTTTCAACAAAATTTAATCCTTTAGACATTTTTTTGTATTCGTGTCTGGGGTTTTTTTTTTTTTTCTCATTTTCGAAACACCATTACGAACGAGGAATCGGATGGAATTGGGAACTCGATGATTTTTTTTTTAATGTAAAAAAAAAAAAAAAAAAAAAACTACTTTTCACCCGAAATTCTCGCGAATTCACGATTTTTTCCGTAAACTTCGAAAGCTCACCAAAAACATCGAAGATTTTTTTATTTTAGAACAGATGATCTTTGATGC